>CM056173.1:8309062-9016513 GCA_029691765.1 Entomobrya proxima
CCGCAGTATAATAGTATAGTATACGATTACTCACGTTCGCTTTCCCCGTAACGCCACTCCATTATACTATAGCAGAGCCCAAAGAAGTAAATAATATTTACTCTAGCTTATAAAAAACTACACACATATAAGACAATGCTTGCAACTCGGAACGATGATGCTGATGATGACGATGATGGTAAAAGTGCTCTCGCCGGAACTGATGTCAGCATTAACAGTAGTAATGGCAAATTAGCTGGAATTTTGGTGTAGTGCGGCAGCAGTAAAATAATATAATTATGTGAGGATACTGTCCACTTTATCCCCTACACAATAAGTAAGCTCTCTCGATAAATAACTTGGACTATTGCTCAAAGTCACAGTTTTTTTCCCTCTTGTATAAGCCTTTTGTCTACTGACAAGCTTTCAATAAAGCTAGTATAGTGTTTTTTACGTAATTGTCAACAAAACAGGGACTAAAAGCAAGTTCATCAATTGTTAAGTATTTTAACGCGTATACAAAAATGTTCATAGTCTTTTTTACCTGAAAAACAAAAAAGAGACAAAAGAGTCAATGTTATTCAGGTACATTCACATTAAACCTTGTTGTTGTTGGTCTTCCCCCAAAAAAGCCTTTCTTTTTTTCCTCTGAAAGCTTCAAGGAGAAAAGAGGCCGTTAATCTGTCTGTCTATATAACACCGGATGAGTGTTATATGGCTAATTGCTTGATGTTGTGTTGTTCACGTCACAGTATAATGTGAATATACACACGACAAGCTGACAATTAATAAAGTCGGTGTGCAAGCAAAATAATGGGCTCATGGACAAAGAGTGTGTGGTTAGGGTAAAAAAGTGATTTTGATGTGGTGACGACGACCATAATACAACCGAAAACCGAAAAAAGAGGGGGATTGGCATGGCGCACACAAAATATAAAAAAGACCACGCTTAGGCCTTGTCTCTTTTTTTATTCCTATTATAATCATCCTGTTGTGTGTTGTCACAACATATGGGAGTTCCATGTTGATAATGACACTGATAAAAAAATAATATTAATGACATGGGCCATAAATCATCCAAAGCTGGGTGATAAGGTCAGCGACAGCATGTGGTCTTTGTGGTGACATTACCTTCACCTTTTATTATGGAGAAATAAGCTATATATATACAATATACCAAAAAGCTTAAAACATTTTCATCAACGTGCGGTCATCACTTTCATCACGCGAGCATATCGTATCGTCACCATCTTTGAAAATTACTTTGTTCCGGGCATTCGTGCGTTTTGGTCATTCAATCTACTAAATGCACATAAAGATATACACAAATACGACTATACGTACATTACGCTTATATTATCAAAACACTTGTTACGTCTATTAACTGATGTATCATTCATTTATTGTTTTCAACTAGTGGAAAAAAAGATATCCGCACACTCCTTAAGATTCCACTTTCATTGTGAAGCACTCATTGACTCCCCCTGTTGCACATGCCACACTGAACTACAAATCGTGTTAATGGTAGCAAAAGCAGGGAAGATATATTGCAATTTTCTATTTCCCTTTCTGCTGTGTGCTCACTCTGCCACATGAAAATGGAAAAGATGAGATGGTGCGGAACAAGAAACAAAATACAGAGCTTCTTAAATTAAGCAAAGAAACCAGCGAAAAAAATATAAGCACTATAAGTTGAGAGAGAAAGTAAGTCCAACTGAATGCACACATTCACGCACATGAGGTCTATCTACTAGTAAATGCAAAAGAAAACCGTTATTGTGTTTCTGTGTCATGCATTTATGTTCTTGTACTTTGTTATCGGCTTGCGTATACATAACTCAGAATTAATGAAACAACCAGACGGTCCAGCCAACAACATAACACATAGAAGAGGAAAAAACCATCATTTTCTCTTTATCATTGACATCCTCTTTATTATATTACTTTGCTCAAGAGTATACCAAGTGGATAAAAGAGAGAAAGGAGAGGAGAGAGCTCACTCCAAGAACAAAAAAGTAAAGTGACTGGTGGAGTGGAGTGAAAGTGAGGAGAAATTGAATCATTCCAAGAGTTAACATAACATGTGTGCGTGTGTAGTACACTCAACATGATTCATTCATTCATTTTATCAAAACCAACAACGCCATCATCATCATCAACTTAGTATATAGGAACAGCAGGAGGCCAACAGGAAACGAAAAAAACGTTGGATGAAGTGAAAAGAAAGATGAAGCTAGATAGAAAAAGGTGGCATTGCATTATTACGTGATCACTCCAAATTTTTTTCTTTTCTGTTGTGTAGTAAATTAAACACCACAATTGACAAGCGTATACACACATCCTTGTATACTCATTGATATTTAGTGTACCCTTTTCTTATAAACGGTGACAATTTTCCTAATCTATTCTGTCCTTCAAGTTGCGTAAGCACAACTGCAACCGCTTCCGTGTCACTTCTGCTTGCAAGCGGCTTTTATTCCAAAATTACACACATGGCCGCTACTCCGGTTGCTTGCTCACTTTTACCAGTTGCAGCAGTAGCAAGCGTGTTGACAAGCCCATTAGTTTCATTTGACTGATTTAAATTTATACTCAGGCCCAAATAATGTTTTCAGCTGGTTAAGAAATCACACTGCAAACTCAAGCCAAGCCAGTAGTGGACCGCACAGAAAATATATCTACTACCTAAGTACAGTGTACATGCACAAGAATAGCATCTAAAGCTGTTGTGTTAAAAAGAAAAGAAAATAATAACAATAAAAAGTCAGTGGTTGGTAGTAGTACCAGCAAGCTTTTTCTTTTGTTCTGGACACCTCACAAGAAAATCTATTACAGCTGCCTAGTCAAATAAAAATTCAAGAGAACTCTTTCCTTGGTCTTTTCTCAAGAACAATAGAAACCCAACAGGCTGAGAAAATCTCATAATATCCTTCAAAGAAAAAAGTCCACACCGGTATTTCTGATATATACACAACAAAGCTATATATACATGACATCATAATATATTTTTTGAAACAGCCTCTTTCTTATCTTCTCTTCTGATCTGATCTATATTTGACTAGACAACACAGACTATATACGGTCACGTTTGTATATGCATTGTTTCAATAAGTTGTATAAAGATGAGGCTAGTCCACCCTGAATTGAATTGAAAGCAGCTTCCTTTCATTGTTCTTAGGACACCCACCCGGTTCCTCACGGTGTGGGTTGTCGTTCCTTCAAAAAAAAGAAATCTTTCCGTGTGTGTCTACTTATTTTATATTTATAATCGTCCACCGTGTACGCCACTCCCTTTCACTCTTTTGCTTTTGATTTTTTATTGTTCCTTTTGTGTACACAATTTATGTACACATGTGCATTTTTTACTATTACAGTGTCAACTTGTACTACAGTTGTATGCACTAGAGCGTGTATATATAAAGTACATGCTCTGCTCTGTTTCCCTTTTGTCCCCTTCTTCTCATCTTATTCCCTTTTGGTTAGTAGTCGCACGGTTTTTTATATCCTTTTTTTCATTCTTTCCGTGGAGAATAGTGGTGCTTATGGCAATATGATGGTGTAGCACCTACTATAAAGGCTTCAAGGGCTCTGAGTGTCTGTGTGAAAATCGATATACTTTGTTGAAAAAAGGAAAAAAATCTGGAAAAGTGTATGCTTTCTTATAATAACCGTGTACAGTGTAGATTGCTTTACCTATATTCTGTGCTTTCTCTAGACTTATGAGACACAACAATGCCCGGTTTCTTTTCTACTTGACGATATCTAAAGGCGTATATTATCATACTTGTTATTGTGCGCATTAACTCTGGAAACACATTTTCTCCTGCTTTCCTTTCTCCATCTCAAGTTGTTTCACTGGCTATTGTGACGTGCCATCGGAACACCAAAAGTTACACTTTTTTGGGGGAGAAAATTGTGTACTTAGTTGTAGGGCTCTTGCACACACACACACATTCTCTGTGTCGGCATGCATGATGCAAGCATTTTTTGGAATGATAAAGATGTGATGTTGTTATTGTTGCTCGCATATGTGTAGAGAGTAGGATGATGATCACGATGATCATTATGATGATCATTTTTCTTCGCAATGTTTTCTTCATTTTGACATATTATCTTGCCAAGATGATATTACAATTTTTTTCTGGTTTTTGTCTCCTTTCTCGCTTCCTTTGTTTTTCTCTTGTCTTTTCAGGCTATTTATAGAGTAGATCTGTTCAAGTAGCTACAACTGTCGTGGTGAAAGGGTTGTGCTGATTTTAGATACTCTTGTAACCTTACACGTTATTATACCAGTACGCAGTAATGCAATAATGTACGCAATATCTACTAAAAAGCCAAATAATGTGCTTTTTTACTTTACTCAAAATATTTGGTGGTATGTCATGCCTAGAAAAAAAAGTGTGTTGCATGTTGGAACAAAGGTTCTTTTTTGCTCTTTTCAGTTGATGTCGATAACATTTCTCTCTGCCTTCAAGTTGATATGGCGGCATCATGTCCATGATCATGAGTGAAACTGAGCAAAAAAACCCGACAGACAGATAGATGGAATGAATAAGTAGTTGCGCTCAAGAAAACGGGAATGCACCAAACAGCAATTTCCTCTGGTTTTTCTCCCACTGTGTTCTTCTAAGCATCTTCATGCCACAATACCGTCATCATCTCATCCCTTTCTCATTTTCTCTGTGTAAACACACTAGCAGAACTGAAAAAGTTGCCATTCAAAAAGTAAGAAACATTGTTTATCGTAACGTATCGTGTTGGCGGTAGAGATGATGATGGCGGTTTGGTGCCAGTAGTAAAAATGTTACTTCTTCTTCTCTTCTTGTTTCCTCTGGCGCGGAGTGAGTGAAGCAAAAGGGAAAAGTCGGTGAAACAACTGGCGAAAAAAACCACAAAAAGTGTACCCGCTGAGGTTATCCATGCAATGATGAGAGAACACACACAAGTATAAAAAAAACTTTTCCCGTTTTCTTACTCACCACCGAAAATTAAACGACCTACGCTCTGTATCTACCTCTTGCTTTATGAATGAGCTGACGAAAAAACTAAAGCAAGAATATCCTTAGCGTGCCGGGCATGTGTATAGACACACATCATTAAATAAAGAGGAAGGAAGAAAACCATATTTCTACTTGTTAATGTACACGAACACTGTGTTTTCTGCTGCACAGCTACTACTCCCTGGAATTATTTTTCTTTGGAAGAAGTACTACTAGTTAGTGTAATGTCAAAGGAAAGCTTTTAGATAACCTTAATATTTATCCCTGTGGTAATAACATATTATATAAGGCATAACATTATATAAAAACTGGTAGTGACACGCATATAAATCTACTTATTTTGTGGAAGACAGGCGATAATGGACACAATTTTTTTTAGAAAAGTACAAAGAAATGCATTATCACCGTTTTCTTCTTCTGTTCTTTTATGACTCAGTACTTGGCCAGAAAAGGATTGCGTTTTAAGTCGGGGTTTCATCATCTCAATGTGTCTTATCTAATTGATGTCATGGTCAGCACCTTGTATCTTATATAGTATGGCTGCTAGTGACACTAAAAGATGAAATAAGATGATTTGGGTGCAGACAACCTTCTTCAATCTTCAGATTGAGATTTGCAATTAAACGAGTATGATACATTTTCTACATAAAATACACTTTAACTTTCTCCTGTTTTTCCTGCTGATCCATCTTCCAGCACCGGGGAATGCACGGGGTGCAGGGTAATAAAGCACGCAGCGTGAACCAAGAAAAAGGGAGGAAAGTAGTGCATACAAATGTAAATGTGCGTAGGTATGTGCATAAGTAAACGATAGCTTGCCTTCCATTAACTTCCAAAAAGGAACAATTTTTATTTCTGTTACAAATTACGTAAAAGTAATGGAAAAAAGTGTGTCACACTGTATATTTTAATACAGGGAGAAAAAATATATGGAGTAAGTACGCACCATGTACACTGTACTAAAACTAATGAATAATGGCTTTTCTTTTTGCGCTTTTTCTCCACGTCTCATTTCCGGAACCAGCTTCCATTAAAAATTGCTATGCTTGAACAAGCACACCAGTGCACAAATTTTTGCACAACGTGTGATCCAAGATGATACAGTGTATGCTTGTGTGAATAAAGTGTCATTTTGCTACTTGTAGTGTTATAATTTAGCTGCTTTTCTGGGGAAACAATGTAAATATATAAGAAGTTATGGCACTATTGCTACTTGATGACATGCCCAAAAATACCTAGTAAAACGTATAAAAATAAATTACACCTAAAAACTCATCATCGTCATGTTAGTTTGTTGGACCTTTGTACTCGTGATTCAATCAAATGAAAGGATTAGTCTAGTTATGGGAAAATGGGAACTGATAAACAGCAGAGATACCATGTATCCATAAGAGGATTCCAAGCTCACAAAGACATTTTTGGGATCCAAAATAGAAAAAAAAACATACGTAAGTCTACTTGGGAAAATCCCTGGAACGCACATGATCCATCATATTATATCCAAGTGTTTACGGAACTTGGTGATGAATAGGCTTGCATTTTGAAGGAATTTCATCTAAAAACAGGATTCAAGGTATAATAATACGTTTCCCGACAAATAGAGTTTGCTACTCAAACAATTTTCTCTGATGCTACTTGGGAAAATTGTATATGCTACACATATAATAGGGTGTAGGGGTACGCTGAACCTAAGCAATTTTACTTGTTTTTGTGCAAAAATACCACGTTCCTTTAAAACTACACGCTGTGCTCATTCGATTAAAGCACTTTTATGATGAGCCAATGCCCTGTGCCATTTCCATTTAATTTTCAGTTGTCTAGTAATCAAAATGGGGATGGCCCGTGGTGAACAGTGTAGGAGGTAGCGTGCCAGAAGCAACATATTCTGGAATGAAATTTCTCAAGAAAACTTTAAGTCGTAATTGCTTGGAAATTTCTTTTCTTTACTAGAACTACGTTTCAATAGAACTACTTTTCAAAAAATTGCTAAAATAACACACTGTTTTTAACAAACTTAAATTGAATACTATACAAAACCATAACAATCATATGAAGTTTTGTTCAATTTGCAAGTAAATTGCAGCTTTTTGTTCCAAGTTCAAAAATAAAATCAATGGTCTAGCCATTCCCCCAGGGTGCTTCTCAGGCTGTTGCACCTTTTTTTGAATCATTGACACGAACAATATTCTTTTGGCTTAATAATGAATAGGTTAGCCGTGAATCAACATATAAACGGATTGCCTCAAAGTGCACCGCTCTTGTTATTACTATTATCTATTACAAGTGTTATTAGTCCTATGTAGGTACGAAAAGCCTCTTTTTGCTTGTTAATAGAAGAAGAACAGTCAAATACATACAGTGTATTTTATGTGACTTCTTTATGAGCCTGACTTCACTTTGGGTTTTTGTTCAGAGTGTTGATGGAATAAGTGCATAAAGTCCGCATTTCACCTGCATAAAATAAAATGAAACGATATTACTTCATTACTGCGGTTTGCACGATTTTGCAAGGATAGCAAAATGGCAATATCTTGTTCCCTGTTATTACAATGAATATAGCTATGTTATGAACATGATCACTTCCAACACGTTTGTACAAGTGTACAAAAAAGGCAACTCAACTTTGAGCGCCACCAAGTTTTCCTAAAACTTTGTGTAGAAAAAGCTGTATCCTCAAAATTAATATTGCATGGCGAAAAAAAACTTGCTTTCAACGGGGATCCACATCTAGAAAGGTTGACAGTCTAAGAACCACATCACTAATAGTCATAATAATGCAGAATGGCGGTGGGTAGCAGTTGTCGTCGTTGTCGCTGACACAACGACTTTCTTCTCTTTTCTATTGCTCAACTTATGGAAGTAGCAGTGGCAAAGAGTGTGTTTTTTATATTAAATAGCAAAAAGCCTTGTCTATATTGTGTGGTATCCCATTTAATCATTTCCTCTTTTGCTTCCCGCAACTTCTCTTTTAGCCTTCTCTGCACTACCAACTTTCTCTGTTTCCAAATCTAGTAATACTACTGCTTTCATGTTGTTTGCTCATCTGGATCGGAAGATGATAAGAAGAAAAGCTGAGAGAATATAATAATGTGCTTTTTAGAAATATTACGTGTGTGTGTGTCTTGCTGTTACTACTACTGCTGCTGCTGCTGTTTTCCCCTTTGATCGTATATAAGCAAGCACGTATATAGTACCACACACAGATAATTATACTCTTTCACTTTTTATGTGCCTCCAATAATGATTGTGTACATTAGCTAGTGATCATACTATAATGACTATATAAAGTATGGTGTGGTGTTTAGTGCAGAGAATACACAAGATAAAGCGACAAAGAGGACTAGGGACAGTTTTTTTGTAAAGATCTTGTAGAGCAATAGCTTCTTCTTTTGGCTTAAAAGGCTCACACACGCCATAAAAATTTGGAAAGTTGAATGGGTAGAAAGAAGACGTAAAAAAGGAAGAGCATTTATTTTGTGCGGGCGTACATAAAAATTCAGACAGTGCGTTTGTGTTCCATATGCTGCTGCAAAAAAATGCAATGATGTGTAGTAATGGCCATAGCACACACTGAATTTCTATATATTTTAAGCGGTTTTTTTTCTACCAGTGAGCAACAACAGCTTCCTGCTTAAGAAATTCAAGAGGGTAATACGCTCATTGAAAGCCAGCATTGAGGAAAAGGCACTGGGTAATATTAAATCATTCATATCCGCTTCCCCTCCAACACAATTTTTCAATGCGAGGGATTCCGAATTGCAATTTTGCAATAACTTGGTTACGTCCCTAAAAAGGATACGTTTTTGATGGGCTACATGATTCCATGTTAAAATTGAAGAAGACGAAGGGAAGAGGCAAAGCCATCAGCGGATTACCATAATGTGCCATTTTTAGACTTTATGGATTTTGCTGGAAAAGCAGAAAGAGAGAGTTTCTTTACGTAGTCACATAGCTTTACATGGCAAATAAAGGAAAAATATTGAAAATAACGTAAGTCAAAGTAAAGTAGGATGATAATACAGGATATCTATAATGGGCATGCTATACCGGTAATTCTTGCCTTCCCACGCCAACCAACACAAACTTGAAGTAGGCTTGAAGAGTAGAGGAGAAGAGGCTCGTGTGTTTTGTAACTTGCAACTTGTAAGCAAGCACATCACACAAAGAGAAAAGAGAAAGCGTGTACTATTTCGGCATTTTGGAAAACTCCCACTATAAAGTCATTTCAGTTTATCCCATGTGGAATAAATGTAATGAGAGCCATGTCACCGTAATGGTTACTTGATTACCTTCAAAGTGATAATGATTAAGCGCTCATAGTGTGTGTGTAGAAGAATCAAAGAGGAACTAGGTAAAGGGTTGAAGGTGAACTGGTGAAGGCGGCCACGCTGCTTTATATATTTTTTTCTTGCTTGAGCTGCAGTATTGTTTTATGTGCGTACGTGATTATCTTTTTGCTACTGCTATGCTGCTGGCTGGGTTTTAACCGTCTCTATGTAGAACCATTTTGGAGTGATATAAGGTGACAATGTCAAAGCATGTTAAAATATGATTATAATATGATGATGGAGATGATGATGATGATGATAATGCTGGCATACACACAGGACCGGGTACTGCGGAAGTTCTACGAGGATGTCGCTGATAAAAGTAACTTGCCAATAATAGTTTACTCCGTGCCAGCAAACACCAGTTTGGACCTGAGCGCATCCTTGGTCACAGCCCTTGCCGAGCATCCTAATGTTATTGGATTAAAAGACAGTGGCGGCGACGTAAGTACTTTTATTGATTTGCAATATTCCATTATCATCCTGATGCATGCTGGGCTGGAAGAGAATACGTGTCTTTATAATAGGCAAAAAGAACACTGAACACACGGCAACGTTGTATTATATAACCATTTTCTTAATACTAAATTCTCAGATCAAGGCAAATATTTTCAAGTGTGTGCACATACAGTTATGATTATGTTGACAGCTAACAATTTAAAGTACAGGACGGTTGACATGACACATAATATTTGCGCGTATGTAACGGGTGTCTACAGGGAATTGAGTGATATTCCTTGAATAGTTTATTTGCTCAGCTCAGGCTTCTGTCATCATATTCTCAAGATGGAAGTAATAAAGCACTTTTCGCTGCTGAGCTACACAATAGCAAGGTGAAAACCTCGAGCTTGGCTACACTATAGAACCTTGTACTTGTACTAGTTACCTTTACCTTAAGAAGACGCTCAACAAAAGCACAAGCTTGTTTGCCATTTAGGCAGTTGCTTTACGCAAGTGCATTGAGATTGAGACAAGGCAGGCTCAAATTTAATTAGTTGAAATGAAAGACCAAGACTCTTGTAGTGCTTCATTAATGTTAGAATTTATACTGTATTTAAATTTACTGTGTTGTCTTGATGAAATGAGTATTGTCATTTGCAATTTATATAAACGTATAATATTCTTTTGTTCAATCTTCTTGTTTAAGCAATTTCATTCTTGGCTCAGTCTTCCGTCACACTCCGACTGTGTGAACAAGGGAACAACATTAACAAGCTGATTCATTTGAAGCGACTAACAAAAAACTAGACAGTTTTCTTGCTTGTGTTTCCTCCCCTCCATTTTGTGCATATGTTCCCGGAATTCTCAATGGATGCGCTAAACTGCATTCGGCAAAAAGTTGCAGTTTTCTTGCTCTTCTTCAAAGAGAATTTATTTTTGGGACGAAATGGCCATTCTTCCTTCCAAAAAAAAGAAAACTTTTTACATAACAACAAGGAAGGAAACAGGCTTTGCTGGAAAACTTTGCACATTATTATTTTTAACAAAGTTGAACTATGCATCTTATCCATACACAAAATGCCATTCCAAATGCATGCACTCTCTCTCTCTCTCCAACTCTTGCAGATTAATTACGGAGGAGGTTTGAAAACAGAACTAAAGCTAATAACCAAGTTGCTGTGCTTAAAAAAAGACTCCCGGAAGAACACTAGAAGAAGACTAAGCTAATTTTTTTGCTCTGTGTGTAAAGTTTATGCGTTTTAGCACTCTAGACTCCCAGTGCGATTGTTTGTTGTGAATCTTAAACATGTTCGCGAAAGGAGTTAGGCAATAGGTAGCTAAGACTAAGCACCAGCACAGGAGATTGCATTTTGGGAATAAAAGAATGTATATTTATTTACCCCAACTTTATGCTTTACATTCACACACGTTCATCATGATTTAGTTCAGCTAACTTAGTCAAAGTGAACTGGTCTACGGCAAAAAGAACAAAGTGTGGTCTGAAGATAAAATGGTGTTTTATACGCTGAGATGTCAGACGATCAATATGCAATCAGCATTATTTGATGTGGTGGTAAAAAGCTCTTAGCGTCTGAAGCAAGAGTTTCATGCACGGTTTCATTCTTGTTTGCACAGTGTAGAGAGTAGAGGTTGCATAAGGAAAGGGGAGAGGAAAGCCCTTGTGCAAAAGTGTGCAAAGGTGTTGGAGAAAATCCCTAAACAAATAGAAATACGATGACGACTTGGGGATTACAATGAAAAACTCTGGTAATAAGTAGAAGCGTGAAATGAGCAAAATCAAAATAATAAATAGATATAAAACGTCAAATGCTTCCAACATGAAAATAGGGCAACAC
Source organism: Entomobrya proxima (assembly GCA_029691765.1). Classification (NCBI taxonomy): domain Eukaryota; kingdom Metazoa; phylum Arthropoda; class Collembola; order Entomobryomorpha; family Entomobryidae; genus Entomobrya; species Entomobrya proxima. The sequence goes on from CM056173.1 coordinate 8,320,667, forward strand.
ATCAACAGAATCATCGCAGTCAGTTTTTGACTTTTTGAAAATCTGCCACTGAGATTTTGTGTACAGATGGTATTTTGACTTGTACATAATATTCCAGTGTGACTGCACACAGCATAAAAAACACTATGAACTCTCTTTCTCTGGTGACGTTTTACTAGATTTAGAGCAGATCTAATTGACGGGGTTGATAAACCGAGAGTACATTCCAGACAAGCATGAAAAGATTTTGGAGAAAGCAAAAGTCAGTAAATCTTCCAGAAAATTGGCAAACAGTTTGAACTGATTGCGACAGTTTGAGATAAAAAGCTGGAAATCTATGGGCTTTGCCATACATTCGCACAGGAAAAATATCTAAAATTGTGCGTGTGTTTAATGTTGTAGTTTAGCTGTTTATAGCGTCTTCGGTAAAAAATAGAAGCACTCAGGCTAAAGCTGTCATGTTCACTGGCTCAGTAAACCTTTTGCTTTTCAGAGAGAGTATAACTGTCATTAGGCATTATTATGCAATACTTACAAGTTCCACTTTTTACACACGCGTTTTGTGTAGCCCCCAAAATCTCTACACATTTTTTCCACTTGACATATATATTTGACCCTTTACTCCACATTATTTATCTGGAAGGGAAATATCTTTAAAAGTTGTTACGCAATCAGTTAATTTTCTTAAAAGGATTTCCCTGTATAACTTGTATAATGGCAACAGTATCTTATGTTTTAACTTGTGAAGAAGACGCCGAAGCACAAAAAAGACGAAAAAGGGCCTCAGGAATTTAAGTTGATATCTTTCACTTAAAAAGCAACCAACCGTTTTACCAACTTGATACTGTGCTGATGATAAAATAAGTGTTGGTACTCCTACACACAGCCAAAAGAATTAACAAAAATCTTCGTGATTTCTCGGACAAAAATATAGTTCTCTTTTTGCAGACTAACAAACTGTTGTATTTTATAAGCATGTCTTGTTATCATTTTATAATAATATGTATTCCCTTTTGTCTTGTTCTTATTTTCTGTTTTTATCTACCGACGCCGCCGCCGATGCTACTACTGCTGTGCTGTATTCCCAGATTACTAAAATTTCAGAAATTGTACACAACACCCCGAAAGACTTCCAAGTTCTAGCTGGCTCTGCAGGTTTTATGCTTCCAGCGCTTCTAATGGGTAAGTTATTACCTCGTTAAATTAATTTATTTACTGCGCTGCCAAGGAGATATAAACTGGCAAATGCAGTCATAAAATAAGCTACAGGGAAGGTGCTGTCTGTAGCACACATAGAAACACGCATTTATAAAACAGCGTATAACAACCATTTGTTTTTTCTTGTCTTGTTTTCATTAACCAGGCTTGTGCTTTTTTGAGACAAAAAATAAACTTTTTTTTGCAAAATTATGTACTATGCATGCATGCAAGCTGTTCATATTAAAACATTATGCAAAGCACAAGTGAGCCTAATGGCCGAACAAAAAACATGCAATTTAGCCGAAAAGCCGGGAATTAACGGATATTTTCATATTTTAGGTGGCAGTGGCCGAAAGTTCATGGTAAATTAACATTTTGTTTTTAAGGTTAATCAATAGTTCGTAACAAATGAATATTTCAAAGAGAACGGTAAATTAGCAACAAATGAGCTTACATGGTCGTTTTTCTGTTAATGTCATAACTGACCAATATAACTTTGAAGTTTGCAAACACTTGCACAATGACGAGTACAAAATAAATATTTTAACAATCCGGTTAAACTGCTTAAAATTTATAATTTATTGAGAAGGGTGGTAGTGGTGAATGCGAAATTCAGCTTAAAACAGTAACAAAAATTATGTGGGATAGCGCTGCCTTTATATACCTTGCTAGAAACCAAATTTTTTATTTTGGTTGTTTGCCAGAAAAGCTAGAATAAAATTCAGCAGAACTGGAACAAAAGGCCATTGTTTTATAATTGTGCAAATTGCTTGTAATTGTTCCACGAATTGTATTTACGAATTGTCCATTCTGTTTATTCGTGTTATTTGTGTATGCGCTTGTGTATACGGTACAGTTGCATACTAAATACTACATGTTGATTGTGCATTACTGCATTATTTATGAATTATGATGCAACATATGAAATTTCGGCTAACTTGCATGTAATTGTATATTGCATTCTGCCAAATAGCAAAAAATTTTAGGCTATTGGGCTGATTCTACATCGAAGTTTTCGGTTGTTCGGCTAAATTGCAAGGTTTTTGGTCGTCCATTCTGCTTACTATAGCTCTCCAGTGTACATATTTTATCTGTTTTTATCAAACCTGCCTATTAGTCCAAAATGTTTTACAAACAATAAAATAAATTACAGGACTTTCTTCCCGTCTGCCCCTGTAATTAGTCCTAATAACTGTGTTAACACTTTTTAAACGAAAATTATATTTTATTTCATTAAATACAAAAAAATTGCATACAAAATATAATTTAATAGCTTGTTATAGTAATGACGCATAACCGCAAATATCTTTGTAGAAAATGTATATTATTTTCTTACGTCTATTTTAATTGTTTGTAGGGTGTGTCGGAGCAATCTCTGCTCTTGCAAATGTGTTGGGACAGGAAGTATGTAACTTGTACAAACTATTTCAAGACAACGAGTTAAACAAGGCTGTATCTTTACAACGAACACTAATCTCACCAAATTACTTGGTAAGTTGTGAAACAGGGGCTGTTATTTGCTCTTCTTCCTTTCAAAGTTCCAGAGCAATAAATCTCTTGTTAAATACTCTGTCGTAGTGATTCCTAGCAGAGAATAATGTAATACTGATTAGCAGGGAATGAGAAACTCTTTCCAAGCAGGAAAGCAGGTGAAATATTTATCAAGAGCAAAAGAGACAGCTAGAGAAAGCTTTTGAAAGCACTACATCAATATTGTACTTGGAGGAACAAGAAAAGCCATTGTTCTTTTCTTGTTGCTTGATGCTCTTCTCCCCACAAAACTTGCAAACTTGTTTTTTCGGGTATTTAACTTTGTTAAACTTGTTTTTCCTCCTATTTTGATATTCACCCACAACTAGGTCACAAGGAAATGGGGAGTTGCTGCTTTAAAAGCTGCCATGGATGCAAAAGGCCTGTACGGAGGAACTTGCCGACCACCATTACTTCCGCTAGGTGACAACGAGCGGGAGGCTCTTGTGCAGACGTTTGACAAGAGTGGATATCGCTTGAGTGGCTCACGTGGCTAATGTATAAAATTCAATGAAAATGGAATGTTTAACACATAAAATATTCATATAATCTAATAATAACTTGTAACAATACACACAGTACAGTACACTGCATCTACACTGCAAAATGTCAGACGTGTGTAGTGTGTGTGGTACGTGCCAAAAATAATACCTAAATGATCTATCCTATTTTACATTACTAATTATATCAACGTCCACTTAATTTCCAGTTTGTGTAGTGTGCATTCAACCTTTCAGCTAATCATGTTATATTTCAAGCACAGCGGAAGCAGTGTTTTGATCATGTGAAAACCACAACGTTGGTCATGAATCATGACTCATATGACGCGCTTTACATAATGACTTGGTTTGTATTCTCTGAAAGGAAACAGGGCTTCATCATCATCAAAATATTTTTTGTTTTGTTGCTAAAAACATTATTGTGTAATTTCCTCTGACAGAAGTACGCAGCCTATTTTTTATTCACTGTTTTATTATCATATCATCATCCTCACCGACAAAATGTGTGTATTGCGCTGTGTTTATCTCTCGGTGGTAGCAAAAGTTGTCTATTGTTTCGTTCCCCTTGAACAAGCCGTTTCACGGTCACACCTTCATGCTTGATGTAATGTGATGTAATAGATGATGATGATGATGATGATATACATATATATATTTTTCCGTTTCTTACTATTATGTCTGCCACCGGGAGAAAATCTGGGAATCTTCATTCCAATCCCGTTCCTCTTAAAAAATAAAGACAAATAGTGCTTTTGACAATGTTCACTTTCTGACAGTCTAACGTGTCAATAGCAATGTCGTCCTTTTTTGTGTAATGTAAGGCCTACGTGCTTAATGCTTTCTCCAACGTTTCCATTGTTTTGTATTTTTTACGCCTACTCTCACTCACACATACACAAACAGAAAGTAAAATTTTTTATGAGTGGTATCCCATTGGGTTATCCAGGACCAAGACTGCATTATAATAGACAGATAGACATTTTTAAAGAAAAAAGTTGGTTTACTTTGGCACACGTACAAAATGCAACATAATAAGCTACATGTTCAGGCATTCAACCAAGTGCATTGATTTGTAAGTAAGTAGTGTAAAATCAATTGCATTCCTGCAAACTTCCTTCTCAGTTGTTGTGTACAATTCGTATATATTTCTTCTCGTCATCCGGAAGACAGCAGTGAATCCGGTGTAAAGATATAAACTGCTGGATGGAAGAAAAAAACTGCGGGATCACTCGTGCACAAAGCCAAATAATTCGGTGAACGGAACATTGAAATTTCCAGGATGGTTCAACTGACATAATTCTGATTCTGACCAGCTTAATACATTTTCCAAGTTATTTGAACAGGCCAACGGTCTATTCACGCTTTCCCCGGATTGTAATACCGACCAATGTACACACACAGACAAACAAATTATTTCTGTGGAAAACGTCCTAACATAAATATTGCGGATGTGGCTTAGCCATTCTAAAAAACAAAACGATTTTTTTCTAGCATTTCTCAAATGTTGGAACAAATGAACCAAGTCATGTAATCCAAGGGCGATTATGTGCCATCAACCCAGTTCATTTGTTTGTTAAAGGCAGAAAAGTGATCAAGGTTGCTTCCAAACCACATCGCATGCCACTTATCATCAACGCCTGCATCCTCATCATCATTATCATCTTCCCAACACACAAAGCTCATGTTCATGTTCATTGCCATCAAAGAGGACATAGAACTATTGATTTTTTAAAAACACCAAAACTTCAAACTACAAAAGTAGAAATAAACAGCACAAAACACAAGAACAAGCAAGAAAAGAGAAAAGGTTTCGCAAGTAAAACAAAAGTACGTGCCTGTTTCTGTGTTGGGGTTTTTCTCAAGTTTGTTTCTCTTTTGTATACATTCCACTTGGAAGAGAATTGCGTAAAAAACGTATAACATTCAACCAACCAGAAATAAACATTTTTTGTGTTTTAATATCTTTCTAACAGAGTCTTAGTATGCAAAAATGTAAAAAGAAGACGTGAAGAAAAAAAAGAGCAAATAACTCAAGTCATGGATGATGGTTTGTAAAAAAAAAAGTATAAAAACTCCCGCAGACAAAACGGGACTAGGCGGTGGTGGTTTTTCCATCCAGTTTTTTTTCTTCATATTTCCACTCTTTAAAAAAATGGGTGATGTAAGAGAATGAAAAGCTTAAAAACTTAGAAGCTTTCTTGTGGTATGCCTTTTAACAGATTGTACATATTACAAAATATTATAAAACAGCTTAATTCTTTTTTTCGCGTTTTCCAAATCAGCAAAATCCCCATCGCTGTCAGTATCATCCTTTTATATTATGTAGATTCGCCAAATTTGTATCTCATTTTCTTCGCTTCTTTATAACTGTTTGTCTTGCTCTAATTTTTTCTGTCCCGTTCGTCATTGAAAACGGTTGTTTTAGGGAACTTTGTACCTACTACGTATACTTGGAAAACTAAAATAGCCTAAAGTTCACAACACAAATACAAGTTTTAAGTATTTAAGTACCCTTTTCACCAAGAAAGCTCTCTGAACCAAAATTCCTATTTTTGTGCTTCCTTTTTCCTCCTCTCTGACGACATCAAACCCTCTTGATAGATACTACTCCTGTCAAGTCTTCTATGTGTACCAAAAGTGAATAAATTTTCTCCACAAAAGTGTCAACCAACCCGGCCAACAACACGTAAGCTCGAGAGTGTGAATGTACTATACTTGTCCAAAGGGCAAATAAACAACACAGCAACCTAGCATTGGTCTTCCGGCGGAAGAAATGCAAAATGTTGTTTGGAAGTTGTCTATTTAGAATTTACCCACGCTACGTAATATTTATTACCTATTGCAATTTAACGGGCGTCTTAGCATAAAAAATATAAATGTGTGTGCATTTTTTCTTTTCTAAAATAAAAACGACTATGCAGAAGAAGCAGGAAGCGGTATAGTAGTGGTATGAAGGCTAATAGGTATATCTACTCTGCAAGATTATACTGTGAGTGATGTTTGTTGCTGAGTTATGATTAGGATGACTGATTTTTATTTCCCTGCTGCCTGTCATATACTTGTCTGCTTCCCGTCAGAGGATGGGTGCTCTAATAAAACCGTAAACATTTTCATCTCTCTGCCCTGCCCTTGTCGTTCACACAAAGTGGTGGTGGACCATTTTTAGCCCGTTTACTACACATTTTTAACACCCGTGTAATACTCTCTGTGCTTTATGACTCTTTTAAAATAGATTTTAAAAATATTATAGTTTTTTTTTTTGTCCTGATGATGATGCTTCCCTTCCTTATTTAAAAATTCACCTTGAAAAGCACTATCAACATATTTTTCTCTGCATATCTTTTTCCACTTTGCTTTAAAAATATTATTACCTGTGTGCATTAATGCGTGCATAACAAAGTAGTCTGTTTTATGAGAACATGTTCATCAACAGAGATAATACGGGTTTTCCTTCTCTTTCCATTCCATAATATTCTAGAGCGCTGCCTTTGCTACTGGAAAATTACTCGAGTGTATTCCACTGTCATACAAATAATCTGTATTTGCCTATCTCGTTTTTAGGATTTTGGCCTTTTAATCAGATTGAAGAGCAGCAGCAGAAGCAGTAGTGGCAATAGTGGCACACTCGGTGTTTTAGCTAATTGCTGCTGCTGCTGCTAGACAGCTGCACGGTAGACATAACGTTTATCGTCATGATTTTACCCCGATGTTATTCCAATCTGGGTATTTAGTTCATATAAATTATTCATTTGCTACACCAGAGAAAGTCGGTTTTCGCCTGAAACTCACGGTCTCATTTCCCATTCAGCTCTTCATTCTTTCACGTTCCTCCTTTCTAAAAACTTTGCAAGTTGCAATTCACCCCAAAACAGCAAACTCTGTAAAAACTGTGGGCTTTGCTGCTGCTGCTGTGCTGCACATTATTACACAACTTTGTACTTACCACTTACCTTTTACCGGTTAACCAACATTGCTGCACTGAATAATGTAAGTAAAGCACTCCATCCAATTCCAACCAGCATAATATTTTACGTATTTGCTTAGCAAGTCAAGCGTACAATTTTTATGCGCGTTTCACTTGTGGAATCGCTACCCGAAAAACTTCCCAAAATTCCTGTATTTCTTTCCAGCACTTAACTCCAAATCCAGAGTCCAGAAATCATTGTGTGAAATGTACTCCTACTTTGCTTTAAAAAAAGTTTTTACCCATGTCATTGGTCTCCTCCACATACACAACACACCATCATTGTCGCGGTAACAGTTTACAGTTGTCATTTTTACACGCAATCTGTCCAAAGCTTAAACCATCACACAGTTGTCGTTTTGGTTAGTTCCTCTATCATTGACAACATGTAACTTTGCTCCTACACCATTTACAAGCTAGCAAATAAAATCCTATAAGCTTGAATAACGTATAGCAAGTATATTGTATCCGTTTCACAAGCTAAAACATTATGCACACTTTCTACATACTTTTTTTCCTTCCTGAACACAATGTGTGCATACAGAAAATATCTGTGAATATCTGCGTATGATTTTGCCTGCAAGCTCGGTGCTATGCTGGTATATAGTGTAGTCGCGTCGTGGGTGAGCAGAATATTATGCCGTTGTTACTCCACAGCCAAGTGCAGAGAATAACAAGTGCTCAAGCTCAGAGAGTTTTTAGGTGGCGTTTCTACTGCCAGTGTGGCCATTCTTTAGGAACGTGTGTGCTGGGCACATCTGCTTTTCCCTACTTTCCCCAAGAAAGAAAAAACTTTGTAAGTCGAGATTTTTGGATGTTGGGCTTCATTCGGTGATCAGAGCGTGCCGAAACAGGAATACCTTTTTGGGGGAGCAACTACTAGCAAGAGGGCAACTTGAGACTGTAATAGCGAAAGAAAGTAAAAATACGAAACTAATAGAAAACTACTAAATACTCCTACGCACTAAAAATTTCTCTTCTTCTTCTCTCATTGCTAACTTAGCATTTCCCTTTTTCAAGATCTTTTTTCCTATCTTCACATCATCAAATAAAAAAATTCCAACTTTCAAGTACTTTTTTTTCTTTCGTTTAGAAAAAAATAGCAACTTTCTCTTATTCAAACTTGTTGTTCTTTTGTTAGACGTTCCAGCTCAGATTTGTACAAGCTTTCCCCGCTGTTATTTGTAATAACAGGGTTTCCACTTTCTTTTTCATAGACTTCCTTGCCATTTTGCTATATCATCGAAAGTATAAATAAATTCGACACATAATAACAACTTGCTCTACCATAGGACAACATATACACACACTTACAAGTAATCTATAAAAGTCATGGGGAACATTGGTATTTGCATAATTGAATGTTTCCCCAGAACAACTATCAAGCGGACCTTGTAGGGTGATTTATGAAAGTGTCACTAGACTAGACAAGAGAGTATATAATCGCCCAAAAGTCTATAAAAACTTTTGTGTGTGTAAGCTCAGAGGTTACAAGTACTTTTTATTTAGAGGGACAATGGCCAAAAAGGATTTTGTTCTGGAGTGTAGCCCTTTGTGGTGCTGGCCGCTAGGAGTGAAGTGCACATAAAAAATATTTAATGTCCAGAAATCCACAAAGTACAAATAAAAAACTCTTGATGCTCTTGTTGTTATTGTTGGTGGTGAAATAGACTATTTAAAAAAATAGCAACTTTGGGGACAATACACACAACAGAGCATGGCGGTTTATTGTAGCTGCTTCTAATTCTAGTCAACTGGCTTAATATAATTTATTGGGGAGACAATGTGACTTACAAAAGATTGTCCTACACAAGAAGTTATTACGCTAGGAATTTGTAAAAGGGGGAAATGAGAATTTGTTGAATGAACGGAAAAGAACACGGTGCACACAGAAGAGTGCCAACAGGAACAAACCAGTAATATCAATAGATGTACTTTTAGAACACAATTTTCCTTCTTGCAAAACAGAAAAGGTGGTGCTTTTGTGGCTGCTTAATAACAAACAGCAACTCTGGGCCACTTGCTGGTAAGTAACTAATTTAATTTCTATTTATATTCCTATTTTGTACTGAAAAACAGCTTTGTCCATTTGTCCGCCTACAATCCCAAATAAAAATCTCGCGTTGCCCCAAGACACAATCTGGCTTCCGTATTGAATAGAATATTCCATTCCATTCCACTGGAAAAAATCAATTAGCAGACAATGAGATTTTTTAAAGGTCGATGCAAGGTACCCTGAAATATAAATTAATATGCTTGTGTGTGTGTCATCCTTCCTATGACCAAGGCACGTACATAACACACAGACAAAGTATAAAGGAAAATAGGGTAGGAATACGGCTAGTAAATTTTAAGTAATGGCTTTTCCTATGAAAGGAAATACACACCACTTACATTCCATTGTTTTCCCCTAAGTGAAAAATATCATATTTGGTAAAAAGAGGGTAAAAAATGGAAAATGGGTGTACTTATGCAGTAGTAGTATATAGGTGCAATATTTTTTTTCTCCTTTGGCCTGCTACTTCGACACTAAAGCGTAATGCATTTCTACAATATGGGTTACGTGAGTTGACTGGTTAAATGACTTGCAGAGAAAAAAAAACGGAGGAAGGAGAGAACAAACTTTATTCATGACTTGCGACAGGTATTAAAACGAAACTTGGTTTTTTGGTGGCATATCAGGGACAACTTATATTATTTGACATATATTTTTTTCTGGTTCTGGTGTGTGGTGAAACCACATTGAACAGAGAAAGTTTTTTAGCGTAGAATGCGAGGATGATGGTAAATTGCCATAAAAAAGTGCATACTGCACTTGCCATAAAAAAACATTTGACTTTGTAATCAAACTTCAATGTTTGCCGTTTTAACAAGGACTTTTGGCTGCAGAGACATTACTTGACTAATTTTAATGGAAAATGGTTTCCTGTGAGCTATATATCTCCGGCGGATGAAACACACACACAAATAAATTAGAAGAGTGTCTATCCGGCTGGTATTAATTTGCACTTGTGCACTGCTTCCTCCGTGCCAAATTAAGCAAAGTGGCTGTGGTAGTGCAGTATAGTCATTTAAATTTTTGATCGCGAGTAGACTACTCTGTGGGTTGGCAAGTTTCCTACGTGCGCATCAAGTTGTGTAATGGCATATCATCTTTTTTTTATACTGTCACACTTTTAACTTTTAAAAGAAACGAATTATTTGTGTTCCGTGTGTTGATCAACAAAAAACACATAATACTAATGGAGTATAATGTAGCGTGGTTGTACTAGTAGATTTTATTTCATCTTTTGCTGTGGCAATAGCAAACTTACACTCTGTTTTGGTAACACGAGACCACTGACACACACTTTCGTTGTTGCAGACGTTTTTTGCTCACTTTCCACTTCTCTTTTTTCGGTTTACTTTCATAGAGCGCTTCATAAATTATTCATATTTTTACAATCCAACCCACACCACCAGCGATTCTCAATAGAAAAAGAAGAGTTTGCTACAAAATTCGGCAATCAAGTACGTAGGCAATGTATATGACCCAGTCACAAAGTAAAGTACTAGTAGAGAGTGGAGAGTTTAGTGGTGCATCTTTCTCCGGCATATATATTTTTTATGACAAACCCATTGCACTTTTTTTTTCCTACATGATCGAAACCATTTTTTTGAACCATTGTCATTCTAATGCTATTATGGTGGTTGGTTTGTCATCTGCACTTAGCTCTGGTGCAAGTTACAAACAAATTTATGATGGTCACACATTGGTTTGACGTACAATATGAGCATTGAGGTCTCTGCCAAATGATAAGAGGTTACATATTATTATGTAAGAAAAGAGAGCCTGCAAAGTGCACATAAGCATTGAAAGTGGCTTTGGCACATTTATTTTCGTTCATGCATGCAACATGACGGGTTTGAATAAAAGGCGAAAAATTACTTTTAAAAAATTGATTGCTTTCTCTCGGGTACACCATATCATCTTGGAAAATTGTGAATGTGCCACGCGGCGCAACTCACACGCTTGATTTGTAATTGTGTCTCTGATATTGGAATTCAGGAAGTAGTTAAAGTTGGCCACAGACGGTGCATCATTTCAATCATTGGAAAAACGTCATCATTATCATTACGTAAATCTACGTAGAGAAAAATTTTCACTAGAAAAGACAGCAAATTGAGAAAGCTATAACGTCAATGTCAGCCAAGAGTTTGAACTGTTTGCAGATTTTGATTTATTACCTGCTGCTGCTTCTGCTGCTCCAATATTCATTTTCCTTCTTTAATACAACACTGCAATATTAACAAGGCACCTGCTACCATACAACTTTGCTTATGGATCAATCATCCGTAATCAAACAGATCGTGTGCGTACTTTACTCTTGGGAATAATAACGTAATTATATCATCGTTCAAGTCTCAAGTACTTGTATAGTCTTTATCAAACATGTATGTATGTAAAGTAGTGTGCATTTCAAATGAAATTGGTATCAAAGAACGTGACTTTACCTTAATTTGCCGACTTTTCTTTGGAACTCCGTTTTTAGAAACCATTTTCCATTCAAGAACATCAGATACCTCATCTTATTTGTGAATGGCTTCTGAGAAAAGAACATGAGTTTTTGATTACTACTTTATAAGCTATGTGTATTTTCTTCAAAGTAGAAAAACAATCAAAATCAAGTGATGTCACTACTTATATTATAAGCAATAGTTATTACACGTTTACTATTTACAACGTCGGCAACACAGAATGAAAATCACTACGTCAAAGTTTTAGGCTGCAAACAGAAAATGATGACTTTGCCGATTTCATGAATTACTCAACATCAAACTTCATCACGATTATTTATTCATTTCCAAGTGAACTTTTCAGAAATAACTTTGCTTTTATAGCATATATTTTTACTACATGGCTTTGGTAAAGTGCTTTGAGCAACTCTTTTTTTTACTTTTCAGCCTTGATACGGCTTCATGTTATTTTTTGCATAATGCATAATATATTAATAGTAAGATTCAGAGGCAAACTGTGTGGTTTGACAGAAATGTGTATATTAAGCAGTTGTCGGCATACACATAGAATCGTCGGCATTGTGAAAGTGATCCAGTTTTTGTTTTTCTCTCAAGCTGATAATGTTCCTTTGACATTCCATCCTGACGTACATATTACATTACTCGTAGCGTCCTTGCCACACCAAAAAAACGTAATTTGTTTACCAGGAAAGGAGTAGCAGTTCATCTGTCAGCGGCGCATTTTCTTTCTATCTCTTTGAGCCATGTATACCTTGTTATATGTCAAGCTACAAAAACAAGGAATAAATTTACTTTTTTTTTCTTCCAAAAACCTTGCTCATCTCACAAGGGTAAATGCTTGGTGCGGTCAAACGTAATTATTTAATCGAAAAAAGTACAAAGTTTTGTAAGTACAGCACTTTAGTGAGGAAAGCGTCAAGAGATGAGGTTATTTTCTTAGCACTAGTACAACTACCAAGTGTACTGTTGACCAAAAATGCACACACAGAGGCATTTATTGTAGTACCTTGTACCTTGAGCTTGGAATCTGTGCCAGCAGGTTCTAAAGAACGAAAAAAAGTAAGACGCTTTCCACATTCATTTATCTGGAAGGAAACAATGGTCATTAATTTGTTGTGGAGGATAACAGCTGGAATGCCTTAGAGGCTTTAGATCACGTCCTCCCATGGAAATTCAATGACATTCAGTACAACTTTGCGCACAAGTCTGTATTACCCCAGCAAACTAGCCGTACAGAGATTGCATTGATGACGACGGTGTGCTGCTGTGGGTAATAGCCTATATATTGCCATGTCTAGTGGTATTGATGGTGTTGAGAGAGTACACACACACACACAAAGTTACATGACGTGCCGTGATGTCAGGGTCAAACGGTGTAAGGGAGTCGTCTGCAAAAAAAAGTTGAAGAAAGTGGACAACCCTACCGTTCACTTTCACTCACTTTTTTCTCTCTCAGACTTACTTTCTTCGATCCGTAACCCACACAACATAACACAGAGTATTGTACTACTCTACTAGCTTTTGTACTTGGTAGTCAGAAGGACAAGGCGATTTAGAGAAAGAAGAGAGAGCGTACATCAAGATTACATCAAAGAGCAACAGTTTTTCTCCTTATTCCCCTTCTTTTTGTTGTGGGCACTAGGCAATGATGATAGTATAGTGGTGGGAAAAGTCTGGTTACACCACATTCTCTGGTTACTTTGTGGATTTTTCTTTTTTTATGTTCCAGCACTCAAATAACACACACACACACACACGCCATGCAAATATTAGAGTAAAAGGCCTAGAGTTTTCGGAGAAAGTTGAATAAAATATATTTTAGAAAGTGTTTTTCTCTCCTACACTTTTCCTGGAAGCTTTTTACTCTACAAGCGTATGAATATGTGTACACGTACGCGTGTGTTAAGAAATTAGTAAAATCTTGGTTTTCTCTCAAATTAACATTTAGTTAACAGCAACTCTCTCTGTGTGTTGCGTTGTTGTTTAATCCTGAAACGTGAAACATAACCAAGAGAAAAACAGATGGATTGCTGCCTAATATTTCACACCACTGAGCTATATCATCATCATCATCAGTTTGCATATAGGTTGTTAATGTATTATCTCTAGGCAGGCAAACATTAAAACCAACACCACCACCACCCTTTTTGGAGCACGTTGTACTTTCCCTATTTTCTCTTGCGTGTTTTGTACCTTTTAATGCCAAAAAATAGGAAAAAGACGGCCGGGACTTTAAAAGAAGACGAAGCACATTTCATTGTAAATTATTCATGGTTGATAAAGTTGAAAGTCTACACAACTCTCAACTTACTTATTACGAGAGAAAATATTTATAAATTTGCCAACAGACACTTTCTCCATCCTCTCTTATTTCTTTCTCTCTCTTTCTCTTGTTCCGCTTTTAAAGCTTTTAAATACAACTTACCTTTCAAGAGGATTTTCCCAGAAAGGGATTTTTTTATTCTGTTTCTTTACCTAGATAACTTCACAGAGGCAGAGAGTATATATTTAGTAGGTAAATTGTTGGATATATATTCAGACCTACTGAAATACTATCTATACTACAGCCTTTCACTTTTGCTTACACTTTTCCAAAGTCATTTTACTTAAGTCGGTGATTTAACTTTTCCCCTAGTGTATCATAAAAATTTAGCAGTCATCCAGGCTTTTCTCCCCGGTCCCTTATTCTCATAGTCAATCGTTGAGGCAGGATGTGCATGCAGTAGTATAGCGACCTGTGTGTGAGATACATTATCATTATTATCTTTGCACTAACAGAAAGGCATTGACTATAGTTTTTTTTCTGTTGGTGTTGCCGCCACCATTGCCACTACGGCTACGGCTGCTGCTACCTTATTCTCTTGCTTGCATACTAGACACAAAGCTTTTCTTAAAGCAACTCATGCCAAAAATTCCAATTTGCGCAGTCAGAGAAGACGTTTCATCATGTATTTAACTAGAAAGTTGGATTACCACCAGCTCACACGATGAGAAAAACGTGAACAGTGAGAAAAAAATGGCAAAACTGAAAGCCAGTATCCAGTTTAGAGATAACATGAAAAACAAGGCGGTAAGAGAGAAGGAGAAAGGGAGAAAGTGAAACCTTTTTCAAAAGCCATGTTTTCAAGGCATTGTGCATTTCCCTTACACAACGGTTGACTTCCAGGCAGTAGTACTTTCCAAGACGCCTGTAGCAACTACTTGGTGGAAATAGGCTTTCGTGTAACGTTTTTTTTTTGTATTCTTGTGGAAATGAAAACGACACAGTGTATTATGTACATCCTGCATTCTATGCTGCTGCATGCACACATTTACTATTGTGTTGTCAACTGTTAAGGAAAAAGATATAAGTGTGACATGCATGTCTTTATCCCTTGTGCAAATGCTGTCTGCAAGTATGTGTAAAAGCCTTTTCTACGAAATACAACCATTTAATAATTATAATGAACTTAGAAGTAAACGAATAAAGGATTCTTGTGAATGAAGTAGCGGTAACAGCAGCAAAAAGACCTAACAGGCAAGATGACTAGATAAGATCTTGTCTTGAGAGTGTGTATTATATTATGCTTCTTCTTCTTTGAGAGTATTATTACATTGTAGGCCTGATAATGGCTACAAATATGATGATGATGATGCATACAAGAATACAAGCACCAGAGCAAAAAGTAAAAGCGCAAAAAGTGACATTCATTTGGGTTGTTGCTGCATGTCTCTGAGTGAAAGCTGGAGTGAAAGTAAGCTAAGAATAGAAAACCACTGCGCTGCTTATGCTGTTGAAACAGGGAAAAGATTCAATTAAAGCAAGACAGATTACAATCAACTAGGTTTGACTTTGATTCTTTCTCCTTTCCACACACACAAGCACAAAAAAAAACCTCACTTGTCTCTTGTCTCTCTCTTTTTTGGTTCTTATCTCCAACCCTGAGATTTTTTTCTGCTGGTAAGTTCCACTTTATTGTTGCGTGCCTGTCCACACACTAAAGAAAGAAAAAGTAGTAAAAAAACTACGACTAAACCATTTTACTACACCAATTCCCCAAATTTTCTATCTTGCATCAGTAGTTTTTAGTAGACAAGTGGCTGCCGTTTTCTACCCTGCTTTTTTATGGCACTGTGTTTTTTATATACTAGAGAACGACTTCCACGTAAAATGCATTTCAGCTTGTAATAGTAGTACTAATACTGCATATAACTTGAGCTAGTGCGCCTTATGTCTTTTTTTCTCAGCTTTCTCACCAACTTCACTTTTCATCTTAGCAAGTGTGTTGTTTCTTTACCCTGTTTGTTCAGGGATGATGTGTGTCCACACACAAAACAAAAAACTGCATGTAATGACAACATCTTTTTTTCTTCTTCTTTTCCAGACAAAAACTTTTTCTTTCCTATAAAAAACACCCACAACACGGCAAAATTGAGTCAGAGATCAGAATAAATGGGTGTAGGGCACACTGTCTCAGAAAAAAATATCACGCGAAAGGGGATAAAAAAATATGTGTACAAGGCCAAAGTAAACTTACAATATTGCCCTTTTTTAAGTCATCTGCTTTTGCAAGCAAACTAAACGAAAAATAAGTTTTTTAGGCTTGTATACCCTTTTCCTCATTATGTTTATGGTTATACTGTCATCTTCTATCTCTTTCTCTGTGGTTTGCAAATTGTAGCTGAAGTTTGTACCGTAAAGAAAAGTCTGTCTGAAGGCATGCATAAAATATGAATGTGATGAAAATCATGATGATGATGATCAAAACCGCTTTTTTATAATACCCGGGTACTAATACACTTCTCTCCCTGGTGTCATCATGATCATCATCATTCTATTTGTCTTCAGCTTTTTTTCACTCCGGCTGTCTTTTACAGAAAAAAAAACTCTGAGAAAAAATGTGCTGCAAGCTATAGATTATATTGTGTCTAGCATAAAAAAAACTACTTGTATGAGCTATATAACACACATTTGTTTCAAGTTGTTTTTACAAGAGGGTTTGTGTCTGTAAAAACTGAAAAAAAAGTCTTATTGCTGCTGCTGCCATTTTAGAAACTCTTATTCCTTCCCCCCAGTTTCTGCTACTGACACACTAAAAAAGAACACAGATTTTTTTTACAGGATGTTTTTTGCACAAAAAAAATGATGAGAAAAGCGGCTTTCTAACTTACAATCATCCTTTTCCCGGGTGTAGATTTTATTGTGTGGTGAGAACAAGAAAAGAAAAAATCTTTGTATGTGCCAAACAAGGACGTGCCTGTTTCTGAGATATTATGAATTTTCAAGAAGTTTTTTGGAACAATAACAAGAATGAAAGAATGAACACATATATATCTACAGGTTATTATTTTTATCGGGTAACAAAATGCCTAGGCACATATCAAGTACCTATAGTTCTAATACTAATCATATTTATAACTTGAATAAGAAGATTTTCGTTTAAAACACAGAAAAAATAATGTTTTTCTTTCCGAGAATAGTATCTCTGCTTGTGAGTTTCTTTTTTAGTTAAGTTTATGGTTGAACAAATTCCTTTAATTTGCGGCTCAAAACTCGTATAGTCAGCCACAGTCTTTTTTTGGGAAGCTCTTCCGTTTTCTTTCATTGGTTTAGTTTATTGGTCTGTTGGAAAAGAAAGAAAAAACCCGAGTGCGAGTTTCTGTGTTTGAGTAGTTTTTGTAATAGTTTTTGTGGCTGAGAGTACAACACGCATGCAAAAAATAAGAGAATGAGAATTATCTGAATCATAAGCAAATTTATAAATATGATAGCGCGCTGGAAGCATCATAATATATTACAGATTGAATTTGGTGAAAAAAGCTGTGTATTATTTGAGCCCATATTATTATCTTCATGTATCACATTGAAATAATCTATAAATACCTTCTTCTTTGCTGCTGCTGGTGTCAGTGAGGCTGATTTTAACGAATATTTTCTGCAATAATTTTGCGCTTTTTCATATCCATGGAGAAATCTCTATGCACACAGGCTGCACACAACGAAAACCATTTTTTAACATCCTCTTCATTTCCTCACGACTGAAAGTGAACGTGTGGTTGGTATTGCTATATAATAATGAAGTATTTTGTAGAATAGCCTGTTTGAACAGAAAACTAACTCGTTTTGTTTCTAGGGATGGCCTTCTATCCTCTTGTTTTTCCTTTTTTTGTGCAGACTATTTCCCATTATTATTTGATTTCTTGAAATATTTTGCCCTCATCTCCTGTATCACATCATATATACAAGCTGTCAGAGAGAAGAATACTGTTGAATCATCAAAATATGCCTGCATAATAATAATATTGTTATTTACATGCAAAGCAGAGAATACTCTTTTGCTTTTGAGCTTATAGTTTCCGTCGTCCGTGGATGAGTTTCACAGGAAAGGATCCCAACAGCGATATGATATTACATCCGAATCAAAAACAGGGATGCAAAGTGTTCTCTGAATAAAATTGGCATATAAGTTATGGAAGATCTTGACTCTGGAGTGGAGTGCATTGCTCAGAGTCAGAGTCAGAGGTTACAACACAGACAACTCGACTCCTCTCAAAACAAAATCAATGTTTTTAGTACAAACGGCAGCTGCACTAAATATTGTCACCGAAAATTTGAATACTGGAATAATATGCTGTATCCTTTTATTCAAATAGAAAACGTACGTGTTTTTCAAAAAGGAAAGAGAAAAAATAATAATATTTACTTAAACCGATTTCCTTGTAGGCTCAATTCAATAATGTTGGGCAAGAGTGTGTGCATTGAGTTTGGCATATTCTAGAAAAACAATACAAGCTCAATAATATAACTATCAAGAAGTATAGAGATAGCAGGTGTTTGACCTTATGTCATGTTGGATGAGCTTAAAAAAGACATGAAATGTTCCATGCACCACTGTTTACTCTCCGTGCAGTCGTCATAGACTGGGGCATTGCGAAACCAGCCACGCGCAAAAGGCTGGACCGAAACCTTGTCATTTTCAGATTGCATTTGCGTGACAACCATGCAATCTGGAGAATTACTTTATTTTTTTGCACAAATTCAAGTTTAATTTGAAACAAGTAAAATTAATTTGTCTAAAAACGAATGGTTGAACATGTTAAGCTAATAAAATTACATTTATTTGACAATGCAACATGTCTGGTGATGTTGCAACTGGAAAATTTTATTGTTTGTTTGTGCTTAAATGTTCTGGTTCGTCAACATTTGAAGGGTCTCCAACTACGCAGATTTTCTATTATCCTTGTTCACTTTGTTCACTTGACATTTTAATAACCAAAATACTCTTCTGCTGGATTTTGTTGTCAAGTCAAGTAAAAAATTTAATCAACCAAACAAAAAGTACAACATAACAGTCTTTTTTTATAAGTCTGCAACTAACAACTAGTCAGCTAAACAATTTGTAAAAACATGAGAGTACATACTTTTAAACCTGGAGTTAGAGTTTGTGGGAAAAAGGAAATTTTTTCCTTGTATCAAAAACAACATAACATGCAGGTAAAAAAATCTGAACACGCTATACTTTTTTATTAAGCATTTTTCCCAACTAAAAGTATTTCCTAATGTTACCTATGCCACTACCATACACATGCCAGTGTACTATACACCCGCTTGGAGCACTTTACAGACTTTTTTGAAACTCATTTCACCAAACTGATACGTCACATTCCCTTCTCATTTGTTTAACTTGGAGTTGGAGAAATCAATGCTTTAAACGTAATGCGTTCCATATTTTGCTGCGTAGCACCAGCAGCAGAATGCCACGTTATTTATTATTAAACCCAACCATTCCATCCTTCCAAAATGACATTTTTGGCAGCTCCACATTCCAAACTATGATGAGAAATCCAGAGAAAGCGTGGAGAATTATTATCTAGGCACCAGAGGCTTTTTCGGAGAGGGAAATGCATCCTCCTCTCTCATTTTTATTGTGGCAGGTACATAATAACATATTATTGCATAACAGTCCGTTATTTATACCCAACACCAGTCCGACTTTTCAGCTTTCCTCATACTATATTTCCTGCTTATGATGCTCCAACCAATTTTTTTTATCGGGCAACCCCAGTCAGTCAGATCAAATGTCAATAAAGCTCTCCTCACTCACAACGTCACAACACTACCAGCTTCGGAAATCCCAACTCTGCAAACACCACCACCACACATCAATATGCAAAAAAGCCTTCAAAAAAGTCTCAAAAAACAGAGTATAATGCCGCCTTGTAAACCCATCTTCTTGTGTGTGAGCAGTTGTGTAAATATCTCATCATTTGTAATTCCACCCAACATTGCCAAAAGTTTGGAAACATTGTTCCCGTATTAGGTTGCCAGCACACATGGCGTAATTCTAGTAGAGAAAAAAGCATTTCGTAACGTAACGTTCAGGAAAATAAAAGTGGATACCTCTGTGGATAGTGTGAACTAGTAGAAAATGCAAAAATAAAAATCTACCTAGTCGTCGTCGGGTACGTCTACATTTTTTTAGCATATTATATGATCATGTCAGGGAACTCCAAACCAACCACCATTTCAAATTTCAAAGATGCCCACAACAACACATGCCAGCGGGCTTTTATTCTTGAGAAAAAAAAGTAATTTGCTCAAAATACTGCAAACCTTATGCATGTCGTTTTGGCTGCTACGTGATGTCTCATATTTTTATTCCTCTGTAAGGAAAAAAAAACTATTTACTGGCTGTTCTAATGCAGAGAAAAGGTAAAATGTTTATGCTGGTGTTATTCTTACGGCTTCAGAAAAGTCATAGTCATAACAATGCCATCATAGAATGCTGGTGAGGGATCATGCCCAAATGGGATTCTTTGCGTTTTGTATGTCTGCTAAAAGCTGTGTTAAGCGCTGTCAAGGCGAGTATTCACACTAGAAAATTATTCTCCTCACGCCAAAAACCTCGGCTGTGTTGTAACCTGACTCACAGAGGAGACTTTTGAATTTGAATTTCAAGTCACTAGTGAATTTTGCAAATGGCAATAATTCAAATCTGTACTGTGTACTTATAAAACGTACACTCGACCTAAATACATAATAACCAACAAATTTACAAAGGATTTTTTGTCCAGAAGATTTAATTGGATTACATAGAAATAGTAATGGCAAATATGATACTGGTCAAACTTCATTATGATGGCCTTCTACTCTATTCAAAAACGTAATTAAACAAGTATGTAATCTTTGTGTAAACATGCTAGGTTTTCCTCTAATGACGCAAGTATTTTTTACCTTGTGTTAAGTTTCAGTTTTCAGTTTCTCTTTCTAATGATAGTACTCTCTATTTGAAGTACTTCACTACTTAGTGTTGATTGTTGACATTGGTTTTTGCGTAATCCCCCTTATAAATAAAAGTTTCAATCAAAAGAGGAAAATTGAGCTTTCCACATGCCTGGTTTTTGGACAAGTTGGAATTATTTATTTGTAATTTTCTTTACAATTCTGTAGTATTTACTGTAGTCATGCAAACTTAGTGAAGAACCACTTCAGTTTCAAATGCAATGTTGGTAAATGAATGATGATGGCCATATACATGCAGCTATTGATTTGCTTTGTGGTTGTGAACTTTACAAGTTCATCAAGTTACTATAAAGTTTTGTGTTTCTTTTCAAGGCTTTTTTTCTACTTTTTTCGCTAGCTTTAATAAATAATTATAATGAAAATGTGTATGTACTTAGTATTCCTTTTGTAAAATCATACCCAACTGTAAGGTCAAAAGTGGGCGGTAGTAGTAAATAAAAAGCTCGTAAGACATAAGTCATAATGCTTTCACCAAAGTAAAAGTACTTCTGGCACTAGTTTATAATCATACCGACATTGTTGCAAAAGTCAAATACGTTCTTTTTGGCTTACATGAAAATACTTGTCACTTGTCACACTCCCTTTGTACTGCTTATTTATTATGCTCAGGGGAGGAGAAAACCAGTAGTGACCTTTTTGTATCGTGTCACTATATGGACTCTGATGAATAATGTGTGGCTTATCCCTTTGAATAATAATCATCTTTAGAAATATCAGCAGAAAATTCTGTGAGCTGTGTCAAGTGTACACGTAACTGGACTGCGTGCGTAATGCGGAAACAGAAAGTACATTGAAAAAAATTGCAATTTAATCCATAATAACCATACCGAGTGGTGTTTTTTGCGTGGGAAAAGCTAAATGGTGAAAGGGATACTTCTGCTTACAAACAAGTTATCCTTCAAAAGCACTTCAAAAAGTTTAACATTTTTGATTAAATATTCAGAAAGTGTATCTTTTTTGTTTATTATTGTTACTGAACTGGATATACATATAAATATTTGGGAAACTAGTGCAAAGATGTAATACTAAAATTCTGCCCAGTTCTGAGTTTCAAACTGCTTGATTATATCAATCGTGTATCCTTTTACGAGCTTCCTTTTAGTACTGCTCTAATGGACTTTCTCACTTTGTCCTTGAACCTTTAACCCAAAAGCTATAATACTTTTTCCATAGTTTTCCCCTTTTCCTTGTAAAATCTATCCGCGTTTGAATAACATGAGGGCTGAACAAAAACGATATGAAAATATGAATCCTGCAAATGGCTTTTCAAAGACAAAACAAAGTGGAAAAAGTGATGCCGTGAAGTGGAAGCTTGAAAGCATAGGCAAATACAAAATATTACAAAAAAAGAAGAAGGAAGTGTTGCATAGAACACAAGGCTTAGGCAAATAGTATATTTGTTTAGTAAGCTAACATTGTAAGCAATAAGGCGTATATTCTCATTTTGTGTAAGCATCTTCCGGAACAAACAAGAAAAACGCTTTTCACCAGCTCCTTAAAATTTATTGCTACAGCTTGTTAGCTTTTTAGAGAGAATGGGTGGAACTACGTGTAAGTGCTAATGTGGTTTTTAGTACACTGAAGGTTGGCTAGCTGACGACGGAAAAGCTGGAAATCAAACAAAAAAATTGTTATGCAATATGACAGCACACACAAAAAATGTTTAAAGGAAAGTGATACATTTTTGCAAAAAAAGGATAAAAACTGTAAAGTGGAAACCAAGGCTGAAATTTTAAATGCCAACAAAAAATAGCACAATTCAGTGTAATGAGCAGCGTGTATATAGCTTCTTCAAAGAAAGTGGTGTAACGTCATCTAAAATTTCAGTGTAAGACGACAAACCCATTAACTGCTTGAAAAACTACTGGAATAATGGGATGATCGGCTTGCCTATTAAAAAATGGGAATTGTTTGTTGCACAATAAAAGAAAATGCGGGGTTATTAAAAAATTCGTGTTGAAATAGCAAGTGTTGAAGCCATAAACATCTTTGAAGTTGTATCTATTCTGTTTAAAAACTTTCAAAACATGAAATAAGTGTTTCATTATCTGTTCCTTTGATTTTTGGCATTGTGCGAAGTTATTGACTTCACGTAGACAATACACACGTGATTTTCACTAAAACACCCACAATCTAAAATCTAAATATAAGGTTAGGTTACATAAAGTAAAATTTTAATGAGAATTGAAATGATACGTTTTTCATTTTAAAACGGAAATAAAAACGATAATATTTCAATTTGCGACATTTTAAAGCAAGGAAAATTCACGTTGCATTAACTGCGCACTATATTTTCCCGTTTTTTAAAATGAGATTTCATTGTTTTTCCCAGAAAAATTTTCTCTGTAACACTTTCTACCAAACTATCAAAGTAAACGTTACAAAATCAAACGTCTCGTTTGTCTCAAAGATCAAAGATTTCAACTGTTGTTCTAGGAAACTACACTTGTCGTAATGAAACGTACACGCTTTGTTCAATTTCTCAATTTATTTTTGCACACTTTTTCCTTCAGATTTTCATTTTACTTTTCACTGTAAAATCGTCTTTGCTAATATTACTTTGAAAACTTAAAAGCATAAGTGTGTAATAATGATTTTCAGCCTTGTAAAGCCTTTCCTTTTGAAAATTCAAGGAATTCAAAGCATATTACCTGACAGTTCCGTAAAGTCTATGGAGTTAAGTCGCGTTTAATACCCAACAACAAAATAACAATAGATGAAAGAACTAAAAAATATGCAACAATAAGCAGACAAAGGGAACATGGCAAAAAGTGTAATAAAAAATAGCCAATAAACTTGGAAATATTTTATCCTTCAAAGAAAACTCACTTCAAGTTCACAGTATGCAGACACCCAAGCTGCCTATATCAAACAAAATGTGCATTTTGTACACAGCTTCCATTTTTGACAAGGATTATAACTTAACTAATAGTCTTATAAACATGCAGAAATCTACAGAACCTTTTTACGTAAACACACGTCACGTCAGAGAAAAAAAAAGAAAACAGAGATTCATTCAAGCTCAAAGCTGTGTAGACCTCTGCAATTGAGACCAAACGCAAAACAAGCTATAAAATCCTGTGAACTGTGAGAAACATTGAGTCGTTTGATCTTCTGTAAAGTATACATGTCTTCAAGACACACGGCACGCGGCACATGTGTGTGTGTGGTATGCACTTGATATTTTATGATTGATCAGCATCTAGTTTCATTCATACAGTTGTAGCACGCAACAATGTTGTTTTATGATTAGTGTGAATTCACCATATGGAAATAATGTTGATAAAAATTATTTCCTTTTGGCGTAAGCAAATTAACAAATGATGCGTGTAACACTATCAGAATTACATTACAACTCACGTGGGAATATAAAGTTTCAACATGTGCCATTGAACAAAAAAACATCATAAGATTTTTTTGACCAAGCTTCTTTTTAATTTTTAAGATGCTTATCTTTTCACAAAGCAGCTTATTGAAATGAAAAACTTGAATAAAGTTCTTTGTTCATTTATACTGCTGTAGCTTCAATAGCGTCATCATTATTAAAATAAGTAGCATTTGATACAAAAAGGAAAATGTTTTTGGGATCAAATGATGCATTACACAACTTGAACCCATAAATCAGTAATAGATTTTTTCCAAGCATTCAAACCCACTTAGATAAACAACTGCAATATCAATTGACGTTTGTTCCCGAGAGCACGTGTCATGTCTGCTAATAATAAATAAGCTTGTGGAATTTGTGTTTTGACAAGTAATTCAATAATTCTTCATCATACCGTGTCATTTTGGGTTTTTTCCACAGAATTCGCAGCCAACGTTTACCTACCTGTCGCCTGGCTATTCCGTCGTTGTCTTCACTGTCGCGACTATTTTCACCTAAAAGAAGCAGTTATTTTTCTTATTTTTTATAAACGCATTTTTCCATGTCTGAAGACGAAATGGCGAATACCAGCCTAATGCTAGCAAACAGCACGTTTGCTGCTGAGCTGCAGCGTCAACTTGAGCTGTTGAAAATGATGCAAAACGAAGACATCATGCCCTCCATGCCAATGGACAACCTGAGCTACATTTTGGAAGTGGTAATGCAAGCGGACCGGGAGAGCTCCGAGTCCAAACTGATGGAACGGTACAAGAACAACCGCTACTTTGACTGGACCATTCTCTACATGTTTATTCTGGCATATGGCGTGTTGATTGTTTTCGGCACAATTGGAAATTGTCTGGCAGTCAGTGCAGTCATTCGGAAACCATCAATGCGAACGCCAAGAAACATGTTTATTGTCAATCTGGCAGTGTCAGATCTTCTCCTGTGTGTCATTACCATGCCCGTCACTCTTATGGAACTAGTCACTGTCTACTGGCCACTGGGAAACTATTGGTATCTCTGCAAATTGTTTGGCTCTCTGCAAGCCATTTCAATATTCGTGTCTACCATCAGCATCACTGCAATCGCATTGGATCGATATCATGTAAGTAACCTTCCTTAAAAAATAAACATTAAGCCAAAAATAAAATAATGCATAATGCCACGAAAATTCCTGAGCGAACCATGTAAACGCCACACTTTTTGTCTGGAGATTACATGACACTGTCATGATGACAGCAATGCTGACGACGGGAATTCCCCGATACGAATGCATGCAACACAGTAGTCCACTGCGGGAATGCCCCTCACTACGACATGAATGCCTTTAACACCACTTTACTACCAGGTTTCGTGAACTATAAATTTAAAAACGATGACATATGCTCCAATGTCGCGTTTCAAAACATTTCGTATTTGGTCTAAAAATTGACAGGTAGGCACTACGCGTACTAACAATTGCTAAGAGTTTTGACATGCTTTATTTCTATCTTAATGATAAACAAAAAATTTTAGTTCAAACTAAATCAACAGTTCGTAACAAATTAATATTTCAAATTATGTAAACAATAAACTAGCAACCATATTCGAATTGCTAACGGATTATCAGAACTGACCAATATAACTGAAAGTAATACTTGCTTAATGACGAGTACATATATAAACAAACTGGTTAAGCTTTTATCTTTAGGAAATCTTATAGTGATAATTGAATTTCATTTTGAAATGGTAACAATAATTATGTGGAATAGCACTTCCTTTATATACCCATCTTGAGACAAAATTTTTGATTTTGGATGCTCGCCATAAAAGTCAGAAGAAAAATTCGGCAGAATTGGAACAAAAGGCCATTGTTTTAGAATTGTATAGCCAGTCTTCAAAAATAGAAACAGAAGTGCTTCAAAATTGGTAAAATTTTTAAATTCTGTTTTTAGACTAAAGCAACAGTTTGAAAAAAATCAATATTTCAAAACAAACATTGTTAAGTATCAAGATAATGGTGAGTTTCTACAACTTCGAATAGGTTTGGAACGATAATTTTATTTGAATGTCAAAACTGACCAATATAACTTTGAAAATTTGCAACAATTCGCAAAACTCAATATCTAAGAGAACCGGTTTTAATAGCTTAAAGTTTAACTTTTCCAGAAAGGTGGTAGTGACAAATGAATTTCTTTTTTGAACGTTAGCGAAAATTATGTGGGTGAGCACTGGCTTTATATACCCATCTTGAGACAATTTTTTTTATTTTGGGTGCTTGCCATAAAAACAAAAAGAAAAATCAGCAGAATTGGAACAAAGTGTCATTGTTTTATAATTGCATAAGTAGTCTTTAAAAACAAAAGCATAATTACTTTGTTCGAAAACAATACCCCATTTTTTATCTTAAAAATGTGGGGCAAGTGTAATATACCTAACAAGCAATGAATTACTGAATTCCAGTAGCCACTTAAAAAGATTTTAGCGTAATTTCCGATGTATGTCAGTTAGAAAGGTTCTACCTCATGACCTTTATAGTTTGCATTGTCCCTTAGGTTGTTAAGCAACAACCATGCAACCGATAGGAATCTCTCAGACATACAGATCATCAAAAACCAATTTTAAAGTATTTTAAAACCGACTACTGAAAACTAATCAGATAGGAAAAGGCAGCAATTCTCTCCACATGCTTTCAACATCCATTTTGATAGACATCCATGTCGGACATTTCAGTCGTAGACATTTTTTTTATTATTAGTACAAAGTAAAATAAGGGCTTAACGGATGCTGGCAGTTTAATCAACTTAAGCTTTCGAAATTTTACTAATTTCTTCCTCATGAGTTAAAATACAGGCAAAACGTAAAAAGAAACAGGAACGCGTTACAATCATTTTTGTCTTGTTACCCTGTCTGGAGTCTGCACCAAATTCATTAGCAATCATCATCAGTCTCAAATATATTTTTTCCGTTGTTTTTTCCTACTGCAACTGCATTAGAGCCACACAACCTTATAACAAACTCCTTTCCTGTATCCTTTTCTTCTTCTTTTTCCGCCAACGCAATCCCGTGTCTATTTTGCTGAATACCCTACCAATTATCAAATTGCGCCGTGTGTTTTCATACAAAGCATCATCATCAAAAGATTATAATTCAGTCTGCATCCATTCACTGATCTGCATTCAATTGCCAATAACAAATCTTTTTACTTACTCCGCAGTAGACTTGACTGATTCATCCTGATTTCTATCATTTTTCGGCTTTGTTGTTGTTTGTTCTCATCTATTTTTATCCTGCACACTATCAATGTCTGTGTTTATACCAACGCCAAGTCTAATTATTTGCACTAGACATAAAATCCTTTATTCTGTGCAACTTCACATAATACCACCTCCTACTGGTCCAGTGATCATTGGCCAGGCGTTACCCCATCTTTTTGTCATTATCATGATTTGTTTTGTTGACCATTCATTTCTTTATTTTTTCCCTCTGCAATTGACTCCCTGACTACTTTACTACTGCTATATACACTCCAGACTCCAGAGACCAGTGCATGAATGAATGAATCCATACAAGAACAAGTAAGCTTGTCCTTGTCGCTTATTGTTTCCTTCCAACAGCAGCAACAACAACAACAACACAAGGAATACGCTGAAATGGGCGAAAAAAATAGAAAATGAATTGAATTCGTCTCACTTCTCTGCTGATTCTGTAGTACTCTGTGGCCCACGCTGTGAGAAAGTTTATTGATAGCTTACAAGACTATACTTCAGCAAGGCTACTTGACTGCCATATAAAATACAATCAAACCATGAAGCGTAACCTCGAACACTATTTATTATAAAGCTGCATGACGTTCTCCATTGTGCACTTGTACGGTAGTGTGTACTGTCATCAAGATACTTTTTCTCTGGTCGAGTCTAGTAGTACTTCCAAGTGTCCAAACACATTTGCTTTTTATTGCGGAAGAAGAATGAACCCTGCACAAAAAATGAAAAAAAGAAATGCTGGCTTC
This sequence comes from Entomobrya proxima, assembly GCA_029691765.1. Lineage (NCBI taxonomy): Eukaryota > Metazoa > Arthropoda > Collembola > Entomobryomorpha > Entomobryidae > Entomobrya > Entomobrya proxima. Next base: position 8,348,999 of record CM056173.1, read on the forward strand.
TTTTTTTTCAAGTGCTGCGCGTCTTCAGAAGAAGAAAACTGTCTAGTTGATTATATGTCTGTGGGTCTTATCGAGTATGCCGTGTTGCAAACAGCCAAAAAGCCATGTGTGCAACTGTCCTTTCTCTTTTTTCCTATCAGTAATACTATCTATTGTACCAATTATTATTATCTTCACAGATATATAAAAAATATTCTTCTATCAATCACATTTTGTCAGAGTAGAATTGCTTTTTTTTTCTTTGGGTTTACTCTTCATTTCTTGTATTGTGTGTCTTTCAGCTTATAAAGATAAGAGCCTTTTCTTTCGCTTGATATCATATCTTCTCAGTGTCCACGACAGAAAAAAAATGAAGCAAGTAGAATTCAGTTGTTGTTTTCTACTTGATCTAGTTTCAATGTCACAGCGTGATACGCTATGTTGTGCGATGTGCGACGATGGTCCCTTGACGATGGTGATGGTGATATGCGACGAGTTTCTCCAGTTTCTTCCATTTTCTAATCCTTTTTGTACTACTTTACTCTTTCATAGGCAGTTTGTGTAAGATAGCACGGAGAAAAGTAATATGATGGCAGATAGGAAAAAAGTGCAATACCGAAGCAATAAATGCTGCACAGCTTTCACTATTTTGGAAAGTCACTTTCCAGCTCTCCTTTTTCTTTTGCTACTTGAATTGGAAAAAATTAGATATGTATTACTAGTAGAATGCACTATGCACTGCAATACCATCATAATAGCATCAGACGAAGAAGATGTGACCATTTTTTTCTGCGAGCAAAGTAGTTAGTAGCTGGCCAAACGGAAATAATGATAATAATGTTATGATCATAATAATATTATTTTTCCCGTTTCACAGCTTTTTCCCCTTAAAAATCTCTTTTTGCTGAAAAGAGCTTTTATTGGCTGCTTCCACCGTTTCTCATCACTTTACCATTTGTTTCCCAACTGCATGCTGTCAAACGGCCATATCCCACGGTCCATTAACCGCCTTGCAGTGCAGTATATAATTAAATAACCATTTTATCTACTGAAAATAATGATAATGATGTCATTTTTGTGTGTGCTTTCTAATATTTATTTTTTTGGGCAGTGGTTTTGCAATTTGGAAGCTTAGCTATCTGGTGCAATGGAAAATTGAGTATGTGCATTTTGTTCAAGGTTCTGTGTCTTCTCGCAGTATTTTTCCCAGTATGCTTATCCTTGACCATCAAGCCTACATTTTATATAACAGTAATGGTTCCATTTGTTGGAACAAAAGGCACAAAAGTGGAAACTGTTGCGTAGGTTGTGAGTTCATTCACAATCACAGCATTGTCCTGTGGCGATAAAAAAGTGGACGCATTCATAATGAATTTTCGTGTGCTGTGTTGCTGACACTCCAGTCAAAATGTAAATACAGACAGGAGACAGGGAAATGAAAAGTGTCTGGCTAGAAAAGCCATTGTGAAAGCACTGTTGCTGCTGCTGTTGTGTAAATTAAAATGTAGAAATGAAAGTTGAACTGATTTTTTTCTGTTTTTTAAACATTTTAGGTAATCGTCTACCCAACTCAGGCCAGTATGCAGAGAATGGGCGTGATATTTGCCATCATAGTAATCTGGAGTATAGCCATCTTGTTCGCAATGCCTCTTGTGGTTATCAAGAAGCTTCACCACTTTCAAGTGAATTTGACCGAGATTCAACTGGAGTCCATTGATTACTGCACTGAGGAATGGCCCATACAACACGGACGAGCTTACTACTCGATTTTCACAATCATAATCCAGTACGCACTTCCCATTCTCATTGTTAGCGTGGCCTACGCACAAATCTGCAAGAAGCTTAGATACCGCATGCGACCCGGTGGAAATCGAACTGTTGAGGTGGGTACTAACGGCACCCGGATTGGAAATGCAGCACGCAGTGGCTCAATTCAGCGGGACAGGGACCATGCTCGAGTTCGGCGAACCAACTCTCTACTAATTAGCATTGCCCTGGTATTTGGAATCTCGTGGATGCCTCTAAACGCTTTCAACGTAATTGTGGATGCATTTGAGCCCTTTGACCCGACTAACGATAGTGACAACTTTTACTTTCGCGTGTTTTACGCCATTTGTCACTTGACTGGAATGTCCTCTGCTTGCTCAAACCCACTGTTGTATGGCTGGCTCAATGAAAATTTTCGGAAGGAGTTTCGGGAGATCTGGTGCTGTGTAAAAAGTTGCCGGTCCTGCGGCTGCAAGCGTGATGATCCTCTGGGAAGGGGTGTAAGTCGACGGGAATCAAGAATGGATAAAGAGACCACGGTCCACTACCGAAAGAAGAACTCCCGAGCTAACGAGCCCGATGGCGAAATTGAGCAGAGCACGTTGATTACCCAGGTACTAGACCGTCACAAATGACTATTGCATTTCTACCGGCCGAAGCTCAAGATCAAGTCGCCCCAGACTACGGCCGCGGTGGATGTGACTCCAGCCACGAATGGAAAGCCAACGGCACCACCAGCCAACCAACTTACTCTGACCTTGGAAGGGTCCAAACTGGAAAGGTATGTGTCGCCTTCTTGATTTATGCTCACAACCTGTTGTAGCACGTTTTATTATATGCCTCCTTGGAAAATTTTATTTATCTTCAAGAAGCTATGGAATATTTATGTGCTTTTATGTCTGTGGCAAACCAGTTGTGAAATTGAGCCAGAGCCAGAGAGTTTGTGTGTGTACCTTCCCAACAGGAAACATTTTTCGGGGAAATGACTGTCCACTTTTTACATTCCCTGGGGCACCCTGATAATACGTGTTCATCTTATGCCATTTTGCTTCTTATCTAACCCATAACTTTCTTGTGGAGCTCAAATTCCAAAAAGAGAAAGCAAGGAAAATAGAAAGCACTTTCCATACAGCCTTTTTACTTACCAGACTTGTGACTTGTGCGGTTTTCATATGACCGGCATTTCCAAATTTTCTTTAACTGGTAGTTTCACAATTCAATATACTTTTCTTGTCCAATGCCAGCTTATACTAATTTTTTGTACTTTTGTCTGTCTGCTGACAGCTGACAATTGAAACGGCAGCTGCTACCAGCACCAGCACACTTTCTTGCCTTGTACCACTTTCTCTTAAGTTCATCTTCATATTTTCTCGTTTTATATTCTTATCCACAGTCCAATCAGTTTTGTCCGACAGATTTGTTCTATCTACTTGTGTGTGTGATAGCACATTTATTTTTCCATGGATTCAAAAAAAAAAGATTTATTTTTTCTGTGAAAAACGAGTCAAAAGCCAATTCTCTCTTTTTTGGTTATAATATTATGTGCTCAGACAGGATCTTCTATGAATGAGATGTAAATCCATTAGTATTCACTACTCCTGTCGGATATCTGTTTTTTCCTTCTCTTTGTCTGAGGCAATAATATAGCAAGAGAGCTTAGTTGCACCAGAGAAAAAATGCTTCTGGCAAGCCAAACTGAAAGGGAAAAAAATCAGAAAGAGAAAAGACTATGGCATGCATGCATGAAGGTAACATTACCCCAAGTCCAACACCATCATCACCACCACCACGCCATTTTCCACTGGAGTTGTTGCCTTTTTTCTCTTCCATTCTTTGTTCTTTTCCAAATTTTCTGCTGCTGTTCACTCACGTAAAAACTGGAAAAACTTTTGGTTCAGACTTTGTTTGTATGCTAGTGAAAGCGGAAAATCATATTGGATGTTGGATAAACTTTTTTTTCTGTGTGTGCACTGTGCACTTGTCTGATATATTTTCTGATAAAAAAGTGTATTAATATTATTCACATGAAACCGCATAATGCATTAGTGATACTCTGCCAAACAAAAAGTTACATTTAATCCTGGAAAAAAGAGAAAGATTGCAAAAATATCTGTTTGGTATGGTTATGGAGTGTTTTGGCTGATGAGCATAATATTGCATACCTAATGGTTATGCAGGTTTAAGTATTACCCCCGGCTGCAAGGAAATTAGAGCGGAATGCATGCTACCGACAATCAGCACATTACACCGCCTCCACGTTTATTCGCCGAAACTTCCCATTAGTGTCGTATGTCAAAGTTGTTTGGTTTACATATTTCCCGGTATCACAATTTATCCACGAGAAAAAAATGGCTTAAATTTGTGGCTTGTAAGGTGACAAGACATGTGTGTGTGCGTGTGAACACAAGGTGCCGGGTCTACAAAATCAAGTCACTCTCTGCTCGTGTTCGGCTCGGTTTCTAGTGGTTGTGTGGTTTGTTCCACGACAACGGGAAAGGTGAGACTGGCTCAGTACAAATGTCTAATTTGTCCCCTGGAGCGAACCACTTTCACATGAGCATATGCTTTCGTCTCTCCTCTTCAATTCTGTACGGAGAAAGTTAGCTTTTGTGATGTGATTCATGTGCAGGGGAATGGGATTTGATGCAAAGATTTTTTCTTCTTCCTTTTTTTGCATACACGTCTGTTTGTCTGAGACAGAGTACAATTTAGAAAATGAACTGAAATCCGGCTTGTATTTCCTTTTTTGATCAATTTTTGCTTCCTTTTTTTGCAAAGAATGTAAAAAAATGTATGCAGTGCACACACACACACACACACACGACATCATGCATTTTTTTGTAGATATAGGCATATGTAGTCAAAGGCGTGTAATAAGAAAAAGGAAGGAGCAATTTGTGGAGTAGAAAAGTGTGGCTGCTATTTAGTGGCATCATCAAAGGATCAAAAGAGGAGGAAAGAATGGGAGAGGGGCAGAGTGGGAGAAAATGGAAAACGGAGAAAGCTTCTAACCATATCATTTATAATTTAAAAGAAAAGGAAAAAGCATACACTTTGGCAATACTAGTACTACCATCGCAGACTGAATAAAAGCTTGGAGAAATTGCAAAGGGTGGTTTGGTTTCTGGTAGCAGGGCAGTAGTGACGGTGGTGGTGGCGGGTGATTTATTCTCTATTTCCTTTATTCCCAAGCTTTCTCTTTGAAAAACCAATGCATTCTGGCTGACAGGATATTATTCGGGTGCTACAAAATACCGATCAGCCGAGAAAATTGTTTCGTTGTGTGAGTGTGCGTGAGTGTATTCGGAAGCTATTTAAATGTATGAATTGGCTAGACGTTTTTTGTATGGCTTGCGCGTGCATTAGGAGCATTACCATTTTGGCAAAAAATCTGAATGAAATAAAACCCAACAATAGAAAGGGAAAAAGTTTGAGAAAAAAACTTGTTGAGGTTTGCTCCATTCATTCAAAAAAGATTTCCATATAGGTATTAATACACACGTTCAGAAATCAACTCGGTGCATTTGCCCTTTGAATTTATTTCCTAATAACCACAGAAAGAATATAATAAATTTCATGTCACTAGGAAATTGGGGGCAGTCAAGGACACTTCCTGAAAGCGGAAAACTGGTACACAAAAATGAATATATTATTATAGCCCGGGTCATAAACAAATAAATGGAGTAATGAGTGTAGTGTTAGAAGCACCTATTAATATAAACCTGGCTGTCAATAGGTGCTATTAAGATCATACGTCTTCAGTCAGAAAATTTTCTTTCCTCTGAGCTCTCCCATCATGCCACATTATGGTTTGCCCTCTGAAAAAAACGTACAATTTCATTAGAAGCTTCGCGAACGGCTTAGCCTTGTGTGTGAACTATGGACTAGGGTCTATAAGGTCATTATTATTTCTATTCTGGTTAATGACTATGTTCTCCTTTTTGTCTTGTTGCAGCGTACCTTCCAATAACCACAATGGAGCAATTCACCAAGAGACTAACAACGGGGCTGCTATTGACATATGTTAAACGCCAAATGTCCGTGCCACTACCGCAACTACTATGTACTACTGCACTATATTCTTCCTCTACACTGTCTATTAATTTTCCGGTTCGGAAATGGTCCAGCAAAAAAAAGAGAAAATAATAGGCTGTATATATCCAGCAAGAAGGAATGAAGCGTGGAACACGCCATGAAACACCATCACCGTATTCATCATGATTAGTTTGACATGGCCGTTCTCACTCTATTGCCAGAGGAGTAGTTACGTAAGTATGTATATAGTAGGAAATCCAACTAAAAATGTGTGTAAATGTGTATTTGTGTGTGTGTGGGTTGAAGTGCACACACTATATACTGCATCCATTAAATTATTATTATTACAGAAGAGTATTTATTACATGATTCGTGGTAATAATAAAAAAACTCACACAAGTTATTTCCCGGTACGTGAAAAAAGAGTGATCCACCTACTCAGGCACGCAACCCAGAGTATAAAAAACGGAGGTTATCCATTAGGATCATTAGACCTTGTCAAAAAAAAATATGTACAGACTTTATAAGGTAGCATCTCTTTCCACAATGTCATTTTTAAGGTAGATTATTATTACTACTTGGTAAGAAACGGCAGAAGCGGCGCGTGTGTCAACCTCGTAGAAAACTAGGTGAATTTTACTATTGCGAATTCTCCAAATGTTTACAACTTGCAACAAAATTACGTGTGTGCAATGACAAAAGTAAAGTTAATGTAGTTCCACTTACACACGCGATTAATTTAGTAGAAAGCAGCAGCAGCAGTATGCTAATTTAGTAAACAGGAAGTTTTTATTCACACTTGGATAAATAAATTGGCCATGTTTGTAGTTCATTCAGAAAAAAAGTGGCAGACAGAAAGGAAATATTATAGAGCTATATAGCAAACTAAAGTATTGCACAGTACACAAATACGTAATAATATTTTAATGTAATATCTTTCTAAGTTTTCCTTGTACAGAAGTGAGTCAAGTGACATTACGGAACTGTAATTTATTAAAAAATATTCTACCTTCTGTAAATAAATGGCACCTATTGCACTATTTCATACTTTATAAATTAGATATTACACTTGTACATAATATAGCACACTAAAGCACAAAGCCGAGGTCAGTATCCGACATTTTGTGTCATCACCATAAAAACCTACACAACCGATTAATCATCAGCGTCAATGCGACTTTGGTTCTGCTCCAGTGAATGAACTACGGAGTAAAGTGGCGTCATAACATAATTATTAGTCGTTAGAAATGGAAATTGCTCTTCGATTTGTACAGTGCACATCTACAATCTACTCCATAGAGAGATAATATTATTCCTGTGGATGTCATCATCAGAAAAGGAAAATGGTGCTTTGCATAATGAGCCCACTTAATTAGTACATTGACCACTGTACATTGTAAACGCACATGCAATTATTTGTAGAGCTAAATTAAGTTGTAAATTTAGATTGCTATTTGTACAGAAATACAGACGAAATACTATACCAGTTTAGTATTTGCATAGGTAATAGAGACTGTATAGTTAGGTACTAATTTCCCAAAGAGCTCTAAATTTTGTCCATGTAGTTTGTGGTGAGCACATGCTTTCCCCACAGAAGTTAGTTACAGGGAGTAAGGGAATGTGCGTGGGAGAAAAGGATGACTCTTTCAGGCCCATTATCAAACTGTTCGCTGGATGAGAATGGACAAGGGAAAGGGTACACACTGGGTTTGTTTATCTTGTTGTTGTTGTACCAATAATATCCCTGGAAATAGAAAAGCAAGAGTTTAGAGTTGTCTGTGTACTTGAGTACGTTTCAATATAATTTGATCATAGTTCAGCACAGACAGACAGAAAGCACACAAAGTCCATTTTTATAGTCCTCTTTCCATTTTACTACGAACTACGCGGTTTATTGCGCAGTCAATTCTGTATTTAGCAACAGTGAGTTCATGGTAAAGTCTAATGTGAACAATGGAATGTTTGACTGAACAATTTTGGAGAGAAATTTGTTTAAGATCAGATACACATTCATTGCGTGTACACAGCAATGTCCACTGCGTCAAAGTTAGGTCAACATTATTATTTGGACAGATATTCTATTTCACACTTTCCAATTTCCAACTTTACACAACAATCCCATTACAAACTATTAATTTGGTTGATGGTGTGTGTCGTGTGTGTGTGTATTTGCCAAAAAGTCACATTTTCTAGTCTGGAGTGCAAACGTGACTGTTATAGCCATAGAACTCGTGACCCAGTGTGTTACGAAATGGATTTAGCGCAAATAGTCACTTAATGACACACCCTTTTCCTAGAAAACCAACTTATTATTAGCAAAATCCAGTCTTTCGAAATCTGTTTTAAAACAGGCTTCCAAGAAACCTCACGAAATTCTGGAACAAAGATTGTCTCACTTTTTTCAAGTTTCTACAAACTTATTTTAAAACTCTTGAGTAAAATTCCCCGAAAGTTTTAAACAAGGACAGTTATTAAGTTACACATAGAATCAATCCAGAATTGGCTGGTAGGTATTGCCACATTGATATTTTTCCATTGTTGGAGTTCTAATGAGCTTGTTTTGTAAGAACATGGAAAATATCCCGTTACGTTTTCAGTTTCTAGAGTTTACTTTATTTTCAAAGTTAAGAAATGACCATGCTTGATGGGTGATGGGCACAAAGAAATTGGAAATCTTTAAAAAAAAAGTTGCCCAAGTTATCTTTGTCATTGATCAATATTAATAGGAAAGATTACATTATTTTGGATAATGCCGTGTATTCTTCCAACTTTTTATTTAAAGCTTTTTTTCGCAATTTCTTATCAATATGCAAAAATATGGAAACACAATAGCTGAAAATAGCCCACAGCTTAGCCCTGAAAACAGAATTTATAATAATAGCAGCCTTCTTTAATTCAAGTGCTGTTTTTTCTTCTTGGTTTTCTAACTGCATATTATTTCGCTTCTGGCTTCTCCCCGTACCCAGTTGGTTGTTTTTTTCTCAATTTCATTCAACAAGCCTGTTTGCCTTTTTAGGGCTTTTTTCTTGGTTACACAACGGCTGTGTACCCAGCTTCAAGTTTACTTACGTCTAAGGCCAAAGTACGTACCCATTAGTAATATATTTATTATTAGCCTTTGAAACTCTCCTTTTCTTTCATCTTTGAACAAACCGAAGAAGGCAAAACTTTGCTCTTTTCTTTGACAAAAAAAAAAGACTAAAGTTGTAGGATTTCCTTTATTCTGCTGTACTATTTTCAGGGAAACGGATTCATACGGATTGATAATTTAGTAGGGTATCAACTTTACTTTCTTTAGTTTTTGCACATTGCACACACACACCCAATGCCTTAGACTGAATACTCAGGTAGCTATGCACATTCTCATTTCCAGTTAAAACAGTAGGGCTTCTGACCAGCGTCATCTTAGCCATTCTCCACGTCGTCATCATTTATGCTCATGTGGCCAACAATCAAAATAATGAACCAACTTTCTTTCTCTTGTCAATGCAATGTCAAAAAAGTTACTTATCATCATATGATTTCCCAGAAAGCTAAAAATGGCTAGTGTGGTTATGAATGAAACTATCAAATGTGAATATGCTCATATGCCCCAAATCACATTGTTTCTTCACTTATTGAATATTTCATACGCATGGATGGATAAATTTGCAGAAAAAGGAAAAAAGTGGCTGCGTGGGCACATGTCCAATCCAGCTTATTTTGATGTACACAAGACGATTGTGTTGCAAGAAAGCACTCTGAAGTACCTACGTACACCACTGAACAAACCGTCAAAAAGTTTTCATGTCATTTTACACAACTGGCTTAGTTTTGCGCACACATCATGATCATCCTCATCCTCTAACTAAATGGGAGTAGAATAGCAAGTACCTACGAAAAATCTTAAGAAGTTGTAAACTTTTCAACAAGCGAAGCTTATAATGCCGAGTCAGCAAACGTGGCAGAATTTAAAATCTAATAACATCTTGTTTTTTTACTGCTTGAAAAGAAATCTTATTACCGGCATAAATAGATTACGGAACTTGAAATGAGAATTTCCTCTGCGTGTTCTCCTTCTTCGTAGAAAAGCGCATGCTAGCCAGTATAGTAGCAGCATATAAAAGTAGCCACTTTGTTTGCTATAAGATGCATACTTTGATATAAAAAAGTTAAAAGCAAGTCTCTGTCTGCTAATCCGTTGGACAGTTTTGGATTAGCCACTACTGTACTTCTTGTTAAATACACGTGTGTAGGTAGAAGTAAACCTCATTTGGAACGTAATAACCTTGTAACTTGCTTCTTACTCTGTGAAGAAAGGCTAGAGAGGATTGTTGAAAATGTTGACAATGGTCTTGCGAAATAATTTGGAGGCAAATGAAAATAGTTTGTTTTCGGTGCGCTGAACTTTACACATTTGCTTTTATGGATGGTCATGCTAGGAATCTCCGCAAGACATGAGAGCAAGATGACTTGGAGAGAAGAGGACATTTTTAAATAGAAACTTTTTTACGAGAATAAAATTACTAAATGGGATTACAATGGAACTTGAGTAGGTTATTTTCACCGAACTGCTTAGGGTTTCTCATTTTCTCTCTCTTTCTGCCTTTCTGTGTGACAAAACCCAGTTATTTCTCACAGGAAGCAAAGAGAGAGTACTTTAACAGCTTTGACATAAATATACATTCTTTGATTGTATCATTTTCCCCTTTTCTTCATACTACGCTGCACTGACGAAAAAGATTGGCAGTTTTGGAAATGCCAACAGGCCAAAGAAAAACCTAGACATGAGACATGAAGTGAGGAGATGGGCAGTGTGATGGCGTAAAAGAGAAAGTTATCTTGCACATTGATCTTTATGACCAGTCTGTTTTCTGTTTCTCGGCTTTTTGAAGGCGAGGTCATGTCAAAAAGTGCACAGGGAGCCGGAGAGGAAGCAGACGTAATAACATATTCATGATAATGATGATTATGCTGATAACATGAGCGAATTTGTTACCACCTTTTCTAGTCGACTTACATTTTATATTTTTAAGCTGAGAGAGGTAGTAGCATGCCGAGTAGTTTTGGAAAGTCATGCATGCAGCATCACTTTCTACAAGGTTGTGAATATGTCGACCTTTCCAAGAATCTCGCGTGGGAATACTATAGATCAGTGAAGCATCCAGAAATGAATTTAAGAGCAGGAGACAAGACAAGTGCATCCGTTAGCTCCACTCCATTTCAAAATGAGGAAATTTGAAAGGAGCAGATGTTCTTTATTTAAGATGATGTGTCAGCACAGATGACGAGGTGACTATGTGGCGTGGAACAAAGATGTACTGATAGTAGCAGTGTGTGAAGGTTGAAATAAAAGAGAGAAAATGGAAAATGGATGCTTGTGACAAAGGAGGAGGAAATAAATGAAGGGACTGATTTAACGAAAAACGTATAGATAAAATAACGTGAATAGTGTGAGCACATACTTTATTTATACGGAAGGACAATACAAGACACGAGGGGAAAATGAAACCTAGTCAAAAGTAGTAATCCTTTTTAGTAGTGTTCAAATTTGCTGTATTGCAAAAGGCAAAAGTGGACTTGATTATGTAATGAGGGAATTGGGCGAATTCTGTTGGAATTTCGGCAGAATGCATATTGCTCTGACCACACAACCACAAGTCTTTTTACACACTTCTGCTGACAAAAGTGGCACAGTCAACTGAGGGGCCAGAGACAAAGATGATGAGCTGATTGTGTGATGCATGGAGAATGATGATTTGATGTCGTTGTCCTCTTCTCTTTGAAAATGTGTTTCCTTTCGAAATATTGATCAGTAGTGCTACCATGGCACTTTTATTACCTTCTAGTGAAAAAAAATTGCATATATAATGTAGAGTCTTTTTGAAAAATAGTTAAACTGACAGGAAGTGACAGCGTTATTGGCAAATTAGATAAAATAGATGTTTCTTTTTTCAAGTGTGTTGGCTTGCCATAGTTTATAACGAACAAGGGGGTATTGTTTCCGAACAAAGTAATTGTGTTTTCGTTTTTAAAGGCTAACTTTAAATTTATAAAACAATTACCTATTGTTCCTATTCTGTTGAATTTTCTTCTTATTTTTATGGCAAGCATCCAAAAATCCAAAATTTTGTTTCAAGAGAGATATATAAAGGCAGTGCTATCCACATTAATTTTGCTATCGTTTCAACATGATATTCAATTATCACTATAAGATTTCCTAATGTTAAATTTAAGCTATCAAAACCGGTTTGTTTAGATATTCGTTTTTGTACTCGTCATTATGCAAGTGTTACTTTCTGTAATATTGGTCAGTTTTGACATTCTGATTTTTTCCTTTTGTGGACGCTAACCATTATAAAGCATTATCTTGACAATTAACAGTATTCCTTTTGAAATATTGATTTTTTTCCAACTGTTGATTTAGTTTAAACACAAATTTCAAATTATTACCAATTTCAAAACAAATAAAAAATATTTGTAAACACGGCATTGTTAAAATGTCATCATTTTAAATCAAAAGTTCATGTAACATGGTAGTATCTCATAAGCATAGTGCTTTAAAGGCATTCATGTCATGGTGAGGGGTATTCATGTCGTGGGCATTTCTGCCCAAGGCATTCCTGTCATGTAATCACTTTTTTTATGTTTTTCCCACTACGTGGAAATTGGCTCTATGATGAGTGGTAAAAACTGCGGGTCATTAGTAGCAATGACTTTAGAGGCACTTATAATAGCCATGCATTGCATTCGGACTGACAGGCACTTCAAACACGAGAGTGGAGCCCATCCAAATCTACAAGCTTTACCTAAAAAGCTTGGCATTTGGTTTTTTGCAGGCTTAACAACAAGTAGTTTCACAGAGTATACCTCTTTTTGAAGTCCCCTTCCATTTATTTCACTATTCATTTAGGCTGATTTAATTGTGTTCCGCATCCATAATGCTTTCCCTCTGTCTCTGTTGTGTAGCCAACCGACTGATCCTGATCCTGATGGTACTTGCCACCAGCACCCGCACTTGACATCGTACCATAAACCATAACAGTTATCCCGTGTACACAATTCCGAGCAAATTCCCTGGACAAAATAATTGCCTGAATGGTTATATGGCTAAAAACATGCTAAAGTATTCATTGTACGTATACACTTGAGATTCCAGATTACTGTCCATTTTCCCACACATTATTGTTAAAAGCCTTTTGTTACTATTCAAATAAGCAGTTTAAACAAAACTGCCACTGATAAAAATGTGTGTCACTTTGTGCCCTGCTATAATTTGGGTACACGCAACAATAACAAGCAAATCTGCCTACCTCATTATTATTGTGCGCCCTGCTTTTTTTGCACTTCCGCATGCACCGTTTTGTATTGCTGATACTCATTAAACTAGCCTATTATAACGTACCCTGCGTGCATTCGCATTTTCACAGAAAAGTTTGTTTCCACCCGGAAAAAATAATGCAAAAAGAGAGAGAGGAAGTAGAGCAGAAAGAAAGTGTGTCCATGTTAATCTCCCTAGAGGCAGTGTATTAAGCATGTGTGCTCACCATAACGAATCAAAGGAGCTCTAACCCTTGTAATTATATTATAGCTAGAGAGTTGATGATGCGAATCACATTGATGATTATGATGATGGTGATGATGATAACGATTGCGAAATTTTCTCCGTTTTCCACTTGCCCTTTTATTTTGGTCTGGAAAAGTATAGTTGTCGTCGGCGTTCAAAACAAGACGCCTTTTTAGAACAGATTTTGTGTTGGGGAATGATGGTGATAGTGTAATATTCCATTTAGACTTGTTAGGATATTAACTTGTACTGTAGCTTTTCCCAGTTTCCAGAGAAAACTGGGTGTGCTTCTTAGTAATTAGGCGCGCGTGTTCTGTATATTATGTGGTGGGTCTCATTTGTACGTTTTGTTGCAAAAATTTATATACACTTACGCATATCTAGACAAAATACTACTAATAATTTTACTGGGGCAAGTGTGCTAGTGGCAGGGTGACTATTAGGGATTGAGACGACGTCTACACAAACGATGATGACAATGACCACGAAAACTTTTGATGGCTGATGATGATGATGATGATGGTAGGGTAGTTGGTAGATTGTGCTTCCGGTAAAGCGGTGGTGAACTTGGAACGTTTTTTTCGTAGAAAAAAAAACAGAAAGTTGTTTTGGTGAACTATTTTTTACGGAATTGTTTCATTAAGCAAACGAGAGAAAATTGTGTAGCGCAGGAAATGTGGCGGAAAAGTGGACTGAAATTTAGCGTAATGTGCTGTTGTGCTACTGTACATGTACATGAACCTCACTAAACTTTTTGGTATAATAGGTATATATAAAACAGAAGTTAGGTGTTTGTTCCATATAAGAATACAAAAAAGTTGAAAAGTAAATAGGTATGTACATTTTTAAGCAAAACTATTCTAAATTTTTTAAAGTATTTAGGCACGTATAACTTTACGCCTAAAAGCAAACGCGTAGTTTATGGGATACGAGGAACGTACGTGAGTTTTAGGATTAATAATGAATATCTTTAGGGTAATCGGTTAACTAACTTTTCAATCGACAGACTATGTTTGTGAATATTCTATTCGAAGTAAAAGGTAAACTTTCACTTGAAAAAAATATATATACGGAAACTGAAGACCTCAGACTGTCTAATAGTTTAGTATTATAGTCAGTAAAAAGTTTGAGTATAATTGCGTGTGCTCTCTGATAAATAGCATAATTTCGGCCTCAGATTTTACTAGGTCTCTCTCTAGTCATAATTAAAATTAACAGTGTTTGCTCTACTTTGTACTCCAATACATATTTTTTGGCAAGTTGCCAGAAAAAGCCAAAGGCCAAAAACTCATTGACAAAAAAAGGTAAAAAGCGGATAATAATAATAAAATGCGTGTGTGTAGGGTTGTAAATAAGGGCGCTAACGATAACGATAACACTCTAATATTTTGACAAGGTACAAGTACTGAATTGTTGTGAATGTAAGTTTTTGTGACCAAGGTGGGACTAATTTGAATACAAGATTAAATCTACTTTTCAAAAGCAAGTTGTATGAAAGCAGAGTGGAGTGAAAAACTTTTCCCGGTAGTGATATAGATAATTAAAGCAATTAGTATACACCCTGAAAGAACACGCCCGGCAGTTTACGCACTTTATTCTCAGAGATGTTTTTTTGGGTGAAAAGCGAACAAATTGAAAATACGTAATGTGATATTTCAATACTTGATACCACGATACGATACGATACACAGCAGCAGCGACAGATGCATAATTACGCATATGTGAATTTCTAAATTTCAATATATGTATACAGTATACATGACATGGGTACTATAATGGCTACAATATCATAAAAAATTATATTCGTAATAGTACGTATTACATATTACAACAAGGCTATATAAATCTAGTCATATATGCTCATAGTTTTACTAAGAGATTTTTTTCCAAGTTTGAATAAAATTGCACACATTTTAATAAATTTAAGAGTTGGTGAAAATGCGGCTAAAAATATAGTGATATGTAATGCACACTCTGCACAGGTCATTAACAAGTCGCCAGATTTGGTGTCCTAGCCCCCTAATCTTGCGGCCTGTTGTTGGCTTTTTTGTTTGAATGTTGATAATGATAAAAAGGTATATAAATAAACTTACTGTTTTTAAGGCTATTTTTAAAAAACTTTAAGAGATTTCAACAAAACTACTCATTATACTTATAAAAGAATGAAAATTACGATAAAAAACAAAATATCATACGGAAACATAAACTTAAAAAACTTTGTCAGTTGACGTGTGTTTATTGTGGTTCTAGAATTGTAAGGTGATTGTATATGTACTCGTTTTTGGGGCAATGTGAACAAAGTGAATTAAACAACGTATCAAACTTTCATTGCGAAAAATTAATGTCAAAGCTATTTTATTTACTTGCTTTATCGATAACTACAAAGTATACATATATTATACATAAGTCAAAACTTTAACTAAAAAAACCCAAAAAATATCTATATACTATATACATTTATATAATAGTCCATTCTTGAAAAACATTTTGATTTACTACATAATTTGAATCTATTAACGCGTACAACAATCCATAACATTTTTTTATTCGATAAACTTGTAACTTGTCTTAATGACTTTACTTTTTGTGAAAAAATCAAATATATTATTAATGTAAGGTAGGTACTACGTTAACAGAAACAGGCTCTAATGACAATGTACGAAATAAATATAAGTTTGTTTTCCATTTTTGAGCAAATGAAGCAGCGAAAGAAAATATATATATCAATAAGAACTGAGCGACTTTACAATTTATCTGTGTGTACTTGAGATACAATATTAAACATATATACATAGGCATATATATTAGTATTTAACAACCAGAGTAAAAACTTTATCTTAAATTACCAAGTTATTATTATTGACAAATTAAAAAATTTAAAACTTTTATCGGGCATTTTCAAAAAATTAATACAAATTGGCCAACAATCTATCTAAAATTACGAATAAGGCACATTTGACATTGTACAAGAAATGTGGCATATTTTCCAAAATTCTAAAATAAAAAGTTTTAACCTGAGTTACCACTACTATTAAACTGGTGTGCTACATAATTTAACATATTATAGTGTGCAAAAAGCATTCCCATAAATAAACCATGTACCAGTAAAACTGTTTATTTTGTAGAGTTGTGTCAAAATCCATATAAAATGAAATGTTTATCTATAAAGAATAGGTTTTATGCGATTATATTTATTGTAAACAATGTTATGTTAAACTTGGTAAATAAAATCTCATTCATGTATATATAATAAATAGTTAATGTTGTGAAATTCTCTGCTTTTCAATTTATTTCCTTTCTTTGCAACGAAGAAGGGAGTGACGGCATGGCATAAAAAGTGGTCTATAGATAAAACTACTGCTACTACAAAAGTGCTTTTTAATTCCATAATTCCGAATTTCCAGGTCACATGTTGTGCTTGTTTATACGCCTGATTTCACAAATTTATTTTGGGAAAAGGTAAAATTTATCTATGAACGTGTTCGGGAAACGTGTATAACATGACGTATGAATCACAATCATTTATGTACCTTCAAGAAAATTTATCATCAGAAGTATCAGAACTATGAAATCAACACTAAAAAGTTATGAAGCAGGCTTTATGCCAACTTGAAACATTTCACCAAAAAACTTTACATTTTTTACAAACCAATTTTGTATCTTTTACAAATTAACAATGGACCTTTAAAAACCTCTCATATTTTTTATAACATCAAGCAATTAAAACAGATAAGAGGATAAGAGGAATACAATGACAACAGATTGAGGTTCGGTAACCACTTTGAAATCCAGTTGTTTCAAGCAGCACTTTATTTGAAAACTGCTTCAAGTATTCAATTTAACGAAGATATGGTTTTTGTTCAGGTATTCATCGCAAAAGAGTAGGGCTCTTCATTTTGCTACAAGCTACAAATGTCATTTGCAGTTTGCCCTGAAATGCTAAAAAATGATGCGGGTATATAGACTACGGACTTTAGTTGGGCAATATCTGCCTCTAGTATTAACCTCTTTTCAGGTAGAACTAGTTTTCGCCTCACCGACCAAGAACGTCATCAGTTTTGTCCTATAATCATCAGTTGAACATTCCATAGCACTTGTGGAATTTACAAGCTTTGCCCTGATTAGTACAAATGCCACTTGAGCAATGATGAGTAGAAGTCCTAGAGCTAAAACAAAAGCTTTCAAGAGAGATTCCTTCCGCTTTTGGATTTTGTATTGTAACAGAGACAGAATTTCTGTTACAAGCGCTTGTTATTGCACCACATACATAATATTTCAAGAGGTCAATCAAGTCTTAGGAAATCGGTTTTCAGAATGAATTCATTATAACATTCTTCATCAATGGGTTGATTGTCTACCTAGTTGATTCATGATTGTGCATACATGCGGAATAAATCATACAGATTGTGTAACGGAGTGTCATTTGTGCCAGTTTCTGCTTCCTTACTCCCTCACTAAATTACAGATTGAGCATTGTACACGCACTTATATTACATTGAACAGACAACAGTAAGCAACCTAAGCTTGATCTTATTACCAACTTGTATTAAAACTAATGTTTCTTGGCAACCACTTTGACAGTCAGCCACTTGGACACCTCTCGCCAGACCAGCAGCGTTTTAAAGTCAATCATTGAGGTGGCCGTGCGTGGGCATCGGTAAGTCCAGATTTCGCAGCCTTTCCTGTAAATCATAATATCAAAAATGTAAACCAGCCAGTAAATTAAACATTTGCTAATATAGCACGTGACTTGAAAGTCAAGTGTGTAGTCAGTACTCACGTTGGTCATAAAAGCTACCTTACTTTTGAATTATAAGAAACTATTCTAGTGGAAAATTAATAAGATGAGTACTTGAAGACCTTGGGATTTTTAAGTAAAGCATGTGCTCAACGTTTTTCTAAGGAGAAATCACGCGTTTTCTAGCTAGTACCAACTTTTTCTAATGAACTACGTCATGATTACTAATTAAACAAAGTATGTCCCAAGAAGCCTTCACTTAATTAAGAAATCTTACTTAGCTCACGTATAGCAATTCCACTTATTTTACACAATTCCCAATATTCCAATCCACGCCCACATTCATTCTCCAATTCGCAAAGTAAATTTATCTAAGCTAGGTCAGGTTTAACCCTAAATTATTTTCCGCTCCACAAGTTGGCAAAATTTTCTGATTTCTTTTCTCTCTCATGCATGCATAATAATAACAAACCTGGAAGTTCCACGCTGAGTAGCTTCAATGTAGGTCAGTAGTTTGGCCCCGTCATTGGTTTCCAATAGTTTAGACGCAAGCACTTTTTCATCCCCATTGAAACTGCAAAGCCGAAAAGAAAATAAAGTGAAAGTTTATTCAAAGTAGAAAAGCAATAGTCTCATCGTCTCATCCAAGCAATAAACATATTTCAACAGTCTTGTTCTCTGTTTTCTCTACTGTCTTAAAAGAAAAAACTGCAACTTTTTATTTTTTTTCTTTCTTTTGTAATGCTCCTTTGGGATGTTAAACATATTACATTTCTAGCAAGCAGCAGTAGCATACAAAATTATTATTTGTGCATGGAATAAAATGGTGGAAAAAGTTAGTTTTTTGTTTCAACTCATTTTTTCCCTTCCCTGCTTTTCACTCTAATGCACCTTGTCAAGAGAGATAAAGTCATAAAAAAGAGTGGCGGAGTTAGGAGGAGAGTCCCAGTCATAAAACTTTTTATGCCTGGCAATCCACACACAAAAATATTCGCATTATCTTCATAACCGTTTAACGATAGATTACGTAAGAACCCGGTATTGAATTGATGGTGCTTCTAACATCTGTCCGTTATTACCTCTCTATTTTCTACCTACTGCCTATATTCTATAGAAGATGAATTGGTACGCATTTGCACTTTTTGCCCCTAAATGATATTTGAACCCATTAGTCTTTTTTCCAATGTTCCAAGTGCTACGGCAATTTAGACAATGATAATGACATGTTTTTTTCATCCTGGCTATATAACTCACACATTTTGCACATTTACAACAGGTTAACTTGATTTGAAGCTTGATATATAAAAAATCCTTTGTGCTAATCTCATATATATGGCTTATTGTAAAAAGCACAAGCACACGTGTGTGTGCTTCCAAAAAACTGGTAATAAAATGGGTCATCTTGCTTACCATTTTTTGCAAGAAATATATTGACAATATGTATAAAGCCATCAATAAAGTAAAAAGTAATAAAAACATGGACTTATAATAGAGTTCATATTTTTTGGTGTATTCTATTCATCTATTCATGTTCATGTTTTTCTGTTAGTCTATTCATATCAGATATCGCCGCATTTGTTATAGAATATTAACTTGATAGGAAAAGAAAGTGCGGAGAAAAAAGAGAGAGCAATAAATCAAAGAACCTCGTTTCATCCAGAAAGGCACTGGTGAGTGGTGCAAATTTGGCTGGAGACTCGGCAATCTCACACAATAGCCGTTGACGACAGTCCTCGTCATAGACCCGTAGTGAATTGAAATGGTGATCTAGTCGCTGAAGTCTGGTTTCAACTGTGAGTTGTGGATGAAGTTGAGAAGCAGGAGGACCGCTGCTACCACCGCCACCACCTCCACCAGGCCATTGTAAAAATTGTGAGGAGCCGTTTTGGTGCGGCGAGTTGCTTCTTAGTGGAATCACGTCCGTGGAAGCTGAAATCAATTCCCACATGTTTCCTGGTTTGCAACAAAACATGTACCCAGACAAACATACAGATTATAATTCATGTACAAAGAGGATTATGTAGAATTTTTAAAGTACTCGGCTAAAAATAATCTTGGATTTAAATACAGAATTACATGAAATGTTAAAGTTTACTTCAAAAAGGGTGCAAAATGCGAAAAAGAGTATTTAAAGCTTGTAACCAGAATTACGACATTTATGACGTCAACAAAGATGGTGGTGATAACTACAATCTAGCATTAGTTTGGATTTAAAGGCAAAAAAATGAATATAATAAAAGCTTATAAAACTACTATTATTCCAAAATCAAAAGATAAGATTCCTTTTTATAGCAATCTAAGAAATACATATTTTCCAACGAACAACAGCAACAACATTTTCCTGTTTCTTTTTGTTTTTGTTATCTTAGCTGATTAAAGAGAATAGCCGTATTTACATTTTGCATTTGAAGAAAAGCAAATGTTGTGCTACTTCCGGGCATTCTTGCGTAATATTTTAATTTAATGTTGTGCTTGCGACAAAAAAAGTAATTATGAAACAGAATTTTAAGAACTGAAAACTAACATTGTGTTTATTTTTGTAAAACGTGGGCATGGTAAAAATACAAGTACGGCTCTTTTAGAACTTGAAATAACTGGTTTATGAATGAAAATTTTTCAGTAATCTCACAGGCTATTTTTATATCCTTTTGTAATCCCAATCTCTGATTTTAAAGAAAAATGTTTAGAATTGTGTTTTTTATGAGTTTGGAAAGAAATTCCGTTCTATAGCTTGTGCTACTTTTCTGGGGAAACCAATCTTGTGAATCACAAGTTGTGATACACGTGTCTTCTTGGATATTCATATTCCATAATATCGTACTTCGATATGTCTACAAGTACGTCATCATGTGAATTCATTAAAAATCTTTTTCCAAGTTGTATTATTATTACAACATTTTGAAAAGCACAAATTCTAAAGCTGTTTACGTTTGTCCGCTTCAGTGCACCAGCAAGTCTAAATGCAAAAAAGTGAGAATGAAAGAACAAGTATGTACTAGTGAATAATACTACATCGTCTTATTATCGTCTTCTAAGGCCCAGTACTCAGTAAAAACTACAATTTGGAAACACTTATCAATAAGCCTTCTCGTTTTCATTCCTATTCAAAAAAGGTAATCTTTTTAAGGAGAGAGCTTCAGCTTCCCACAAATACTTAAGAACTTTATAAGCACCTGGAAACAGAAATGCAGTGGTGCGGTGTAGTCTCCAAAACCCTAAACATCCCTTTAGCTATTTATTAACTACACAAATGACATCATTACCAAGCTATTCTCAGATAATGTGCATTAAAATAAGGGTTGCATGACAAAAATGCCTACGTCGGGAATGCCTCGGACAGAGATGCCTATAAATATGACGGATGGATGTCATGACTGTATTACGTATGTATATACACAGTACTAAACTTTTAACATGAGTAATGGGATATTGTTAAAAGCAAATGTGGTTTTGTTTTTAAGGCCTACCTATGCAATTAAAAAACAATAGCATTTTGTTCCCAATTCTGCCGAATTTTTTTCTGGCTTTATTGGCAAGCATCCAAAATCAAAATTTTTGATTAAAGACAGGTATTTAAAGGCAGTGCTATCCCACATTATATCCCCGAATGCAAATAATATAATTTCTGGAGAAGTTAAACTTTAAGCTATCCAACCGTTTTGTTTAGATATTCGTTTTTGTACTCGTCATTATGCAAGTGTTTACAAACCTTCAAAGTTATATTGGCCAGTTTTGACATTCAAATAATCTTCCAGTCCATCTTCTAAGTCTATTCGAAGCCGTAGAAACTCAACATTATCTTGACAATTAACAGTATTCCTTTTGAAATATTGATTTGCTGCAAACTATAGATTTAGCTTGAACTTGGCAAGCAAGTGGCACACAGTTAAAATTTAAAGGTAGAATCTCATAGTCAATGGTAATAGCATACACGACGTAATGTGGGGTACTCCCGTCGTGGGTATTCGTGTCATGTAATCTAAAATAGGTAAGTATATTCTGAGTATTACTTCAAGGATTAACAAGCTATACGCTAAAAAGCCTGAATGTACTGACTAAGCTTTCCTTTTTTATTTCAAGTGCTGCCTAAGGAGATTTTGGCGACACATATTGCCAGAATACCACACACGGCCTGCACAACAAGTACAAAGTAGACCAAATACACATAGTCGAGGCAAACAGACAAATGACATAAAAGGAAGAAGAAAGTACAGAAACTTCAAAGGAGCAACCTATTTCTCATTTTTATTTTCCTTTTAAAAATACGCTTGAATTACAAACATGAAAACGATGGAAGATAAAAAAGGTGAAATTAATGTAGAAGATGGAATTCTTATGAATTATAGGTATCTGTTGCAGTTGCGCATTCAAAATACAAAAAAACTGATGAATAACACAAATAGCGAAAAATAGATAAAGCTGAACTCAGAAAAACCCCGAGTCCAAGACTATCCCAATTGGTCTTGCAAAAACCCTTTCCCGATTTAACTCATAAGCGGATCTTGTCAGCTTTTTCTGCAAGCCTGTTATAATTTAAGACTCTCTTGCAAACTCGCGTTACCATAAATTCTACACTTAATGTCAAATTAAGAGGTACTCTTGACACAAAATTATTTCACTAGGCTTTTTTCACGCTTCATTAATATCACTGGGCTGATCATCCATATTTTGCACTGGCTATTATCAACCCAGTATTATGCAGTTTAGTGCACGTACTCCCTGAACTTTTTATTTCAGAATTTCAGTTTGTTACATATTTTTTATTTATGCGGCCGGCCATCCTTCCTCTTCCGCCTTTTTTGCAGAGGAAAGTTACTTAAATAAATGCAGAATGCACAGTGGTACGAACCACTGCCACCGCCACCACAGAACACATAGAGGTAGGTATACTATGTTGTGTGGTTTCTCTAGGTTTGCATCCGATGTGCTTATGGAATGGAATGGCTTTTGGCAGAAATTTTGAAAGCAGCAGAATGCACGGACTATTTTTTACAACGTCCGGTAGTACTTTTTTAGGTAACCAGAAAATATATTTGCTCCAATACCTATTTCCATGTTTTACTAATAACAATAAAAAACACGTAGGATCATTTTCACATTTTTCTGCATCATGTATTCCGCATATTATGAATTTATTACACAGCCCGAGGATTTCACTCCTACCAAAAAAAGACTGTAAGTTGAGGGCGTATATATTATTTCTCGTGTTCCAATAGCCAATATGATTTAATCCCCACAGAGTCTGCAGGACACACAGACTTTTTTACACTTTTAATCAACAGATTAAAAGCCGTGTATGCTAAAGACAAATAAATGGAAATACTAAACTGGGAAGTGGAAAAAGACCTTCCAGGCGCCATGCGTCCCATTCATTGCAAAATTCTGGAGTAAAACCGTTCGCCGTTTACGTTTATGACTTGGCAGCCTCGCGCGGTGTAATATAATCCGCCTTTGAGGTAGCTCTGCATGTTAAAATCTGGATTACCAGCTTATTTCTCTACCGGTGAACAAGAGAAAAAAGTTTTCTTTTTTTGTGGCCCAACAAAGATGCACAAAAAGGATGAAAAAAGTTTATACTTATATAATAGTATTATGCCTATGTACACAAAAGGAAATCGCCCACATCACAGAGCTACGGGTCCAAGGTTTTCAGAACCTTGCACAGTTTTTCTTGTTAAGACGTTATCTCTAACTTTAATTAAAATCTTAGATCAAAGACAGCTAAATTAATAAGAATAAAGGAAACTGCGTAAGGTAGACCAAAAAAGTGGTAATATTTTTTTAGCGTTTGTCTGTGTTTACATTATTATCTGTATTAGTAAGTAGGTATACTTTTGCAGTTCGCACGTGTGATCAATTATAAATTGTCTAAGCTTTGAAACTATTTGTGGGGGCGGTGGTGCGTGCTTAATTAAACCGTTTACAAAATAGAATTATTAGAAATCCAAACGGATTAAGAATGCAAAAGTTAGTACAAAGCCAAACTATAGTCATTTTTGTTTGTACATTTCCAGGAAGGACTTAGTTTTACAAATTTAATAACCAAAAACCTTCAAGCTAAAAAGCAAAGTTTTTTTTGCATGGTTTGCACTTGCTATTAAATAAGCTAATATTGTATGAATTGTACAAAGAATGCAAAAATATCTTACTTCTGGGCATCATCTCTCTAGCTTTCATAGCGTCAGCATCACCAGAGCCGCTACCCGCACGTTGTAATAAATCAAAGGCCGTGCGCTCCAAGAAACTGATGGCAGAGCTATCCTTCAGGTAGGGACCGGGTACAGGAACACACAAAATTGGAGGCACTTTCTGAAACATCCTGTAACACATATATTCAGAGAAACAAGCTTGTTATGTTATCAAAAGCACTTGAGATTTCAAAAGCTTAGGTTTTTAATAAATTTGAAATTCTCAGCACACAAAATAATGTAAAAGCTTACAGGGTTATATTTTCCCATTCATGTGAATTTGAAGAAGAAAAGTGCTAAGTGTGCATGTAATTTGGATTTGGGTAAAAACTACATAATGTATTATAATTGTGTAGGCAAGTTCAAATCATTTATAAGAAAATGCGGGTTCTGTGGAACTCTGGATATCAAATTATAATCACGTGTGTGCTACACATTGCAAAATGATCATGAGGTCTTTGTAAAAGCCACAGAGTATAGTGCACTGTGGCTTAATGCACACGGGAAGCACGTTACCAGAGAACCGGAGGTTAGCAGGAGCATGTGCTTTTTGTACCTTAGAAAGAATTCCCAAAGGTTAGTTAATGGTTTCCAGGGAAAGCAAAGAAGATGATGAGAAAAGGGAATAAAAAAGAGCTGCGGTGGTACACATAATGCTTTTGGTGGTGGTGCAAAGATAAGATTAATTCTCTCAGGCTGGGAAAACTATTCTGACAGTGAGTGGTCCCATTTCTCAGTCATTACGGTTGTTTCCTTAGAGTTTAAGGGCTTTTCAGGACTGACAACGTAACTCGAATCGATTTTCTTATACAATTCCCACTCTTCCCACTCATTATCCGGTCTAAATTGCAGTTGAAGTTTTCTTATTTTCAAACCAACTTTGCTACGGAAGGTTAGAACAAGTGACTCTGTTAGCTTGTTAGGTGGATAAGTTGGATGCATGCCTAAAAACTTTGCTAAATATTATGACAGGTTACAAATTCCAAAGTCAAGGACATACACACATGACATTTATCTCTACTTACGTGTGTTTCCCTAAACTGGCAGAAAAATGAGTTTATTAAAATTGCTGTTTGTTTTGTCTGCTAGGCATAGCCATATAACCATGTAAACTGTCGTTTTTACTGTAAACTTACTGCCTCCGCAATTCAAAAGCGCATCTTTTGCTATAGCTTTTTAACTTGCAATAATACAGCCGTCAACAGAGTTTGTATGCTTTTGTGAATTGTGAGGGTTTACTATTGCTGTTGCGCTGCTGCTGTCGTGTAACCATTTTCACGCATGGATGAGACGATTTTCATCTTACTCATCATCGTCATCTTTTCAATAAGCAACTTCAGAAAAGGAAGTAAACTATGTCATGCAGTCTTCTTTATCTATTTAGACCTTGCTGCTTTAAGAGAGACAGTGAGGGAATTCAATTATTTTTTGCTATTTTTGGTACAGCTAAAATTAGCCTTGAAGAAAAGTAAGCGAACAGGGTTTCTCTTTAAAATTGTAATTCTCTTTCATTTTCGTTGTACTTTGTAAGGTTTGTATTGTGTATGGAATTGCATACCATCTTATTTAGTATGATTTTTAGAGATTTGTTTTTTCAATGCAAATTGGATCAGTTTTCGAATACTGGGTTGGTTCTGGAAGACTTGCACAAGGATCCATTTATGATTTTCCAATCCGCGTCACTTTTAAGCTTTATCAATGATAAATAGAAATGTTTGCTTGTATTGCTGATGCTATCGATTTGATGTTACGAAATGAGGCCCAATTGAGAATGAAAGTATGATAAGAGCAAAGTTATATCCCAGCATTAAAACTATTAAGCCCAAAAGTCATGCAATAATAATTAATAACAAAGTGCATTATTAATAACCCACCAGAACACTCCCGTTACAACCATTCCAAAACGAATCAAGCCATAAAGCGGATTAGCAGCCGAAGCGCTTTGATGGTGATGTACACAAGGCCCCTTTGGAGACTTAACGTTGCTCCTGCTCCAAGTTTTCTGTTCTCTTCTCAAATTCATCCTTCTCTGTTTGGTTATAATTGAATGGTGGTGGGATTGGGGCAAAAACGCTGATTGAGAATTTGAGAAGCTACCAGAATGACAAAAGGCAATTTAATGTAATTCCTTCTCCGGTTTCATGTAAACAAGTTCAAAATGGCGTTCCCAGTGCACTTGTGCTTCTGCCTCCAAATCCCAGTTATTATCACACATAATAAAATTATAGCCTCTGTCAAGCGCACAGAAAACACACGAGGTCAACCTAACAGCTTAGCACAAACATTGCTCATCTCTCTGACAGATGAACATAACTTCCATCCATTTACTGATCTGATAAACCAAAAACATACAAAGTCAAAAGCACTCAGTGTGACATTATTTTTTGCACTGTCCGTCGTTTTTTGCTCCAGGCAATTGTCTGAAAGGCTCTTTGTAAAAAATCTACCATGACCACCGGAACAAGCTTCCCATTAGTTTCACTCACTTTTGAAAATAGACAAAGTATCAAAAAGGGAATAGGGAGACCAACACGCGTCCGCCATTATCTTTAAAGATGAACGTACAGAGACCACCTTGAAAAACCCAACTTTTTCATTATTTTACACGAACAACAACCCGCCGTTACATTGCGAACTTTACGGACTTTTTACATTCTACCGACCGATTTGCTGCCGCTACTGTTGATGATGCTGGAGTGTCACAATAAGTGTACTTTGGCGTGACGATTGATGCCTTACTGTCACAATGAGTCATCGTTCCAGAAAACTGACACCAATAGCCTTTCCAAATAGCAACCTGGAAATATAAAAGTTTACGTATGACATACGTCGTATGTGAAGCGACGCTTTCACTATCCGCCACCCTCGTCACTACCAAAAAACGAAAAATAGTGTCAGGCTTAAAATAACTTCCTAGACAAAAGTCTGTTGAACGTCATGACACTACTCAGTACGCCACAAAATCAAGATTATCTAGAGTGTCGCCACCGAAAGCGAATTGCCATGTGTCATTTGAATACACTTTTTTCTGGGTTTGATCTTGCGACAACAAAGCAAAGCCATCACCACACCACCACCACCAGCAGCACTATAACTAATTGTACAAAAAAATATAGAGCTAAACGTGGATTTATATTAAAAATCGAAAAGACACGCTGCTTAGCCGCCTTTAACTTTGATGCATCTCTACAGAAACAGTCTAGATACCTATTCAAATGCATGTGCTCCACTATTGCATTGCTACCACAACAAAATGTTTCATGTCCTTATTTTTTTAGTGAGTTTATACCTATGTGCCTACTATAAAAAACGACAGTAAATAAAATTGTCACGCAGTTTCTTTCCCATTTCCCCAATAAATAATGCACATGCCTACAAAATGCTTTGTTCACTTACCTTACCCACAGCACCACCAACAACATCATCCCTAGTAAAATTACAATCTGCGCACCTACATTTTAAAATCCTGATGATAATGATGATGAGCTAGTATTTAAAATACAACGTAGGCAAATGGGGTGGTTAGTAGACGGTAACATTTTGCTACTGCACGCAAAAATGAAATATAGTTTTTGGGAGGGTTGCTTCTAAAAAATGATGCTGTGTACACATTACTATTGCTACCGGGGTTTTAATTTAGTACACAATTTAGAAAAAGATGAATCATGAATCATTTTATAAATACAAAAAGACAACTGGGTATGCCTTGTGTACACTAGCTAAATAATTTAAATTTCATGTCGCTTTCTTGCCTTGCAGAAAACTCCCTTAAGGAAACGTGGTATCAAGAAAATAATAATACATTGTAATACTTTGCTAATGTTATAGAATCTGAGATCTGAAACATTATCATCATCTTCGTTGTCAGTTTCCCTTTAAAACTCATTCCTCCCACTCATCATCATCATCTCAGTATTCCCTTAATTCAGTGCAAAAATAAAATGCAAGAAAATGTAATACACTTCAAAATAGAAGCAAGCCCAGTAAAATATAAATGCATTACTGCTATTGCTATATCATATCGCATCGAAGGGAATGTCGAACGAAAATGACAACAGCGTTTCGCTTCGTTGCTGATGGCTTCCTAAATTCAAAAACGCGTTTGATGTTTTAAATGTGCTCAGCACATTACTATTCACTACACAACTTTGAGGCTCTTCTCGATAGAAAAAGGACACATTTTGAGCCTTTGTGTCTACCACCACTACTGCGTAGGAGTAAAGTATTAAATATATTTACTACTTTGTAGAGTGCGCGCTACAACAAGCTTCTTCTCTAGTTCAAAGCTAGATAGGCGATAAATAAAAAAGTTTGAATGAAGAAGATACAATGTAAAAAAATAAGACTGTATTTTGTCAAAGCCCAACTCATCCTTTTTAGAAACTGCGTAGTAGACACGTAAGGAAGCACACACAATAAGGGAAATGATGAAAATGAAACGAACCAAAAATGAGTTGAACGAATTTTAAAGAAGGTTTAACTAGTTTTTTTCTCTCTCAGTATCTCTAGCGATGAAATTGCATTTTAGTATTAAGAAAACTTAAAAAGGGAAGCATCTAAGGCACTCTAGAAAGAACTATGTGACAGGAAATGTAGTAAAAAGATTGTAATGTTTTGTGCTATGCTTTTAGATAATATTCTTGTAAGGAAACGGAACTACTTTGCTTTCGTCAGAATTACAAATTATTTTATGCAGTTATTCATTTTCTCTATTTTGAATATAAAAATCAATTAAGGTTGGATATTATGTAAGTTTTACAATTATCTTTTGGGAAGAGTTATGAAATATTTTAAATTGTATTTATAGCATCTTAGCCTGCATAATTCAAGCGGAAAATTATTTCAATCTTTGCGTTTCTGGACTGGCCATATCTTATTGTTAGCATCAGTACGCCAGCATACTATGGGAACATATGGCTATTTTTAAAACTAAATGGAATAAATGAGCTCTGGTTATCCAATTTTGGCTATAATTCCTTTTATCTAACGGTTCTATTTTATTCTTTACCTCCTACGCAAACACAGCCTACTTCTTGAAGCTAAAATATTTTTAGACTTCCGCTGGGCAATATTACGTATTGTTTGTATCTGCCCAAGAATCCTTTTATCATCATTTGCCTGAGAGCAATAATGCAGGAAGCGAGTCAAATGAATACATCACTTCACGACATCCGCACTTCTTCGGTAAAATGTCAAATGTGATGATAATGCTACAACAACAAAGCGGCTACTACGTAATAGGTCCGTCGGCGTCCGTCTCTCTTTGCTTTTTGTGGGATCTTGTCAATGTCGACGACGTGTAAATAATGGCAGCACTATAATTCATTTAGCTACCCACTGGACCTGTTTGAATATCCATAGTGTTCATATTGAGTATTATTATTTTACTGTTATGTTCTGAAATTTCCAAGGTAATGTAAAAAGCGGTCATGGACCTTCTATATAGCCTTGCTCGTCATCTTTTTCATGAAAATACAATTTCAATTAGCAAAATTTGAAAATATCCATTGTTCTGTTCTTATCATTTCGAGTAAACAATAAGAATCACGTAAGCAAAGCAAACTACGTAACACTGCTGGATTCATTCATAAATCATTGAAAGCATAATCAGAGTTCCTTACAAATCAATCAGATTTGGCGATTTCCGCAAGTTTAACAATCATATTCCATGAAAAGCCCTATAAGATAATGTCTTGTGAGGTATCGCGCGTTTCCACTGAAAACATGTCCTTGTAAGTACGCTAAATGCTAAAGTGTGTTTTAAGGTAAAAACCCAACAAAAATTTACTTTGGTTAAATAAACATTTATTTGATGAAATATGCATGAAAAAGCTGCAGTGAGACATGATCACCGTAAAAGTATAACCTAGACATAAGAAAGAAGCTCGACATCTGTTGAAAGAACAGTTTACTATGAGAAGTGGTCTAGGCACACAGCTTAGTTGTAAAGCAGAAAGCAACAAAGACCAGCATTCGAGCCAAGCTCACAAGTAGGATAGTCATTGTTTCATTTTTACAAGTCAACTATCATTCATATTTGATACCAAATATCAACGCACTTATTATTAAGAAACTGTATGATGTATTCCAAAGGAGAAAGGATGAAATTTCATTTTCAGTTTCATGAAACAGTTTATTATGCAATCTTTCTTCCAGTTAAATGACCTAATGTTCAAACAAATTCCAGGGAACATTAATTGAATTACTTATGACTTGATATTGCATGATTAAACAGTCGGTTTTGTTGATTATTTGATTTGTTTTTTACTCCAGGTATTATGTAAGCAGCTTACAGTAAGCTATATGGCACGGATGATGGTGAGTAAATTGCATTTTCATGAACCATTTTGAATTTGTATGTAATAAGTGATTATGCAACAGAAAAAGCTTTTTTCGTAAAACCAAGTCATGATTGCATTGTTTGATTTTATAAAAAACAATTCTTTATTTGAATGAATAGTCGTTGTGAATAATAAAATAATCAATTCATATAAAAATAATGATTTTTCAATAAATATCATGTCAACAATATAATTTTTTTTTCAACAATAACAACAATAATTAATAATAACAACAACAAAAGCAATAACAATTGTAACAACAATGAGCCAGCATTAAATAAAAAATAACATTAATAAGTTCGCTGAAAACATGATCACTGATCACTTATTTCCAGTAAGATTGGCCAAATACAAAATAAATAAGTTAATACATTTAAAAAATCAAGCCAATGTAGTATACACTTGAAAAATAAAGCCAATTGAATATCTTTGGGCACTATTTTTTTGCAAAAAACAAATTATATATCAAACTCGTTGTTCTATAGAGCAAGCTATATATTTTGTAGAAGAAGAAAACGAAAGATTATTTTTTTAAAGAGAGCAGCACGGCTGATTGTTCTCTGCTGGAAATTATTTTGTTTTTGAATTTCGCAGGTTAGCAGGGTGGGATTCATTCGTCAACAAAAGGGGAGGAAAATAGTAAGGTAGTTGTAAACAGTAGAGCAGTTGTAGTAGAGTAGAGTACAGGGCGTTATGGTCACAAGTCGTTGTCCAAAAAAAGCATTGTATTAACTTTTTTCCGTGTCACATCACCAGTCTCATTTGTCACAGAGAGTTGTGTGTTGTCCAAAAACATTATCCTCCTCACTGTATGGCGAGTAGAGAAGAGAGAAGACATTTTTTGATGTAGAAGCACACTTCAAAATATCTAAAATTTTCACACTAGCCACACACTTTTTTCAGAGTAAGTTTTAGTTTGAGTCACGTCAATTTGTAAGTTTTCGTTTTGTAATTTGTTACACGTCCAGAGAGTAGAGGTAGATTATTTTTTTTAAAGTCAATCCATTTTTTTGTTCAATGTCACACTTGAGAGGTGTTCCTCGTAAGTAAAAAAAAAATTTGTCCGGTTGTCAAAAAACTTGTAAGTACAAGTAATAATATGCTGTGTAGGTGTAAGTTGAATAAAAAATTGTAAAGTAAAGTAAATATTCAGTAGTTGTAATTGTTCTTTGGCAGTCAGCTTCTGACATTAATATGAGCAAAACAATACATAATAAAATAATTATATAACTAATTATACTCTATAAAACAACAGCTAATAATAAAAAAATTGTCGTCCATGTGGGAAAAGTCTTGTTTCTTCACATAGTGTATAAAATAATATATAAACTTTGTGGTAGTTAGTTTTAAGTCGGGTCATGGCTGTATTTGGACTTGTCCTTTTGCACAATGTGTCCCCTAAACAAAAAATATTCTCCAAAAGTAAAAAAAATCTGCCTAAGGTTTCATGTGAAAAACTAAAGTCCGAAAATATGTATATAAGCGTAGGCTTTGGTTATACAACAGGAGTGTGAGTCCATAATAAAAAAAATTCCCTCCTACTTTAATTTTTTTTGAACACTGACAAAAACACAGTGTTACTAAATGATGTCGTTTTAAGTTAATAAACACACCCCTGGTCAAACTGTATACTATCTGCTAAGATAAAAAAATTAATACCTATAAGATAAACTGTCGCCTGTCCGTTAAAAAGTCAGTCTTTGGTTAACAATCGCATAATAAAGTTGTATGGAAGTGGCTACCTTTGTATACAAAATAGTAGTAGTAGTATATTTGTAGTACCTGTAGTAGTAGTAGTATCGGTATTATTTGTAAGTTTTTTTGGAGAAAACGTTGGAAACGTTAAAAAAAGTTGGTTGTTTTTGTACATAAGTCATTTATGCACAAGGTAGGTAAAAATATTAAAAAGTCCAAAAGATTCTCCAAGTTGGAAAACCATTTTTTTACAAAAAGGTTTTGAAAAAGAGGGATATTTTTTGAGCAGTTCAGTTGTTCCACACGTCGTCGTTGTCATATTGTTTGTGTGTGTGTATAATATTTCATTTTTTTGTCCATTTTGTCGTCAGTGTCCTCATCATCAAGATTTTCACTTGTATGTGTGTAGTATGTACGTGTGTTATTCTATCTTGTCAAGAAGATGACAGTATTTTTTTCAGTAGTTGTCAATATATTTTATGTTCTTTTTTTTCGTTCTGTTCTGTTCTAGGTTAGTACGTTGTGTTTGTTCGATTTTTTTGTTCTAGTTCATGTACGTGAAAAAGAGAGGAGCATCCCAACCAGCAACTTGGTTTTTTTAGATTCTTCATTTGAATGTATAAAAAGGGAGAGTGAGAAAATCCCGTCCTTATATTTTCCCCGCTTTTGTTGTTTTCCCACCATGTTCAAGTGGCAAGAAAAGTGACGAAGACGAAGAAAGTGGGACGTTGTGTGTGGCTCTTCTCAGCTTCTCTTCCTTTTTGTATACACGCATTGTATATTAGATGACCAGAGTGTCCAATGATAACAGCGGATGAATTGTGGAACAACAGCGGCGAGTAGATTCCTGAGATTTTACATTATCATCAACATCCCGGCTGTCACCGGAGTGAAAAACCGGGATGTGATGATAATGTTGATGATGATGAGCCCGAAGAGTTAGAAAGTATAAAAAACAATATAAAGCATCTTAGGGTTTATTTTTTTGACTACTGGCAATCCAATCTGTTAAAAAGGAGCAGAAAAAAAAGAAAGCAAAAAAATAAAAAATAAAAATTAGTTCATCATTATCAAAAATCATTGATCATTTCAATAAAAAAATATTAATTCGCTTGTAAAAATACACTCATTTTAGACATGGTCAGTTTAATCGAACACCACACCAAAAATTGAAATAAATGATGATTATGTGTGCTATGCGCAATTGCTAAACCAAGAGTTTCTCCTACAAAGCCATTACACCTTTTTATTAACAATTTTTCTTTATGTGCCATACTTGTTGCTTGAGCTCATTCAGAAAAAAAAACTAAAACCAAGCTACTAGACTAATGTACATATCATCTCATATCACATGTACCTTAAAAAGAAGGCAGAAAACGAGAGAGAAAAGTTACTCAGTCATGTAAATAAATAAATTAAATGAACGCCTTTTCTTGCTCTTCTTCACACACCAATTACTAGTTCAACACCACCACCACTGCAAAATGTGTTGTTTCACTTGTGATCATCATCCTCATCATCCCTTTTTTATCTTCATTTACCTATCTGTCTAACTATCTTTTTCTCTCTTTCTTTTCAAAAAAGGGTAAGGATCAGCACATAATGTGTGTGTAATATACTCTATCCTCTGTCGTCATGCACTTAACAATCAGACAGAAATATTATGCTGCTGCGTGTAAAGAAATAATATTAACATGCTTGTTGAGCTCACACAGAGTACCATATAGATATATTGTACTATGTGCCAAGAAAAAAAGGGGAGTTTTACGTTAAACACTTTACGGCTCCGCAGTCTGCTGAATCGGCTTCTGCATTTTTTTAGCAAAAAATCAAGAAGAAATATTATATACCTAGTTATCTGCCTTTTTTGTTTGATGCACTGCACTCTGTGCACACACACATTAAAAAGTTGTACCCATATACCGTGTGTATGTGTGTGTAATACACTGGCTGGTTGGGTTTATAAAGTTTTGTGGTAGTGACCTCATTACCTTGGCTAGTAAGAAAGCAGAACAGGAAATATAAGAAGTTGCAGAGTGAGTCTGTGTGAACGACCTAAGCTTGATTCTTGCGAAAAAGTGGGTGATGGGTCAAATTTGAGATGTAGGGTCGCTAGATCCTGCCTAACCAGATCTACTTTCCACTTTTTTTATTCTTTCTTTTAAAACAAGAAGCAAAGCACACACACAACAAAACTTGTCTAGATTTCAATCCATACTCTTTTACCAAATATTTTACTTTTCTATCTTGATAACTGTACTTTGCCCAATTGTACTTTTCATCTTTTAAACTTTGAATATTTAGTAGCAGCACACAGCAGTAGTAGTAGTATCATCATCATTATTATTATTCAAGTTAGACAGGCTATAAAAAATGTATGATGATTATGTGTATAAAAATTGTTTTCTCTATTACTAAAACACCGCAACTTTAAGGTGTGTACCTCTCTCTCTGCTCTTCTGTTGTGGTTACTGGGTCAACTTTACACTTTTTTGGGGGATGATGATGCGATTGATTTTTCAAAGTTCAACGAGCAAAAAATGCTACTTTGCTTATTTCAATGTCATAATCAACAAATTATTGTCTATTTTTATTCTTAGAAAAAATATTTGGCTAATAATTTGTCAGAGATTTGTACAATTCCTTGTAATAAAAATAAATAAACAATTAGCTCATCATCATCTTCTTCTCAGTTTTTTGGCTATACAATAGATTATTTTAAGCTGCTACGATTTTTTATACAGGAATGGTCTCAAAATGCCCCTTACTTAAAAAAAGACTAGCACAAGATGTATACAGAACCTACTTATTTATATATATATAAATTATATTACTATTTTTTAAATGTGACTGCGATCTAGGTACTGACCCGTCTGAAAACTTGTGTGTGATATATTTTTGTGCTGAACTATTTTTGAGTTGACAGGAAACAAGGTTTATCACCATACCTGAATTATTGGTTCTTGTTGTATACATCGTAGAGCTTTTCAATTCCGTTAAGGACCTTCTCGGAAAGGCTGGCAAGGTTGAGGGAACGGTAGGTTCCGTATTGGCTACCGCTCCATCCGTAGTCTCCGTATCCGGAGTTCTTGCTCAAGAGTGGGTAGATGACTGCAAGACAGAGTAAATAAGTAAACAGGCTTTTTAATGGAAGGGGTTTTAGTTTCCGGACACATCACATAACATGGTCATCATCATGATCATCATCTCAGTTTGCATTTGATATTATGTATTCGTACCGGCAGCCAAGGCAAGGAGAACAATGATAGCTCCAAGGGCAAGGAAGAGCCCGGTGCTCAAGTCGAAAGAAAGACCGGCATAGGTGTATCCGTAGGGATCGTGACCTCCTGGGTACGAGTTGTAGTGGTATTGCTGGGAGTATCCTCCACGAGTAGCTTCCTCAGCTCCAGCGGCTTTAACCTCACCGTCCGCCCTGACACCGGCGAGAAGGAGGAAAGCGAAAGGAACAGCTAAAATGACTTGACGCATCATGATTCTTTCTGAAAGTTGCTGGTTGCGGGTGACTTCCCCAAATTTATTGACCTAGAAAAAATAAATCAGAGAGTTACATAACCTGTCCAGAGACGTAAGAGATCCAGATAATGATAATACGCTGGTCCAGGAGAAAACTTTCACCCTTTTTTATGTGATCACTGAGTAAAATGACTAAAAAAACTACGTCAACACGTTTAAGTAATCAAAGCAAGACGCGCGTAACAAGAGCAAAACAAAATTAGCAGAGCAAATCAAACTTTTGGCCTATTAAACTTTACTAAGTTTTTAAATTAAAGTTTGCATAATGCAAGATTGATTGAAAAAGGAGTGCAGCTGCCTCTTTTCCAGCAGAGCAAATTAGCAAGTTTTAACTAATTGAGTTTTAAATAGTAAAAGAGCTGCTTATTATTGTGAGTGGAAATCTTATTTTTTCAAACTTTGTTCTATCAAACTCATCTCCTACTCATGGATAGTAAATTTAGTTGGGCTAAAATGGAAAATTTTCTATTTACTACTACACGTGCTTCTTTAATACGGTTATAAAACTACAGAGAGCCAAAGCTTTAGACTTTCTCCAAACAATTTTCAGTTTGGCTTGCTAATGCACTCAAAAAAACATTTGTCCTTATATATTCTAGCCGTCATGTATTTAGAGAAAAAGCCTCGTGTCCTTGAATCATGTTTGAAAACAATCCATGTCCCAGGAGAGTTGCGTAAAAAACACACAAAAAACAGATATAAAGACAGAGGGACAAAATAAACTGATATAATAAAGCCAAGTTGACTTTTTTCCAAACAACGAGAGATATAATTTCACAAACTCTTCAAGCTTATAACTTTGAGCAGAGGAGAAAACACGGTTTGTTTGCTTTGTCTTGTCCTGTCGTCTTAGTATACCCCGCGCGTCTTGCTTATGAAAAGTATAAACTTTTTTTGGTAGTGCACTTGTCAGCAAAAATAATTGAAAATTTCAAGCAAATAATTTTTAACAACTTATTTTTTTATAAAAGAAAATATTTTGCAAAATGAATTATTATATCGAAGCACTGAAGAAATCAAAAGAAATTGAAATTTCAAACACACTCTTTTTCTCTTATAGCTTATCTATATTTCTCACACTGATTAGTATAGTCAATATTACTCAATGATCAATTTTTTGTAAAAAGGGCGAACAATTATAAAACTTTTGACTAAATTCTAATAAACACTTTTCAAAAAGGATTTAGGAACCGAAAACTTTCCCGAATTTTAGGGAAACCATCACCAAACAAAATAAATTTTGCTTTTTAAAAAAAATCCAAAGCTATTCGTTACCTGAGAGAATGGTTTTTCTCTTGGTGGTTGTGATTACTCGACAAACGAATGCTTTGTGATCTCTGTGAGGCTCCGAACCATCTCTTTATACCTGACCTGACTCCCCTGCAGCCAAATGGCGAGCGTTTTTTCCTTGTGCAAAAATTGTACCAAGCCTTGAAACAATATATTGTGAGGATAAGCAATATTCATTTTCTGGCTTTAACTTTTAACGTTTGAAATTTGTATAAAGGATGATGATGATAATGTCTGTGTGTGTGTGAATATCAGCGGCGGTAAGTGTAAGCGCTTTTAACTTTTTCTGGGTTTCCTACATAAACGCAACACTCATCATAATCATCATCATCGTCATCATAACAATACCATGTGAGGATAGTAGTAGAAGTTGTAGTAGTACTCATCATCGTAGTAAAGTAGTTTTCTTGTTGCACTAGTCTACTGATACTGGTGGTTACCCCGGTGGTCATCATTATCATCTTATAACGTAGCAGGGCAGCATTGCGCATTCCTTTCTGGCCGAAAAGTCCTACGGTTTGTATTACTTACCAAAGTGACCATTTCGTATAAAATGCGAAGAAATCCTTAAAAGAAAAAGGAACTTCTTTAGGTAAAGTTAAGATGATGATGGGCATATTATATGTATTCACTCATTTTTTTACTAGTGACTACTCATCATAGTGCGCATGAATTAAAAAGCGTAATACACTTATTGCATATTATATACACCTAACATTGTATGCCGCACTTTGAGTACCTGTATCATCATCATCATCAACAACAACAGGATTGGCAAAAATTTGAAAATGTTGGTTATCATAACACACATACAAAATACATGATACCCACTCATCATCATCATCGCCATAAGCTGCATCCTTTTTGAGAAGAAAGGTATGCAGTTTTGGTTTTTCATAAAAAAATTCCTACTATCCATATTTGTGTAGCATGGGCTAAATAATAATCATTGCTCACCGCATATTATATTTGTTCGGCTTGTTTCCTTCTTTTTAAAATGCAGACATGCAGAATCAGGAGCCTCGGCCAACACCTTGCTTTTGTTTTGCACTTGAACTTGTTCAATACGAAGACGTATATATAAAGCAAGTAAAAAATGTTATGAATGAAATGAAACAATTTTTTCCCAGATTGCAATATAATAAATGCATATACAATTTTGGTTTTGTTGTACGTACCATACTATTAGCGTGATATACATTACACACACAGCAAACAAATAAGCACCCAAGCAGGTAAATCATGTTTTCTGCACTATATACATATTACACACATATGAAATATATTTCAAATAATAAAAAAAACATTATGTGCATTTTTCTCTACTGATTATTAAAAAGCGTGTGTGTATCTCTGAGTACGTTTTTACGTACATTTACCACCACAGTACACACCTGTTGTATGTAAAGCACAGAGAAAAAAGCGAATCCTTGTACAACAGGCTTGCATTTTATACGCTGATCTACATTTCTACTTTTTAACGGAAGCTCTTTAAAGTGAACTCCGGTTCGTTGTGCCTCATATCTTCTGAAGGGTCGACTAAATAGCAGCTATATGCAATTCAATACCAATAATTAAACACATTCTTATATTCAACGTATTCTTTTAAACCACTCGAAAAATTCCTTTTTCAAAATACCATGCATTTTGCAAAATGCGAAATAAAACGAAACAATTTCATCATGTACATGCATATCATCACACTATATATATATTTATAATAAAAACTTAATATTTAATATGTACAAATGATGATTTATTTTCTGCTTAAAACATTTTAACAACCTTATTGACACCTGCTTTAAAAAAAGTGCACCAAATAATCTCAGCTATATATCGTCATACAAATTTTAATACTTTTTCTCTCTCCACTTTTTGCTTTCATTCATTTTTTTTAGCCTACCCAAAGAATATGCATGCATAATATGCAGTGAGGTGTGCAGTGTGAAATGTAGCATGCAAATTGCACAAAAATATTGCATGCACATTGATAATAAATGAGACGATACAATATGGCAAATTGGTTGTGTGTGTGAGCCTGTGTAACCTTTCGCTAGAATGGAGACACGTACCCTTTTAAATTATTTTGCTACGTTTTGTTTCTCTAAAAAGTTAATAAAAAGCCTTCTAAACTGTGAAGAATGCTGCTGCTGTTGGTGATCTAGTGAAAATGCGGATGATGATGATGATGAGGATGAAAGGATAATGATTCTTGCCACGTTTCTGAAACTAACAGACAGATACACCAATAAAGAAACGGTTCACCAGTCTCCTTTTAGAAAATTGACTAGCCCACCTTAAAAAAGGGAGATTATTGCACTTATCAACATCTTTTTGATATTCTGTCAATAATCATATTAAATGCAAACGGTGTACTTCTTAGAGTCTAAATATTTGTTAGAAGAGTAGCAATTCAACTCTGTTCATGCTGCAAATAACATGATCATCATCATCACCATCATCCTCCCAGCTTCTAGTTTTTTTTGTAATGCTAGCTAGTTTTCATGATGATTGAACGCTAAACAAACCAACTAGTAGTATAGCGGCCATGAGGATATCATATGGCGATGATACTAATGGTCATGATCGATTTCTCCTGTAAACTAGCTGTAAACTTTCCAATCCATCCGTGATAAACGCTAAATGAACAAGATGATCAAGAGGGAGATACGTAACAAATAATATATTATAGGCGCGATCTATTAGAAAAGCAACAAAGGGGACTATTTTTTTCTTTGTGTGT
Source organism: Entomobrya proxima (assembly GCA_029691765.1). NCBI lineage: Eukaryota > Metazoa > Arthropoda > Collembola > Entomobryomorpha > Entomobryidae > Entomobrya > Entomobrya proxima. The sequence goes on from CM056173.1 coordinate 8,388,855, forward strand.
GCAATGAGCAAGCAAACAGGCTAAGATTTTCAGAAAATTATTACCCTTTTCTAAAATATGCATCTAGTTTTTTTTCTAAAGTAAAAATTAGTTAGTATTCTTACAAGAAATCTATCACGATGGAATGCCGTATGTTTGTACGTGTTCTACAATTTTATTTTATAAAAATGAAATCTATCAGAAAAACTGAAAACCTCTAAAAAAAATGTATGAACTATGAACGTGCTTCCTAGTTTACTAGTGAAGTACCTCTGAAAGTTTTTATGATAATTGATCAAGATACGCAAACAGACAAACACACAGACACGCACTTAATTCTAAAAAACTCAGAGTTAAATGTCGCGTCAGTCATTTTATTAGTAATTCCGTAATAGTATTACATGAGCCATCTTTTTATGGTTATTTGGTGCTAGTCGCGCACTATTGCAATATTGCTTTCCTTTCTTTTTTGTCAGTTCACTCTTCTCAGTTCAATGGCTGTTGATGATGATAAAGCTGCTAAATATTTTTTAATTCTAGAAAAAAAGGATTGGTATTTCATCACTCAACCTTATCATCACATAATTAGGCAGAGATAGTGAGTGAGTGAGATCATATTAACCAGTATAAAAATCTTATTAAAACTATCTATATTACTCATTCATCATGATCATCATCAACATCAGCTTTTGTGCTAGCTTTAGAAGAAGAAGAAAAAATGTGAAAACAGCAATTAAAAAATATTAACGAGCAAAGCGATTTTCATCTATCAGGTCACTTAGCACGCTTCACAGCCTGAGTAGTACATCTGGTCATCTTTATGAGCATTGCATTTTACCTGCTTTTCCCATTTAGCTAGTAAATCCGCAGCTTCTAACATCAGCGTGCCATGATAGGTGTAGTAATAAGGCGCTAACAACAATTAAAAAATTTCGCTGATTTTACTCTGAAATTCAACTCTTATATTCTGCGTGCTTTATGGTATATCCTTCTTATCACTTGGCTGGTGTGTTTGCTACAGGAAAAAAAGTAAAACATGAAGATAGACACCGTTCCTCGTGGAAAAAAAGAAAAATGCTGGTGGTGATGGTGGCGGTGCGGTGGTACGCAAGTTCTACTCATACTTATCTTGATCCTGTTCCTATTCTACGCGCTTACTACTGACATAGGTTTAATCGCGTTTTATAACAATGAAATACTTTAACATTCTGTTTCTACTGCAGTTGTTCTAGTATCATCATCATGGCACGCTGGCTGGTTGTTGAGGCCCGAATTCTATTTTTCTTTAGAACTCTGCACTTGTTTTCTCAATCCGCATTCTCTAAACAACTAACTAAACATGAAAGTTTTTTTTCAAGTTTTGAACTATAAACTTTTTCTATTACAAGCATGCTATATAGACAACAACCTTCACCAACTAAAATACAAGCTGGCTTTTTCTTTTAAAAAAGTAGTAACACTTGACCACTTTTCTTTTTGCTAGATTCCCACTTATTATTTTGCGGCGGGTGTGGTACAACTGATGCTACTACTCTGAAGAAGAAGGAATTGGTGGCGGCGGTCAAGAAATGAAAACGGCCTCTTTTGTTTTAAAAAGGGTGCTATGGTTTCTCATAAAATTTTCCTATTTAGGGTCATCACTTGTCCGTTTCGATTTTTGCGTGAAATAAATCTACTCATCATCATCATCACAGCTTATTTGGTTGTGTTCTACATGGTCCAACAGACCATGGGATAGAAATGGGATGTAAAACGCACGGGGAAACATTAATGGGCATATAGTTTCAAGCAACCTGTAACAAAAGCGTGCGTTCTGCCAAAAGTGCTACTTTTTCTACACGCGAGCCACGAAACAATTTTTTTGGGAACGCCGCTGGTAAAAAGAAGAAGAAGGTGACAGAAGAAAGATAGTAAAAATATTAACGTTTCCTCCAAAAAAAACCTTTGAGTTAGTCATTGTCAAATGAAAGTCAGTGACAATAAAGCCTTTATCGCTTGCTAAAAGCTTTGCGCTAGGTTAGGGACGTGACAAGGAACAGATTTTTTGGATAAGTTACCTGAGGATATTTTGCTTTAAAAAATGAATACATTTTTTTGTACCAAATAACTTTCCACAGTTTGTTGGGTACAATATTACAATCTGTAGTAAAACCCATTAGCTTCATGTTTTGTCTTCATTTTGTGAAACCGCAAAATAAGCGATTACTCATATTATGCTCGTGTATGGGAATCGACAATGGCATACATAAAATGTTTACAACTTACAACAGAAAATAAACGCAGTTTATTAAAAAGTTTTTAAAAAACGAAACCCAAAAAGAAGAAGACGCATTATTTATCTGAAAAAATTGTTGCTGTTGTGACAGTTCTCTCTTTTTTACAAGAACTTGAGTGGACGCTCTAGAAACAAAACACGAAGACTTTTTCATGCCAAAATGTGTAAAATGTTGTCCTAGTCAGGAGAGGAAATTGACTGATAAACATTTATATTCGTATAAATAATGCGCACAAAAAAATTAGCCAGATGTGTGCTTCTAGATAAAATGTGGCTATTATTATAGCTTATATATGTTTATTATAAAACTTCAACTAATTTAACAACAGCGTTTTAAAATCCACTTTAATAATAACAGAGCTTCGCTTTCTGAAAAAAAAACGTAATAATAATCATAATGCACTTTGCTACTTGTTTAACACAAGTAGACTAGTTTTAGTCAACACAAATTTTGACACAGACAGAACAGAACTTGAAAAAAAGTGAAAAAACGTAAATAAATACCTGGTATTTATTATTATATTGTTATTATTTTGTTGGCAAAATCTGTGCTTTACTTAAGTTGGCCAAGTTTCTTTTTCTTTAACGTTTTGTTTTTCTGTTATAATTTTTTAATACAATGGCTGCACATCGTCATCATCATCATGATCACCAACATTATTATATTGTTTTCATGGTGATGATAATATGTTTCATACATCAACTACGGAAAGTAAAACAGAAAAACGTACACCATTTTTCTTTTTTTGTTTTGAAAAACGCATCATATTTAACAACGACCATGAGATATGCTGCTGCTGCTGATGATGATGATGATTACAATGTTGATAAGTGCATATGCGTATATGTGCAGGCGTCCAACAAAATAAAGAGAGCGATCATTACAAAAGGAAAAAGAGGCCAGTGAAGAGCACAGTGAAATGGCCAATAAGTCTACCCAACACCTAAATACAATATAATATTGCCAGGTCCACCATCCCAGCACCACCACCGACGCCGCCACTGCCAACAGTACGTAACGCAGAAAAAAAGTGGAAAGAATCAAGTATTTTTTCTTATATGGTGGCATATGTAAAAGCCTTACATTCCATCCTAAATCCCAACCCAAGAAACAAGAAATGAAACACAAAAACAAATTTTTCAGCAAAAATTTTATCAGGATGATGCATCTCTCTGTCTTCGAGTGTGTAAGCTATACACGCATAAATAATATTGCTATTTTACCAAGAAGTTCTGTGAAACAATCAAGAACGGGGTTGGTGCGGGGACCTAAATATTTTTTGTGTCGATATGAACATATATTCAAGTAAGTATACGCAGATAAATGTGGTTGATGAGGATGCTGTTGGCTGACTATACCAAAAACTTACTGTTTCGCTTGTTCCTTGAAATAAGTTTTTTGCAAAGTTGAAACAAAACGAAAAGAAATGCATTTGAATGGTAAATAGATAGTTGTGCTGTTTGTGTGATGGTAGCATCCAGTAGGTGTAAAACTTGACCTGTATGAAACTTATGGGATTTCTGTGTGCAAGCACGCATGCAGTTTAAAAGTAAAAAAAACAATATATGCCAGGCAAGTAGAATAATTCGTTTTTGCAGGGCAGCTAGGGAAAAAACAAGTAGTTTTGCACATTTGACTTAAAATGACACTCTGAATGCATCTCTGGTAAACAGACTGGTTGTGAAATTAATACCCTGATTAATTAACAACCCAGTAAGGTAATTTAATGATGCTTGATCCATTCATTGAAAAACATTAATGCTTCCTTCCTGCAACAATTCTTATGACTTGGATTTGATGTGCACTGCGATTAACTCCCTTTCATTCTTCTTTTGCAGTAGAGAAGGCGGTGGAGGAGGATGCTATTATACGTGCAAAATGGTCTGCGCTCAAGCTTTCTTGTTGGGCAATAATAATGCAAGTAAGCTTGCATGAGAAAACACACAAGACACACGTCATGCCTTATTTACAACAGTAATTTCTTTATTATAATAATAATTTCTGAATGTTTTACACTAAATACTATAGAGTCGTCTGTTTATTGCCTTTTTCAAACAAAAATCCTTTTTTGAAATTTTTACACAGCTGCACAAATCACAACATAACAGCTTGTTATTGCAAGTTGTAAAAGCTGTGCATATGTATACACACTAGACATTAATCTCAACGGAACATCTTCATTAGTAATTCTTGTCAAAAACATGGAAAAAACTTTCTTCTGAACAAAATCCTTTATTTTATTTTCGTTGATTATTAAGTAGCTCTTGTTTGTTTCAAAAAATTAACATAACAAAAAAGGTATAAAAAAGTGGTAAATTAGCATCAAGTGAAATATTGTGTTGGTGTGGGAATTGACACAAGCAAAAAACCAAAAAATATCTTAACTTTTAGTTCCTTCTTCCATTTTTCATTCATACTTTTTTGTCAAGCTTAATAATTTCTAGAAGGCCATGGCTAACAAATAAGCTTATAAGCATTCTCATAACTTATTCCACATAATATCGTCAACAAGCAGGAAAGTGTGTGTGTGCTTTATTAACGTATGGTAATCAGGGAAAAGGGCAGAAAAAAGTGCACATAATAGTATACCTGTGCTTACTACACAGACTACATTATCATTTATTTCAATCATAGACGGATGATCCTGCTGCTGACGCTAGAAACGGATATGCTATGCATATAATAATCCCCAACCAACTTTGCAATCACATTATCATTTTCATTTTGTTTACTTTGCATACTGCACATTACTAGTACAAGCAAAACTCTCTGAGCTTTCTTGTTGTGGTGGTGTTGTGTAGCGTAATAATAATAAAATGTGTAATTATGGCTTTCTTCATGTTATAAACGACAACAAAGACTAGTTTGTTGCTTGCTGGGTTGGTGCTCAGCCAAAAAGTGGAAAGAAAAACTGCATTGCACAGTTTGGCATTTTTTGCGCAGGTGTTTTTTTTTGCTGTTACACATTACATTAGCGTGTGATCACGATGACGATGATGACAATGACGATATAATAATGTTTATAGTGACACAGGCACACTTAAGGGACACAGACTGTTTATTAAGCTAAGCTAGTAGGCTTCTGGGAGAAAATCATTTGAAAGTTGAAACAATGACATTGGCATTGATGATTATGGTTAATCGATGGCAATCGTGATATAATCGGCGTGTAGACGTGTTTATATCCGCACATTTTTTTACATTACTAGTCTGCATTACTCTTTCGGATGTTGATTGCTCTTTTAGCTTGATGGTGTGGCTTTGTGTGCGTGTGTGTGAATTAAAAAAAAAGATGACGATGATGATCAGCAGCAGCAGCAGTGAAGATTGACGCGGTTGTATTACCTACTTAATTAAAAGGAAAGGGTTGCCAGTTCTCTGGTGGGAAATGCCTTTTAATAGCTGAGTAGACAGAGCTAAGGGACTTCCTTGATGATCAACAGACATTCCTCTTGTTACAATAATAAACTCATTTAATTTACTTAACAGCCAGATTTAATGGAGAAAATTATTTAGTTGGCCTTAATTACCTATATTGTATATTTTATTAGATTTTGAAGTAAAAACGTTGGTTTAATTTTACAGATCATAAAAAGAAGATCACACAAAGGACTAAGTTTTTAGCCCTCTGTTGGCTCTCTCTCTGGGGGAATGTGAAACGTGTTTTTAAAAAATGCCTACGACTACCAAAACCCGAATTCATTAAATGATCATCACACATATCCGTATCCTTTTGCCCTAAATGCAAATTGTGAGCGTGAAAATCACAAGAGAAAAGGCCGATGACGATATAATAAGTAAAAAGGTTACTCTTTTTAAGTTGATTGTGTATCAAGTGGTGAGTATGATCACCTTGCTGAATAATATTCGATGTTTCGACGTATTTGGTATATAAGTTTGGTAGACTGGGTGGTGGTTGTACTGCTGCCGCTGCTGAAGTAGAAAAGTACCGCTAGAGGCAGGGTTATTTACAAGTTTGCCAACAACATGGTGGCACTCTTATGACGATCATGGTCATGATGACGATGACCATCGTCGTGGCGGTGCTGTTTTCACAACTGCAGCAATAGCCACACATTCTTTCACCCAAAGTTGTCCTTTTCTATATATTGTGTCTGCCAACTATAATATGCAATATAACCTGCAAATTCATTAATTTAATAATAAAACCCCATTACTGTCCACCTTAATGGAGTAGGCGCTATAAAGAATTTGTGTGTGTGAGGAAAGCAGGTCCGCCGATGATAACAAAAACGGAATTCTGTGTTCAACTCCGCATTTTTAGCTCCGAAAATCGTACCACACCACACAAGAATTGCATGAATAAATTAAAAAACTCGAAGTTTTCTGAATCCCAGCCAAAAAGCATACATCATATTTTCAAACGTTTTTAGCCAATAAAACAGACATTCCATTCCATTGCACAATTGTACACTTTTAAATAGTTAGGTATTCGGTGTAACCATTTTTTACCTGTTTCTTATATGCTAATTAACTGTCATAATAATATCATTCAATATCTTATTGTTAAAATGGATAAAAACGTTTTCTTTTGCTGCTGCTAAGATTATGGACCGGATAACAACAAAAGGACGACGCTAACAGTACAGTTAATATACAAGCTGAGATGGTCAGAAGTGACATAATTATGGTAGTACGCCTTATAAAATATATCATACTGCCAAAAACGAGATTTTCTTTTGTGCAAATTCTTGTTTTTTTATATTCTACTTGGTATACAAATGAATGCGTAACCATTTTGTGTGTAAAACGGTGTTTAATACTTTTAAACTTATTATCAATGAATAATCAAATAATCTAAAGTCTAGAAAGGTCAAGTTCACTGAAGGTTGCGCCATTTGGACCAACGCATAATAAAATGATACCTGTGTGTGTATTCAACTATAATATATTATGCATGCAGAGAAAAGCCATAAAAATGCGCCTGACAAAAGTTAGGTCAACCAAACTGTGAAGATTATTGACGTGTTTACACCACTTTAGGGCAAAGTTGATAGTTTTCCTTTTTCAAATAAAAAAGTTGCACACACATTTTTTTGGATTGAATACCAGGCTAATTGGTAAATGCTGTACAGACTTTTTCCCTTTATGCCAACAACTCAAATCCATAAGAAAATCAGGTGAATGAAGATTAACTTTTTTACAGCTAAAAAGTTTTCAAAGAATATATCAAAAAGGTTATAGCTTGTAATCTTGGGTGACTCACACAGACAAAAATCTAGCACTGTTTTTTCAATAATCTGGGATCATGATGAAACTGGCAATTTACTCTGAAGATGAGTGACACGCTAAAGAAAACTTCGGTTAGTTTTTTTCAGATGATGATGAGTACTGCGCTACAAACTGTTGATGAACAGGTTCGCAAAAGTTGGCTGACAGGCTGGTTGCTTAAAATGCTGTACAGAAAAATGCCTTCTCTAAGTTTGATGACGATGGTCATCCTGAATCATGATCATATTACATACTCAATACGTATGTACCGTGTAACATGTCGGTAGGTGGAAAATAGTAGCGGTGAAAATATATGTCGTACAGCTAAAAAAGTGTACGGGTACTGCGTACTTTTTTTTACAATAGAAAACGCTATTTTTATTGATCCGTCTGTTTTCTGTTGTTATTCTTGTCAAGCTGATCAAAAGTAGCAATGTGACAAATGAACCATCAGTGTCAAAAATTGTAACTTTTCCTGGAAATACTCCCTTGATTACATATCACACTTGTTTTGCTTCCCTTTTGAAAATTTTTGTTCCATATAGTCAAGGTGAAACGCAGTAGGACCGTGTAGTGATTCATTCAATGTTCGATGTTCATTTCAAATGCCATATTCGATTGTGAACCGTTAGCACCAAAACGTGATGAAAATATCAAAATATGTCATGAGCAAAAATATTATTACGTTTTTTATTTCTGCTTTACAAACTCAAGGTTCAATAGACACAAAAACATATGCATTATATTGTAGGCGTTATACTTGGTACTTGGTACATACCAGTCAACAAGATTATTATTTTCATCTACAAATCCCACTCCCACTTTTGTCAACCGACTGGTTTTATTGTTTGCAACGGAAAATTCGGATTTCTGCGCTAATGCTATATAAGAATAGGTATACACGCATTATTATTTTGAGCTACCTGAGAGACACAGAGAGAGCTGAGCTGATGACACCTTGACATTTCCTGTGGCTATGCTTTTGACGGAAATTGAATAATGAAAAACATTAGCAATAATAAAGCAGGAATCTAATTTCTTCGCTTCTTTGTATTTTTTTATTAAAAAACTGCTCACCTGACTTTTTCTTTTATAAAATGCCCTTGGATTAGGTTTAAATAGTATATGAGCTATTTGACTATTTGTTATACTCAGATTTCACCGAATACTTCAGTTCAATCAATAATGAGCACAACAAGCCATAATGTACACACAGTGTAGTTTGTAGTCATTGTTGGCAAAAAAGCTACCTTAGATTGCTGCTGCAAGAGCACAAGGTTTTAACCCACTTTTTCCCAATTTTCACCGATGCATGTAAATCCTTCCATGGTCTGTGCTTTTACAAAGCCAGTGTTGAGTGTTTGTGTTGGGTGCTGCTGCATTATGTGCTAGGAACATCTCAAATATCTTGTTTTGCAACTTGTTTTTTATATTCTTTCGTTTAGTGCAATGCATCAGTCTCTTATAGTGTATTATTATTTGCGTTAAACCCAATTGAATAATTTGCACACAAAACTTTTTATCCTATTGAACTGTTTTCCTCAAATCATACTACAATAATCATTTCAGGATGATGATCACGAATTTGAAAAAAGTAAAACAAGAAGTGTACCAATAAAATATAAAATGTTACATAATAGCTCTAGTACTCAATAAGCTTGTTACTCTTTCAAATACCGCAATTTTAATGTTTTTCGTATAGCCAGTTCTTCTTCTTGTCTGGGTACAGTTTTTACTGTGCAGAATATATTGATAGTTTTGTTTTCTGCCAAAGAAATCAAATAAATAACTTGATTGTATGCATGTGTGGCCCTCTCGTTTAAAGTATTATAGCGTTTCATTCAATATTCTATGTTACCTCTATACATGCAGTACCATTCTACTGAATTTACACTGCAAATTTTCTAAAACTCAAACAGGGAATAACTTTTTTGCAAAAGGATAAAGACAGCTCCGCGCATGTATGTTGCATGTGTGCTGGTGGTTTTTAGATCATGAAATTCTTTTGCGAAAAAAATTCCTGGTCAATTAAATTGAGGTAGTCATACTGGTCCAACGTTCTTATAACGTGGCCTCTTTACTACCCTTTCTACTTCAGCAGCAGCATAATTTTTTAGCTAAAAGATGCAAAATACCACCACTCAAGTCTAGCCATAGTCATTCAACCGGGTCTTAGGACCTAAAATTACACGGGAACGAATTAGAATTACAATTAATTATGCCTTTTAAGCTTTAAAAAGTCATCTCAAGTCTATCATTCGGAACGGGACAGGAGCTTCAACCGTTAATCATAAAGTTATGAGCGCAATTATAAATGCAGCTGGCTGCCTTTAAATATTACTCTTTCCAGAAATCAATGAGGGTAAATATTTTAAAAAGCACAATACGGTTTTCCTCATTTCAAAAAAGATCAAAAGTAGCGTATTTTAAATGGCTGCCTCTTTTTAATAATTTCATTGTAAAACAACTCAAGCCAAAATGTGAAACAAGTATGCTGAGAAATTGTATGTATGACAGCGTACAAAATACAACGGCAATCGTGGTCGGTTTGTAAAAACTGAAACTGGTATTTTTGCTGGTGGTGGTGGGACGAGGACGTTACTGTGGGCGCAAGGTTTTCCGTACACACGTTTCATACAAAAAATATATAAGTCAAACAGCTTGATCATTCAATTGTTACTTAAAGGCATTGCATTGTGTGGTACACGCTACTAGACAACTATTTTTTCTTGGCTAGAAGACCAACATCAAGACAAGAGGACAAGACAGGAATGACGGTGGTGGTGGGTGAGATGATGATCAAGATGCCGTTGCTTTTGGCTGCTTTTTCTCCTCATCTTTTTCTAAATTCATGATCTGTTTGACACAAAACAGCGAAACAGTGCTGACCGACCAGGACCATGAATGATCAGTTTGGTTGGTGAAACGACAAGTCAAGTTTGAGTCAAGGACCAGTACCAGTCTCTCGGTGACCAAGAAAACAACACGTTGCAAAAATTGTTTTCAATTCAAAAGCCTACAATTTTCATACATGTATACCTATTGGCATCTCTCTGCAAAATGCTGCTAGTAAATATTTAATATTACTGTTTATCTTTTTCGTGATTTGGAATTACGCTGTTTGGTACTGCATTACTAATGCGCACTCCCAAAACCACCACAAAATATAATATACTAACAGCAAGTTATAAAGTTTTATACATGCTTTATACTCTTTTAAAAATGTAGATAGTTGCAAAACGTGGAACACAATCAGCAGCAGCAGCGATTACTTTACGTGCAACCTAATAATCTGGTCTGGTATTACAGGTTTAACCTAGAATTTTTCTGTTTCTTGCGCTGCTGCTGTACCAAATAATGCAACGTTCCTTTTGCACATCCTCTTCATCTCTTGACTAATTGAAACAACGCCAAAATTCATTGAAAGGACACACATAGCCTGGCTATCATATTATGGGAGAAATGAGCAGAGAGATCAGATAACAATGCAACCCATAAAAAATGTTTCTTCTGCTTCACACACTTTAAGTCTTAAGGCATATCCGTCATGTTTTGCATAAAAAAGTGGCAAAGGCAGATAGACAATCGACCTTGCCAATAAAAAACCGATCCGTGGTTTGCACAGAAGAGAATAATGGGATTATACAGAAGATCCGGTTAAGGACCGGTGTACAAAGTGCACAACCACACTGACCTGATAATCATCCTCGCATCTCCATGAATTCAAAATGCTAATTTTTTTTACAATGGACAACACCTTTGCGCTAATTGAATGCAGCAACTCCACCTCTCTCTCTCTCTTTCTACACGATTGTCATACAAAAAAATTAATACCGAATGCACATTTCTTCAGTCAGCGTTCATCGTCGCCATGTTTAAAACTTGACAGGGAAGAAAAAAACTTTTAAATGTGCACGCATGCAACTCTGTAGAAAAAAGTGTGCTCTCATTACCGAATTTCTTTATCGACCCACGAAAACGGTTGTTTACAACTTGAGTACCTTGAGCATGCATGAATGTCAGAAAAAAAGATGCTTTCTTAATTGCTTGTGGCGAAATATGTCACTTGTTTAAATGAAAGTCCATTGTCATTGTCACCTTGTGCACGGGCTAGATGTACTTTATGGCTTGGTTGTGTGTGTGTGTAAGTACCAGCAACAAAGTGTCTCTTTTTTTCTTATCTCTTTCTTTTCTAATGATGACACATATCGTACTACTTATTTCATTGCAGAGAAGAGAGGAAAACACCGACAAAAGAAGTTTTAAAAAGTAAGCACAATTTTGCCAGAGTATAAAACGCGGAATAAAAAATGCCAGAGAGTAGCCAGCAGCATCGTCGCATTTGCAGAGCGCCTACGCACGCAAACCAAAAAATATGAATGATGAAAAAAATGGTAATAAAATGAAAAGTGGGCCATACATTTCTCCATTCTGCTTATGTGTCTCATCCGTCTCATCAACTACAATGTAGACAAATTCCGCAACAAACATTTTGTTCCTTTTTAACAAAGTTTAAGTTTTTAAGCGACAAACGTTTTCAACGTTTAAAGCCAAGCCCAATTTTTTTAAAATTCAATTTCAAGTGCAAATTCATATTCGTATGAATCAGAAACGCCAGAAAGTAGAAAGAGTGAGACACCATTTCGCGGAAGGATTTTTTTATCGAGATGTGTGCCTACTTAAACATACAAACACAACAGAGAGCTTTCACAGTGTTGAGTATTTAGATGAAAGAAAAACAACAAAGTAACATTTATCATGTTGTCGTTTGTCGTCGTCATCATCTCATGAAGTAAAGCTGATGATGATGATGATTACTCAAAAGTTTCACCTTCAGCAAAATCATTATAGCGCATACACATACATGCAGGTTTTCGTTTTTACGGACTTTTAAGTAAAGTAAAGCAAAAGGACGTTAAAGAAAAGGAAGATTCTGGTCTGGTACTGGTATCAACAAGGATATGAGTTGATGATGATGATATGGCAGCCGAGTAGTAAAATGAATTGTTATTGTTTTTTAAAGCCAAGCTTAAATCTTATACTACACTCACAGCACAAAGACAGCAGGAGGCATTATCATTCATTTATGAGAAAAAATTATCTTCCCATTTTTTACCCAACTGCATATTATAGAGGATTGTGTATCGTGTTTGTGGTATATTTCCGAATTTGAATTTGGAATGATTACTGTAAAGAGTTAAATAAATTAATGCAAAAACCCTTGTTAAATGAATGTAAAACTCTTATAGAAATATTTAGTGAAGAATGTAAAGAATTAATGATTAGAAATCGAAAATCCATACCTATTTAGATCGTCTTGTTAATATTTAATATTGTTTTTTGATTCGGCTTATGTATTATTGGCTTATAATTCTTTATGGAATATTTGACAACCTCTGTGTAGAGTGTTATGGTTAGAATATCAGACTGTAAAGACTGAAACTATTTAACACTTAAATAAAAAAACATTCTATTCTATTCTATTCTATTCTATTCCGTGTGTGTTTTTTAATCAGCAGAAGTACACACTTCACCTTCACTGTCTTTCTGTCACTTGAGAGAGGTTTAAAAAGCGTTTTCTTTGTTCTATTTACTCAGCAGTGCAGCGGAAGTAGGTATACCTATTTATTATTATGCGTTTGTGCTTGTCAGAGACTCGGGTTGGTAATTTGTCTGTCAGTCTGTCAGTTTCACTGAAAAAAGGAATGTATCGCTAGCAAAACAAACAGACAAGGTTATATGTTTCAACAGGGATTTAAAATAAAGAGCTTATTTTAAAAGCGAGTTTATCATTTTCGCAACTTTTCTATTTATTTGCTCAAAATATTTATCGGATTACGTCTGCATTTAATTGCCATTTTTACTTTTTGTATAGAGCACATATATAATTCAATTCATTGAGTGTGTGTGAACGGATGAAGAATATAAGGGAGTGTGACTTCATTCCCTAGTTTCTATTTAGAGCTCTGTGTGGTTTAATTAGTTGTTATGGTATAGTCAATGTGTAGGTATGCGAAGAGTTTACTACATCCTCATTTTTTATAACTTTGTTTCAATTATTTTTTTAGTTTGGTGATGTTGTTGAAAAGTTAATCATCTTAGCATCATCAACTTTGTATATACGCATTTACTACTGAGTATATTGACAGCTTAGTACAAAAATTAAGCTTTACTTTTAAAGATTCACTTTCATACGCTTTTGAATGGTTATGATATTTTCAAATTAATTAACTTCATAGAAACTGTTTAAAAGTAAGCTGATGCAACTTTGTTAATTTTTTTCAAAGTAATTGATAAAATTTGTAAAACTGCTCATGTGAATCATCTTAAAACTTTTTGCCACTTTCTTGAACTTCGAACTTAATTTTTAGTTTTAGGCTAAAACTTTTAGCTTCAATTTGAACGAAGAAAAAAAGCAATCTATAAATTAAGAAGTCAGTTTTTGGCGATCAATTGTTTCATTGTTTCCCAACAATTAACTAGCAGCAAGTCTAAACAAAAATCGAAATTTTTTATTTGTGAGAAAATCATACAAAAATATGTAAACTTTACATTCCTTTTTGCTTTGTCGACTACAGTGCGTAATAAAAAGGACTACAACACGCGGATGCATTTTGATTTCTCACGAGTTTATAGTTATGACAAGCTTAGTTGTTACTTTTTTAATAAAGCATTTTTTGTCTCTTTTTCTTCATTTTGACTTAAAACGCACCACGTTCTCAAGCCAGAGTAGTAGCATACGGTAACGTAACATTTAATAATGTATTTTTTCCGGTTAAACCTTGATTGCTTTTTTGCGCTTGCTTATAATCTCTCAATTTACAAGCATATTTCTTTATTTGAGTACTATCATCGGAACCTGCAGACAGCCTCTATGTCTCTCTACTGCAATCATTTTCATTTAATCGTAATATCCTGTGCAAATTTCCATTGATTTACCAAGTACAGCACTGCACTTGCGTTTCCTCTCTCGTGATTATTTGCAATCATAACATTCACACGACAACTTATACTGTCCGTTTCCATCCAAAAAAGCCTTCCCTTTCCTTAAGGAGGAATGCGCATGCAATCAATTTTGTCTTTGTCAAAGGGAAAAACTTATAATAAGCGTGTTGTGTATGTGCTTGCTTTCATTGTAACAATCCGACAACACAACATATTAGCATCACACGACAATATGGAACATCGTGCTGCTGTTTCACACTTCTTGCGTTTTAATTTTCCCCTTTTGCATTGTCCTTGCCTTTACACTTGCTTGCATGAACAGCACACAAATATATTAAAAAATTGTTGTGCGTTGTTTTTTTTCTCAAGCTCACGCAGCAAACCTCCGTCTCATCAACAATATATGTAGCGATAATCATCATCAGAATCTTCTTTTCACTTTAAAATGTTTAATCCTCATTCAGTCAGTCGGCCATTCATTATTATTACTTTATTACCCTTTCCTTTTCAAGAAATGGTAGTAATCATGCGCGTCACTTTTCATCTTTTTACAGTTTGCACAGCAAAATATGCAAAGAAATTGTTCCGTGCTTTAATATTTCCTAGAGAGACAATGCGGTTGTTAATCACACCGAATGAGTAGCGTATGCAGTGTAAAGTGCCAATGCCAACGGCTGGGCTGTGTATTAAAAAGGATTGCGATTGTAATGAATAATGAAACAAAGTATTTTGAAAGGTATGCATGTTTTACGCGAGATGCTGATGATCAAGCATACTGTTCAAGCTATGTCAACTCATTGCGCTTTAATTTCACCGAATGACTTACTTTCTTCATGGCTTACTAATTTTTCCTCGGGTTTTGCTGCTGTCACAACGTACAACTTTCAAAGATGACAGAGATGTGTAGCTGCGTAAGTAAGCTCATGTACAAAAAATCGAACCGAGCGACTAATAAACTTACAATGAAAAATATTTGCAAAAATGCAAATAAGCAAAATGTTTCAAGGTTTGGGTTGGGTTGTGTTTTGCGTAGTCTGACCCAAAACAAAAGCTTGTGGGATGAAATAATAGACTGTGGACAGATTTACGACTTTCTTTACGAATGTGATGCGGTTTTCGGTCGTGATTAAAAGTGAGAAGTATATATGTGCTTGAAACTAAAAACAGAGTTTCTTTTTGATTTAAGTTATTGCAAATGCAAACACAATTTTTAATGAAAGAAAGAAACATATTTTAGGTAAAATCCTGATTGGAAAAGTGTGGTTTTTATATGCAGCACGACAACTAGAACAAAAATAATAAAGCCATGAAATTCAAAACCAAGATATTATGGTTTCTGCTGTCAACATCTTTTTGGTCTCCAAAAATGGTGCATATTTAAATGCATTGAATATTCGTACGTTTTATGTGTCCTCTTCTGCATCCACTTTTTTGAATGGGCCTTCAAGGCAGTAAATAGTTTTGGTGAAAGGATCTCTACTAGACAATAAGGAATTGCAGCAGGATATGCGACATGGCTCATTACTATTATTATTTTATAGAAGAAAAAAATATTGCTTTGTAGTTAATAAAAAACACAAGGAAAAACTTGCTCTGATGCATGTATTCGCGAGTAAAACAAGTTGAGTAATTGGTACCCAGCCCACAGTAGAAAATATTTTGAAGCCTTTGAGTTGTTTTAACCCTTAACACTATCATCTTCTTTATCAACTTGATGCATAACTGGTAAATTGGTTGAACAATTTGAAGGCATATGGTTCACCTGTCATCAATTTTATTACAACGCGACAATTTTTATGGCCGTAAAAGGCAAAAGGTTACAGCACTTTTCTAGAGCTGCTTATTTAATCAATCATGAGTTTCGCTCGTTTCACCTATTATGTCAACGCAAATGGCTACCACCATCATCGCCAGTGACATTATTAAAGTTCAAATTAAATTTTGCGATTATGCGCAAAACTGCTGTCTTCTTTTGATTTAAACTTTTCAATCTTGTATTGATCATCATCATCATCCATTTTTTTGTTGGGAATGCATCAATTCATTTCATTTTGATTTTTTGATGACAAATCGAGTTATCCATTTTTTGTCATGTTGTAACTTTCGTGCCAAAGGAAAAAGGGAAACCTAGTGATTATCTCACTACCGCTAACGTAACGCACATCATCACATCATATCATCATCAAATGTTTTTTACCAAAGCAATCTTTTTTCTGACAACCTTAAGTTGTTACTGTACCCTACCCTGGGCTATATTAAAACCTGCTTTGTGTGGTGGTGGCAAGCAATCAATAAATAAAATGTTGAGGAATGTTCTCTACAGGAATAAATGCTGGTGCAAAATGCGTACACACTTTTCTAGATTTTTTATAGATTTCTAAAACATTAAAATCAAACCCTATTCTATATTATTGGTTTTTTATCTATTCCGTAATAGTAATCTATACAGTATTTTTGTCAAGTGAAAGTTTTTTGGTGAGGATGATGGTAATGTTTGCTGTACCTTTTGCTCTTTAACAGGGGCAATACCATTTACGTATGGGCCACGCAATAACAAAGGGAAATAGTGACCCAACCATAATTTAAAATGTATTGATGTAACAGCAAAAACGAATAAGGATGAAGACCTGTTGTGGATAAAGTCAACTTCTAGAAAATGTAACAGGGCAAGTTAAATGTGATCACAGATATATATTCTTAGAGAAAAATGCATTTTTTGCAGGGATAAAACATGATTGACTACATTTGCTAAGAAAAGTAAGTGCTACACGCTTTATTATTTTAAAAAATAATTACTTAATGAGAGAACTGAAAACATTGGAGAAAACATATGTGAAATTATTAATCGTATTATTGCTCTTAGAAGCAAGCAGTTATACACATTTGGAAATTAAAATTCGCAATCTCGCTTTTGACATTTTCCCGATATTCCCTGGAATACCTTGCCTTAAATGGCAATGATTGACTATTGAGTGAGCAGACATGACAATTCACCTTTGTCGCATTTGATATCGTTGGGCTGCAATCACATTATTTTTTATCACCGTCTGCATCAAAACCATTAGAGCATTGAACTTGTTTGTACTTTCGTCATTTACATAATCCTCACTTTCCTACATTTACTTTTGATAGTGGCCATTCTTTTAAGCATTTAGAGTGACTAATTAAATTAAATGTTAGCATTAATTTACTTTCATTTTTAATCATTCAACATATATTTACTAATTGTATGTTATTGAACGTGATCCAGTGAATCACTAGTAACATTTTTTGCTCCCGATTTTCTCATAACTCACTCTCTTGGCATCAACATCTTCCCACTCACAAATCCACTCTAAAAAGCCTTCATTTTTTATTAAAATTGCTCATTAAAATCATCTTCCTGAAAAGTGAATACGTGTGCACCAGGCCTTGCCATTGTGGCCAGTGGTAGTTGTGGTATTGCGGCTAAAAGGCAACAGCGGCCTACTGTGGTTTTTCGCTTTACGTGCCTCCCTTTTCCATTTCTCTACAAAACTGAAATGATACTCTGTAGGAAAAGGAAAAAGTGTACAAAAAACTGGTAGAATGTTAACTTCATTTATTTGCAGTAGTCAGCAGTGTAACCTGAATGTGGAAGGAGGATCTAGCAGAAAAAAAAAAATTGGTGGGTAGCAGGTAAACTAAAAGGTGGAAAAAAGTAGGTACATGGCTAGTTTTTTGTTTGAAATCTGCATTCATAGAAGAATAAAATGGCAGTTAAAACCAAATGAAACTCTACTAGTGGCCCACTGCACTAGAATGTAAAATGCAACTTGCAAAACTCTCTTTGGCGAGGAGAACTATTGAAAACCACTTTTTTTTGCTAGAAGCTAATATTTCGTTCTTAATCAACTTGCACTGCACATCTCTTGTTAAGGAGATGATGCGTAATTGATAATCAGTAGAGATTGTGATATATATGATTATGATTGATATCGATATACATAACAAGGCAGTGTGCAGAAATAGGTGCTTTTATTAAATGAGAATCATATTTTTAAAAAATTATTATTTAGAACTTATTTTAATCATCCTTATTGAAAATCATCATCATTAATAAAATGTGTGCTAAATACAATAATAAATTTTTTTGGGTACTTTTGGAAGGAACTGCTCTGTATATAATAATAAATGCAGTTTTTAAAACAAAATATTTTTATCGCAAGATGTAAAACAAGCACTTAAAATAATATGTATGAGTTCTATACAAACTTGTGTACATGTCTTACTAAAAAGGCTTAACTTTTTCCAATTCCCCAGAAAATTAGCAATGTAGGCATTCATGTAAGCAATTATATGCAGGTTTGCGGTTTATGCACGCCTGAGTAATTGGTTTGCTATGCGGTAAGTTACTATTATATGAATGCACTAGTAAAAATTGTAGAAATGCAGATATTATAGCTATGTACATGCCTAATATATGTGTTAGTTATTCTCACGATATAATTACACATGTCGGATTCAAATTCAAGTGAATTTAAAGTCTAAAAATTGCGTGGCTTACCACTTACTACCTGTCTGATTTATTTTTCTGTATAATTTTGTGCTTAGGTTTTGAATTGTTTGTAAATCTTGTAGTGATAACGGCGATAACAAAAATATGTTTGGAAGATTTATGTACACTAAATTGATAGTATATAAAATACAAAGTATGTATTGCTGCGTTCCCTTTGCCCTTAAATAAAACTGCATAGAGATGAAGTTCTAATAGCAACGCGAATGGAGAGAGTAATGGTCTGCTAATTTTATTTATGATAACGTGCAAAAATATTACTTTAACATTTTGTGCTGTTGTTTTAAGGGAAACTTTAACCACAGTAATTATAAACTAGTGTAGACTACAATTAGCATAATTTCCCTAGTTAAAGTGCAAGCTAAAGCAATCAAAATGATGAAACGGGGTGTTTAATCAAAAACAGTTGCTAAACTTTAATCAGCATTCCTGTTATTTAAAACGTATTCGCAGTAATTCGCACTCTGTGTGAAAATGGTAATTAAATGATTCAGTTTCAATAATCAGCAAATGTTCTACACTAACTTTGTTAACAAAATTACCCGAAAACGGTAACTATTCCAAAATAATAAGTATTCTGCAATGTACATTTTGTACGTGCAAATTTGCATGTATTTTTTATTGAGGGGAAAGGTTTAAGCATTAATTACAAATTCAATGGAAGCATAGTTGATAGTGACAACTTCCTAAATTGCACAGCATTTTTTAGTTTTTGAAACTTGAACTACAATAAATTTTCAACCAAAATCCCACTCTCTAACAAACAAGGTGATGATCCAAACATCCTTCTGTTTAGAAAAAAATGAAGTTGATGACCTGTGACTGTGACGATTGCCGATTGAAGATGGTGCAAAATTCTAAAACATTTACGTAATAAATTTATACTCGAAAAAACTTTCTCTTCTTATGTACATGCTGATGTGTACTCTATCTACTATCTAGTCATTTCTATCAAGTTTGTAGTAGCATCTTGAAACTTCTCTACTAGACGCTTTTTTTCTAAACTAGCAAATTATTATATCAATGCATAATCTTCAGGACACGGACTAATGCCACATTAAAAAACAAAACGCTATTCAATTCATTCCGCCAGATTTCAATTTTTTTATACCGAAGAAATTTATTAAACAGATTTTTATAATAAAGATGTACAGAAAGTCCTTTTAAAATTCCAACTGGTTGTGTGACAAGTTCTTGCTCGAATGATGACGTGTTTTTCAAAAAGAAATATTGCTCATTCACAAAATCTGCTGCTGCTACTGTGAAATCTTTTACTACACACACAAGACATGTTACCCTAGAGCCAGTTCCTTGATCTTTTAAAAAGGGCCATGACGAAATATCTTCCTCTTATCTGTAAGCATAACTTATAGAGAACCTATTCATCTTCTAAAAGCATGAAATTGCAGTGCAGATTTAACTAGCATTAAAATGTAGATGATAGATATGTAATATCACGAAATTGATAATAACTATTATCATCAGAAAGGAAGCAAGTGGTGCGATATAGTTGCACTTCCCTACAATAATATTTTTTGCATGCATTATCATCATCATCATCATCATTTTTGCTCCCTTGTGTATCTTTTTGGGGTAGATGAACGCTAAAAGGTGCTTCAAGCTGCGACCAACTTGACTTTTATAAGCGACCATTGAAAAAGTGTACAAGACAACTAGCACATCACAAGAGTGATCAAGATCATTGGAATTTTTGCGTAGAAAGTGGTCAGACGCTTTGTTACACATTTTATTACTTAAATCTAGGCACAGACGTTGGGGTAGACGGACAACAGATAGATAGGCAAAAGCTGCTTTATATTGTTTCCGTTTCCCTGTGGTCAAGGTTATACAAGAAGGAAAAGTCACACACTGACACATACAAGCTTGCAATATTATGATGAACAATGGATGACATGGCAATAAAAAAGGTTGAGCTTGTAATAATTTTATTTAATGCATAAAGGCATATAATATTACTAAATAGTAAAGCCTTTTAAGCACTTTGTCTAAAACTTGAGGAAAAATGCTACAAAAAATGAGTTGCTCCGAGGGTGAGATGTGAGATAGGTTTCACTTTCTTAAGATCATTTATCATTTTCCCGTTAATTAGTTACCAGCCATTTTGTCAGTTAGAGATGCACACTGTTTGAAATACAGAGACTATGGTCTGGATTAAAAATGACCGCAGGTGAAACAGGAAGAAAGCTGATTAATTTAAATTCATTCATTATTAAGTTTATTACAAAAATTAGCATTGTTTAGTTGGATTATAACTTTAAACCTTACCAACTGCTTTAAAGTTTAAACGCACACATGAATGAAAAGGATGACAGGTTCTTTTTCTAACAAATTACGCATAAACATAAACAGTCATTCTGTTAAAAAAAAACTACGCGTGTGTGTAGACGTAAACCGGCCTACTCTCCTTTTCAAAAACTGTAATTACACTTATAAAGCTAATGGCTAATAGGCTTTATATTAAATGCGTAAGAAAGTCAATGAAAAGTGAGTTTGCAGCTGAAGAAGAAGTGTGCGGCATTAATGGCAAAAACTTGAAGTAAAGAAATCTACATCCGGTTCCTTTAACCCAGTCATTGTTGTCTTTTGAACACAAGCAGATGATGATAAGAATGGACTTAGTGACTAATTTATGCACTTTGAATTTCTTTTTAGTTAAATTTATTAAAACTTTACTTTCAGTTTTGTTTTTGTTAAGAAACTTATGACAAGTCTAGCATTTAAATCGGCGCAACCGATATGAGCATTTACACACGTCACAGCTGTAACTTCTTCAATCGCTAAGCCTGTCGCTGTCGCTGCTGCTGCGGCTGTGCTGCTCTCATGGCTCACCATCGATCAGAAACTTTGCTAGCTTTTCGGAAACTTTGCTTTTTTGTGAATTCGTCACTCAGAAATTTTGCATCTGATTTGCAAGCCGAGGCATTGTGGTGAAATGGTTAACGCGTCGCCTTGATCTGCTGGTCAAGCTTGACCGTTCGATCGATCCCCGATGCCGGAACAACTAATTGCTCGATGATTAAATAAAGTTGGTGTTCATGAGCTGAATGCATTAATGACATAAACCCAATTATGAGAGCATAATTTTTTTCATGGTTTAATCCAAATTAAAAAATAAAATTGATAACAAAAAGGTTTTTTTGCCATTGACAAATTGCAAAAATAAGGAGATACTTTAGCTCATTTTTTTGTTTAATGGAATGATAAATTAATTGCAGAAAGGTACAGCGTATTAGGTTAAATGTAAATGTGTTTATGGTCAATGGTCAAGAATATTTGTTTTCAAGCTTGACCAGCCTAATTATCTCATAAAGTCCCGTTTTATTCTGACTTGAAACAGTGCCTAAATTGTTTGCACCTGCTAACCTGGTTTGCTCTTGGTCTATGCAACCGGTTACGTTACAGGTTAGTTGTCAATGTCGGGGATTTTCCCTTACTATCAACTATTCAGCTTGTCCGAAATTTATTTTGCATTGTTAAAAATAAGTTTATGCTAAAAGTTTCACCGATTTTTAATACTGCAGCAGTTTAAAATAGAAGAAATCAAGTATTGTTTCACTTCGCCCCTAACACCCTTCGGTGACTGGTGACGATTCGTCGCTGACAAATGCAACAGTCCAAAAATAAAGTTACAGTTACTACACCGCTGAGAACTAACGTGGGTTAAATGCTTGATTGGTTAATGTTTTTTGAGCGATTATGTGATTTGGCTACGAATTAACTTTTCTACTCTACCGATTTTCATACATCGTCAGTTCATTTTTTCTGCATCCTACCCAGTTTTCATTTAATTTTATTTCACCGAACCCCAAGAATCCATTTCGTATTCTTTGAAGGTAGAAGTCCCAGCCGTAGCAGCAGTTAGTCGGATTACGTATGCATTAATTTTGGACAAGGGCCAGAACAAGGATCGTGTGACCATGGCACACAGGCACACACGAGAAAAAGCGGATGGCTCCTATTCCCCCAAGATGACCAACTGGTCGATTACCATTTCACAAAACGACTTTTACACCTGAAAAGCTCATACCTGATACCGACGGTGATGATTACTATTCAAAGCATTGCTGTAAATCCCGTTGTTTCATAAAAGATAACAAGTAAGGCGGTGCCGGGGTGTTCAAGTATGTGTGTCTGTGTGTGTACTGGGCTTTGGCATTTTTTTGGCTAGCCCTGATTAAATAAAACAGTAAAGTAGTCTTGCTTTATTATGGCGGTGACGACTTTGCATTAATTTAGATATTGCACACACAGGACACAGAATCGTCATATATGACCAATGACGTGATCCAGTGTGTGTGGTTGGCAGATAGGTAATTTGAAACAGAATTATGGTATTTTCATGAAGAAAAAGAGTAACGGGCTGTAAATGCAATAACAGAAAACTGGTTATAATTGTTGAATTGGTAAAAGTTATAAATAACTTGTGACAGTTGGTTCGTTACAAAAATACACATTTTTTACCATAGATCATCGAACGCTTCTAAATTCGAGACAAGCCAACAAAGTACATAAGTCTCGTCTGCTTGAGTCTGTCTTTTCATCTGAACATTTCCGTGAACACACGCTTCTTTTTGTCCAGCGTACCCACTCTCCACACAATTTCAAACATGAATGACCACATATTGTCCTGCTTACTGCACCAGTTTAGTACTCTAGACAACTGTGTGGTCCAACTCTATAGAGTGCAGTAAACAATGAGAAATGAGACGTGCTCAATTATTCACGCCTACTTGAATGCCTCGTCATCTTAGGCTGCTTCCTTCTTTCTTCAGCGAACTCCCGATGACGCTGCTGACTGTGTATGCATTAAGATGATGGATGAATCCTAAAGCAGGATTATTTTTAGCACCAAGATTGCCAATAAAATGTTTGGGGCGGGTAGTGAAGATGATGATGATTATGCCTTTACACAGAGCATCTCTGCCTTTAAAAATTTATACTTGTGTGTATTCTTCCGTTTGAATAGTGTCTAGTGTTTAGCTATGAAACGGACTTTTTTAGTCTTGACGTTTTCTATTATAACGGAGGTTGTACCAAACTGACAAGTGGTTTGTTGGTGTGTGCCAACCAAAAAGAAGCTGGCTTTTTAGAAGACGTTTGACTCGTCGAGTTTATTGTAGGTGGACGGTAGAACACAATAGATTGTTAGGTGAGGAAAGGATATTTTTAGCTTTTTAATGCTATTTATTTGGCAACGTGTGGTTGGTGCGAATGGGACTAATGGAGTAGTCTACTGTCTTTGTTTGAAATCTGTCATCATCATCACCCTATCATCATTATCATAAGTACAAATGACAACTGCATATTTTTGCACCATCGATTTTTATTGAAGTAATAGTAATAATATATTATATAGCAATGATAATAATTAATTTATGGTGGTTTCTATAGCTAACTGATAAAAGAATTACACAGCTTTTACAAATTGTTTTTCTTTATAATAGATTGATTAAGATAGTTGTAATCTGGTATTTATGATAATAATAATTTAATTCTTAACGGAATTGAAGAGGACTTATGCGTAATCCCATAGTATCTTTGCCCACTTCCGCGACTGTACAAACAGTACACAAAATACCTGAAAATTGTGGCGTGTAACTGGCGCCACAGAAAGGACACTTTACTTCAGGTTTTCCACGATAAATTGGCTTGTAGGTTTTGGCGCAAACGGAGAACGGGTTGTGTTCATCATACTCCATGGGATGCTCATCCACAGGATTTTTCTCGCACACTTGAAGCAGCTTCCTGGTCTGTTGCGCCATATCAGCCTTGGGCCCTAGTTCTAGCAACCGTCTGGCAAATGAAGACGCAGCCTTGTAATTCTTCATTTTAAAAGTCAAGTTCATTGCTGTTCTCAGGGTGAGAATCAAGTGAACAGCGTCCAGGCTACAGTGGGTGAAATAAGCAGCTAGTTCGCAACTGCGCTTTTGGTCCTCCAGCTTGTCTTTTGGAAGATCCTTTCTAAATAGTTCCATTTGAAGGCCTAAAGCAAAAAATATGAGCTTTTAAACTGCTTCTTTACAAAAAATGATCTGAAATTAGTAGTTTATTTCATGCGTCCTTACCTAGAATGTATTCACGGCACAACGAGATTAGTTCTTGGGCCTTGGTGACGTCAGGCTTGTTATCAACCACCAACAATGGAATGTTCAGTAGGAGACTCCTGTACTTGTCCAATGCCTCTCCGAATTTGCCCATGGTGGTAAGTTGATAGGAGCCCTAAAAATACACAATCAAATTTTTAGAAACCTATGAAAATAGAATTACAACAAACCATAGTTTAAAATTCTAACCTGCAGCCTTTGGATAAGATCTGCAATAGTAATGCCAACCGCAGGGGCAGAAGCCTTTTGATCCTTCCAGTTTCTCAAAGGATACAGATTCAAACTTGGCAGAATGGGAAGCGCGGTGTAGGTAGCACGGGACCTGGTGTACGCTGTTAAAAACAATTGCCTAAAGGGCTCAATGTTAACAATACCTAGTTGGTCGTTAAGCAGCCTAGCTGCAGATTCGAAACTGCCGGCGTAAATGTGGTCGGCAGGTAGTTTGGAAGAGTTTGTCCATTGCTGGGGCACAGGAACACCTTTAGTTGGAACGACAAAGAAGCCTTCATTGCCGCTATCAGTAGTGGCTGCTTCTACATCCGGAGGCAACTCGATGTCATCTTCGTTATCCCAGCCATCACCTTCTCCTGCAGCAACATCATCATCCAACTTCTCTGCTTGATTGTCATCATCCAATTGCAAGTCATCATCTCCCCAGCCTCCAGTAGGCTCAACATCAATTTCATCTGTAATCAATCCAGTTCCAGTTGCCAAAGTTGGCTTGTTTTTAAGTGCTGGACCTTCAAAGACACTCTGTAAAAGAACAAAATTAAATCATCAAACAGTCGAACAATCACAATAAAAAAAAGTTTAAGTATTCATGTTTTTCCTACCCTCGTCACTGTCAAAAGCGGCCAGTTATCATCAAACAGAAACAGTGGTGGTGGAGGAGTTAAAAGTTTAGCAGTAGGTAAGGCTTTCAAGGCTTCCAGCTGCTCATCATCCATCAACTCTTTGAGCTGGTCGGCTTCCTCACTGAGGCCATGGTTCACTGCAGTCCAGTAAGCTAGAGACAATTGACCTCCACTTTTCAAAAGACGAATTCGTTCCATCACGTCTCCAAGAAGTAATGCAGTGCAATAGTGAGAGGCAACGTCTTTACGAATGCCTGCAATCTTTAGCATCTTTCCAAGCTTGTCCAAGTTACCAGTGATGGTGTAGAGGAACGTAAGCTTGGCAAAGTTCTTGGTTCTCTGATAACACATTTCGACAACCTACAAAGCAATTGATCAATAAAAGTATTAATTTTCCTACCATCTATTTTTAAGTAGAGAGCATTTAATTAATTGTTTCTTTTTACTTACCTGATGGTTGCCCTGCAATAAAGCCATTTCACCTAGCTTATCCCAACAAGCTCTATCATCCAGAGCCTTTGCGGCTTCCAAAGCAATGTCAATGTTGCCACACTCCAGAGCTAATCCAAATCTCGTTTTCTCATCTTTCACAAAGTGAAGAGCTACCTCGGGATAGCCCTTCTTTTGCAAGTAGGCAATAATGGCTTGTCCCACCAACTTGGAATTGCGTACCATCATCAGCACCTCATCATAGTTTCGATTGATCAAGGCTAGTTTGAAGCGGTACTCGGTTGGATCAATATTAAGCACACGAGCCTTAACTTCTCTGTCCAGGCAAAATACTTGGTGGTTTTTCACCTTTGTGATGTAGATGGGGATGTCCAACGTACGAATAATGCCGTTGTCCCTAAAAGCCAATGAAACATAGTTTAGCAAAAGCCTAAAGGAAAATGAAAAGTCATTCTTTAACTGTTAGGTACTTACCCACTAGTTAGCGCATATTTAATGTGATTGCTCGTAGTATAAATAAACACTCCAGAATCATCCCACGCACCACTCTTGACGTGTGTAATTTCCTGCAACGTAGCTAGAATCTGAAGCTTTCGGTTGCACAAGGTGATTGAGCGTTTTGCCAATAGAGCAACATGTGACATGTCATTGGCCCACACTACGTAACGAACTTTGGACACTTTTACTTCTGCCAGCAACCTATTTATTAAAATAAAGAGAATAAGAATGAATTAATAAACAAATTTATGAGAGTAAGGGAATGTTAGAAACGTTTAGTCTACCTCTTTTGCTGCACATCAAAGAGCGTAAGTGACTCGGGCTCCCGTAAAAGAAGCATGCCCGTTCCAGCAAAAAATATTTCATCACAATCCGGAACCTGGATCTTTTTGCTAACCTCGTTTTTCAGATTCCTTATCACCAACTAAAAAGCACAATGAGAATAATTGCATGTTAACAAGAATCAAAGAAAGACCAAGTAGGTTTTGAAATTAATAATTGGTTCTGACTGTAACTTTTACCGATTGATTTCTATCCAGCACAGCGAATCTGTTGCGTGCCACCCAAATGGCAGTAAGTCCTGAGGATTTCTTGCAATCCGGAGCGTCAGGACTATTTTGAGAATCGGAAGGATCTGTTGGAACCATGTACAACTCGAAGCTACTGTTATCAGTGTTAGTAGTGCGAGTGGTGAGAAGAACTGCGTTCTCAGCCGGATTGTAAGACATACTGAAAAACAAACCAAGAACATCCAGCAAAATTATTACCATCAAATGAAATAAAATTGTTAGTCAATCCTTTTAGCATTTAGTTACCTATGGCAGTTGGGACGATTTCCACCTCTCAATTGCATTACTGCACAATCCTTGGAAGTAGTCAAGTCAAGCCTTCGCAAGAATCGCTCTTTCACGTAGTAAATCAAGTTTCCATGCACTGCATAAGCTGGCCTTTCTCGTTCCAACTGTAAAAAAATAAATACATTTTGTTATAATAGTTCATGTCATTCAACGTACAAGCCGTTGCCTAACTTTTTATCAGACTTTTACCTTAAATATCATCATTCCAGAATCGTGACCAGCAGCAAAAAGATTCAACGTTGGGTGTGCAGCCAGTACCCAAAATCTGTCTTGATCCCTTCTAAAAGTCTGCAGGCACGTTCTTCGTGTCATATCCCACACTCTAATGCTTTTATCCTCCGAGTTGGAAAGAATGTAGTCTTGACGTGGATGGAAGAGAACACAAGACACATTGTTGTAATGACCACGACAGGTGTCAACTTCCCATGCCTTGGCCTCATTCATACGCCAAAGCTTGACTAGGCGGTCATCAGCGCCAGACACAATGAGTGGAAGAGTAGGATGAAAGTAAGCCCAGTTAACACCTCGATCATGTCCCTCAAGTACGTGTCTTACAACTGCGTCCGCCTGACCAAACAAATCTGCACTGCCTGGGTGTCTGTGGTGATCATCCACGGGACTGGTAGTGGGCGCAGTGTTCTTCTTGCGCAAACCTACAAAATATTTAAAACAAACTTTTTAAATCCCCACCGGAAACTCTGTTGAAAGCTAGCTAACTAAATAGTTAACATACCAGAAATATCCCAGACTCGTACAGTTTGATCCAATGAAGCTGACACTACCAGATCATCCGTGGGATGGAACTGTGCACACATCACGTAGTGATTGTGTCCAGTAAGAATGCAAATGCAGTTCCTACTCTGCCAGTTCCAAATCCTAATAGTTTGATCATCCGAAGCACTTAGAATCCAAGGATACTTGTGGTGAAAGAAGGTGGAACGAATGTAGTCCAAATGACCCAACAGAGTGAAAAGGCATCTTCGCTGCTTGTAATTCCACACCTGAAAATATCACACGAAGGCCACAACGTCATCTTTAGCTCACTATTACCCACCACAGCTGTTAAACTTGTAGCAATTAACAAAACCCCACCTTAATCTTGTAATCATCCCCTCCCGACACAAAGATAGGCTGCTGGTTATGAAAACAGATGCCACGAACCGGACCATCATGCTCCTCAAACTTTTCTAGATAGGCACACATCTGATAGTCCCAAAGCTGAATAACGCCGCTGTGCAAACTACAAAACAAGAAATATGTCAAACCACTTGTTAATCGTCAATCATTCTGTTAAACTTTCCACAAAACTATAAAACCGAATACCAGCTTTCTTTTTTAAACCAATCTGTTTCCTTACCTGGCCAGTATCCATGGTCGCTTTGGGTGAAAGGACAGACCTTTCACCCGATGCGACTTGCTTTCAAACTTGACCAACATGTTCCCCTCCTCCTTGTTTCCTGGCCCAGCCAAAGCTCAAACCTTAACGCTTCAAGCCGGTCCCCTTTAACCTCAACTGTCAAACTTCTGCAAAACACAAAGATAACCAATAATTAGTCAACTTCCTACTTAAAAGTTCCACAAAATCACCGGTAAAGTTCCCCCAAAGTTGGAACAGAAACCCGACCAATCCAAAAGACAAATTGACTTTAAAAAACTTACCAAATGTTAGCAAACCCTGGTCACAGATTCACTAAAAAGCCCTTAAAATCCCAATCATTCCAAAGCACAGCTAGTTTCCCACCTGGACACCAAACCGAATTTGTAGAAAGTCTTAAGTTTCCAGAAAATGTCAACCCAACGGCTGTGAAGAAATTAGCACTGACAAGAAAATTGGTTTGACGTTGGCCAAAAATATAGACAGAGAATCCCAGTCGCCGCATCCACTGACTGACGTGGATGTTCAAGATTACTCCTCTTGGTCGTGCTGCTGCTGCTGCTGTTGATGATGATGATCAGAGCGAAGGAAAGGGAAAAAGACGGCTGACAGCAGTTTATTCAATTGAGTATGCGGTAGAAAATACACTCATCATCATACCAGACGACAGACCTACACATCGGCACATACACAAAACCTCAACCCTTTTTCAAGTAAAGTGCTGAGTAAACTTGCTTTAACCGACAGTACATTTCTGGGGTCATTCGCACTTCAAGTTAAGGTATTTAACACTAACCCAACAGCAGAAAAATGTTAGATAATGAAACTTTGGCTATAGTTTAGTATACGGATCTATAAAATCTTGGAAAAAATTAGCTTTGTTTTTTGGTTGGATTATATCAAGTGTGAACATTTCCCTTTCCCAGTAAAGTGGAAGCAAGGTGTAGAGTAATGAGTAAGTAATGATGACTCGGGATAGAAAATATACGAATAAGTATTGTAGGATTGGAGTTATCAGGACAACCCGTTTTAGTCTGTAAGATCGTCCGTTTTCTGTTTGGTCATATGTGCTATTAAATGCTATCCGAATTTTAAAGTTATGCATTCACTACAGAGTGTTAAATGATTTAAGTTTGAAAACCTTAAGGGGGATTATCAAGAACGGTTTCGTTTTTGCCAAATTTCATATCATTTAATTGTGAGGACTTATGGCCATAGTTTTTAAAATACCAAATCAACGACACCGTCGTCAATCTGCCAAAATTAAATCCGTTGACCGGTTCAGTCATTATGTGTCCTCTAATATTCCGTGTTTCCTAGTCTGATACCATGCAACCGCGGCATATCAGAATCTGGCTACATTCGCATTCTGAGGCCCTTTTCTTTAAGCTTACCCCCAAACATCACGGATTTACACCTAACATCTCCCAAAACGAAGCCTAGTACAGTAGTTTTTCTATCTTGTTGCTGCGTCCCTTGTTCAGCAGCACAGCGGACAAATACCCGTCAGCATAAAGGGGAAGCAGCTTGGCATAAAAATGCACCCATTTAACAACACAGCAGCAGCTTGCTAATATACTCCTCTCGTCCAAAAAGCACAGAAAAGAACCGAAAGGTTTTTAATAGTTTTTTGACATCTCTCTCCGTTGTCTGTTGTCCTCTTTTGCTTAAGTACCATTTTTCCCTGCACTTTTTAATGTGGCGCATATTTATTTATTTATTAGCTTTGTAAACCCAACAACCAAAAAACTGCATACAAAAAAACCATGTACATTTAGATATTTAATTACACTACAAATTTGTTGCAAAATCTAAACCAAAAATCCAAACCGCGTCACACAAAATTTTTTTGGTAGAAAACCTTGAAAAAGTTATAAAAATCAATAAAAAGTAATTAATTTTTGGGTTAAAATCTAAAACTCTCACTTCCGGTTCCCGTTCGGCGCTATATAAAACAAGCAGCAACCTTAAGAAATTCGGTGTGTAACTTTTGGAATTATATATATTTTGTGGTGCGACGGTTATTTAACGGCGGTGGTTACAACGATAACCTTAACCTTGTCGTCAGCAAATTAAACTAAAGTGTGGGTGGAAATAACTTTTATAACGAACTATTAAAAACCGTAAATTGTCTTTAGAAACTTTTTAAAGTGCGGACGCTTCCAAGAAAACAGTTTAAATTGCTGCGCAGTTACACTGGTTTCAAGTCAACAGTAGAAGCCGAGTTGCCACATAGATCATTTTTAAAACTGACTTGTCCATCTTATCCTGTCCATTTTAGTTAATTTTCTAATAAATTGTCTTTCTTTTTAATTAAAGTACTGACGATAAAAGTGAGGTGACTTTTTGCATTAATTTTGATTATTATTTTTGGTCAGTTAGTTACCAAGTGCTCAAGAAGCGTCTAGTCAAGTCAGTTAACTAGCGTACAATTTTTTGGTCTATAGAACATTCAATTAAAATAGTTAACTAGTTACCCGGTAGTAATCTATGAACAGAGAGAATAAAGTTGACTAAAAAAGTTGTCCAAACCGTTTGGGCAACGGTGAACAGTAAGATTACTTTAAAAAAGCTGCAATAACAACGGCGGCGGTGGTGGTTGTGGTGACTGGTGACTACTGTTGTGCCGACTACTGACAGCTCTGACAGTTGACACACTTGTTAAAGAAAAGTTTCTGGTTTTGTAAATTTCAACGGTTGTGATATATGGCTTGCAGGAGGTATTCACGTGTGGTCATCGAGGCGTTAATGTTTTGGAATTTAGCAGTCCTCGTAAGGATCTCCGTCTGTCATGAATAGCTTGGAGAATAAAGGTAAGTAGTACTAAAAAGTTAACTATGATAATAGCCAGGGACCTTGAAATCTTTGTACTGACTTTCTGTCCGTTTTATTTGTAGACTCCGAGGTTGACATTCTGGACGAGATCTTAGAAGAGAATCTAGAGGATCTAGGAGTCACTGACGAGGGAGTAACCAAACAGCCTGCCAGTAAGTTTAGCATTCTTTTGAAGGGATGAATTATCTTTGGAATAGTTGGTTAATTAATTATTTTATCTTTTCTGCAGCCCGGCGACGTTCTCAGCGGCAGGCCAACTCAAAAAGTGTAAGCTCTATAGCAGCTCAGGTGAGGAATGTGCTGACTGAGTTAATTAAGTTGCAAATTAAGTTGCTTAAAACACAGTTAATTTAATTTGTGTTGGATTTACAGAAAGAAGACAAATCCGCCTCGACCAATAAAAAGGACATAAGCTCACAAGGAAAGCTCCAAGCCAAAACTAACGACTTGCAAAAAATGAGTCGACGAAAGAACTCGGAGGTATGGTTAAAGCACTAACGTTTCCAAATAGTAAACCAGCAAGCAGTTAATCATGTTCACTTTCACTTAATTTCAGAAATCGGATGATCCGGACATCAAGGCTGTGGAATGCATCTCTGATTCCGAGCCTATGGATACCAGTGGAGACCATAAAGCCGATTGTTCGGATAGTGAAAATTCAAGATCTCACTGTAAGTTTGTCTTTAGACATCTTTGAAGCTACTAAGCAGTTGAGTAAATTTATAAGTTGGAAATATTCGTATTTAAAATGATTTCAGATGATGACAAAGGACCTAAGGACTCGGACTCTAAGAAAGAGTCATCGCATAACAGTTCTAGCAAGCGTGAGTATCCAACTAATGACTAATTGTGGTTCTTTCCATTCATTTTAAATGAAACTATTTCTATTCTAGAGCATGATTCCGGTAAAGCTAACAAGGATCAAAGACGGTCCAACAAGGATGACGATCAATATGACACCCGTAGTGAAGTTAGTTCGTCAGACGATGAGAACCATAGTCAGATCTCCAATCCCTCGCTTAGCTCAGGCAGTTTTAAAAGTGGAAGCGGTAACTTGATCTTTATTACTCAGTTAACAAACATGTTGTTAAAATCAGCTAAACAATTTATGTAACTTCCTTTTCAGATCGAGGGAGTCCTGAAATCCCGGAGAAGAACGATGCTCTTGACAAGTCAGGTAACTTTTTAAAGTTAGAAAAGCGTAGTTTCAAATTCAAACGAATTGTCCGAAATTAACAATATTTTATTTTTAACAGCGGATCCTAAGCAAGTTAAACGAGACTATGCTGCTCGTCTAAACTACATTCTTCGCGACGCTCGGTTCTTCCTCATGAAAAGTAACAATGCGGAAAACGTGGACCTTTCAAAATCCAAAGGCGTGTGGAGCACACCTCCAGGAAATGACATCAAGCTAAACCAAGCGTTTAAAGAAACGCGTAACGTCATTCTGATCTATTCTGTCAAAGAAAGCGGAAAATATTCAGGATTCGCCAGACTTGCTTCAGAGAGTCAGCGAGGGGGTCAGCAGGTAAACTGGATCTTACCCGCGGGGCTAAGCCAGAGAGCGCTAGGAGGAGTATTTGCTATCGACTGGATTTCAAGGTACTGCGAAAACTCCTAAAGTTAATCATATGAGCTTTGAAATCAGAATCTAAATTGATTATCTTTTTGAATGCAGGAATGATCTATCTTTCAACAAAACTCAACACCTGTTCAACCCCTGGAACGAAGGAAAACCTGTAAAAATTGGTCGGGATGGTCAGGTGCGTTTATTTCAGAAAAAGGAATTTTAATCCCCACCAAGTTAACACTCAAGTCTCAAGACTGACAACTTTATCTTGGTGCTGGTTTAGGAAATTGAGCCTCACGTAGCATCCGAGCTATGTCGTCTATTTCCCATGGACACCAAGACAGACTGGGGCATCGTCTTGAAACGAAGCAAGGACGCAGCAAAACGAATCGGTCACTCTTCTAAAGTAGTCGCCCCGCTGGGATCTAGCGGAGTGATGTCCGGAGTGCGTGGACGTACTACAGTTGGAGGCATCAAAGATCGTCGTGATTCACGTGGCGGCGGACGGTTTCCTAACATGTACCGTAACACGCGACCCTTCGATTATGGGAGGTATATCAGTGGACTTATTAAAAGAATGGCACAAAGATCAGTGCGTGCTAATGAACATTATTCTATAAACTTTGTTCCATGCTCCATCACTTAACGCTCAAAATTAGCGAGAGAATGTTTATTGATCATGTTGGCACGTTATCTAGTGAACAGTGTGAACTACTGGTTATAAAAAAATGCTCCCATAATAATTGGTTGCGGCTGCATTGCGTTGGAGGGTGAAAAATATCGTCACCTAGAAAAGAATAATAATATTCAGTTGGACATTTCACACAGGATAGGATATACACACGGGCCCTGTACTAAAAAATGAACTCATAATGCGCGCAATGCAAGACCCGTGCCGTGGTGCGTCATTCAGTTTCTAAAAAATATTTAATATTTTCATCCCAGGGCTCTCTCTCTGTCTGTCTGAGGTGATATCAGTGTGTAGTGTTGTCAAGAGACTCATGTCACATGAGTGATATGTGAAGAAAATCATTTAGAACTTTTCTCCTTAAATTGCCATTCGCTATGTATATTCTTTCATGAACTTTTGTGCAGGGGCATTATTCTTACCACTTTAACTGGTGCGTTTAGAATATCTTTTGCGGCATGAGAATTTTTGGTGTGTTTCCTTCGAAGCTGTGCTAGCTGCCGAAACACCAGAAGAGAAGCGTAGGTTAGTGTTTTGTTTTTAATTTCATGCGTGGCCTGTAAAAAAAATTGAATTGAAACCTGCTCCAATCATCAAAAGCTTCTTCACAGCTCATGCTTAATTGCCTACTTGTTCATCAAAAAGAAAAAAAATCTATAAAAATATATTATCAGTTTACTTTGCATAAAATAAATTCATCTCTAGATTGAAGGTATTGCGAGCTTGGTAAGTTTTTACGAGTGTAAGTTTGGTTTCATGGACTTGTTAATTATAAAAATGGTAACGAATGATGAAAGTATGCGTGTGTGTGTGGTTTTTGCTGTGTCAATTTGAGTCTCACTTTTAAACCCTTGTACAATCTAGGGGCTCGCGAAGACGCTATCCTACTATGGAGGATGAGTACGCTCACAGAGCTAAGAGGTCCAGAGGTCAGTGTAAGCTTGTTAAGTTAACTAATTCTTCAGTATAGTAGTTTTAATAAACCTTTTTAATAACTTATTGTACGTCATTCCTTTTTTTATCCCAGTGTCCTCTTATGAATACTACAAACCCAGCATGTACGGAGAGCGAAGCTCGGAAATGTCCACGCAACAACGGTATCGCGAACGTCCGGCAAGCTCTTTACGCAAGGTAGAAATTCAAGGCAGAGAACCCGAACCCACTGAAACCCGATCCAACCTTGAAAATATTGATCCCCTTCAAGCATATCAATATCAAGTTGCTCACTCTGATATTAACCAGTACCGAATTGTTAAACCAGACTTTACTGAATTTACTTTCGATGACATTACTCCACGTTTTTAATGTTCTTTGGCATTTTGACAATGAAAATGTGGAAACCTTGTAGACCGTAGACTTTTGTAAATGTATCGCATGTTGCATTAGTAGACTAAAGTGTAACCCTAGTCGATAGCCTAATTGCTAGTCACTTGTGTTCAAACTACAGATAACACCTTATTTTATTCCTTATCCTATTTTATCACGTCATGTATACCTTTTTAACACATTTTTAACTTATTCATTTTTACCTATCTTTTTATATAACAATCAATACTCAAACTTTTGACAATCAAAAACTCAGTACTTGAATAACAGACGAAATAATGTGGTGTTCGAGAGTAAAAATGACTATTTTTGGCTACTAGTTTTTACTTGTATTATTTAAGGGCTCTTCTCAAGGATACATGGATTACGGCTCAAGGGATTATCACCATAGGCCCCCACCTATGGCGCCTTTGCCGTATCCTCCCCCGGTAAGTTGACCTATTAATAAATTGGTCGCACTATATAATTTTTTGTAACTAAATTTTGTAATGATAAACCCCAACAAACAACAACGAATTGCAAAAGTGTTTCGCGTGTAAAACGGTTACTGATACGATTCAGTACATCAAATAGATAGAGTGCTTTTTTGGGGAATATGAAATTTTTACATAGAAACTAGAAAAACGCAAGTAGTCTCAAAGACACAACCATCTCAATTTTGTTCTGTTTTATGTATTCCATGACAAATTTACTACTACTTACCATTCCACACACAATTCAGCCCCCCTTTGACTCGCTGCCACCTCCTCCCAGGTATTATGATGGACCTCCACTGCCCGAGTTTCCTAGTACCGCAAGGAGTTCATTAACAGAAGTTCGCGCATCCAGTCCGGTAGGTGTAAACTTTCTCACTTTGTATAGCATAATTGTAATTGCACGGGGCATAACTAAATTAGTAAGTGCATTAATGAAAATAATAAATGCTTTTAGAAAAAACTACGTAAATTTATATCATAGTCAGTCGAGAGCCAGACAGCATATTTTGCTATCCTGGACATCAAAAAATGCTCTCTGACCCTTGACTGATGCTTAGTGATTTGTACGTCTATTAAAGAACTCAAGCTATAAGCTATTAATACACTTTTCTAGATTGTAGATTAAACTTTTTTAACTAGTCAAAACTGTAATTAGTAGAGAAATATGTACCACGACGTATTAAACTCAATTAGTATTTAAATTTCAACTGTTAAAATACCTGCAATTTAACTGCTTGCAACGGAGCACTACAAAATATCCAGAGTCAATAAAAATTTTGCCAATTTTCCAGTACGAGAAGTCAGTAAGTGACTTTCTCCGCCGAAATAGTGATCGCCGAGATCGAGACCGGGACCGGGATCGTGACAGTCGGGAGCGGAAATACCACCGAAGATAAACTTTTCTCTCTGCAAAGTTGTCTTTCTATAACTTTTCAAACTTCAAACAAAAAAAACTATCCTATCAATCATTAAAAAACAATTATGTGTTTAAAAAAAGAAAGCCGATCTGAGAATAGGATACAAAAAATTACGCTAAAAACTAAAATGTATAAACTAGAAACTAGTTCAAGCATAAAAACGATAAAAGGCACATGCAAACGCAATAATTCTTTAGTGTTACTTCTTTCTAATATTTTTGAGGAGTAACATGCGGAATCTTTAAATAATAAGCAGAAAAGTGCAGGTGGTTTAAACCGTCGGTTTTTTAGAAATAGACCCTGCGCGCAATATTATAATAGACCAGACCACCATACCATGCATTTTGATTTATGCATAATAATTAATAATTTGTGCAATTTAACTGTAACTGTCCAACCAAGTGTCTAGTGAGAAATAACGGATTTGTTCAAAAGCAGTATATACGCTAAACTAGATCACACAAAAAGCCTTGTTATCAATTTAATTTAAAGTTAGGTATTAAATGTGCCTATACACATCTAAAAAAACGATTATGCATTTCTGAAAAGCAGTTTTCATCTCGTGATAAATAAGTTTAGGTACATAGATAGTTATACACTTTTTAAGATAACTCACCATAAAAATTTTTGTAACTAGAGCATAAAAAAACATTACCTTTTTCCTTTTTTTGAGTTTTACAAAAGCAACTGCCAAGCCAATTATCAACTTAAGTCTAGAATAGACCTTAAACCTTCAACCAACAAACTTTGTATTAAAAAAAAATACTTGATTGGACTTAGATCTCCTGAATGTAGTAATTAGTGCTAAGAAGAAAAAAGCATTTAGTTTTTCAGATTAAAGGTAAATTCGAAATTTATACATAGCGTTTTCCCCGAAACTTGTAAAAAAAACCTGGTCTTCTAAATTGGAAAGAATTTGTACAAAAATGTGAATTACTAGAAGATGTAAAAAAAATTAACTGTTTTTAAACCAGCTTCATAAAGGATTAGATGGATGATTCAAGCAATGACTCCTTCCGCAAATAGACCATTTTGTTGGTTTTAGTGTTTTCCAAAAAATGGGGTTTTAGATGGAAATAGTATTAACTTATTACTAATCACTTTAAAAATTGTTTTTCCAGCTTTTAATCTAGTTTTTAGAAAAAAGTTTATGTTGTTACCACTTTAGTGTTATTTTGACTATATAGTATTATATATGCTCAGTTTAAATAGCCTTTTTAGTGTAGCTCTATCCCCAAAAATGATCCTTTTATGGGCCATTTATTCATCAATGACATGAATGTCTTCAAATTTTGCATAATAAGCAATAATACTGTTTTGAGTTCTGACCATCTCAACAACTCTTTTTAAGATTGTAAAATTATTATATATTAACTATAATTGTTGTTATTATTATTAAAATTAATGTTGTTAAACCATTTATTTGTATATTTAATTGTTTATAAAATATGATAGTTTTATTATTGCATGCTGTTTATTATTATTAGTTTATTAACAGAAACTGAAAAATTGTGTTTTTGTCTTGTTTTCGTTATCAACATCATTATCATTATATTTCTTCACACTTATATAATTGTATATCATTCCACAGAATCCACACACATGGTTTAAAATTTATAGTTGGTAAAATAAACGTTTCAAAATTAAAAATGCAGTCTGTACCAAAAAAGTTAAGTGTAAAAATGGGGAATTATTTTCATACAAAAAGACCGGAAGTGTGCGGTGTGACCTCATCCTTTCATAATAAACCGCATTGTAGTTTGATTTAGAGCATCCAGTCCACAAAGTAGTATGTATTGTCATTTGATTCATAAATCAGTTTCTTAGGCTGAGTAAAAGCAACCGTCAGGACCTCGGCTGTATCCTCGTCTAGAACTGGAAACGTGATAGGGTGGAATCCCCTGGCGAATATTTGTGTTGTCACTGCCCCGGTAAGAGAACTTGGACTCGATAAATTTCAATTCGGCATCTTTTTTATTCTGTGTATCCATTTCTCTATTCAACAGAAATAATTTTTGAAGTTTTTCATAATTTTTCATAAAAAAAAGTTCTAAAAATTTTACTCTGATCTTCTTGTGGACCACTCCCCAGCATGATTATTAAGGCACATTTGGTCCTGCTTGACAACACTGGCCTTTGGAGCGCACCACACTGCATGATGGTCATAATTTGATGCCAACGCCAAATCCAACGAATCCGGAGGTTGACTAATAGTCGGAACTTTTGTAGCTATGCGTCTTGCCAGGCTACTAATTGTCTGCGTTTCTACCAATCTACGAAAAGGATCCGTCATATTTACTGCAATAATATAATTGTCTACTTTCTCCAATTTTTTATTGAATCCAAGCCAAAAAGGAAAAAATAACCAGAAGGAAAAAAAAATTGTCCTGATACTGCCAGCCAAAATAATGCACAGAGAGCAAAAAATGGACTAATTAGCAATTAACCTAATAACTTGGCCCTTGTGTCTAAAAAAGTTTTACGAAACTCTCTACTCATAATCCATTTACCATAAAATGTTATTCTCATTTTGGCCAAAAGCATATCCACCAAAAAAAGCTGAGTCTGAAACTTGATTTTCGATCAAACTAATTGATCTCACGGACGCTTTTCATGCAAGCTTGGAAAATTGTTTGTGCATGAAGGCAGAACTTGCTCTCAAACAAATCCACTTTCTCTTCCAAAAGTCCAAAATCCCCAAGCAAATCTATCCAACAAATCCAACAAGCAGCAGCATAATATGCAACCATGGAGAAAGCATGAAATGCTGAAAAGGACACGGTGTGTAATTGGCGTAGTGTAACTCGGCCTCTGTCGGCCCGGATCTAATCGCAGTTTTGGGAATAAGTAAGCATATGTGAAAGAAAAGTTCCACTTTCTTCTTCTGCTGCTGCCAAAATGCTTGGAAAAGACAAAGTGTCTCCACTTTACCATCTTTTCTACACATTTTTCACCTAGAGCAGCACAGCCCTTTCTCCTTCACAGACTGCTGCTGTTGCTGCCTTTCACTTTACACCAGTCCATTTATATTATCTAATAGGCTTTCTCCTGTAAGCTGGTTACTTAACTTACGGAAAAGCATCTGGATTTGGCTGGATACTTGACTCAACAACCTTCACACTCGGCCTTTTGTCTTATTCCTGTGTGCTATTTGTCAGAGTCCGAGTCTAAGAGAAAAAGTAAATTGGATAGAGTTGTACATGGCAATTGTACATTCTGCTGGTGAATCCAGTTCCAAATCTGAACCAATTCAGCACACCAGCACAGCAGCATCCTCAGAGATATCAGAGTGAAAGCTCAGGTGAAAGTAGTTGGAAAAGAGAAAGCTTAGAGAGAGATATATTCTCTTAGTCTTGTCTTTTGAAAGGACATTTGTATGAGCTTGAGTTGACTAGGAGAAAAGTGAATATTATTGCATTTATGGATACACTTGTATCACCTTCGAATACAGAGTGTAGAGAAAAGGGATAATAATATATTTTAGAGAGATAGAGAAATAGTAGTGGAGGAGGCTCATCAGGTTGATTTCTTTTTCTGGCTTGGTCTCTCTAGTCTCTGTGTGTTCTCCGCAGGTTATAAAAATCAACAGTGCGTTCTACCAGAATAAAAGGACAAGGATGAGGTTAAAATTTAATTTTAAATTGTTGCTTTGCACTCTGGTGCTGGTCACACAAGATGTTAGGAGTGAAGGGAAAAGGAGTAAAAAGTTGGAGAATATTAGTTGTCAAGCGGTAATGGAAAAATAATCATTTTTTCATTTAAAATAATGAAAAATTTGCAAAAATTATTAATTTTATTTTTTGGAAATAGAATGACTATCATTTTGAGTTTACGGAATGTGACGCTGACGGTGGACGATGGCAAGTGGCCATTCCTATTGTTGGATGTGAGGCTGTGATGCCACATTATCCACCCAGACGACTAAAGGAATGCTGTAAGAAATTATCAAAATGGCTTATATTTTTTAAAAAATAATAAGCTATTCAAAAATACCCGTTTTATTTTCCACAGTTAAGGCATGCGAAGCTGGCCAGTTTCTCAATCTGACCACTGTGGAATGCGAAGACTGTGAGGCAGGCACGTATTCTCTGGGCGGTGGACTTCGCTTTGACGAATGGGAACCCTTGCCAACAGGCTTCCGAGCGCAAGTAGAAAAGTTTCATAGCATGTTTTCCACTTTTGGTCGGCAGTATGCAGATGTTAATTGTAGCAAGTAAGTAGATACAGAGTACTGAGTAGAAATACAGTTAATAAATTTTAGTATGCATGCCTTAGCCACAAAAATTGAGAAATAGACAGTTAGCAAAACTACCACATTTATTTTTCAAAATGAAAAATGAAGGGCCACTAATGTTCCTAATCTTTCCAAGGTGGGGTTGGCGAAGCCGAGGTGACATGCTAATCAGTCAAGGTGGCCCTTGTGTAGCCACGCTAACCTACACGGCGCAATTGGTCAAGCCCGGAAGTCTCCGTTTCACATACCAATACGTAGACGACAGCGTTCTATTCCAGTTCCAAGCTAACAGCGAGCAATGCGAAAGTCTCCGTGAAGCTGAGGGCAGTCGTTGGCCCCGTTTAACTGGAGAAGGCACCTGGAGAACAGAGGAAATCTCTTTACACACCGGACTCAACATATTCCAGTGGAAAACCATGGGCATTGACGCACATCGTCCAAAGCCCGTCATGATAAAACGCATAGAATTGGAAGGCGTTGGCTACACCTCCAGCTGTAACCCTTGTCCTCCAGGATTCTACAGTTCTTCCAAAGCTTCCAAAACCTGTTTCCCTTGCAAGCGGGATACCTACTCCAATCATAAGAGTGCTGGTTGTATAGCCTGCGATAAAAAGGAGTTTTACGCTGAGCCTGGCTCCTCCCAATGTACCCGAAGACCAGCCTGCACCACCGCAGACTTTTACAGTGAACACGCACCCTGCAACTTGAATAACCAAACCCGAGTGGTTTACAAATGGATCGAACCCAAAATCTGTTTGGAGTCAAGAGAGGGTGCGGAACAGTTGCCCGAACCTGGACCACTTCAAGAATGCCCTCCTTGCAATCCTGGAACAGAGTACAGAGATGGAAGCTGTAAAGCCTGTCAATCCAACTATTTCTCTAATGGCTTGACACCCTGTGAAAGATGCCCGGCTAATACAGTTCCAGAAACGGGGCATTATCTAAGTCAGTGGTACTCTTGGCCAAAGAATGTGCACACCACTTGCATATCCCCGGAAGCTAGTGGATGCAGCACCAGTCCTGCGTGGCAATTGAAAGGAGAATATATTCAAAGTGGGAAGGGTCATGCAAGTTGGGTTTATTTGGTGATGACGGTAAGCGTTGGGGGATTCCGAGGATTAGGAGGAATTATCAATGGCGAGCTGTTGGAAGTGGGTCAACTCGAGTTTAATTTTGAGGTCAAGTGTGCCCACGACTGCGAGCTGTTGTTTATGCAAGGCACAAGGACAAAGAATGCTTCGGTTATTCAAAGATGGATTGGAAGTCAAGAAAGGCAAACGTTTACGCATAGGATAACGCGTAATGACACTTATGATTTTAGCTGGGCTTTTCAAAAGCTGGAGTGGGACTCGGTGAATACGGAAAGTCCGATGAAAAATGATTGGAGTGGAGTAGGACCTGGAGCAGACACTGGAAGTTGGGAAAAGATTAGTGTGGATAATGATGACAATTGGGTAAAGCTTTATGTGGTCAACGTGGTCAATAGTATTGATGGTGGGGCTAATGGATGCAGTCCGTGTAGGGATGGACAGCGCTTATCAAGAACTAATGCGGCAGCTTATCAAAGTTGTATCACTTGTGGACCGGGGCAATATCTAGCTACAAGTAGTGAATCCTCGTAAGAAAAAAAATATACTAAAAATTAGTTGTAAACTTACAAGAGCTTTATGATAATTTCACTAATACGTTATTTTAGAGCAAGAAAGAAAGCTGAAGCTGGCTTAGGGAACACAACGCGACCCCAACAAACACCAGGCGGACTGGATTGCATTCCTTGTCCTTCTGGAACGGTCACCGTGGATCCCTTTGCAATTGACTCAAACTCTTGTAAACCGTGTGGACCAGGGCTAATCAGTAAAAATGGTGTGCAGTGCACTACGGATTGTAATGTCAAGCTGGGAGAATACACATACGACCTAAGGCCGCTAAAAGGGTAACCGCTTATCATTCTGCTTATATTTTCAGATAAGCCAGTTCAGTTTTTTACATTTTAAAAATTTATGTAGATTTCACGCAGTTCGAGGCAGCAGCCTATTTACTGCCAGTGGAACGCAATACTACCACGTATTCAACATAAGCTTTTGCACTGACACCATGGCCCAATGCTACAAAAACGTTAGCCTCCAAGCCGGAATGATGAACGAGAATAGTCTTGTGGAAGCGCTAATTTGTCAAAGTACCATATTTCCTCCCACGGTTGGGGAAGCATTTGAAGCGGGTGCGGATAAAAATGGATACGACAGTAGTTACATGGACATGATTACAAAACCCCTGTCAACCCATGCGTCATCTTTAGGGGATCATTTAATTGGCATTAGCCACTCCCCGTCAATTCTTAATGTTAGCGTGGCTGATGAAATAAATGATCATATAAAGTATCCGCACCAACTGCACTTCTTTTTCTCCACGCCAGAGTAAGATCTCAAGAAATTAAAATCAAAATGGATTATATTTTTAGTTTCCACAAAATAATTACTTGTTTATTCTTCGTAGACGCACAATGGCTTGCCCCAAGGGACGCAGTACAACGATTACGTTTAGGTGTAGACTAATCTCAACAAGTATACCTGTTGATCAGCAGACTGACGTACATAACATTAGAGCACCTGACAAATGTCCCGATGCAACTTGCGACGGTTGCAATTTCCACTTTATCTGGGAGACCCCGTCCGCTTGTCATATTTGCAATGAAAATGAGCTGACGTAAGATTTGCAATTCATTTTTCTATCTCTTCACATGGCTAGTTGACAGTTGACCACTTTTTATAATTTCTTGTCATTAGAATCGTAAAAGGAGAATGTAAGGATGGACAGCAAGAGATTCACTACCTGGCCACCCCGGACAGCCAGTGCCTGCTCACCATCAACGCAACTTGGCCGAAAACGCAAAAATGTCAAAACCACCTGCCATTCTTTGTCGAGGTGGCTATCCAGGTGGCAGTTGGACTTACCACGCTTTTAAGCATCACACTAATTTGTTTCTGGAGACGACACCGAAAGCTGGAGTATAAGTACATGAAGCTTATGGCCTCGGGTGGAGGTAGGGATGGAATGCACTCTGGTGGAATGGGCTCAGAGGAAGCGAATAGTTGTGAAAGGGACATGCTTCCCGTGGCGGAAAGCTGTGCTTTGGATCCCAATGAAGATGAGGATGATGATGACGCTCTAAGCCATTCGGGTATAGAAAAAAATTAGAAAAGTTTCCAATTTAATTTGTACAGCTTGGAAGATAACATGGTTTTGAATCTTAACTTTTAGCTTCCATGCATCCCCAACTCTCCAGTCAGATCAAAGAAGTGAGTTTCTATTCGGACAGCGCAATCAAAAATTTGGTGTCAAAATTTTCAATTCTGGATAAGTTAAAGACTTTCACCAGAAAGGTAGGATTGGATTGTCTCAATAAGCTCATGTTACTAAAATTGCACCTAAACCATTTACGTTTTTATTTCCATCCAGCCGGAAACCGGAAGTAGCTTGGAAATTATGAATCTTACGGACAAAGATGCCATTTCCTAATCACCAAAGAATCGAAGAACGAAAACGTAAAAAGATGTGCGCAATTGTTCCTACGCCAACTGAACATACATACACAGTAAACTGGATTGAACCCTGTACTTTTTAAGCTTTTTTGGCTGTTTTTAAAAACTCCATATTTATCAACGT
Source organism: Entomobrya proxima (assembly GCA_029691765.1). Lineage (NCBI taxonomy): Eukaryota > Metazoa > Arthropoda > Collembola > Entomobryomorpha > Entomobryidae > Entomobrya > Entomobrya proxima. Next base: position 8,433,689 of record CM056173.1, read on the forward strand.
ATTATGATATGGTACACAACTGATAACTGATGATAATCGTAATCGTAAAATGTTACAATGCATAAAAATATTTTAACTTGTATGCAAATAAGTGGCTAGTTTATAATAACTCATTCATAATATATAAAAATATGTACGGAGAACGAATACAATACAATCCACACAGTAGAACCAAAAAGGAATTAATAGTGTCCATATTTCTATTTTAATTATAATTGTAAGTTTAATCTAAAAACTGAAATTACTTGTGACGGAGTGACAAACAGGAAATTCTGTGAAAATAAATGTGTGCTAATTATCAATCAATTAAAAACTCATATAAATATGCTATTAATATCTGCATTTTCTTCATCATTAAAAAAAACCATCAACAATTAAAATGGTGTCAACGGATAGACACCATTTTCTTATCTCTCTGGGTTGCGTTGGTAGGCAACTAATGCATTTCAAATGGAGATTTGAGAGGTTAATTAAGCTACAATTTCTGAAGTTGGTACAGTGTTTTAAACCTTGAAAACAGTATCAATCGAACGTCAATCGCCTTCTTGACTCCACAATAGAGCAACGTTTAAGGTAACGGTTTTCTCCAGAGAAAAATACACATTATGCCTCTGTATTGAGTTGAGATTGTGATCACAGCTACACGCTACACGTCTGCAACATGTTGAGTGATGATGATGGTGCATGGCGTTCTGCGCTTTGTGAATAAGCACGTGTAAAAAGTATACATGTATGCTTGTAAAATATGCCCTGTAGTAGAAAATTTCTACTAGAAATGTCGCAATTTTACATGGTACAAACTTGTACTACAAAGTACAATCGTAAACGTGATCTTTATCGATGCATTAAGTAGGTATAAAAAGCTAATAATTTCTTGGAGTTATTTTAAAATTAACAAGTAATAGGTTTTCGTTTCTTTTAACATACTTATTGGATAAACTGTCGGGTTGTAGTTAGATAATAGGGTATTCAGTGGGTTAACTGGCGTTACATCCAGATCATAAAGTCTTCAGTGAGTTAGTTGGCGTTATAGACAGATATTGAAGTTTATAGTGAGTTACTTGGGGCTGCCGTCTCAGATTTGCAGTGGGCTACTTAGCGTTGTTGTCACGAAGTTGGGTTTTCAGGGCGTTACTTGGCGTTGCAACCGAGAAGGAAGTTTTCAGTAAGTTAACTGTCGGAGCTGGGTCCTTCATTGTCAAGTACACAAAATTAATTGACCTATGGTATGCGGCACATGATTTGAGGTCCATTTTTTATTAAAATTACAAATACGAGGTCCATTTGTTAAAATCCTGGTTTCTTTGGGCCCTTTTCTCGATTTCTAATTACTCCATTTATTTGCCAATGATTTATTTTCCTACTCATCAGCTGTCATGGACACCTCTTTAAAAGGCTCGTTTGTTTTTTAACACCAATCTTGCAAATTTACTAAATCCGGTTTAACTTTATTCCTTTACAGATATAAATACGTGGACAGTGGTAATTTAACAAATTGTTATCAAAAATGTCAAAGCCTGTTATGATGCCTGGTACAACGCAAACCGTATTCGCCTCATCTGAGGGTGATGACGAAGATTCGGACATGGGAGGGGAAGAGTCGCTGCTTGACAGCATTAATCCTGTTGAAGGAATGTCGGAGGAGTACACGGGCCACGTGAAGAATTTGGTGAAAATGTTCGAAAAATTTGCAAAGGTGAGCATATATTACGGAATCCATTTGTATGATGACATGATCAATCATGAATTATGATTTTTTTCATAGAATGTCAATGACGGGGACAAGGCAGGCAAAAAGGACGTGACCATTGCCACGACTAAGACGGGAAAAGGACTAACGTTGTCCAATAACTTAAATGGCAGTAGTACTCCAGCCATGTCCGCCAAGGATTCACTGCCTGCGTCCGCAGAACAGCGATTAAGCCAGCTGGAGTCTAATATGAGTGCCGTTGTGACCTTTGTTAGTGATCTGGTTGCCGGGGAGATTGACATTCTGGGGAGCAACTACATTCATCAAGTGAATACGGAAAAGAATATCGACATTCTGAAAACCTGTTTAGACGTCGCTGACGATGAGCTAGACGAGGTGCACAAGCAACTGGAAGAGGTGGAGGCTGGAGTCCTTGTTCTGAAACAGGACAACAAGATGATAAAAATGAAAATGAAGCAATTAGAGGAGTGCCTTCAAACCGGAAGTGACGATCTTCGTGGTCTTATCACAGATATCGAGAAGGACATGGAGGGCTTGTTTAACATGGTAGAGCGCATTTCAGAAACGGTAGGGCGACTTTTCAAATCAAAATGAACGAAGAAACGGCTTTAAAAAAATTGCGGATAAGGAGTAGCAGGTGGTTAAGTAGTGTTTCATTCATTGTCATTAATTTTTTTATTATTTTTTGGGATGCTATGTCAAAGTTATTTGAAATTATAATCAATTTGGGGCAAACAAAATAAACGAACTTGATTAAATACTACATTCCAGTTTGTTTCCGGTTTACCATTCATTTCTATAGTCTGCTATGTGTAAATTTGAAAGTCATCTTCTTTTTTGTCACTTTGCCATGCATGTTTCTCTTGAAACATTTCAGTCCATAAAAATTACTGCAAAAAACTAGCGTTTCATTTCTACTTCTGCAGTACCAACACCAACGTTACCGTTTAAAAGGTACGTGGGAGGGTATTGGTTTGACCTTTGACAATAAAGAAATGCAATGAATTAATATCTTCATTTAAGTTCATCATTTAAAAAGAACATCTAATTTATGTCGACACCATTTTGTTACATGTCTGGGTGGACATTTATATAATCTTCCAACAAAAATGCGATCTTAGAATGTTATCATTTCTTGGCATCATCATCGTCATCCCGCATTTTTCTGGTAGGCGTATATTTTCCTCGTGTGTAACTACATAATGTCATAATGCTTCGTCTAAATCAATACAAGTATATAGCAAATAATATAACCAAACTTTATCGCGTTTAATTACCCATTCTTATTTCAATATGCCATAAGCTGAAGATGTGATTTGAAGACGTAAGCAAGCAATTCTAATTAAATTAGGCAGTTGCATACCAGACAATGTTTTTATCTTAAGCAACGGAAATAGATAAGTTTTAATGGCAACATAAAAGAATTAATTTTCTCGGTATGCAAGAAACTGTATAGCGTATATGCCTCAACATATTAGTTCCATAATTAGCATCTATGCTTAATGCTTGCCAATTTAATTATTAAATCTTCCCACCTTCCACCACCTTCTGTCCCACCCACCTGTTCCACGTCAGATAAAAAACGTCAAGACTCTGAAGAACCGTCAGTGACGGTCCGTCACCCGCAACCAGTCATTACAAGCGTTACTTGACTTCTGTCGACATTCATAAAATCATCGAAAAAATGAAATTTTCCATTCTTATCATTTCCTCTCATCATCATCTCTCCTTTTCCAGGAGAAACGATTTTTCCCTCGTTTTGCATGAATAAATATAAATATCTAACGAATATTAAAGATCCAGACAGTTATGCGTGCTAGGTTGACGCTTAAATGCTCGTTATTTAAAACAGCGAAAATATACAGCATCGCTCTGTTTGATCGCAAAGAGTAATTAAATGGTCTTATACATTTTATTGGTATGAAGAATGTGCATTTGTGTGTTTGCTAAATTGATAGTGTATAATATGCTTTCCAATAATAGATCAATACCAAATTTTATGGTTCCATTCATGACGAACAAGAACATCAAGACAATGTCACTCTTGTCGTTACACGCGCCAATTTACTTATTATCTCCCCAAACATAGGGAGGGTAGGCAACTAATGCATTTCAAAAGGAAATTAGACAGGTTCCTTAAGGTACAATTTCTGAAGTTGGTACTGGGTTTTATAGCTTAAAAACAGTCTCAATCGAAAGTCAATCGCCTCCTTGACTCCACAATAGAGCAATATTTAAGGTAACGGTTTTCTCCAGAGATTAGGTGGAGTAAAAATACACATGCCATGCCTGTATTGAGTTGAGCTTGCGACCACAGCTATACGTCTGTAACATGATGAGTGTTGATCATGATGTATTGCGTTCTGCGCTTTGTGAATATCAAGCACGTATAAAAAGTATTAATGTATGCTTATTGTAAAATATGCCCTAGTAGAAATGTCGCAATTTTGTATTTTTTACATCTTTTTTTCTCTCGAAATAATTCAGTCCATAAAAATTACTGCAAAAAACTAGAGCTTCCTTCTGATATATTATACTTCTATAGTAGCAACACCACCGTTACCGTTTAAAGGGCACTTGGGACGGTCATGGTTTGACCTTTGACAATATAGAATGCAATGAATTCATGTCTGGAATCTATGCATTTTTTCCACACAAGTCATCATTTAAAAAGAACATCTAATCTATGACGACACCATTTTGTTATATGTCTGGGTGGACATTTATATAATCTTCCAACAAAAATGCGATCTTACAATGTTATCATTTCTCATGAATCATGATCATCTTCGTCATCTCGCATTTTTCTGGTAGGCGTATATTTTTCTCGTTTGTAGCTACATAATGTCATCATAATGCTTGTTCGTCTACCTACCACATAATATAACCGAACTTTATCGGATTTAATTGCCCATTCATATTTCATGTATGCTAAATATGTGAACTGAGGACGAAAGCAAGGAATGCTATTTAGACACTAACATACCAGACAACAAGGCATAAATGTTCTTATCTACAGCAACGGAAATAGATAAGTTTTAATGGCAACATAGAAGAATGGCGCGTGCACGTTTCTACGTTTTAGTTTCGTCAATAGTGTCTATGCTTACCAATTTAATTAATCAATCTTTGTCCCACCAACGTGCCCCACGTCAGACAAAAAACGTCAAGACTCAGGACAAAATTGAGCCAGCTACTACAAACGTTACTTGACTTTGGTGGATCATTCCATCATTGTCCATCAAGCACGCAAAACAGTAAAGTTGCTCAATTTCTGAATTGCAGTAGGTGGCCAAAAAGCTTTAAGCAAAATAAAAATGAACACCTTGATTTTTGTTATCAATCTTGCCATCGTCGCCCTCTCGGGAATGGTTTTAAGTCAGGAGGGGTAATTGTAATTAAAATTGTAGATAATATGAAAACGGACTTATAATAAACAAAATCTTGTTTTTAACCTTAGAGTGCAAAAAGGCTCGCACCTTAGAATGAGAAGAGGTGCCCAGGCGCCTGCTGCAGGAGTACCTACATCATCTCCATCTCCAGGTGTCCTGTTTAACAGCAGCAACAAAGCCCAAAACCAAACGCAGAATGCCAATGCATCAAATCAACTAACTGTACCAATCACCTTTACCGGAACATTCGTTGGAAATTTAACTGCAAACCAATTGTTGAATTTCCTAAATACAAGTCTACCAACAGAAGAAACGGCAGCTAGCGACGCCAAATCTTCCACGGCCACTGAGGAAGCCACCACATCAACAACACTCCCTTCAATTACTACTACTACACCCGACAGAGCTACAGAAACTAGTAAACCTCAAAATGATAAAGCAGACCCATATGACTTTATTCACTGGATATATATTTTTAGCGCCGTTTGTTTTGCTATATTATTTGGTTTGGGTATATATAAAGGTTTAAAACATTTGTTCAAACGCCTAACACGTAAAAATACGGTGACGGACCAACCCGCCCCTAACTCCGCTTAACAATTTCCAATTAACAAAATCTGTTAAGATTGCAATAAACCTAAAATGTTTTCAACATATATTACTATGAATATATTATCATTAAACATCATCTAATTACCTTGAATCATTTTTAAAACAAATTCATTTTGTTATCTCTCTGGGTTGGCATGATCACATATAAGCATAAAAAGGCTATTTCTCTCTCCCCCACCGCCTTCATCTCTTTAGGGCAAGCGAAAATTTACAGTTGCATTTTTTTACAATTTTTAAATTGTAACACACAATCATCACGTATCAACTATGTTTTATAATCCTCCTCATTAAACTTCCTGTTCCTGTTCGGTTTCATATTTATTTTTACGTTTTGATTTTCATCATTGTCTGATTTATTGTTATTATAGTTACGTGATTACAAAACCCTAGTCAACCCATCAGTCATCTTTAGGGGATCACCAAACTAGCACTAAGCATCCTCCGTCATTTTTTAATTTCGACGTTACCGGTGAAATCAATGATCATGTATAGTATCTGCTCAACTGCATTTCATTTTCTTCAGACCAGAGTGGAATATATGTTCAGTTCCAGAGAAAAATCACTTATTTTTCTCTGGACGCACAATGGCTTAACCAATGAGTCATTGGTAATGACCAAAGGAACGCAGTACTAGTACAACGGTTAGTTGTAGACTACTCTCAACAAGTATACCTGTTACTGACCGCCAGTCATACATAATCACCGAAGTACACAGAGTATATATACCTGACAAATGTCCTCATGCAACTTCCGACGGTTGCATAATTGCAATGAAAATTAGCTAAGGATTTTCAAGCATTTTTTCTTTTTTGTCTGTATAATTGACACTTGAAGAATGAAAAGAGCACAAAAATGTTAAAATCCCTGCCACAATTTGTCGGGACTATCTCGCTATCCAGGTAGCAGTAGGACTTGGACTTACCACGGTTTTGAGCATTACAGTAATTTCCTTCTGGAGACGACACAGCAAGCTGGAGTTTGAGTACATAAAGCTTATAGCCATTGGTAAAGGTATGACTGAAACGGGCTTAGAGAAAACGAATATGGACATGCTTCCGGTGGCAAAAAGCTGCTGTGCTTCAGACGAGGTTGATGAATCATTGATGATGACGCTCTGAGTCATTCAGGTACAGAAAAAAATTAGAAACGATTCCTATATAATTTTTGCAGCTTAGAAAATAACATGGTTTTGAATCTTAACTTTTTGCTTCCATGCATCCCCTACTCTCCAGTCAGATCAAAGAAGTGAGTTTCTATTTGGTTGGACAGTGCGATCAAAAATTTGAAGTCAAAATTTTCAATTCTGGATAAGCTAAAGACTTTAACCAGAGAGATAGGATTGTCGACGTCTCAATGATTTCATGATAAAAAAATTACGCTTAAGCCACTTACCTTTTCATTTCTATCCAGCCGGAAACGGAAGTAGCTTGGAAATTATGAATCTTACGGTCAAGATGCCGTTTCCTATCGATCAGTGAGCAGGACAACAAAACGTGAACAGGGCACATTTTTCCTATGCCAACTGAATCAACTAAACATACACACTTCAATAAACTGCATTAAACTCTGCATTTTAAAGCTTTTCTGACTGTTTTATATTTATATATCTATCAACGTATTACTATACACAACTGCTATGATAACTGCTGAGAATCCTTAAAAACTAAATGCTACAATACATAAAAATAATCTAACTGGAAATTATGTAAATTAAAAGCACTGAATTTAAAATGTGATAACAATATTTCGGCATTTTCTGCCGGTAACTTCATTTATTTTTAGAAACATCAATTCATTCATTTTTATACGAATCTACACCATTTTTTCAACTCATTGGGTTGACATATTATAATCATCGGGAAAAATGATCCAATTCTAATATTTCTCATCATTATCGTCATCTAACTTGTTTCAGGGTAAGCGCATATTGTCCTCGTTTGTTAAGTTACATATTATAAGATAATATATGAACTAATACAAAGGATTAATAGCAGTGATTTTCAATGACAGTTGGTCATCCATAAATTAAATGCGCGTTACCTGAAGATGCGAATGACCAATGACGACCGTAAACAAAAAATGTAGACATGTACGCATACTAGACATAGGATAATAATTCGTTATCTTAAACAACCGAAATGACGCTCAAAAAATGAATGACGTATGATTTTGCGTGTTGGTTGATTAATAGTGTCTACGATTGGTTACCAGTAATTAATAAATAGCGAATATTGATCCCATCGCGCAATTCCAATAAATTCAAGACATTAAGGCGTAAATTGGTATTTGTCAGTAAAGCAATAATATACGCTTGTCTTCAACGGAAAAGTTAAGTAGCCACTTGCAGACTGTCATCCTCTTGGTAATTTTAAGAAACTATTTAATAATGAATCTGTCCACCATTTTTTATGCTATGGCCTTCGTCATGCCATGTTACGCAGGGCCGGCATTGGACAGGTAATTTCAAATTTTCAAAATCGTTCATTTCATTTTATTTTTTGAATAAATAAGTTTGGTTTGCTCAAGGCAACACCCCGCAACGACAGTAGGAGCTGGACACCAGGCGACCCCATTGTCCGCAGGACACACCGCCTCCAATGCGAACAAAGGACACACCGCCACCAATTCGAACACAGGCTACACCGCCACCACAACGAACACAGGACACGCTACCCCTATAGCTACAGGCCACACCGCCGCCCCAACGAACACAGGACACACTGCCTCCCCAACGAACACAGGACACACTGCCTCCCCAACGAACACAGGACACACTGCCTCCCCAACGAACACAGGACACAGCGCAACGCCACAGGTAGCCCCATCTCACGTAACTAGTGATGCTTCAGTGATGCCCATGGAAGCTGCTGCGGTTTCCACTGAGTATACTACCCCTTTCACCAAACGTCCAACTTCCTCCTTCACAACAACGGAATCGTCATTGGTATCCAACGAGCCCGCGGATACCACGCAGTTATCGGTATCGACCGAGCCATCTCCCCCAGATAGCACTCAACCATCTTTCTCGGTATCCACCGAGTCAACCATCCCCTTTTCAACCCAGCCGTCTCCCCCTGACTCCACCAAACCAGCTCATCCACAATATTTACCAAGTACTACTACACCTAGTTATACCAGTACTCCCAACCCTTCTCCTAGCAGTTCAACCGCGGAAACCACTGAATTCACGCAGCCGTTGCAGCAAAACTGCAGTAGCTGGGTAAACAATTACTCATCTAATATAGCTAGTTTGTTGACTGTAGCTTTAGTTTTAGGCATACCATATTTTTTATACAAAAAATTTTATAATTCGGAGCCTGCAGGTATTTGAGAAGATATTGGTGTACGCCACCTACGTTAGTCTACAGCATACTTTAATAGTTTATTACCTAATAACTATTATACAACTGATTAATAAATACCTAAATTTCTTTGCATTTACTTGAGTAAACACCATCGTTGCTGTCTCATCATTTTCTCATACTCTATCGCAAAAATCTAAAGATCACCCATCATTTAAAATGCCTGACACGACAAAAATCAATTTTCATACAACAGGATTTGAAATCATTTGTGGTCTATGACAACTTGCAAATCTGAAAAATGCAAATCTATGAGTTTCAGACAGAAAGACCGGCGTTTAAAGACAAGACATGCAAAATTTTCGAAATTCGAAGCTACAAGCAGTTCTGAAGATGGAGAATGGTATTCATAAGGAAAAGTAAGTACTCGGCTATTGTCGAAAGATTATCAAATTGGGATTTCCCAGATTTTCCAAAGATGCTTTTCAAAGGAAAAGGAACTTGTACAAACTGGCCTGGAAACATTGAATTTTATGAAAAAAGAGACCGTTTTCTATTTATCAGCGATAAGACTAACGATAAGTGAAAAAATGTTCGCAGTTTTCCTACGCCAAGCCAATCAACGCGCCAAATTAGATCCTGCACTTTAAAAGCTTCTTTTTGGCTTTTTTCATTTTAAGAACACATATTTATCAACGTTAACACATTACTACACAGAACTGATAACTGTTGATAAAATAAATGTGACAATGTTTTAAAATATTTTAATCTGTATTTTATTCAATTGGTCTTTAGTAAAGAAGTCGAAATATTGAAGTCGCCTGTAAGAAAGACAAACCCTTTGGTAGCCGAATAAAAGTAAAAATGTCTAAACCAATGTTACACGAACTTTATTAGTTGAAAATTCGAAAGCCCATTTTGCCAAATAGAACGAAGAAGAAAAGTCGAAAACTTGTGAATACATAAATTGAGCCTCCTATGTGCGTACAATGCATATTCTAAAACATCATCCTCATATTTCATTGAGTTCATTTTGCATAATTATATCATTTTATAAAGTGCTATTTACGGAGCTAAATTTGCTGGTACTGATCACATTGAAATTTCATGAACCAAACCCAGTACCAAAATTATTCTAAAACTCTTTAAAAAATGGTACAAAGCATAAAAATAGTTTGACTTGTCTGCAAATAAGTATTTACCTTAATTATAATAACTCATAAATAAAACTATGTACGAATTTCGAATGCAATCCAAACAGTAGAACCATGAAAAATTAAAGGTCCATATTTCTGCTTTAATTATAACGTAGGTTTAATTCTATGAACTGAAATTACTTTATAAAAGAGAAACAAACAGGATAATATGTTAAAACAAATGTGTGCTAACCAGCAATTATTTTTTTTGAAGTAGCAGAGAAACGTAGATATGCAATAAGATTCCTATGTAGTAAACTTGGCAGCATTTTGTTCACTTAAGTTCATTATTTATTTTTAAAAACATCAACAATTCATTTTTGTCAACAGGTAGACACCATTTCGTTATCTCTCTGGGTTGACATTTATATAATCATACAAAAATGAAATCTTACAATGCTATCATTTCTCATCATCATCTTTTTATCAGGGTAAGCGCAGAAACACACAAAAAATCATACCACATTTTTAAATCATTATCTTCGTCTTTCTTTTTATCAATTACACTTATTGTTGTCAATAACATTTCATTTTAGCGCGATTTACATGTAAATCATTATCAACTGTCTTAATATCTGCTACACAAAGCAGTTGTCTTCCAAAGAAAACAAAATGCCCAATTTGGTTTCATTTATTTTTACGTTTTAGTTTCCATCATTGCTTCTATTATCACAAATTAGACCTCTTCCTCTGCTGAGATAAAAAAAAATGTCCAACGTGTGTGCGTCTTTTTTATTAGTTTGGGGATGGCTTTTCTCGGAAGGTCAATTGTCATTTTTTAATAAGTTTGTGACAATTGATCTTAAAATCGGTTAAATAATTTAGGTTACACATTTAACTAAATATAATATACCTAGCACTAACTATTTGAAGAGGTGCCTTTCATCTTCTCACAATTTAAAAAGGCATAATGAATTCTGTACATTATCTTTTCATTCTGAGATTATCCAATTAAAGCTTACATTGAATAGCCAATTTTCTCGTATAACTATACAAAATTGCTAAAATATTTAGGTAAATTTTTTAGTTGTGCTATTTTTTTCTATACAGCTAATATTACTGTTAAGTACCCCATTCATATTGCTGGAAGAAAATAAAATACCACTCTTCTTGTTTTGTTTAACGCATTATCATCAGAGCCTAAAAACACAGGGAATCCTAACAAATAATTAATTAGATGATGATACTGCTTTCTTTATTGTCTGTCTATACACCTTAACTTTACACAAAATAATATTAAAAGTATAGCAGTATATATATGTGTGTGTGGCGCTCACTTTACATATATAAATGCAGTTAAAAACAGGGTACATTTTATTTGAACAAAAAATATATGCAAGTTGGAGTAAAAGTAAAAACCTGGGAAAATGCAGTTTTTTTTGGGAGTAAATGCATTTCTCATTATAACTTTACAGACTAACAGCAGCACTCACACAATTTATAACTTGGAATCGGGAAAAGGCTACACAATGTTTCTACTTATCATTTAAAAAGTTCTGTATACATGATTGTCTTCACATCTAATCCCGTCCAGCTAAAACGCTGAACTTCCAACCAAACACCGCCAAAGCCAACGTCACATTTCTTTGCATAAAAAATCAATTTATCTAATTAAAAAACAAGCACAATCACAAGAAAACCCTGCAAACCACACAAATTTTCATTTTTGTTCCCAATTTCACAGTCAATCAGTCAATCACACTTTTATCTTACAATCTATTGAGATGTCCACTAGCTTATATAACTGCTCGATTATTAAAACGTGTATAAATGTACAATTAACCTACTTTTTAAAGCTATTATATAAAACGTTAGTGTGTGTAGTTGGTAAAAAATTATTACAAAGTTTAGTAGCAAAAATGCACACACAATTTCAGATAAATACGTAATACAAAAAACATTTTTATATGTAAACGCATGAATAGTTTTCATTAATAATGCAATACAATCAACGTAGCATTATCACTTTAATCCTTATTCTGCATTTTACATACTGATTATTTCTATATTTATATAAAAAAGGTTCCAAAGTAGCACGCTTTTTGTTATTAAGTTTAATGGCACCCTTGTTGTTTCTCCTAAAAGTTAAAACTATACACCTTAGAAATAACTAGCTAAGCTTTTTACAAAACAATTACACATTTTTCCTTTTTTCAAGAAAAATTTATCCTTTGTGTGTCCAGGCAACTTAAAATCTAAAACTACTTGGTTGTAATGTTAGCAGAATAGAAGGGAAATTAATTACTTTGTGTAAAAACTCCTCGGGACTGTGTGTGTAAGTTAATTAATTATTATTTTGCTGGCCATTCAGGAAGAAAAAGTCGGTTATTTAAAGCTTAAAAAATTACTATCTACTCTGCATTGAAATATTGTTGAGTTGTGTGTGATAATGTGTGTATAATAAACCCCTGTGTAAAACGGTTAGTTTTTAAAAACATTTTCGTCATTTTCCCCAAGAAAACGTAATCAATACTGTGGCATATAAAAACCTACTACTTATCTAAAAAAAAGGATAAAACACAGTCTTTAAAAAAAGTGGTCAAGAAACGCATTCTGGTCTGTTTATGACCAAAATAGGATAATGTCCAGAGAAAGTTTTGCTACTTTGTGAATGCTTTAAAAAGCAAACTAAATACATACGCTGTTGTTAATACATAATAAGTCTAAATACAGCTACTACGGCTACCTATAAATATCTTCGATGATGATAATGACACTAAAAAATGTAATAGTTACTAAAAAAATTGTAGTAATAAGCTATTATAATAGTTATGTATAATTATTAGTTCTAATAATTAGCTTCAGTTCATCTTCATCTCCTCCTTGACGTGATTGATGCAATCATTTTCCTGAGCATCGGCTCTGGTTGGCACTCTCTAGGGTCGCATTCCATCATGCCTGTGGAACCGCACCTAAGGAAATAAATGACATGAATGAAAAGTGCTGCTTTCGAAATGAAAAAAATTGAAAAAAATTGGAAATTGTCCAACTTACTTGCACTCTAGGCAGGGACCTGATGTCGATGGAATAATTTGTCCAGTCTCAAAATATTCTCCTTGGATTTCACATCCAGGACCAGATGGAACACTGGCGGCCATGCCACCACTCATACTGCCTCCTCCGGCAGCATTATTTAAGATCTGATTATGATAGTAGCTCGGGGGGAAGAGTGGTGGGGGCGTGGTATGGTTGCCATTACCAACGGGACACTCATAACGGGGACAACAAAAGCCTGGAATCGGCTCTTCATAGCATCCTAAATTTGAAAGAAATTGACTTTTATTCCCATTTCAGTTCACATGATAAGTAAGATTACAAACACATGGACATGACACAAACTGTTCTCCTGACCTGGAATGGGAGGAGGGCAACTCTGTTGAAGACAAATGATGTCCCCTCTGAAGCAGAAGCAAAAGTCGCAGGGATCTTCCCTTGGAATTTGCTGAGCGGACATGTACACCCTGCCGTCGAACAAACAAGCTCCACTTGACATGGCACCCGGTGGCGGTGTTGAGCTGGTTGGATAAGGCCAAGGAGCCATGGAAGGTGTAACTGTGGTTGTGGTTGTAACGGGATACTGACTACCAGCTGGGGGTGCTGCTGGTTGCTCGTTGGAGTCTTCCTCTGAGGCAGGGTCACTACCGGAAGCAGCCATTTCTGGGGGCGCACTAGTACTGCTGCTGCTATCGAGAATTTGCTCAATGTCGGAGGGCTGTTCTGAGGTGCTTGTGCTGCTGACTGGGGTTGTTGTGGGAATGACAATGGGCTCGGTACTGCTATCTTGTTGGCTGTCGTCTTGACTGGGAGACTCTGAGGCAACTGAGTCAGAGGAAGGTGGTGCGAGGGTTGTAGCAACTGAACTGGAATCACTGGAAGATACAGGTAAGCTAGTAGTCCCTGCAATCCCAGCTTCTGATGAAGTTCCGTCTTCACTGGGCTGGTCGTGAATCCCAATTTCTGACGGGGTGGTGGTCCGCTCTGAACTTTGGGTAACCAGACTTTCAGAGGAGGGCGTGCTGGTTTGCTGCTCTGGAGTAACGGTGACCACAGTGTCGTCTTTGTTATCAGCAAAGGGCGGCTCGGGAGTGATTGTAACTTGAGACACTTCGTCAATTTGCCCTGAAAAAATATTTCAAAAATTAGATATTTTTCCAACAAGTACACCAATTCAATTGTCAATTAACTTACCGCAGTCGTACTCGGGACAACAAACCCCGTTCCTGTAAACGGGTTTACAATCCACATATCTTGCTGGTGGCGGTGGACAATGGACCAGAAGACAGTGCACGATTGAGTTTTTACAAGCGCAGGCAATATGACAGGCTGTGGTTGGTGGAATGCTGCTTCCATTTCTGTAAGTCTTTCCTTCGACAAAGCAAGAACCTTCTCCAGGAACCATAACGTCTGTAGAGGAATCGCTGTCTTCGTCAAAGCTGCTTTCTGTGGTGGTGGAAGATCCGCTGTCCATTTCCACCTTTTCTGTAGAAGACATCATGCCTAGTGCACCTTCCGGTGACATGGAAATAGGTTGTTCGGTGATAATGGATGCGGGTCGTTCTGTGGTCACGGCTTCATCCGCTTGTGCTTCGGAAACTCCTCCTTGCACACTGCTAACTGGAGTGGTGGGTACTTCAACTTCGGATGGTTGTTGCGTTGAAGAAGCCTGATCCTGACTAATGGCTGGTTCATCTTGTGCCACAGGACTTTGAGTTGTAACGCCGCCATCTTGCTGAGAAGCTGGAGATTCCGTTTCTGCTGGTGGTCTAGCCTCGGTGACTAAATCTCCGTCGTCTGTGTTATCGTCTGGGTGTCTTATCTCTTCACTGTCCTCAGGTGCCTCAGTCTCTGCTGCGGGAACAGAGCCTGGGGTGGATTGAGAAACTGAAGATTGTGGTGCTACCGTTGTGGTTTGTGGCACTTGCTCGTCTACAGACTCATCTTGCTGAGCTGGTTGTTGTACAGGTGACACTGTTGTTCCAACTGCAGGCTCATCGGCGGATGGTGCACCAGATTCAGGAATGGAGGTCGCACTAGGCTCATCCGAAACTGGCAGAGATGTTGAACCCTCTACATCACCGGAAACTGGTCTGGTTGTGGTTTGGACTACTACATCATCAGATTGAGGCTGTTGAGTGGTCACTGCGCCAACTTGTTGTTGGTCTTGTTCAATAGGCTTGGCGTCTGCAACTGGAGATTCAGAGTCATCCACAGCAGCTGGTGCTACTGTCGTTGGAGATTGAGAGTCGTCAGAGGCAGGTGCAATGTTCTCATCTTCTTGCTGTTGAGCAGGAACTGGTGGTACAGTGGTACCCGCTGCCTGGTCAGATACTTCCGGTTCATCGCTGACAACAGGAGGCAGTTCAGTGGCTGCAGGTTTATCATCATCGGCAATTCCTTGCGGTCTGACTGTGGATGTTACTCCAATTGCAGCAACGTCAGGTTGTACGGTAGTGCCTTGTGCAGGTTCATCTTCCACTGCTACTTGATCCTTAATTCCAGAAACAACGTCAGCAGAGGCTGGTGTGGTTTGTCCTTGAACAGCAGAATCCTGTTCGGGAATCACACTAACTCCACCTTCGGGTTGTACTGGAACGGGAACTGGTTCAGTGGTGGGTTGTTGCACATCGTCAGAGTCAGCTCCAACAGGTCTGGATGTAGTGCCTTGTTCTGGAATGCCACTTGGTGGTTCAGTTTGTGGTTCTGAAACACTGGCGTCATCAGATTGAGCAGGAGCAGCATCGGCATCTCCGGCAACGGCAGAAGGTCGCTGAGTGGTAGCATCACCTTCGGGACTAATTCCAGCGGAAGAGTCATCTTGAGATGGAACGGATGCGGAGGTAGTAACACTTGGTTCATCAGCTACAGAAGCGGAGGTCACATCACTAACCACTCCATCCTCAGGTTCCTGAGATTGTTGAGCAGCAGGAGTTGTTGCACTTTCACTAACGGCTGCTGGTGAACTGCTTGGCAAGTCATCTGAAGAAGGTGCTGATGATACCGGAGAAGCTGTGGTTGCTACTTCGTCTTCTTGTACTCCAGGTGGATAGATTGGGGCAACTGTAGACACTTGTTCGGGTTCTTGTGCAGGATCTTGTTGAATTTCCTGTGCTGGTGGCTCAACCTCTGGACTTGCGCTGCTGGCTTCGGTGGAGCTTTCACTGACTGGTGGAGCAACGCCGGGAGTTGTACCCTCAACAACGTTGTCGTCACTCATAGGTGCGGAGGAACTGGAAGAAAACTCGTCGCTTTCCGGAGTGGAAGTGGATGCACTGGCTTCTGAAGATGGTCCTGAAGGCTCGGCAGAGGCGACTGAGGAACTCTGTTCACCCTCATCCGAACTGATTTTGTCGGCAGCGTCAGCAGCAGTTGTTGCTGAGTCCACTGGAGAAACGGAAGAGGATCCCATTTCGATTTCGCCCTGCGCTGGTGGCAAAGCTGTGCTTGTTTTAGACATGGACAAATTCTCAGAACCATCGGGTGAGTTGCTAACGGATTCCACTCCAAGGATTTCGTTTGATGAGTCATCAGCAGCTCCAGGTAGTACGGTAGAAGATTCAGAAACGGGTTGTTGACCAGCAGCGTCGTCAGAAACAGGTACAGCGACAGGTTGTGCCGTAGTGACTACTTCGGGTTCATCTGAAGAAATACTTGATGATTCGGGTGTGGAAGACGCTACGGAGTCTTGGGCTTGAGGTACTTCCGTGGTTGGCACTGGACTGTCTTTGTCTCCTTCTTTGATCACTTCAGCTGGAGCTGGAGTTGCTGGAGCATCAGTTACTGCTTCGTCACCCAAAACTTCACTAGAAGCTGCTTCGGTTGAACCACTTGGCTGACTATCTGACTCCACGGGTGAAACTGTGGTGGCGTCTGGTTGTTGAGTTGAGCTAGCTTGTTCCTGTGCTGGTTGCACTGGCTGTACTGGACTGTCTGGTTCTGGCATGTCTTGAATAATTGCACTGTCAGTAGATACCTCCAGTTCAGCAGGGCGACCAGTAGTAGGCTGAGCAGCTTCATCTGCAACGGCAGCAGGGGCAATTGGTGACTGCGTTGTTTGCACTGGTTCATCTTGGACAACGGAATCTGCTGGTTCGCTGACCGGTGACTGTGTGGTCTGTGGCACTTGACTTTCTGGGGAAGCGGCACTTGGAGCAACCGTGGTTTGAGCATCATCAGCTTGTGGAGAAACGGTTTGGTCAACAGCTTGCACTGCACTGGGTGTGGACTGACTATCAACAGCGCTCTCGTCATCGTGAGATGGTGGTAGCTCTGTAGTAACAGCCTCTGGAACGCGTACAGGTTCAACGGTGGTTACTCCACCATCTTGTTCCACATTTTGTCCTGGTTCATCTTGAACCGCTTCTGAAGGCACATCTTGATCAGCAGCAGGTGGACTGGTGACTACTTCCGGTGCTGAAGTAGCATCCCTTACAGGTGCGTCAGTTTGGCTTGGTTCATCTTGACTAGGAGCAACTGGAGAAGATGCTTCGGGCAAAGAAGTTACACTTTCTGGAGCAGCAGGTGCTTCCGTGTCGCTTTGTACTGCAGAGTCCTGTTGGCTAGCCTCCGTCTGACTTTCCACTGGAGGTTGGCTGGAAACTCCGGCATCGTCTTGTTCAGGTACTGACGCTACTGTTGATTGCTGAGCAGGTTCATCCTCCAATTGTCCAGCACTAACAGTTGTAGCTTCCACAATTGACGGTTGTTGAGGTTGCGTTGTAGCGGTTTCGTCCTGTTGAGCAGGCTGACTAACAATCACGTTCTCAGTGGAGCTTTCCACCATGGGTTGTTCGGAAGACGGAGCGGCTGGAACAGCTTCCTGACCACTTTCCCCACCTTGATCAGAAACAATCTCATTATCTTCTGGAGATTCACTGGGAAGGATGTCAGGCCTTGAGGTAGTTTGTGTTTGGTCTGCTACGGGAATGCTATCTGGGTCCACAGGTTTCTCTACGTCTATGGGTAACACGGTGGTTACTTCGTCATGTTGCTGCTGGGCAATTGGACTGCTTGTGGTAACTGGTACTTCGGAATCTACTCCAGTGTCTTGAGATCCTTCGTCAGAAACTGGTTGACTGGATGGAGAGTCAGTAGCTGGCAATTCAGGTCTTGATGTGGTCACCGTTTCATCCTGCTGAGCTACACTTTCAGTGTCAACTGACGCACTGCTGGAGGTAGAAGAAGGCAGCTCTGTGGAAGACTCGCGTTGTGGAGGCACTTGAGTTGTAACGGCAGACACTTCAGCGTCAGCATCGTCAGAAGCCGGTGGACTGTCAGTAGCTGCAGCAGCGTCTGCAGATTCAATGTCAACTGGGCGTTGGGATGTTGTTGGTACAACTGCAGGTTCGGTAGCGGCAGACTGATCATCAGAAGCGACACTGGCAGCGTCCTCAGCGCCATCAGAAACGGCTGAGGATGATGGCTGTGTTGTCACGTCAACACTAGCAGATTCACTAGTGATTTCTACTGGTCGTTGAGAAGTTGTTGGGGGCACGACTTCTTCGGCTTCATCCTGAGCTGGCTGGGATTCTGGTTGACTAGGAGAAACGGTAGTAACGGCTGGACTGTCCACTCCGGCGTTTGTGTCATCACCCAAAGGTGCATTGTCTGCAGATTCTGGAGCTTCCGTTCCTGAACTTGGTACACTTGGTAAGCTGGTGGTTTGCACAGACTCGCTATCATCCTGTTGTGGTGGCTGAGCCCTTTCTGTGGTCACACTTTCAACCGGTGCATCTGCAACAATGCTTTCCGTAACCACGTCACTGACTGGTCGCTCTGTGGACACTATCGGGGATTCTGAACTTGGCTTGATATCTTCTTCCGAGGAACCAACATCAATAATTTCTGGCATATCGGGCATCACTGGACGTACTGAAGTTACTGGAGTAGTTTCCGGTCTCAGGGTGGAAACACTGGCTTCTCTATCAGCAGCAGCATCAGTAGAAACAGAGGCTGCGGGTGTTGTACCCACTGGCTCATCCTCCACTGGCTTGTCTGATTCGGGTCGCTGTAGATTTTCAGAAGGAATTGGTTCTGGCTTGACTGTCGTTCCAAAAATGGTTTCATCTCCGGCTTCAGTAGTGCTAGAGGAAGATGCTGGAATACTGACGGGTTCGGATGTTGAGCTGACACTGCTGTCATCTTGACTAATGACAACAGGTCCGTCCGTAGCACCAGGTACAACAGTAGGCTCGGTAGGAATTTCAGGTTGACTGTCATCGGCAGCTGGCTGGGCTTCCGCAGGGAAGATGGTAGGTGGCACACTGGCTTCAGTTGGAGTTTGAACCACATCTTCATCCTGTTGATCCTGTTGAGCAGGAGCATCACCCTCTGGTGACACTGGTGACGTTGTTGATGGTCCAGCTTCAACTTTGTCATCTGCCACAGCAGGTACTTCCGTTGGTGGCACAGTTTGACTAACAACATCCTCAACAACCGCAGGTTGGTCAGCTTGCACCGGCGTGTCTTCAGGTGCGTCAACAGGTTCAATAGGCAATATTGTCGTTTGCTCTCTAACAGGCAGTGCCTCAGTTTGCTGGTCTGGCGAGTCATTGACAACTTCCGATTCTCCAGGTGCACTCACTGATCCCGGGGTAGTCTCACCAATAATGGCCATTGGAGTGGACACGGCCTCATCAGCTGCTACTTGCTCAAGAGAATCCCCACAAGTAAATTTTTCAGGACAACAGTGTCCCGGAGGAGGTGGCACTGCCGTGCAGTTACCCGCTTCATTTTCCAACGGTGCACCACATTCTTGAACAGCGCAAACAGGCTAAAAAAGGAAAACCAAGCCAAAATGATAAGCATGTCAAATGATAGATTTTCTTTAAAAAATGAGCCATTAGTACCTCTCCGCGCATGCAATAACAATGTTCGCAAGGTGACCGTTCCGCTCCCGGGATTCTACTTCCGTCCGCGTAGTACTCGCCATTAATAAAGCAGCCACCCGGTTGCGGCGTAGTTTGGAAAATGCTTTGAATTGTTGTGGTAATCACACTGGCAATTGTTGAACTACTTTCGTCCGTAATTGCTGGGGGATAATCGCACCTATATCTCACCGGGCAACAAACCCCAGGTTGGAAAACGGGCTCACAACCTTCCACGTGCAAAATGCACTCTTGCATCACACAAGCCGTTCGATTTCTAATGCAATAACAAAGTTCACAAGGCTTGCTAGGATCCCCTTCCACTTGCGCCCCGTCAGCGTAATACTTGCCATTCATTTCACAGCCGCGCTCAAAGGGTGCCAGTTCTGTGGAGTCGATAGGAGCCAGACTAGTGGTCGCTGGAGTAGTGGACGATGGTGCACTGGGCGTGACCAAGGACACTGGTACTATAAAAATGGGAAAGTAGACACAAATTGTTGGTATTTTTTGATTCTGTGGGTGATTTTGGAAAGCATAAGTGGAGCAAAATAAATAAATAAATAGTCAAATCATATAAATAAATAAATAATTTGTAAATTAAGCGTAGCGTAAAAAATTGCGTCAGAGAGAAAGAGAGACTATAGAGAGCAGTCACAATTTCTAACATTTCAACCGGATGGTGAGTGCGAAATGTTTAAACAAAATTTGAATAGACAATTTGATAAAGTACATTTTGTACAGTGTTCAGAGAAAAAATTACATTTCATTTTGAAGGCATCTTTTTTCAAAAGAAATTTAAGCAAAGTTGACATCTTAAAGTTAAACATTTATTTTAAGGGTTAGCACTTGAAATGGTAAACTCTTTTTGAAAAATTCTATGCAAGAAAATTTTATAGTCACGTCACGTCCAGCCAGTTGTTGGAAACGGCAAAAAGCGTCGCAATTTTTTTGGCAAGTTAGTATTGAGGAAAAGCATGTAAGTTTTTTTTCAGTCAGCCAGAGTCATTCATAAATAAAATCATCAAATCATGCCATGCCTTTTTTTCAGTGTTATTGTTATTGTTAATGGATTTCTTAATTTAAGTAGGTTGTATCAGTTACCATTAATTAAGCTTTCATTCAGGTTATTGTTTTGAAGAACATTTTCCCTGAAATGTTATCATTCAAAATTCTTTTGTTATGCAACTTGCAAAAGATTATCTAACTTCCGGTTAATGTCCGCAGTCCATAATATACCAATAAAGTAGTATGATTCCGCAGCGCAGCAGTGAGTATTTTTAGTTTCTTCACAGAATATTTACAAAACTGTTAAAAAAGATTATATTTTCAGTGAAAACCTTGCACATTGTCTTAGCCCATGATAATCCCCCAATTCCCCCACCCCCGTTCCTAACCTTGTGTTATATCCTTACTGGAACATAAGAAATGCTGGTGTGAATATATTAGGTGGTTAAAATGTGTAAATTTTTGTTAAAAAGATGGTATGATATAATAATCAGTGTGAATTATTTTGTACAGTACAAAAAATGCCCAGGCAAAAATTGATTAAAAAATGTGTAAGTGGAAGTATTTTTTTGGTTATAATAGCTTGTTCTTTGAGTGTATGTATAAAAAATATATTTGATTTTTAGCTTTTTCCCCCAAAGCCATTTTCCAAATTATTTTTAATTGTGGTTGTATTAATAATTAAAAAAGGCAATGTGGCATATCGTAAGACATACCTAGTAGCTTTTTCTGATCAGTATGAATTCGTACGTCTTCTGTAACTGTAAAGTCGAAGCAAAGTTTTTTTGTTGTAGCATAAATTTTTGTCATTTTGAGTTGTAACATGATGGTTTTATAAAAAACACAAAACAAAATTACATAGAGACAAACACAAAAAACACAAAAATAATTAATTAAAATACAAAAAAAAAACAAAAAAATCTATTTAAAAAGTTTCTACTTTGAAATTTCTGTTTGAAAATAAAACTTACCTTCTGGACAGCTTATCACTGGACAGCATTGATCCGGCTTCTTTTCAATTGTACAGTCTTGACCAATTGGCTTGGTAAAGGGGCACACCCTCAGATAACACATAAGCATGCTATTGTGACAGGTACAGTTGAGACAGGGCTCATTTGTGAGAATGCGGTCGCCCTCGCCATAATGATTAAACATGTAGTAACAACCTCCTGTTTTAGAAAACAAAGCATTGTTGGATATATTTTTTGGCAATTTTTTTATAGATTACGCTTCAAGCTGCAATATAAAACTTTTATTCTGGTCAAGTTTTTTAACAATCAGTGAAAGAAATACCTAAACTAGGCAATAATCATAAATGCAATGAATCAATGAGTGGCTAATGACAGGTCGTGATGTTGATGAGCATGATCCTGTTACGTGATTAATGGTAATGATAACAATGTACCCTGCTTTTCTTCATTCTACAAACTTTTTCAAAAGCGTTTTCATCAGTAGATTCCCAGACGAGCATTCTGTCTGTCTCTGAATTTGAATGAATAATTCCGTTTTATAATACAGACCAGTAGTGTGTTTTTTCTGAATAGAGATAAAAATCTTCTGAGAGGATAATACACAATTTAAAATGAATGTAGATTCTGGATACAATCAAAAAGTCTAGCAGAAGATGTAACGGTACTCGCTTTTTATCCCCAAGTAGCATGAAACATTTCATGTGAATTGTAAGTTTGTATAAAAACGCCCGGAGCCTATTTTAAAAAATGTAAAGCAAAAAAAAGGAATTAACAATCAACAATGCGCTTTTTTATCTCTGCTTTTTGGTAACAAGACGTTCAAATGCGGAGCTACTTCCTTTTGAGAATGTATTACAGTTGGTAAAAATTGCACACATTTTTTACTATTATAATTATGTAGGTATACAGTAGACTGAATTCTGTAAGGTAGTGGATTATGAGGAGCAAGATTATTGACCCCTGACCCCTCTTCCTTTTTAATGTACGGTATAAACGCATAAATAATAGCTTGTTTGAAATGTAGTTAAATGTGTAATGGCTTTATAAATAATGCCCGCAAAATATTTGCGTGATTTTGTGTAATTTTCCAAAAAAGTTGCAGTTTCATAATGCAGTTATGGATAATGCGTGGGAATGTGCATGTGAATTGCGTAAGTTTAAACGTAATAGCTTACCCTCTGCGTCTTCATCGTCGATTGCTGGAGCTATAAAGAAAAAAAAAGAGAATTGGGTTAATTATCATTAAAGCTTAAAACGGTCATTGGAAAATTGTGTGAAAAACGGATGGTTTCATTTTGTACATGTGTTTGACTTGAGGCCATTGAGTCCAGAATCATTTTTCTAAACAGATTGTTTGTTAAGTTGAGATTGTGCATTTAAAAAATTTGTTGCAGATTTCATTAAACTTTTGGGTGTATTTTGTATGCACTTGGACATTGCGCATGTCAAGTGTCTCTGTTGAAATTTCCTTTTTCCTACACGACCTTTGGAAGAAAAGGAAGGAAGCTTGAAAACAATTTCAGCAGTATATATTTTCAAACTGTATTCGTTAGACATATGTCCCAGAGAATATATGTAGGCATGACATAAATATGTAGGTATAATAGGTATTGTATGGGTATGGCGTTTTAAAACTCGTCGAGAATCAAGGAAAATCGAGAGTAAGGCGAGTTGTTAATGATAACTAGAGACACGACGATGCACTAAGGAGCATGTGAGTGAGTGGGGGTGGATTGGGCCATTTGCCAACATGACCAAGCCCATATTATTACAAACGTGAGCAAAAAAGCACCTGCATTCTATGCCGCCGTAAAGCAACTTGTTAAAACAAGGGAATATTCAATAAAATATTTGTTTTTCAAAACGTAATAAATCCTTACGCAGCAGTATACACGTGTCGGGAATATTTTTTTAAAAGAAATGGCAATAAATCAAGTATGAAAAATTATTGACATTTTTCCTACAGAACCCAAAAAATGCAGGCAGACAGGTAGGAAAAGGAAGTGCATATCTTTTAAACTTGGTTGTATCCAGCCATCCAATAATATTAACATGTTCTACGATAAATTGACGTCAATGTTCAAAACGATATACTTTTTATCTGTTTAGATTCAAATAAGAAAAAACATGAGGCTGAATTTAATCTCTCATCGGGAACATGATTGTTAACACCAGAACCATTTTACAGTGAGAAATAAACTCTCTGCATAATAATTATTCAGTAAGCTCTCCATGCAATAATAAGTGGTAATGATAAGATTCACATCTTTTTTGCTGGTACTTGCTCAATGAAACATTTTAAGCACACTTTTAAATGTGAAAGGGTCAACTACCCACTCTTCATCCAACTGGCGGAACCTGAAACATTATCAGTTTTTTTCTAAACTCTCCATGAGAAAAGGAAGCAGAAAACTATTTTCTGATATAAAATTAGCATGCCTTTCTTGCCATTGCAACACCAACTTGATTATGATTGCTGCTATCAATTACGTGTGAAGAAACATGCATGCATACTTATTTTATTAAGCTGGACTAATTACAGATATTTATGCAAAAGTGAATTTGTCCGTTTTTATATAAAAACCTTGTTAATTGTTATCCCGCTTCTAAATAATCTGTTATTATCTTTACGCTAAAAGTGCATTTTTTCTGCGTGTGTTCCGGAAAATGTTTCAATTATTCTAACTTTACGTTAAAATCCTATCAGCTCACCAATTTCCGTCAATTTTTAACTACCAGTAACAACAGAGTCACATCCCTGTTCCTGCTAATATTTCTCAGAAATGCGGAAACAGAGGAAAGTGATATCAGTTTTTAATGAAAATAGCAGCTTGTGACAAGGATTATTCTAGCTTTTGTAATTCTGTAAGCTGTTGGCTGTATAAAAATGCTAGTTTTAAATTTAAATCCAGTAAAGAATCTTTTGGATTAGCTTAACTGCTAAGAATTAACGTATATTTTGATCCCCGCTTTGCCATTATCCCAGGGGATCAACTACCTAACTGCTTTCCTTTTTTTACCAAGAGCTTTTGCCACCCAAACCAAAATCATATCATTTTAGCACACAAAAACGTTACTTAATTTTGCACAACTTTACATTAGCTTTTACTACGTGAGTCCATGAAAATGAAGATGTTTGGGTAATTTGCTACAAACCACCAACGTTTTTTAGTTTAATCTGCTAATACATTTTTTTTGTATTCTCCAAAACAAATCTAAATTATAGCTAATAGCATAATATAATGTAGAAGTATTGCACATATTGCATAGGTAGATATTATAGCAAACTAGCAAATTACCATTATCGTGCTCACCGTAATCATGATCCTTCTCTCAATGCTCACTGTCAAGTTGAACAGGATTACATAAGGAAGCCAGAGGAAACTCAGGCGAGAAAAAAGGAAATGCAAAATGCAAAGCACGATCTTAGTGTCTTCATCATCTTCTCCATCACACAATTTACATCTTATTTTTTGCACACACACGTACGTACGTACTAGTAATAATAATAATCATAATCATATTTTCATCTTGAAGATGATCATGATCATCTTCATCTTCATTATCATCCCCAATCCTGATCATAAGCCACAATGTGCACACACTTACTTTTTACTCATTCAAGCACAACGAAATAAATGTAGTTCGTTGGCATGCATGGTCCTTCAACTTTCAATAATATAGTTATTAGTTGGCTCTATGTAGTCTTTTGCTTAAGTTTTGTAAAGTGGCCAGTATGATTCTTGTTGCAATTTTCAAGTTATTTTTTTATTGCACGAAATGCACGACTCCATAGAATGCATCATGAGCGTTTGTTTCTTATGGATTTTTTTTTACTGGTTCATTGCTACCCCGCTATGCTGCCTGCATAATAATAGTAATATTATCCTTTTTTCATCTTACTGTACGGTAAATACCACGCACTAAAATGCATTGCAATTTTTTATAGAGTTTTGTTTTTAAAATGAGAAGGGTGTCAAAAGATCATTGACAAAATAGCAGAAAACTAATGATTAGTTTGAGATGAGATGATAATAAAGTATGCAAATAAATCTTTCCCGCTATTTTTAGGCAATGGTACTGGACACCAATTTTGGCAAGTTCAGTTCAAGTGCAAGGATGCAAGAACGGAAATGTAGAAAAACGCTTTGAAATTTACAAATCAGCGAAAATAATTCAAATTAGATCTTGAGATAAATAAGTGGATAATTGGATCAGCCGCTATTTTACTTACAAATTAGAAAACATGATCATCAAAAACAAAAAATTGTGCTAAAGTTACCACCACGAGGATCTTCCTTACTCAATCATTCTTATGCATGTGCCTTTTATGCGCACAGCTTCATATCGGAAGTGATATTTTTATACAGTTTTCCAAAGAATCCCTTAACCTTGAATAAGCTATTCCACTGATCATGATCACTAACAAAGTCTCTGTTTTAACTCTTTTGAATTGAGTATGATTAACTTACTATCACGTTCTAAAAACAGCAAAAAACTGTAAATGAGGAAGCGCAAAATATTTGGAAAATCAATTTATTGTAAAACAACTTAATATACAAAGTAAGTGCCACGAAGTTTTAGGTGAATGGAGTGTGTTCTCATTTTCATGCCTGTGCACTATAACAATTGTACAGAATAAAGATTCCTAAAACTAGTCAATTTGTTTATTTTTATCAAACGCCAATTTTGCAGTGTCATGATTGCCGGCTTTAAAAATAAAACGCGTGTGTGTATCTAGTGTTTTATTTTTTGGCAAGCAAAAATATACTCTTCTGTAAAGTGTATATAGAATACAATGCCTACCTTTTTAGTTTGATTGTCATATTTTTTTACCTTGAGACAAAGGATGGCGTAGTCATAAAAAGCATCTATGTATGCATTTTTTCTTTTAAAAAAGTGCCACCAGCAAAGCTATAGTTTTAAACCAGAGATCCAATGCCATTTCTATTTCTGCTACAATTTATTTAGACTAGGTGACCATGACAAAATTCCCGTAAACCTTTGAGGGTTTTTTTGGCCCCCACTTCCAGAAATGCAAACAAAAATACACACTTGTCACAATTTTAGACAAATGATTGTTGCAATTTTTTGAAAAAATATTGCATCGGAACATTGCAAAGCCATAAAACACATCACGAGTACAGTAAAAGTGCTTGTTTTAGTAGGTACTTTGTTAGTACTTGTGTCAGACTTGAAAAACGTCGAGACTGAAAAGCAAACAGCTTATTTTTACTGGACACTAGTCCATTCTACAAAAAGCAAACAAACCCAAAAATATTTCAAATGCGTCATTCCTCCTTTCAGGTAGTTTACTGTGTTAGCAGTGTGGGCGTCTAAAAGTAATGAATGGGCTTGGTGTGATCATCTCTCCACTGAATTGCACTTCACAAGACAGTCTGGCGCGGTAACAATGACCAATGCGTTTTTGTGCTGTGCCGTCGTCATTTGTATTTGTACATATTTGTTTTTCTTCATTTTTGTCAAAATTAGCACAAAGTAACAACTTCTTGTTGCATTTTTTCTTGCAGGTGAATAAAAATTGATTGAATTTTTTGAAAATTTCCCATGTCAAAAATAATTACATGGTGCTATGCTGTTGGAAATTGCAACTATTTAATGGACTGACAATCAATCAATAAACCAACAGGCTTGCGGATAAAAATAATTGCTGTGTTTCAATTTGTTACTCCTATTTGCATTATCATTACGCAATACTGGCATTTTAACTGGCTCCCGTCACTCAATCTTTTTTAAGGTGCAAGCAATAAGTTTTAAACCCATTATTATTAAATATTACGTATAAAGTTGTGTGTGTTCACTGAGCTGAGCAAGAAAGAAGATGCCAACCTTCAGCAACCTTGAGCTTGAAAGCTTCTCGAGTGTGTACACTGCATGTACACTGTTTCAGTAGATTCAGTAGAAAAAAAGGGCTACGCCAAATGGTTACGGGATGTTTAAAAAATGATTTCTGTTTTTGCCTCAGCGGTTTATCGATCCGCCGGGGCTTTGCTCTCATTTGTCATAATAATGAGGGCTGAAAATTGCAAAACACCTTGTAGGGAAGCGTGTTTTCAACTGTCTTGAAGAAAAATTCCTAGAAGGATTATTTAAGTAATGGCTACTGACTGGTCAGCACTAAAAACTACGCTCTTGGTTGTTGAGCATGTTTTCTAGTAAAATAAGTTGTCCATTTTTAAAAAACAATCAAATCTAAATTCAATTCGGTAACAAGTAACTGGATTGGTATAGAAAGCTATAAAAATAAGCCAATTAATAAGCATTTAATTTCAATGATAACAAAATGGTCACTTATAACCGCTTGTTTTGTGCTTTTTTGAGAACATAATTGGCTGATTATTATTACTGCTACAACATTGCCAACATTTTCTGCGAACACTGCATACTAATGCATGCATTTAAGCTAATTAATGGAATATTATTATTATTCAGTGCCACCGTATTTTTTCCTGATTGTGGCGGCATGATCACCACGAAGGTGAAAAAATAAGTGTTTTTCAACAGACTTCCTGCATCAAAAAGACTCTTCTGCTGTCTACATGATCTGACTACTAAAATGTGTATTTCCCCGCTTTAATAGTATTCCTAGTAGTAAAGAAAAGACAAGATGCAAAAGTGTAAGCAGAAGGAAATTACGCATCATGATTCATCATCATCATTCCACTTGAGCAACTACTACTTTACTCATCATCATCAACAATCAAAAGTTGTACTATGTACGTTCATAGACCTTCACTTCACGCACAAAATAATAATAATAATATGACGTTACATCCACAAACAAAAGAAAATTGGCCTATCCAGCGGCAAGGCCATAAGCTTGAATCTGTGAGCTAGTTTGGTTGCATTGCAAGTTGTTTCTCTTCTTGTCTGTCTTCTGTAAAAGGCATGAAATGAAAACGGAGATAGAAAAAAAAGTTTTACCTTTACCTTGCATAATGACAGGTGCTTCTTAAGCTGCCACTAAGGTTTACATTGCCTGGCTACTAGTTATAGTTTCTTCTTGGAAAACTATAGATTAACTTTACAAGCAGTAGTAGTAACATTGCCTACTGGGTCTAATCACAAAATGTTTTTTGTGTGATTTGACTTTTGGGTCTGATATCAAAATCTGTCCATTTTCTTTTAATGTTGGTGTATCAGATTTATCATAACGATTTTCAAGATAAAATTATTTTTCATGCTATATATACAAAACAGTAAGTTAGTACACGATCTGCTGTTTTGTGCTTTTGTACTTTAATCCTCCACTTTTTCTAAAGTTCCTGTCGCCGTTGAGTCAACGACCTTGTCTAGGTAAGTCAATAAAAACGGAGTTGAACGCGGAGGGAAAGCCGAGTAAAAAACTGTGTGATACACACGTTGACGAAAAATATATGAGCGTGGTCAATTGCAAATACTAATCCTAGTGTAATGAGTTACCTGTTATGTAATACGTTGTTGTAATAGTGTGTACATTATCATCATCAAATTTTCTAAGAACTCTTTTTTCCTTGCTCTTGTACAAATGTCCGCCGGCTACTTGTTACCGAAATTTGACACGGGGAATCAGAGTGACAAAACTGGTACAAGACAAGACGGCGCTTTGGGGCATGACGCAAAAATAGATTGACAGTTTGCATTATAACTGTATAGCTTTTCTATTTATACACGGTTTTTTTCTGCACGCAAAAAATAAAAAGATTATAAAGAAGATAAGAACAGTTGCCTGGTCCAGTCCACTATTATTGCAGAAGAAGGAGAAGAAGAAGATGAGTAAGAAAACATTCAGGTTTTTCTGCATTTGAGTATTATGACCACTGCGCTGCATTTCTAATTGTTAGAAAGACAACTACAAGCTGCCTGTTGTACTATGGTCAGGGTACTCTCTTTAAAACTGCTATTGACCGACTGACAATAATATGTAAGTTTTGACAAAACAACAGATGGCTGATAATAGCAGTAGATTCATTGACGCTGAAGACACAACCTTTCTGCTTCATTACTACACGAGTCTGAATTTTGTTATGCCAGTTATATGGGTTTACTACTTGGTTTTTGTTTTCTCAGCCAAAACCAAAAAATTGGAAACGGCTCTTTTAGTGAAATGTCATTGTATTTTCGAGACTTGACGCTGGGATTTGTGAATATGTTATTGCAATTTAAAATAAATACATATTAGAAGATCTTTTCGATTATTCATCAGAAATAATAATGTAACTGGTAATCATATAGATTGCACTCATATCATGTTCCATGTTCCACACCAAGTTATATAGCCAGAAGCAAAAAGAGTTTGAGTTTTATAATGATTATTATGTAAATCTTTGAATTTGGCTAGTAAACAAGCAAGTAGAACTGATTTACATTAAAAACGTTTCACTCATTTTATCTGCCCACCTCTTTCTTCTTATGCTTCAACAAAAACAGGAAGAGAGTTTAGAGTACTGGGTGCAGTCCGAGTCCAGCAAACTTTTAAGGTTGTTCAGTGATTCATTTATTGCTGGATTAAAAGCAAGTTGGATTAGTACCTTGTGTGTACCGGATAATGACTGATTTTCATTTAATTGAAAATATTGCATCATGTTTTGCTGGCTAGGTTTTTTCTAATGAAGTGAAATCTCTTTCATTATCCGTGTTTACGATGACACTGATGAGCTATGCATAAAAATTAAGTAGATTGAAAAAGCATCACTATCTTAATATATTTTACTGCCATTACTGAATTACAATGATTTCAAGCAATATTTTTCCTAATAGACATAAAAGTGTCATCGTAATAACACGCCAGCACGGACTTTACGAGCATTTCATGAGAATTTTAGCAATTTAAAAAGTGCTGGGCTTATAATGCATTTTTTTTTTCAAAATTGTGCACTTTATCAACCCAGTCCAGTATCAGTTCAATCCAGCACTTTGAAGAAACACGTGTGTCATAATGATCGGCAAGCTAAAAGACTTTGTTTTGACAATGGCCAAAGGTGACAGCGAAATATTACATAATGATCTTAATATTACGTTACCAGGTAACAAGTAAATTATGCACGTGCATTCATATTCACTTCCTCATTCTTTGACAGTTTTAACCTTTAGCAGTTTATCAATAAAAGACGTTATGCAAACCAGAGATTTAGTCATTTTTAGGAAATACCCAAGTTTTACTTTCTTTCAACTTCTAAATCTTGTCCATTGTTCTCATGAGTTTGTAATGACTTATGTAGACCTCTGAATCATCATCATCATCTTAAAATGAATCAAAATGAACCTTTTAATAAGTTAAGTAATAGCCGGCAATCCACAAACTAAATTGTCTAACAAGCCATGAATAGCGGTACTAAAAGTACCACTTTATCTACCATTTACGCATGTACCTAAGCAATTTATTCTGTTTAATTAATAGCCCATACAAAACTACTGCCAAAATGACAACATTTTTTATACTATCTCCAATCCCTATAGACTTTTCCCATTTTCTAAACAAGTCAACGTTCTGAAAATGGGTACAACTGCAATTGGGATGTGGGTACAACATTTAGAGAATTAAATTAAATAGGTAATGTATAATGTATTATGGATAAGAAGTACACATAAACTTGTGTGTGTTCATCATCATCCTTTAAGACATGAAAGCAGTAGCCAGATAGAGCAACAAGTAGATCTTCTTAAATGACGGATTGCAATAAAAAAGTGAATCGTACAGAAAAACTTGATCATCATCATCACCCGCCGCATCATCCACAAACAGTTCACTTTTTTAAATTGTACGTAGGCATGAATTCTATCTTCTACCTTTTTGACATTGTTGCTGCTATTCTGCTGCGTGGCTGGCTTTTTAAACAATTCATATGGTACCCGAAAATGCAACAATGATAGCATAATAATTTTTTCCTTGAGTTTTAAATTTTATCATTGCTTTATAATGCCGCACATTGCTGTTTCAATTATTTTTAATATTTTTTTCTTTCTCTGTGAAAGAAACGTACGTGGTATCATTGCAGTTTTTTTACAGAAAAAATGAGGAATGTACAAAACGACAAAACAAAAATACGATCGCATGGCAGTTTTTTTATAATTTGGAGAAAAAAGTTGTTCAAGTGGTAGAACTAGTGGAGATTAATGGCTGTCTTTGTTAACTGCGTAGTAAAAATGCATTTCGGGCTTTTCTCTCATATTTTTTGCATCAAAAACATAAAAGAAAGAAAAAAACATTATCATCATTGGAAATATAATTTAAACATGCACGGACCAGCAGCACCCTAAAGAAAAAAACAGGCAAGAAGCAGAGTAATATGCACTTTGATTATTTTGAACTTTTGCGACTTTTGAATGGCATAGCTAACCGAAAGTGATGATGATATCAACTAGATGATGATGATGATGATAAGAAGCCTGTGATAATTTCCCATGAAAATTGTACATTATTTGATTGTGTCACGGCAAAACTTTTTGAAAAAAACAATGGAAGCAAAGAAAGCAGCACTTGTCATCATCACTTTATACTCGTTTAAAGATCAATACCATGTTCATTTGCCGGTAAGAACATGGTGCATTGCATAATAATAACCATTTAAAAAACTGCATCTTCAAAAAGACTTTAAGGTTTAATGCACTTTTGGCATCGGGTAAACCTGACGTTTGATTGCTGCTCTGGAAGGTAATAAATAAAAAACAATGCAAAATAGCTTGTATATTTCTCTTTCTATTTATCCAAGTTTTTTTTTGCAAATGATTTCACAATTATGGCATATCTTTTTTTGCTTCAGTCATTGTCCTTCACTTTTTGATATTGATAGAGTACTCTTGTTTTTAAAGCTTGCCAGCTTTTTAGCACCAAGAAAACATGAACTTGAATTACTTACAAGTTTTATTAGCATTGTTAAACCAACTTACTAAGCAGTATTGTTGACTTTTCGGTTTCCGCTACTTCTTACACATTGTATTAAACAAGATAGGTAGCTGGTATTTAAAAACTCTTTGTTTTTTTGTGCGGTTCAACATTTTCTTGGTTTCAAAATTTACTGGCAACGCAACGCCTACTCGGATTAAATGCCTACTTGTAAATTCAGCAAATAAAAAATCAGCATTTATGCACACTTGATTTTGCAAGAATGTGATCTGTGATCTTGATTGCAGAAAATGAAGATTTATTTAAATGATAAGAATAAAAAGAAGAGACCAGAGGGAAAAATCTTGTTTTACGACCCTGTTGATACATTTCACTGTTTTAAAGTCTTCTATGAATACCTAAGCAGCGCTAATAAAACAATGCATTTTTGTACCCACAAAACTCTGTGGCTGATGATGATGATGATTTGATGATACAATACAATTTATTATGCCATGCCACTGAACATCCCTATTACATGCCATAATGAGCTAATAAAATAGAATGCAGTGCCTATTCCCATTTATTTTATAGATAGTGGTTTACACACTTTATATTATTCTTTCCATTTCATTTTTGCATGGTGTGGTTGATTTCATTGGCGTAATTGTGATTATATCACCGAAAAAATCAAAATCAGGTTGTATCGTGCCAAATTGACTTTCTCGTTGAGAAATTTCCTTTTCGTATCCATTTTCTTTTCAAGAGACAAAAAAATTATATCGATGGTTGAGGGAATGGCCAAGTCAATTTTGAGGGAAGGAACCTGTCAGGGTTTTTTCATTACAGATTCCCTTTCTCTCTGGAAGTTTTCATAACTGTCAGGTTTTTAAAGAAAACTTACACTATTTTTGGTGCTAATTTCAAATATTTGGAATACTCTATTTTACTGTATTGATTGCAAGGTCAAAGGTCAGTTACACTTTTTTATACACTAAGCACGTTTGTATGCGTAGGCAGATGTAATATTTTATGTCATGTGGACACTGACAGAGGACGAATATCTTGTCATGATAATGATGACTTCATCAACCAACAATGAATCATTTTGAAGATGACTACGTGCCTGTGAAGAAGATGTTATGTACTATCAATTTAAAGTAGTTTTTGTAGCATAAAATTAACAACAATTAATGTGGAATCAATTAGCAACATATTTTTCACACTAATTATTACAAAATCAGAAGAAATGGTGAGGACAGCTTGCCTTGAGCTAAAAGTTATTATGATTTTTACATGACAAATTGATAATTAATTTAAAACATGTACAAACAGATCACATCCGTTTTTTGTGATTTTCACACATGATTATAAAGAAAAATGCTAAAATAAATATTGTACTTACCGGCATGCGCTTGATTAATAAGTAATCCTAGAATAACTAAGGTAATAAGTGGGAGGAGAGACTCAAAGTCTATCCTCAGTCGACCCTTCATCCTGACTCCTTCCGTGGGTAACTCGGGCTACCCGTGGTGGCTACTTCAGTCTTGCTTCCGTTTTTTGTTCCAAACAACAATCCAGAAAAATATACCGAAGAGAAGTGGTTTTCTCGACTGGGACGTCTGCAAATCATAAAAACAGAAAAAAAATCTTCAAAAAATTGCATGCCATTTTTGTAAGTTGTAATTAAAAGCAAAATAGTAACTGCATCTCTACAAGCAAAGCCATAAATGTGTAAAGTACATCCTGTCAGAGATGTCGGCACGTTGTCAGCGTCGGCAAAACTGTATTTTGCACCAATCATTCATTCTGAAGATCAATACCAGTCATTTTCCTTTTACCAACAATGTTTGACCTTTTGATGATGATGAGCAACAGTACTCAACTGCCAACTCAACAGCACAGTGCAATATTATTATTATTATTACCACTCAGCAGTAAAAAATTGATGCATTGACGTTTCAAACAGAAAACCAGATTTATATTATGCTTTTTAACCTGCAACAAATCAACTTTTGCAAACAATCATACCAAAAAACTTACACTGAACATGTTACATGGTCAATGTTCAAAAGCTCTAGAAAAATAGCATGCGGTGCACTTGAGTACCTACCTATTATACGCATTTTACCGGGTATGTACACAAGTAATAAAAATGGTTTGCGTAGTTATTATAATAATTATAATTTATATGGAACTTGCTCTCTTGTTTACTGTGCCATTATCATCATCCCAACTCAACACGCATCATTTTTCACTCCGAATTTTTGGATACGTGTGTTCTGTTACAAAAAAGGTGTGTGTATGACTTTACGCATTAGCAATAAAGCAACTGACTTTTCACCTTGAATCCATCATCTCACAAAATCATCACATCCGCAAAAAAAACGAGAAATATTTCAAGTATTCCATTCAAGTGCAGATCCCGTAACCAAAAAAACACTGGCCTAATTCAAGTGACATAATATTTTTCTCAAGTTCAAACAAGTCAACTTTTTATCATTTTCTAGCTATACATCATCACTAGCAATTAAATTATTAATGGATTCGGACTGTGTTCTTGCATGGCGTGTTTTATTGTTTTGCTTGTTGTGCCGTTAATGATGACGCCGGCGAGTTGGTCAGTGCACCTTTTCTGTTCTCAAATTGCGTAACAACTAATCTGAGAAGAAAATCAAAGTCCACGTTTTTCTTCTTCTAGAAGACTTGCATAGACTCAATGATGATGATGACAGGGAAGAGGATAAAAGTTGAAGGCAAAGTTGTAATAATAATGATGAAGATGATGAACAAGTTGAAGTTATTGTTTTTTTTTGCTGCTGCATACATCATACCCTGTCGCTGTCTTAAAGCCAATAATCTGGGTACATTTGTGCACACACAATAATTTTTTTGTTTGTGTAACACAGATAGATAAACGATAATGATAATATGCGAGTAGTGGAGTAGTGTGAATGGTAAAACTTTCAAGATTAAAAACCAGATAGAAAACGAAGCTAAAAAGAAAGAAGAGTCTTTTTGTAGATCCTTCTTGTAAACTGGCTAGGAGCTAATGACCAAGTAAAAAAAATCATTTACTAAGCCATGTTGTTGCAATTCAATGAAAAAGTTGATCATTCTTTTCACTAACTGCATATTACTATTGTTTTGCAGTGTAGTCAATAGCAAAAGTTGCTGCTGCTTCTATACCACCGCAACACAGTATCACCACTGGTGCCACTAAAAAGCACAGCTTACTAAACTAAACAATAAACAGCATGAGATCTGTAAAATTGCATCTGCAGAAATACTGGTCAAGGAAATGCTGTCTTGGTACCGTTTTCCCAGCCGAGAAAAAACGTTACTTCTAATAATCCTTTTTTGTCTGAAAAATTATCAGGTAGCTTGAAAATATATTTGGAAGTATTGAAAACGTATAACATGGTGATTAGTTTCTCTGTCTGTGTAACCGTAACCACACTGGCTATTATGTCATTTTCGGCGAGACAGCTTATTATCTTCAGCCAACTGAAGATTAACATTACTGATAATTACCTTAAAGAAACGTTGGTGATATAACGCTACTTTCTTGCCATTTTGGCGATTTGACGTAATATTGAGCTTGAGCTTGTTTTGGGAATAAATATGGTGATGACATGACAGTCGTCATCAGGATGATGATGATGAGTCCTTAAAGATTTCAAATTGTCACCGTGAAATTTTTCTGTAGAATTTTACAGCACACTTTAAACTTGCATAAAAAACTAGGCACATTTGAATATGAATGCACAGCTGCAAATATAATTGGGCGTAATTTATTGAACTGAGAGAAGGTAAGTTTTTTTGCATGCTTTGTTAGTTGAACTCGTGTGGAATGTTGATAATATTTTTTGGGCAAGTTGACGAAGGTGAAATGAATTGGCCCTCTGCGGGAGCCTGGCTTTGTTTCCTTGCCACCAGGGTGAGATTGGGGTGAGTAATGCAGGTAATTTATTTCTCCTTCGCTTTGCAACTACAAATGCACACACGCTATCTACCTTAACGTAACAACAACTGCCTGTTATGCAGTATTTTATTATGAATCTCTTTGCAAAATTGTAATGGACAACATAACACCGTCATTTAATGACTAATATTTATTCATAAGTGTTTGTCCATCTACTTAACTGTAATTTATCTCTATTCGCCTTTCACTTTTGAATTGTTTTTATATTCTTGTGAAACTGGTAAAAAAGGTGATTTCTTAAACTGAGAGCCCTAAAGGCGTTTTTAAAAGAAAATGTGGTGGTGATTTGACTTTTTAATAGAAAAGTATTATTAGCAAAAAGCTGGTTACATGTTGATTGCTATAAAGGTAAAATTTTGCGATTCTATGCAGCTTTATAATTTGCTAGTACATTTCCCCGAAAAATGCCTTTATCAATTTTGTAATTTTTTCTTCTGCAGTTTTTTTTTGCATTTTTATATTCTGCTTGTTCTGACACCCGATAAATAATGTAACATGTGCGTGTGTGCATGTTCAATTGATTTAATCAATCATTTACGACATCCTCACATCATCCTCACTTTTTACCGAAGTTTCGTTTTAAAATCCAACAACTGCTAAAATGCAGCAGTGTAGTTTCATTTAATGAAGGATAATCATTACAACAGATATACTGAGTGTGGAAGACAAAGACTCGGAGGAAAACGTGAAATTCCAGCTTGGCACTTTTGTGAAGGTTAAAGTAACCGGTTTGCAAGGCTAACTTTCACAGATTATTACCAGCAGCATTTCTTCAGAATATTTTGAATGCGGGTACTAATAGGAAATGCAATATTTGTAGCAACTTACAAAACAGTTTATTTGTTTGCTATGCAACGCACACAGCTTTTGAAAAGTTTGAAAGTGATAAATAATGCAACGACTTATACGTAATATGTATAGATACACATAATAATTAATTATTGTGACTTGAGTAAACCGTATAAGTTCAGATGGTACTAAAATGTGTGTCAGATAACCCGGCTTGAACTTCTCTCTTTCTTTTGTTTACACTTTGCACTCGAAAAAAAGTGATTAGGTTTTACCAGGATCCATTGTGCATGGTCATGTTGGCAAATACTTTTGGCAACTTCCTTGTAGCCTTGTGTATTTCTCTGCATTTTTTTCCTCCGAAGAATGTACATATTTGTTATTCATGAGTAGACAATATTAATGTGCCATTTGGCGTCACCCAGAACAAGTTGACTGGGATATTAAACGTAACTTTAGAGAGAGAAAGAGCACAAGTACCTATTATTAAGGTCAACCAAAAAAAAGTAATAAAAAATTGCATGCATAAATACTTTTGTTTGTTCTATGGATTTTTTTCAGGTAATATTTAAATGTTCACAGTTTAACGGGGAAATAACTGATAAAAAAATCTTCAAGTTACGGTGTTTTTATGGTAAAAGCTTCGGAGAGAGGAAAAAAGTTATAAAAACAAGAAATTCTTTTTAAAATTCAATTTATCTGAATGGCCATTACAAATGAGGTTTTGCATTAGAATGAAATATTTCATGGGTTGTTAAGGGCTTTGGGCTTTACAAAAGTATGTATTTTTTGCCATTTTCACTGACCTCTCTCTTGCGTTCCCGTTGTAAAGAAATATGTGTTGAGCAAGGACAATATTCTCTCGGTTTTTATGAGCATTTTAAAAAGAAAATGGTTGAAAATGACAAGCTTTAAGTTAAAACATTAACAAGGTTGTATGAATATTTTGCTAAAACAACTTTAAAACATATTCTGTTTGATTGGTTTGCATTCCTGAGGTTTTTCAGAGAAATTCAAGAAACCTTGAACATAGTTATGTGTTAATTTTGTACAACTTTTTCTGGTATTTTGAGACTATGAGGAAGAATTAGAATTTACCCTAAAGGAAATACGTCTCAACTTGCTATTTATTAAGAAGTCTCCAGGAAAATGATTTTGTCTGGTGGAGTAACATTCTTGACGTTTGAAAAACTCGCCCATTTTCCATATTTGGAATGCATTATTTTCTACTCCTTTTTATTGCTAGCGGTTATGTTACCAGAATCTAAAAAAACCTGCCTAATTGATTGCTGACCTATATTTTGACAGGCTGGTAAATAGTAACACTGGTCAGTTGTGTGCTGGCAGCAATGTGGATTTCATTCTTGCGGCCTCTCTGTAATTTAAACCCCAAGCCGACTTGTGCTTTGTGCTGGAAGCTAAACACACACACAGTTTGCAATTTTCTACACATTTGTAGCCCAGCTCGTGTTTCAACTTTTTAGTATAAAAAACGCAATAATAACAATTTTCTTCAAAGGCCTCCGATCAAACCGCAAAGCAACAAATATCGCGTGGCATTATTGACAAGTCATTGAACCTCTCTGTAAAACAACTGCGCGTAGTTGAAAGATAAACTGAGAGAAATTAGTAAACACACAAAAATAATTAAGGATTGAATTCACTCACGCAACGCAAGCCCTTCAATCTGCACATCTTGGCTGTACACAGGAAACCATAAATCAAGTATATGTGCTCACTTTCATGTTATTACTACGGTACTGGAGTGAAAAAAGATGAGTTAAAATGTTACATGTATTAGGCTGGACTAGAAATATCTCATATCACTACCAATTATATAATAACTTTTGCTAAAAACACCGTAATGCCGAGTAAAATGATAACCCTACTATCTCTAAAACAAACGTAATCACATCAACAGTTTTCTTAAAATGGAAAGGTCGCATCATCTGCCAGCAACACCCACCGCCTTAGAGGAAACAGGAAAAAAATGAAAATATGTAGGAAATGCAGGTGAAAAAAATTCATAGGGAGAAAATCAAACGTGATTTATTTCCGCGCAACGGTATCATCTCTCAGCATTTTTCACAGGATCGACATGCAACCCAATCCCAATCATACACGCTGTGTGTAAAGGATCCACACATTATGCAACACGGCTTATTTATCTTCAAAGAAGAAAAAAACGTTTCTTCCAACAACGTCAACTTGACCATGAGAAAACTGTATAAAAAAATCTGACAAAAGACAAGACACTCACGTAATATGGCCAACCACATAGCCTGCAGTGCAGACACTAGACATGCAAACTTTAAAGAATTGTAAATCCTCACAGTAATATAAGAAGTGGGAGAATAGTGAAAGAAAACTACCAACTCATGATTCAACTGTAAGGCAAAAAGAAATCACAGTTATTTCTTTTCCTTTAAAAACACGCGCATCTTCTTCTTCCACCGAACAATGTTTTTTTCTTTATCATTTTAAAAATGTATGACGATATAGTTTATTCTCGGAAATGTAGGATTTTAATCCTGATTCTTGAATATATAAATAAAGTGCAGGTAACATTATGCCAAATCAAGAAAAGAAGTGAATGACACTCGTTTTATTAATTAAGCTTGAATAGCATGCACGATTAGCAAAAGAAAAGCAATTCTTATTTTTGGTGCAGTGTATTTTACTGGGTGTGCGTTATGTGTCAGATAATCAAGCTCCAGATTGTTTAAAAAAGACGAGACGGTATCACCTACCTATAGACTATTGTGTTGTTACAGGCTATATTGTTATTTAATTTGGCAGTGAGGCCAACAGGAGAAGCTATCAATTTCGTGCTAAGCAGTTTGGAACAACTGGTGTAATAATAATAATAGGATGATGATGATGATGATCATAGTGACTAACTTATTCTCTTCCTACTTATTTCTATACCTTTTTCCCATTCCCATCACACTCATTTCACAGAATTTTTGCAGACAAACTGGCCTTGTTAAGTATATAAGTATTTATGCCTTGTAGCCCAGACTAGAGCCCAGCCTTTGGTTTTCTCTGTCGTGACTTTTTTTTCTTGAAAAAAAGTATGTACCAAAATGAGTTGCAAAATGAAAGAGGGAAAAACTGAACTTGACGTTTATTGAATGAAAGGCGCAGCATGAGACTTTTTTGGTGAGGATTGCTATATATTTGCGATTTTTCCTGAGTTGGTAGAAAAGTCGTTGTTCTTCCCAATTTTTGAGGTGATACTGATACAGCATTTGAGAACGTGTCATATTTCGTATTTAGATTTATACACTAACCACGTACTATAATCTCAGCTTCATGATACATCCGAAAAATGATACAA
Organism: Entomobrya proxima; assembly: GCA_029691765.1. NCBI lineage: Eukaryota > Metazoa > Arthropoda > Collembola > Entomobryomorpha > Entomobryidae > Entomobrya > Entomobrya proxima. The sequence continues at coordinate 8,474,680 of CM056173.1, forward strand.
CAGCCTAAAGATCATCATCATCCATGCAAGAAAATCCGCTTGCTTTTATGATTATGTTGGTGCCATACAAGCAATAATAATAATATTAATGTAATGCTCACCATCATCATCATCATAGCTGGACTTTATTTCACTTTAAAAACGAAATAAATTAAATGGTCACCCAAACTAAAATATATATTTATTTTCTTCAAGCCGACAATATTTATGCACATAAAATACATATAAATATTATCATTTTACCTTATTGGGCTTGGCTTAAAGTCGGTGAGCGATGTACCAAAATGGCTCTAGGTGCTTGACTGGCTTTTTTTGGTGCAAGGTGCCAATAAACAAAAATGGCAGCCAACGCAAAAAAAGCACGGCAGACACTTACCAGACGACAAGACAAGACTATTTTATCATCATCCACATTTATTATTGGTCCATGTGCAAAAATTTTCTTTGCAAAAAATGTACAATATCTTAAGTCACTGTCTGGTCCTGTGTGCCTATGTCTACAAACCTAACCAAAACACGTGTAAATTTATCGGTGTGGTGTGGCGAGACGAAAAAACATCTTAATTTTTTTATATTGACAGTAAGAGTGTCAATCTAAAAAAGATACAGTTATAATACAACAATTGACAATGGCTTTTGAATAAATAAGATGAATCCGTGAGTTGTAACTTGGAACGTGGATGTGTCTACATGAGAGTTAATAACATCATCATTAGGATTTATTATTGGCCTCAAGAGTTTTATTTCTCGTTTCGGGTTTCTGGTCGAAACCCTCCCCAAACTTGAAGCTATTGTCATGTAATGAGGCTTATTGGATTTTTTCATTTAGTGTTCCTTACCAATAACCAATAATATTACCATACATATTGATAATGAATATATTTTTGTAGTTACGTCTCCGAAAAAAATTGCAAACCTGAGCAATGCAATCCTACAGTGCAATGTCTACGAGAGAAGGAGGTCATCATCATCCTCATTGCTTATATAGGTAGTTATAATGCACACGCGGACACACACTTTTCCCATTTACTTCTCAGCTAGGAAAATTCTACAATGTTGGTCACGAGTTTGTAAATAGATTTTTTTGTCTGAATGTGTGTGTATCATTATTACCGTGATGACAACGACAATGATGATGGTGATGACATAATCATCCAATAATATGCGGTGTTTCACGCTTCCGCTATATGCACCCAGTGGCTAAAGCAAACAGCAGAGGAAAAATGATGATGATGATGATAAGCTATTATAATGGTTTTATAGGATGATGATGTTGTTGACTTTGATTTTTCAAGTAGGTAGTATATGACCATCATCATCATCATCTGGGAGAGAAACAGGATGAGAGTAAAAAGCTCTTCTGGAATTAACGATTAATTACGTTGGTTTGAATTACTCGATTAATTACAGAGAGAATAGCTCATTGAAGATGCAAGGAGAGTAGAAAATGAAAAAAATGATCATTTTTGATGATGATTATGTGCACTTCAAAGTATCAAGTTTCATTGTCACCTCAACAAACATAATAGTATTGGTAGTATAGCCAAGTGAGTAATTTGCTACGAGATTCATTCATCCCCAAAGGATAAAATAAAATAATAATCCCACACATGCAAGCCAAAATATAATAGCAGGGATAAAAGTTTATAAAGCAAAATGATCATCAAACAATTACACAAGTTGGCTTTATTTATTTTTATACAGCACCTTACCTCGCGCGCCGCCATTGTTGTTTTATTTTATTATTTTCGTCATTACCAAATACTGCAATTACCCATGATGACGGCACGAAACAAAAACACAGACGTACTCATTCACTCACACAAGGAATTAATCACAATAAAATTTAAACGTATTCTTCTTCTTTTTCACTTGAGAATGATGCTGATAGTGACCAGGACCAGGGTTATCATGATGATCATTTTGTTTTCGCCAAAAGATGCACAAAAGACTTTTTAAAAGAAAGAGATCCTCTTCCTACTTGTGCGAATTTTTTAAGTATTCTTTTCTAGCAGGTTTTATAGCAGCAGCGGATTAAGTTTTTCTCATTTTGCATACAATGTCACGCAAAACCAAAGCTGTGGCTTGCTAGCCTGGCCCCTATAAAATGCGTGCCTATTTTTTGCAGGAATTTAAAAAAGATTTTAATAATGGCACGTAAAAACAATGGGCATTCCTTTTAGTTGAACTTGTTGCAGATCAATATTTTTTTGCAGATTTTTTTTTGTTTTTAAATGCAAACTTATTGGATTTGTACTTTGTTGTGCAAGCATTCAGTAGTATAAAACCCATTTTTTGGCACGCTGGCATTTATTTATTTACATACAAGCCAAGCAAGATTCTATTGCTAACGTGGTCATCATCACATTATCATCATCATCATCCCGAAAACAGAGTCAAATTTTTGTCGATTGACAGTCAATAGAAAAGTTAGTAAGCCACACCAACAATAATAAGTAGTTAAGCTAAGTGCATTTTTATTACCAACCAGCTTACAACAATCTAACTGTCTACTGGGCTGTTGTTTCAAAATGTAAAGTGGAATCTATATGATGGGCAGAAGGAGGATGGACTTTTTCAGAAACAAAAGATGATGATGATTTCTATGTCATATCCCGGATGATCAGGTTTCAAGTTTTTTTCACGGACCGTGGTCATGCCTGACATACTATGGCTACCATGCATGTCATCCTGCTTATGATGATGATGATGATGCTGTTGCAGAAGACGGTTAATGTGTTACCAGTTTTAGATTTGAAAGCGGACTTGTGTGCCTTGTTGTTGGCAGCCAGGAATAAAAACATATGCATTCTTTTGGCCGTCAATAGACAACGCCTTAGTACGTTGACTGATTGCATTAGAAAATCTCCGAGAAAAGAACGGTCAACTGCTCAGTAGTGTGTATTAATAAAATGGCAATAAAAACTTGGGCCAATTTTTACCAAGCAAAAAAGGGTGCACACTTGCACTCTGCATGTAAATATTAGCATATAGAGATGGTATGACGATGATGATTCTATGATAGATAGAAAAGGGTCATGCTAAACATGTTTCATTACTAAAAACTATTTTTACTTTGTTGGCACAAGAGGCACGGCGTTGCGTGGTGGATCCAGCTTTTCTGGATTTGATAAACAATCAAAGCAGTTAAAAAAGCTTATCAGATTCTATGCCTAAGGAAGAATACCCATTTTGGTTGGATTGCCAAAAATATAAACTTTTGTCATTAAAAACCACTTTTAGCTATGAAATTACTAAAATAAGCCAAAGACGGGTTTTGGGAGAGAGACTCATTGACTGATATATTTTTAGGCTAAACTTTTACAAAAGACAAGATATTTTTAGTAGGTAAACTTATGCATAATCATTTCCTTAGCCGTATGGATCATTTAACACCGGGATTTGAGATTTTGCACGCGTATGCCGCATTATAACGGCCTTTCTCTCTAGCTCGTTCCTTTTTTGCTTAAATAAAAGTCAAATGAATTTACAGCTTTGACATTTTAACCACATCTAAAAAACCATTCCGTTTGACTAAAAAACTAAAAGCAACACTAAGAAAGTTATATAATGGCTTGTGTAGAATGGTCATTTTACGGTAACATTTTTGCCATTTTGCAAACCAGATCGTACCTTGCATTACATTGCAAAAAAAAGTTTGCAAAAATAAACAAGCAAATAAATAGCTTTGTTTTTTCGTGCAAGGACTTTTAAAAAAGTGGCAAAAGATTGATGAGTTAGGGAATGTCCACAGGTTGTAAAACTGCCGTTCTCTCTCTCTCTTTTTTACAGCCACCACCTTAAAAAGTCAGACAAAAGAAACGTGTTTCTCTTGGTGTTACTTATGTTTTCTGTCAGAAAGGCACACTAAAAAAGCTGATAGGCTGATAATGTGAGATTTAATATAATGTGTAGTCTTATATACACAAGCAATATTAGAACCGTTTTTCACTCTGGTAATTGATTGAATTGACTCCGTCCAGAAAAGAAACAAGTAAACATGACACGATTTGCCTTAATAGCTTTTGTATCATACTTTTTTTTATTACTGCCCAGCCGTCGCCGCTGTGTTCACTTGGTGGGTGGCGTACTATTTTTCATCCGAATGGCACATGTAATGAATCCGAAATGAAATTTCTTAAGGACTCTCTTGCAAAAGTTGAAACGGAAGAGAATCTATAGAATCTCACACGGTGTGAATGGCAAACTTCTCTCTTGGTGGAGGGCAATTATGTAAAATAAATTAGAAATAAAGAATCGGCCTCCCCTGAGCAATGCATGCTCATGATCATCATCAGAAAATCACATTTCCCTTTAATTTTTTCAATGCAATTCATATTGTATGTGGTTATGGGCAGGAGTAAAGCAAGTAGTAATGGTGCGCCCTATGATAGCCTAACTATCCAACATTTTTCAGATACTTAATGTCTTCTGTGGAAGGTCAAGTACAAGTTTATGACACGTTTTCTTATCATCATCAAAGCAGAAAAACGGCTTTGAAAACTTTTTTTCTAAACTTGCAAAAAGAAAACCCTGACCACTTGTCATTTTTTTGGTGGGGGTATTACACACAAACGAAACTAGAAAGGTGGATTGGATTACTAAAGTAACCTGAAACGGGCAAATAAATTCCGTTTAGAAGATATTGCTAGTTTTCTTTAAAAACATTGTCCTCTTATCATTTAAACAAAAAAGAGAACGGTTTAAAAAAAGTGATAAGAAGATGATAAGTGCATATAAAATATATGCACATTATATAGTTTAGTGACATTCTACACGACACAAGTGCCTACATGATTTATTTCTTTGTCAGCCAGTTTTTTTGGTCAACGCCACCAATGCACAGTCAACTGTACTGTTTGTCATTTGTTCAGCAGTCTGAATATTATGCAAGTGTCCCATTTCATTATGTGGCTCTGTGGGACAACAACAGAAAAACTGCATGTCAGCTTGCTTGTTGTATAACGGCAAGTTTATATAACATGTTGATATTTTTGTGGATGATGATGATGATGATGAGGATGATGATGCTCTTTTTTATGGGTGTAGTTAAGTAAGTCAATAAGATTATGCTTTACTTGTGACTTTGACAACATGATAAATAGACTGAATTGAGTTTATCAACATATGCTGTGCTTATATAAAATCTATTAGTTACCTTCACCATTTGTAAAAAAATCAATTGTGGATTATACGCATATGCAGGTGCATAGGTAGGTGGCTGATGATGACAACATGCTGATGACCTTAACTTACCAAGAATTATACTGAATTCATGTCTCAATAAAGTTTTTTTTCAAGTTGTCATCCTATCCATTGAAGATATTGGATGATGATGTTGATGGGTGCGTAAGCAAAAGTAAAAATGATATAGATCGATTGAATGGGAAATCCAGTCATGTTTTCTTGTTATCAGCAGACACTCAGTGTCCCTTGTAGTATTTGGTGTGCGCACAGTTGTGTGCATACCTTAATTATTAGCTAATTTTTGCTGATAATAAAACAAAAATTTGCACTGAAAAGTAGAAAGAGAGTGATGCAAGCTTAGTTGACTGTTAGTTGATGACCTTTTGATCATGACCTTGGGAAGTTAATTTGATCACTTTACTTTTGCATTAGTGTCGCCAATTAAAAATATACACGTGTGCAGTTTTCAATTTGACCTTTTCCTTCTTATCAGGAATTAATTTACGCCCTGTTGGAAAAATGACATTTCTTGGGAAACAAGGCAAAATGCATAAATGCGTCTGTGCAGTTCATGTCATTCACCTATAGAGCCACAAGACGATAAAAAAGACGGATTTATTCACAGAAATCATTATGTACACTTTTTGGGGTCGATTTGATCGTTCCTCGTGTATGTAATTCATATGAAATCAATAATCCCATAAAACATTTTTACCCTCATCATCATCCCCATCTACCTTCCTGTTTTTCCAAAGAAGCCAAAACCATTACCAAATTTCCAGAACGTTAGTCACTCGTAATAAAGGCGTTATGTCTGTTGTCTCTTCCCTGAAATCTATTAAGTGACCAAAACCATGCCCACATTTTTATTTACTAGAAAATCAGTTTTGACAGAGGAATCTGCGCCAGCAAAAAAATTACCACAAAAATGGTCACAACAATAACAAATATTTTTTCTTATGAATATGTCTCATAAATACATATTATCCAAAATTCCCATCTTTGTTATGCTGATGAAGATATTACTTCTCAGAAAGTACTTTTACCATCTATTTGTCAACGCAACCAAACTGGTAAAAAAAATACCCGTGGCATTATGTTTTTGAACTTGATAAATGTAAAAAGGGAAATGAAAACGGAAACAAGGTTGCAGAAGTGCGCTTTCACAGTCCAGTGGTCATAATAGAAACCAATGACGCATTTTAATATTGCGCAGTAGCATTGTTGGCGGTCCAAGTTTGTTATCACTTGTTGTAATGTCCCCATAAAACTGTGACGACAGGAAAACTCATGTTCATTGTTCAACCGCACACATAAGAGTCTTGTCCCTACAATAAAGTCAATTGTAAAGGAAGCGGTTATCTCTCGGATGCCTATAAAGGGGAAGCACGACAGCAATAATAAAACGATGATGATGTAACAATAATAGTAATCGGTGATGAAAGCACAACAGAAGGAAAATGAAAACAGTTAGCATATTTTTCTTCTTCTTTTGTGTTCTCTGGTCTTTATCTCTAGTAAAAAGAAAAAGCCTTGTTTACTTGCATTTTTTGCACCGGTCAACACGGTCAATCTTGTGGGTATTATCTTTTCCAATTAAGCATTGAAATATACACGCTCTTAATCAGCATAACATTTTTTATCGCTTATTTTCCCATTCTTTCCACAGCTCTATAACTGTTCCATATAAGCTATTACTCCATATCTAATCTAATGCGGTATTGTAATGTGCACTGTGTACATTTCAGATCTTCATCTTCTTTTCTGGTTGCATTTCTCCGTCTTTTACCTATCATCATCCGCCGCAGCATGAGCCCCGTATCATGTGTTTCATTTACATGTTTCTGTCCACACCGCTCAAACAAGTGTTTGTTCTAGTTGGTTACAAGAATACACTCATTTTTCAAAAAGCTGTTGTTGTACATGCTCTTGTTAAGCAGACACTCTTTGTTCAAAAAAATCTTTTTTAACAGCCAATAATCCCGAATATGGTTGCATGCTGCAAGGTAATAACAATGGTAACACCTTCGGCTACAAAAGCTTGTGTGCAGTTTTTGTTGTCAAGCTTTATTTTTAGCATTTTCCGTGCTGTGCTGTTATCGGAAATTTCTGTCTTTTATTTTCTTCCGTCCACACATTCTAACCAAATTATTATAGCATATCATTATTATGTCTTCCACACAACTACTTTTTTACAACTTGTTGAGCAGCGTGTTATATATAATAATAAAGATGATGATGATGACCACTACTACTGCACTGCTCTACTACCACATCAAAAACGGCTTATATATTTTAATGCACCAAGAGAAAAAGAAGACTTGTGAATGTGTACTTATGGTGGTGGTAGTAGAAGTACGCTAGAAAAGTGTGTGTGTAGTCTTATCCCTTGTTACTCACACAAAGAGCGCGTCATCATCTCCATCATCACCACCGTTCCTTCTCAGTCTTCTAAATAGTTGCAGTTTGATGGCATGGCACCAATAGTTCAATGAACTTTTTTTCCTGTTACCCGTCTTTTTACCATCAAAAGATCATAATATGCCGGCCCGGCCATTCATCTGAATTAAAAAGATGCGGATGGATGATGATGGTCAAGTTTTGTTGTTTGTGCAAAGAGAGATAGATAGAGAAAAAGGATGCTGACCATGAGAGATGCTGATCATAATAATGATGAAAAACGAAGGAGAAGGTTGTATACATAAATCGTAACAATCCAAATCGTAATAATAATAATATACACATCTCACTCAAAAAATATATTCAAATGCTTGCACTTGAACAACACACACATCATCATCATCATCATTTATTTTCAACAAACGCGAATAAATTCTAGATCTATGCCTATCATATTGGCAAAGAAACGTTGAGAGCTACATTTCCTTTTTACCTCAACATACAACACATATGGCAAAATTCATAATGCATTGCATTTCGCACAGCCAGGAAAAGAAGGGAAAATAACGAAGTATTAGTAATGAGGATAATTTATACGTGTGGTGATGGTGGTGTTGTGTGTGTGTGTAATAAGGCCTGTTATACGCTCCAGGTACCATCAGGCTCATCAAAGAGAATGATAACGTAAAATATTTCTTCTTTACACGCAGTTCCTTCCTTCCTTCCTGACATGGTCATTCGCTAACTGCATCATCATCATCATTCTCATCATCATCAACAGGAAAAAATGCTCTTCTTTTATGCTTCCCTTCCCGCACGAAATATAGTTTTGATTTTATATATAAATAAAAAATGAGTACAAATGATAGCCACAAAGAGAAAAAGTGCTTTATAGAGAGGAAAACACGAAACTCAACTTTTTCTCTCTGTTTCTGGCGTTGCCACTTTAAAGTTCAACATAAGTATATTTATTATGCAAAAAGTAACGTAACTTTGTGTAAAACGCAACGGATCGGAACAAAAAATGAAATGATTATCAGCATGGATATGTGTTTTTGAAGAAAGAGAAGGTAAAAAGAGTTTAACTTTGCGTATCTGGAGTAAAGTGCACTGACTGACCACATTCACATGCATTTTTTATGTGTGTGTGTATTCTCAATTGCTTTAATTTTGACTGAAATTGAAAATGATATATTGTGTAATAAATATATAGTGCATAGGTATATTATGCACAAGAGAAAATACGGTAAAGTCAAGTAATCTCAGAATGATGATGATGATGATCATGTGTAATGGATGGGTTGTTAAAGAAAGGGAGAAAGAAGGAAGCTTTTTTATTTTGCACGCACAATTTTCTTAAATTGCTTAAAGAACAGAGCACACAATGCAATATAAATTTGTGCTTTACAAAACCGTTCATTCTGACAGAGTGTCAAACTCCCAGCGTGTGAGCTTAGAGTCCAAGTGTGTAAATTGTAGAAAATGAGCGGACCTTGTCTTGCTGAGACATTCAAATTCAACCTGGTTTGAAATAAAAATCCGCTGGATATATAGAAAATTGTGGGCTTAGATAAATAAATCCTTTTGATGCCTTTCTTCTCTGAATTCTGTAATTAGCTAATAATGAAAATGTTTGCGTTCTGTGAAGAATAAGTACTGCCAATTAGAAATTGGAGTGCAACGTGATCATTTCATTTTTTAAGTTGCTGTAGACACGATAAAAAGTTGGCTACGCGCAACAACGGTACATTGCATTTGCAAGAAAGCGCTTTAGACGTCAGACGTCGCGACCAAGACGCGACCGCGACAATCACTTCTTGGATTAATTCTTGGAGTAATCATTTGGCATTAAGGGAATTTTCCCATTGTTATTATTATAATTTTTATGTTTGCTAAAATAATTTATATAAAACGCATTTTCTTTTTCCCTTTTGATCCGTTTGGCTTCTGACTGGACACACATTTTTATTTATTCCTCTGCACAGCAGGCTATTATGCATTGCGTTAATCATATCCTTTTTTCAGTTTCACTGTTCATGTTCCTGCAATCTTTTTAGAAAAACTGAACTTTTTTGTAGGATATGAAGATATGATATAATAACCATGTTCATCCTTGTTTATTTATCTTTCGATTAAAAGGAAAAACTACCTTTCTTTTTCACTCAACTAATTTCACGTAATTTACCACAATGGGATCATGCCCGTGTGTAAATAAAAGGAAAAGGTAGCTAAAAACGGTACCAATTAGCCATTATACCACTTCCTACTAGGTCCTCAAAGGTTAAGAGTGTATAAACTGAGGTTTTTCAAATGTCGTCGTCGAGACGAAAAAGTGCATACAAATTGCACGTAGCAAAATTCTTTTCATCTTTCAAAGAAAATCCTCCACCCAAAAGGGTTTTTTAATCTAATTTAACTTTACAAATTAGCCCTGAAAAAAGAGAATCAGACTGCATTGCTGAAATCAAGAGTAAAAAGAAAAGGGAAAAGTAGACAAATTGCACACTAAAGACACAAAAGAAACATAAAAATGTTTACCTTACATAATTTGTGTACCTTTTGTTACTAGTACGCCAAAGGAAAAGGAAAAAATGTCCTTTTCATTCCATTCCACAGATAATTGGTTCTGTCTGTGTGTTTGTCTGCTCACACAGAAAAAACACCGTAACAGATAGTAACAGCGACGAAATAAAACTCAATTTTTTGAAGAAGACAACACAACAACATCAACCGTATTTAAAGTGTTTACACGGCTTGTTTAAATATTTAGTATGCTTCATCCTCCTCCTACTCTTTAAACAGCAGCAGTAGCAATGTGGACTCTGCGCTAAACTGTAAACCGTGTAACCTTTTTACTTTTCTCAATCTAACCCTATCATTATTACACTTTTAACATGTCGTTTTTGTGCTGTATGGTCGTGATATGTTTTGTGATCATCATTATTATTACGCTTGTGTGTACAGAAGGAGCTTTTGTATTTATTTCCTGGTTTTTTGGATAGCTTTGCATAAAAGCTCAAGTACAACAAGAAGAGGAGCGTTACGTGAAAACCATTACTTGCCAAATTAACTTCTTTCTTTATCTCGAGTAATGTGCACAGCAGTAATCCAAAAAGCTGCAAACTAATAATAATGAATGAAATGATACAACATTTTAGAGCCCAAGCCCAGACCAACTATTAAATCATCTGCATTTTTAAAAGCTCAAGTATAAAATCGTGCGCTTGGTTGCTACTACCTGAAATTTTTATACCTAAAAATGTACTCATTTTTAATCCATTTCACTTTCTTGCACTTCCACCGACATCCATAGAAATCCCGTAATTTTTTCTAAGTAATAAGCGGGTGCATGTACGTTTTATTATTACAAACCTTGACTTTTTGCACACACACAACTGTTTGTTGCTGCGGACATGTGTACAAGGCAATAATGCAACCGAGAAAAACATTTATACTGAAAAATGATGAAAAGTGTATCATCCGCAGAACAACAATAAGTGTAAATAATTATAGGGAATGGGAAACCAGGTGCGAGGCAAAGAAGTAGAAGGCCGTTTGATCATCGAATAAAAATACGCCGTGCATGCAACATTACTACTGTGCTGTAGTGCAATGCAGCGTTGAAATTTGAAAACATTTCTCCACCGCGGCGGTGCGTACCCATTTATTTTTCCAACTTTTTACCATCTTCTATTATTATTATTATGTAACACGTAACCTTCATGCAATCACGTGGTACGTTTAATACACACACATGCACTATGCAAACCAAGTTGCAGAACCAACATACGTAATAAATTTTACCAAGAAAACCAGATCGCTTAATATTTCTTGTAAGTACTTATGTTGTATAATAGCTTGGTATAAAAGCACACATCCTTCCGGTGGGCAATTGACAGGTGGTAAAGCCAACAAAGAGAGAGGGAATTGCAATGCGGATGGTGTGACGATGATACCTTCATTTCGTTTTTATTCTAGTGGGTGATAATGATACCAAAAGGATGACCTTTACTTTCCTTTGAATATTAAACTTGAACTTGTCTCTTGCAAAAGTGTCTAAGCAGCCTCTTTTGTATGGGTTTCTTAACAAAAAACTAAACCTGTGTTTTTTCTTGTTCTGTTGATATGATTATACTTTTACATATTTAGAATAAACACGCTGCTACTCAAAAAACGGATTTTGCGTGTGTAAAATGTCATATTAGCCATGCCTGCAATATCATGCAAGCAGTTCGTTTTGACGTATTAACGGCTTCCGGTATCAGTTACGATTTAATAAACATTTTCAAATCTCAATTTGCCCAGCAGTACATCATATCATACCATTACGAAAGAAAAAATGCATAGTGTGCCCAGCTTATATAAAGTTTCGCACAATTTTTCCGCTTCTTTTTTAAACAGTTTTTTTATCATTACTAAAAAAAGTCTCAAGAAGAAGACAAAAACGGAAGTCGATCAGTTATGTAATTTTTTAGTCCATTTTTTTTCTCTCTCTTTGTTTTCCTGTGCTGTGCACTAACAGCAGGTAGATGATAGCGTAAATAAAACGGCGTTTTTTCAATGAATGAATGTCAAGAGCAAAAAAAGAAGCATTCCACTTTCAAGCCTTTTTTTCCATTCGACTCACTTAACAAGCGAGACAAGCAAGGTGTATCATGCGTGACGATGAGGATCACAAGGGTTCGTCTTTTTTTCATTTAGGAATGAAGATGATGTAAACACCACACACAGCTTGCTGATTTACTGGCACTTTGAAACTCTTGCTATTTTTATTATTTTTGTGCAGCATACTTTAATATTTAGCAGCACTACCATTTTTGTCTTTGTTCACGTTCAAGTGAGCATTCATCATTATCATCATCTTCTTCTGCTCATAATCCTCCTCTTGTGCTGCTGCTGCATCCTCTTTCCACAACAGAAGCTTTTACTTTACTTATTATTATGCTCTTCCCATGTCTCCTCTTCTGCTGCGCTTTTGGACTCTTCTTCATTTTTCAAAAGTTGATAAGACAGCCTTAAAAATTTCCATTGGTCATGGTTTTACATTGCATGCTTATAATCCTCCCAAAAATTTGCAACAGGACAGGACAACAACGCCACAAAAAAAGAAAAAGCACGGGACACTGAGAAAAAAAACCAACTGTTACTTTTGCCAAGATGGAAAACTGTTCAAAAGGAAATGCTGACCAAGTGCAAAATCACGGCAGCAATGCGGCATCAATGTCCGGAACGGTCTGACTGATCTAATGATCATTTTTTGATGATGGACACAGTTATGTGAATAAAACGTTGTTGTCATACTCACACATTATCATACATTTTTTTCTCTTGCCTGTCTCAAGAGAGACGATAATCAAGTTGCTCATCTGAGACTGAACAAGCATCTTATTACGGTAGCTTTGTGAGATGATGAGCATGATGAGATGGACAAGCGTTTTGATTATATTTTATATACTGCATTATTTACTGTATTTAGGCACAACGAAGGATGACCATTTTGGCCATTAGCGTTAAATCAGCTTACAAAAATAGCTACTTTTTTTCGCCATAGTCATCCTCCTCCTCATTTTTGTGGTGTGTGTAATACTTTTTTATCAAAGTTAGTTATAATGAAATGGCCGCATATCTACATGTGCATAAAACACTGCTAGAGGCGAGCAAGGATACTATCCGGAAATTTAAAGAAAAAAAATGTTTACCTTTTGCTGTGTACTACAGACAACTGAGCCAACTCTGATTTTTTTGTGTTTTGTCCAACATCTCAATTCTTTTTGCAACTTTAACTCCACCACCTACTATTTTTTGCTGGTAGTATAGCAAAAAACATCATTATTGCATTTGACAACATCAAACGACAAAACTGACCGTTTAAAAAAATATATGACAAGCTCTACCCCTCACTTTTTTTGTTGGCCATGCGTATGCATCATCATCTAAGAAGATAGCGATTGGGAACAAACGTGGACTTACGCAAAAAAAGGCTGCTCGAAAGATGCAACATTTTTTTTAAAAGCGCTTATCAACCAGATTTGTATTTTTAAAGTGATTAAATAAGTGTTTTCCACATACAACCACTTTATCTGTTTTCTGGTTAAAAATATGTCATATTGCATTACACCAAGAAATTTAGAAAAAGTTTAATTAAATTACCATATAATATACCTACAGTCAAGTTCTCAAAAGATTCTAATCTTTTTTTACACTAAAGTATAGAAACAGTAAAGACTACGAGAGAAACAGGAAGTTGGGTTATACCAGCACGCGAAAAAATGTTACTGCTGCCTATCTTAATATATTTTAATGCAGCTCACATTTTTATTTACTTAGCTTACCCACTGGATGTGTAATAATAATAACACGGCTAGAGACTACTTACCAAGCAATAATGCTAATATATATGTAATAATCATAATGATAATCGAAAAGAGTACAGTTTTGTTAAAATGAGCATTTTTCAGCTCTACGGCATAAAAAAATTTAAGGTACTAGTGAAGCTTCAAGCTACTGGACTGAGTTATAAATTTTTTCTTTAAAGAAATGCAAAGCGGCACAGCAAGGGAAAAAATGGGATGTTTCGACATCCGCCGCCTACAACAATATTTCTAGCTAGCTAGTCTCTTTCTTATTGCCTTGGAAGGTTAAGCGAAAAATTAGCAAGAGAGAGTAAATCTAGTTTTCTGAGTGAGTGAACCATAATAGTTTTGTTATCATGGTAATGGTCAATCTTCTAGGCTATTTTGCGCTAAATACTTTTAATAATACAAAGTTTAGCAAAATGTATCTTTTTTTGCTGCTGCTGTTGTAACGCCTACGGAGAGAGAGGAACTTGTCAGTAGTTTTGTTTATCCAACTCCTTGTTTCTTTTGGTGTGTACTTGACCACAAGTTTTTATGAAAGTATGACTTAACTGTTGCATTGCATCTCTGCTTTTCTGTTGATTGATGGATAGACAGATAGAATGACTGACCCTTGTTGCTGTGGTAAACACAACACGACTAAAATTTATTACGTTTTTTTGCAGGAATTCAACAGGGATTTATAATGATGATGATGATGAATATGATGATAAAGGGGATTTTTTTGGGTGTTGTGCATTGTTCCTGCTGGTGAACCATGTTGAGCTAAAACTGTAAAGCCTATTTTGATTATTAGTATACTAAAGAGCAAAGATTTTAAACCCAAATTGCTCCTGGGGCAAAAAAAAAAGTTCTAATGGTGATGATGATAAACGATGATGAATTTGCTCTCAATAATAATAATTGCGCTTATAAGGTATTTGGCGTTATAGAGAGAATATTATGCTCCAGAACCGAATTTTATGTTGGGTTCGGGAGATGTCAAATAAAAGAGAAGACGGGGCCGCTGGCTTATGCCGATCGTTAGTTGTGTGAGAGGTAGTGCTAGATTTAATTTAGCATTAAAGAAAGTTTAAATTGACATAGAGAGAATTCTAATATAAGTTTCCGCATTAGATCCCAATACAGGAATCCATAAGTTTCCAATACAGGAATCTCGACAGTACGAGAGTAGAGGCAATCCCATTCCTGGGCTACACTCTACAAGCATCCCACTCCTGAGAATGCAACAAGCCAAGAATGCTACCCACTCCCTGGTCTAGCACCAACAATAGCTTGTCCCGCACTGAAGCGCATAAAACACTTTCAGCCTTTTTATAACTTCATGGAATTTAGGATTTAACATTGAGTTGTATTGAAAGTAAGGTTACAAGTAACAATGAACTTTTAGTATAAATGACAAAACAAGAGAGTAACTTTTGGTTCAAGTGGAAAATTAACATATTTGCATTTTTATCTTTAACTTAGAGGTTAACACTCTTCACTACCATATCTCACCACATTTAGACTTTTTAATCTTTTACAATAGAAAATTATTATTTTTGAATGGTTTTGCTTACTCTACCCTTATACGCTTAAAGAAAGCAAAGCATTGGGAAATACAGGTTCCGTTGCCTTTGGCGTCCTTTAAAAGTGCACTGGTTTTTTTTTCACGGGATTTCGTTTTCATCAAGGTTAATAAAATATGCATATTAAACACCAAATGCTGGTTTTCCTACTTATATAATATATTATCCTTTTTTTCTGCACGGTACACTATTATTATATGCATATTTGCATGGTGCTTACGTGCTTCAAGTGTGCATATAATTATGCAATATATTAAACATAAAAAAATTGTGATAACAAAGTCAACCGGCATGTCGGCGCTTTACGCGTATTATCCTCGAAGTATCATGATCATCATCACAGCTGAAGAATTTGAGAAGGAAGCACAAGAGAAAAAAAACAAGACAGGTAGGAAATAGAATTGGATGATGATGAGGATGATTGTCTCTTCTTTGTACTTTTTCTTGTAAAAAAAGTAAAGAATGTTGTAAGAATGGAAACAAGTTACAGTAAAAGTTATTATGGGAGTTGGCTGCTGCGCTGGTGTAAAAGGTGGATGTACTGAGAAATGTTGTTATACTTTAATGAGTTGATACTTTTTTTATATTGTGTATTGTTTGATGATGATAATACACACTCACACTTTTCATCGTTCTTGTACTTGTACTACAATAGGCCAAACAGCATTGCACACACAGTTAGTGGTAGCCACTATAAAAGAAACCATGATTCTCACTGATTTTTTAAAGAGAGGAAAAAATACCGTTTTTATGGGCAAAAATTACATGCAACAATGAGCCTATGAGTTTTTATCAAAAGAAGACATGAAAAGGGCAAAAATGAAAACGAGAGCAAGTTCAAATTTTTATATACTCAAGCTGTTATTGTGCACTTATTTATCAGTATTTTTGGTACTTGATCATTTCTACTTCTGATCCGTTATTTTCTTGTTCATGGCCTTGGTCCGTCCGGGAATGGAAATTGAAAGTTGGGCAGTCACCCCATCAATTTTTACTGCCCACCCAACCTGCTGCTCCTGCAAAGTCTAGCTTAACAGTTGCACTGATTTACTTTTTTGATTGTTTAATTTGATTAATACGTAATATCTCTCATCTAGTGAAAATCCACTGTTTTTTATCAATCACATCATCTCACTTTATACTGACACAAAGTCTACTCCTATATTTTGACCACAGGGCTTCAGTAAAATTTATTGCATTTCATAACGCACAAACATTCTTCATTTTCTGGCAAGTTGTCATAGTACTTGATAAGTTGATGATGATGATAGGTGCAACTAATGTTTCATCACTAACAAAATATTATACACGGCCCCTCACCTAGCTTTTTGTCATGTGTATTGCTGCTGCTATGTTGCATGTCGGCCTTTCAGCCCTTTTTCGAACAATCAGAGAAAGAAAAAAGAAAAATATGGAGATACCCCCTTCCACCGTCTCCCGTCTCGTTTTTTGACCTGTCCCCTGCTGCCAGGTTTTTTAGTGATTAAGATATCACTAGTCACAACATTGTTATCTATTTATTGATACTGAGCATGATAGCATACTGCTGTGATGTGGCTCAGAAAAAATACATAGTAAAACCAGAACCAGACTTAAGTCTTTTTATGACAGTTCTTTTTATATAATCTCATTTCTCATCATCATCCCCATCATCACATTATTATTATAACTTGTATCTAAATTAACTGCACAGAAAACAGGTGGTTTTTATATTGTCTGTCCTGTCACTCGCTTTTTTATAACAATTATTACTACATTATTATTATTGCACTATTAGCCTTCAATGCGCCGTGGTAGCAAAACAATAATTATAATTGGCAGTCACTTCCCTTTTAAAACCTAGGCCGGATAAGCACTAGATCCATAAATTGTAAATATTACAAGTTTATTTTTCTTGCAGCAATGCAACTTGAATTCCCTTTCACTGCTGAACAACTCCTCCGCAAAAAATTCCGCATTTGATTTATCAAAATACAAAAATATTTTTGCTTTTTAAGTGACCATATAAAATTATCATCCTTTCATTTCTTTATTGTCACAGAACCTTGGTATGAATTTGACAAACATTTCAACAATTTTGATAATAATAAGGAATTAAGATACTGTTTCTAATGCAACTTATCATTATGCAATAGATTAAAATGAATGCAGAAACTGACCGTGTAAACCCCGACCAGTCTTTGGTTTATTGTTACTTTTATTATTATGAAGTTGTTCTTGTGTGCAGACATTTGCTACACTGTATTCGCTTCTGCTGTAATAATATTTTGTAATTTTACACATTATTTTTTGCTTTCTTCTTCCTCTTGTTCATTTTTTGTGGTGTGAAAAGGAAAGAGTATTCACCCAGATTTATCTTGCCGTTTTATCTCTCTCTTTAAAAAAGTATTATGCATGTACGTATCTCAACCCCGGTTTCATTGCGTTTCGTGATTGTAATATACTCCAGCCTATTCTTGATGAACGGACGGATGATGATGAGGATGGTTTGCTCGCAATTATTATTTATCACCCTGCCACTTTTCCCTTATGCCTTATGGCACATTCAAATTTCAAATATGCTTTCAAAACTGAATAATAATATTATGACGGCACATTTTCCACGCTTTGCTATTTCTCTGTTAAGGTTGTTGGCAAAGTACAACAAAAAACGCTCCGGTGAATGAAGAAGACCAGCGAGTGAACGTGCGAGACAACAAGGTACCCGTGTGTCATGTCAGGCATGCCACTTCTCTTCCTTTTGTTTTCTTTCCTTTTTAGCTACAATGCTAATGTTATGCACTATCATAATCTCAAGAAATTATGATAGAAACAAGCATACAAACGTCCATTGTAATTAAAACAGGTGCTATGACTTATTGTTTTTTACTAGTCCAACAATGAAAACGCAGACATTCTTAAAGTCTGAAAGTATCCCACTCTTTTCTGGAGGTCTAATGATTTCTTATCGTGGTCATCCAATAATGAAATAAAAAATCTAAAGCCAGGAAATTACACGCTCTTTTGAAACACGACGACTAAAAGTTTACTCTCATTCACATTCCGTACCTACATTTCATTCAACTTTACAGATTGCAACAAAAATGCTCATCAAGAGGCTATTACACTAACAAAAAAATGTTTACCTTTTGCATAATGAACTTTAGTACACTTTTTTAGAACTGAGTATCCTCCTTCGAGCATTATAAACCCTGACATTGACATTTCCCTTTAGAAGACAGCTAAGCAAGTGATGTACTTAACAATGGCCATTTTGATTATTTTTATGGTATACGCACACAAGTTTGATAAATAGCTAGTGTCGTTTTTGTAGAATTAGCTGTGTATAAAGCGTAATTACTATATTTGTTAATTATTATACTCGCAATTGAAATTTAATATTCGCCCAGAGTATATTCGTAGCAGTTTAGTATTT
The DNA here is from genome assembly GCA_029691765.1 of Entomobrya proxima. Classification (NCBI taxonomy): domain Eukaryota; kingdom Metazoa; phylum Arthropoda; class Collembola; order Entomobryomorpha; family Entomobryidae; genus Entomobrya; species Entomobrya proxima. The sequence continues at coordinate 8,493,606 of CM056173.1, forward strand.
TTAACTTTAAACTTAGTAAAAAGTAAAACTGTGAGTTATGCATATTTGCACGAGGGATATCAACTGTGTTCTCTACTGGACTTGGTCCAAAAAGTAAATTGACGTGGGCAGGAACAAGAGAGAGGAACAAGGTAAAACAATATGAAGATGTAATTTGTTAGCTTGAAATACAATATATGCTTCGTTTTTCTACAAATTCTAAATTTCCACCTTAAAAACAACATAATATAATATGTAACAAGGTGTGCATTGTCATGTAATACACTTTTTTAAACAATTTGTAATATGAATACCTAGTTATTAAACAAAAAACAGCTCATTTTTTCAGCTATACCGATTTTTGCACATTTCTCCAAATTGTAAAACTGTGTTTTGTTTCACATTCTGTAGCGGATATACTTATTTGTAAAAAACTAAGTTATTAAATTCAAATGCTTTTCTCTTAACCTTTTTACTGTACGTGTTCCATGATATGGTTTTCGAGATGCTTATCAAATAATCTTTGAACAAATCGGATAGACAATTACTACAGATTACTCAGAAAACAGGAAAATTAGTCATAAGTTTTTTTGTGCTTAAAGCAAAAATTTGCTGAAAGAAGCTATTATGCAAGGCATTTTAGATAAAAAAGATGTTGATTTATTTCATGTAAATGTAAACATGAACATGCTTTCGCCATCAAAATAAGTTGTACTTTTTGGTTCGCATTTATTTTGGCCGATAGTAAAGAAAATGTAAGATGGGTTCATTCTTAAGGTTACGGACTATTTTAGACACTTGAACCTCAACAAAAATTTCTGATTAATTTATATTTTGAGGACAAAATCAACCAGAATGTGCATGTAAGGCAGACAATGCAACGGTGGTCAACTCATTTGTATTTTTGCAGCGTGTTTATTTTCAGACTGGTTACAATAATGCACTGGCTATACAGTTTCTTTTAATTTTTTAAAGGTGCGGTATGCTATGATATGACAGTAGAAGCACATTAGTTAGTAAAATAGCCAAACTACATACAAAATGCATCTTTATTTTTTACTAGGAAAAAAATATGTTGGATATGCCCAAGTGATGTAAATTTTTTTAGCAGAGTGACTTTGCAAGGTAGTCATTGACTCTGATATAAAATAAGGGAGGTTACCATTTAATAAACAATGCGAGTATACTAATTCTGATTCAATGAAAATGAGAGAGAGAGGATATCTCTGTTGCTTTAGTAAAGTAAATAAACTAACCACAATGTAAGTTTAGCGACAATACAGAATGGCAATGTGGCTATGTTGTCTACAAGTTCAAAACCAGAACATGGAATGGTTTTCTGAAGAAAAATGTAATTCGTGCATGTATAAGGCTCATCCTTTGTCGTAAAAAACATGTGCTAAGGTAACAATAAATTCTAAATGATGATCATGATAAATATCTACTTGTTTTTGGCCCAGAATACTCTCTCTGCCAAAAAAAACTGATGGACAAACATGATTTTGTGTATACAAACCCATAATGTACATTTTTGCTTATAAGTTGTGCAGTCTCTCAGTGAAAAATTGTCAATTCATGGAAAACACTATGTCATTATAAAACAATAGCTTTTGGTTTTAAATACTGCGAAGAAGAATGATGACTCTCGTTTTTCTCAATCAAACACCGAACAAAAAAGCCAGGGTAGAATCCTCAAAAAAACATTAGCTATTATGTAATTAGCGTGACTTCGATTTTCTCTGAAGAGGATTTTTTAAAGAATACCACTTTTGTTTTAACGTTTAACTATTTAGCTTACATCTGTCATGCAATTGCAAAAGTTCACGCCGGAATTTAACCACTTTTTTTGTTTAATTAGCTATTTTGTTCTTTTTACTAGAGGCTGTGTAATAAACTGTACTCGTACTCATCAATCAAAAACTGCCTCTTTTTTGGGCACGGCTCTGCTTTTTCTTCTTGACTGAAAAGTAACTGTACTTGAAATGCACATTATTATAAGGAAACGGGTAAAACCCTCCATGCATACTGCTGGCCTCGCTGCGTTCCCTCCTCCAAACTCCTTTTAACAACAGTGCGTAAAAAGTTTGAACAGGAAAATTAAAAGGAAATAAAGAAAAATCTTGTTCTAGTATATCATCATTATCATTTTGCATAAAATACTGAATGTCTAGTGGCTAGTAAGGAAAAAGGCTTTTTGGGGGAAAGAGGAAGGAAATGAAACAGGTACTATACATAAATAATAATAATAATGCTTTTTCAATGTGGATGAGGATGATGATGAGAATGCACACATTACATTAGATATTATGCAAATATTATGATTATTATGGTAAGGTGAAGCTTTGAAATGTGTGATGATGATGATGGTGATGACCATCTAGCCAAATTCACAGATTGCGGTTTTTGTGGGCTTTTTAGCATAAAAACTTTTTAGACTCCGAGAAGGCGGAAGGATGGGAAGTGGAATGAATGAATTACGGTGCTTCTCATGTTTTCTAGCTTTTAAAAATCAAAACTGTCTTATCAAAAATGCATGGAAGGAGGGTGAGTTGTGAGTTGATGTGCAGAGGGAGAGCCAAACAGACAGTGTGTTTGTGTTGACGACTATAATTATCGTTTGATATTACGAAAAATCCTAGAAAGCTTATCATTTTTTGATTTCTTGTTCTTTCTCGTGAACCAACTTGATATTGTGATGAATGACCAGGATATATTTTGTATATGATATAAAGTTGTGGATGATGATGGTGATGATGATATAATGACGATTTAAACCTTAATAGTTCCGAGTATCAATGCAATTTAAACTTGTAGGGGTACTAATGCCAGGGCAATTTTCAATCATATTTTATCTATTTTGCCATACATTTGTTTTGGTTGTAATGAAAAACGGGAAAAAATTGTGAGTTTTTACAGAACCACTCCTATGCGTAACCCTTTTTTGTAATATGCGTGCGTATGCATTCTGGACACCCTGTTTCATTTTGAAAATGCGTATTATGCATTTGCGTTTAATTTTTTTTACAAACTAGCAAATTGTTTTTAAGGTGGATATAATACGCTGTTTGTATTGAAAACTCCGTTTTTTATTATTGCTTTGGCTCAGTATTTTATGACGAGGTGATGAAACGTCTGCACATTTTAATGGGCAGCTTATACAACAGCAAATTGAAATGCTGACATGATAATGAGCCCATGAGGAAATGGCGTTCTCAGAGAGAAAAAAGTTTAGAAATTGAACGGGTGTTAGGTTAGCACTCGTCACGTTACCTCTCTAAAAGTTCAGAAGTGACGTTCTGGAAGAAAAGGAAGTGAAGAAAACGTATGGCTTGCGCTAATAAACTAATTGAATTCCCTTGACCTCATCCTGTCCATGTGCGTGTTTATATTATTAAATGAACTATTGACAAATTTTTGCAATATTTTTGCCAGGATGTCTACTAGGTAGTCATTTACACAAAATTTGTGTAATAATTTAGTAAATGTATTCATTACTACTCATCATCATCTATTTACACACATTGATCCTCCACTCGCGTCATTATCATCAAAGGTGACAAATTTAGTTGATTACTGACACTTTTCACAAATTCCTCCAAAAGTAAAACATCGTCGCACACAAAAAAGCTAGAAAAATCAATAGTTTACTTATTGCAAAAACGTGTAGCCAAAAAACGTCATATATTGCAAGAAAACCTTATGTAGATTTTTCTTATGGTCTTGCAGACAGATCATCATCCTTTTTTTTGTTCAAGACAGTTTACCTTGACAAGTGCATCAAAGCTGAATATATACATAGTCCACACACACACATTATTGAACAAAATAAACACTCTTGACGACTCCGACTAGCGACTCTCCCAACAATGAGCAAACAAGGAGGGATAAATACGTGCGTGGTTGGAGATGATGACGATGATCATGCTCATGCTGATACATTTTAACATTTGCTCAGTCATTGTCTTTTTTAAGGTAGCAACTTGCTAAAAAAAAGTTTGTGGATGATCTGTAATCTGTACTATCTGTACACACATTAGATAATTTGCAGTGTGCACAACAAAACTCTACATGCTCATATTATTGAATAAACTGAAAGCGAAAACTAATTGTCACGTGAATATACATGCTACCTGCCTGTCGTCTCTTGTGAGATTGTAAAACAAGCAAAGAGGTACACGTACAAGTTTGAAAAAAGGGCATAAAACACTAAAAAATTCCAAGTGATCCGATCCAGTGACTGACTTCAAACAATTTAAACACCGCCGTGAAAAGCAACAGAAGAAAGAACTTGAAAAAAAATCGTTCATGTTTACACGCAAAAAAAGGTTTTTCGTCTTGTATAATTCTTATGTTGTCTGCATAAAATTACAATGCTGCACTTGAAAATGGATTTTCTTTCAAAGAGCTTAGAGCTAATTAACATGGCTATTAAACTCATAGAGAGGAAATCCTAGTTCACAAGGCTTTGTCGTGCATGGACATTTTCGTGTACAAGTAGCAAGCAAGGCCAAACCAAAAAAGTCTCCGTGTTTGCATGTTTTCATGTAACTAATCAACTTAACCATCATATATTTTACGGCATCCTGGACCGCAAAAAAAAGTATCATGGAGATTTTTTGGAATAAATTGAAAAACTGCATGATACCGCTGACTGCTGCTGGAAAGATGTATAAATTGCAACTGCAAAGCAGACTGAATTTAGAATGCATAATATTTATTACATGATTTATTTAGGTGCATCAACAAGTGGGCCATGCTAATATAGTCCTGCTTTGTCTTTGAATTTATGTTGCACTTTTTTTCTCAACTTGACCAATGACCATGCATTTCAATTTTTTGTCTGCATTCTGCATGTTATGTTGTTCTGTGCTATAATATTCTATTCATACCATAAAATAATAATAAAGGTAATCTTAACGTTGTGGCTGATGTAATTTTTATTAGTGCCGAATGCACTTCTTTTTTAGAGTTGTCAGGTTATTTATGAATTTTTCTTAAGAGAGCTTGCGATGATGTCAGGTAGGCTGACTCTCTGTAGTACCTGTCCATGTGTCGTCCACTCAACTCTGATCTCAACAAATGATCACCATCTCTCCCTTGATTAATCAGTTTGGCTTGTAAAAGTAAAAGTTAACTTATGGTCAACAACGTGTACAATTGTTGGGAGGGCTACAATTTTTTGTCCTAGTCACAATTGTACAACAACGTATTATTGTTTGCAACGACAAGTTTTGGAGATGCATACTAAACACCACAAAGCTATAAAGCTCAAAAGAGATGATATTTTTTTAAAAATTAAATTGGTTGACTAAAGTTCTTCGTATGGATTTGTCATAAGAAAAATGGATTTCATTGGAAAGCTGTGTCATTGCCAAATTGCACGGAAATTTTGCAGATTGCTAACCGGTAGCGGTTAAACCTTAATTTAAACTTTTGATAGCCGTATCGTATCTGTTAAATGAGTTACTGCACACATATCTCTGACATGGGCTACTGCATTCCAATTCCAATTAATTAGCCAAAGCCAAATATCATCTTCACCTTCGGCAATACCAAAGAAATGCTTAGAAAACAATAAATCTTATAGGTTATTAGCATGTCTATTATTATTACGGCAAAAGTAAGCGTGAAGACTATGCAACGGTAATCCTATTTTATTTGGCCAATAAATATCGGGCCGGGTATTACAGCATGAAATAACATAACGTGACATAAGTATGTTTACTGCACTACTGCCATGCCCTCTTAGCAGCAGGCTACTACTCTCAAGAAAAAGCCTACTGCTGGCTTGTGTGTTTAATTGTATATCATTACAAAGGAGATTTGATATGTGACGCTTACGAATTGAGTACGCAAAAAAATTTGCATTTTTTCCATTACCAAGAAAGATTGACGGCATAACAGCCAAAATTGTAAAGTTGCACCAAGGATGTAATATAGATTCGCATTCACACGCTGCACCTGACTGATAATACAAATTTACTAGGTTCCTATAAGGATGCGCCAGTTTAATAAAGTGCAGGTGATACATAAACACAAAAACATATATTATATTTTTATAGGCTTGTCTAAAAATGAATCCATCATTCATTCATACAGGAATCATGCTGGTGGTAGTAGTAGGCCGGTGCATTGAGATTTGGTAATGATTAGGATGACAAGTGCATGTGCTCTCAAGAAGCAATTTTCTGACTTTTTTTTCTTTCACGGACACATTTTGGTAAACAGGCCGCCTACAGATTCTTAAACTAGCAACTTAAGTGATTGAATGACTCATAAAAATCAATAAACTCCGGTGATGTTTGCTCAACAGAGAAAATTAGATACAGCATAAGCCGCCCGAGTAAAGTGCTACCTAACTGTTACTAAAGTGTGTAGAGTCTTTTTCCTCAAGAGTCTTCTTTTTTTCTATGAGCTACCATATCAGGCCAATAATAATAGATAATAAAAAGAAGGTAATAATCAGGCTATTAGCATGCTGAATGTCAACGGGCCCCTTGCGGCAACACGTAACATTGACTTTGCAAGAACACAACAGCCAAACTGGCTATGAAAATGTGAATGCAAAATGCACTTGCAAACTGGGCTATAGTGCAACAGGTGAAGTGAACATTGCTAGTAAGTAAAACTGCAACAAAAATATTGTCTACCTGCTCTGTGCACATTTTCAGAGAAGTATCCTGTCACCCAGAAAGTGAATTTGAGATTTGCAAGGGATGCAGTTGAACAGCAAAAAGATATACAGTATGCGTGTATGGTTCCAAATTGTCAATACATTTTTAATGAATGAATGAGTACACAAAATAATAAATAATGTGAGTACTGCAGCTAGAAGCTTTTGGTGTGGCTTGCTGTCTTTGGTATTGTATTACTACCAGTCGCCTCTATTCTCGCCTGTGTCTCTATGCTGCTGAATTTTAATTGAGATCTCGATTGACCCCTTATCATCATCCAACTTGAATAAATTAACTAAATAAAAAAGATACAGGTAGGTATCCAGCACCAACAAGTTGTACGTACATGCACACAATTGACAATTATTTTTGTCTATAAACGCTCCATACTTTACTGTTATTATTGTAAATGGAGTATTTTGCATTAGTGACAATTAAATGGGATAATTGTAACGGAGTACATTTTTTGTGCCCACTTTGTACACTCAATTGCATTGCATTGACACACTATTCATTTAATAATATTAACTAATGGGAAAAGACACACTTTTTCAAAATTGAACACATTAGCTGGATTACTAGTAGAAGCTATAAGGGTTGGCACAAAATGTGTAATAAATCTAACAGCAAGTGTAAAAAACTAAACGAGGGGAGGATAAAGACCAATATATTTTATTGTATATCTATTTATTCAAATCAATTGTGGCGAATTAGAGGACACTCTCTTATGCTAATTATTACAAAGAAAGAAAAAAATTCTATAAAGATGTCTTGTATGTCGTGTTACACATCATTTGTTTCTAGTAACTAAGATCATGATGATGAGTGTCACCCTCACCTTTTGTCATTTTAGTAGTAGCAGCAATTAAATTGGGCTCACCAACAAAAACACCTTTCTTTCTTGTGAATAATATGACGTATTATTTTTTACTTAAGTGATGCATCAAAATAATAAGAAGTACAAGACAGTTTGTATTATTGATGATGATGAGGAGACCAATGGTGATTTCAGGTGAAGAGAATGTTGCTGCTGTGTACAGTGTCATTCCTCATTCATTCACCTTTTGACTTAATAATTTAAATGATAGAAAAACTTGATAGTTTGAACGACAGTACAACACTCAACAAATCATTAATATAATTTTTTCATGGTATATATCCATCCTAAATCTAAATAAGGTAATGGTAATAACAATAGTGTAAAAAAGTAATGCATAAGTAATAATGTAATTACATGCTACCTGTAAAATTTTCTAAATGGTTTTGATTTGTCGGGCTAGTAAAAAATCACTTAAGTGTGTATGCCTACCTATCATCATCCCAAAAGCCAATAGTGACAACTATGGGCAACCTGAGACGGAATTTCAAACGGTAGATTTTTATTTCATTTTTTACTCCTTTTTAGGTAATTAGTCTTATTGCGAATTATTCTGTTCTATTTAATTTTGTTTATGCTTTAAAGCTTCGTAGAACATCACACAGGAAGAGAAAAGTAATTAGCAGTAAAAAAGCGCAAAGCAAAAGTGGAGATGCCTTTTTTCGCTGATATTATTAGAAGCTAATAAAAAAATCGTCTATATATTTTTCGGCTTACCGAGAAACCAAGCCGTGGCTAATTTTGTGGTTCTGCTTAAGCTGCTGGCTTGTCGTCGTCGCCTTCCGAAATGAATAGGAAGTAAGCTCTGTCTCAGCAAGAGATTCTGTTGTCGGGGTGTTTTGTGACGCTTCCTCTTGTTCTCGAAGGAAAATATTCCGTTACTTTTTTCTCTATTCTCAATAATGCAGTGTTCTTTCACCAAAGATGATGATGATGCACAGTAGTAAAAAATGGTCAACAGCAAAGTAAAAAAAATATTCTGGTTTCCTCCAAATTATAATAAAGTAAGTTCCGCACTGCCTTAAGTACTTAGTTTGAAGAATTCTTCTACTAGATCACCACAGTCAACTCACAAGGCACAACAATAAATGCGCTAATTAGTACTGTGAAGCCCTCTCTGCTAAAACTTTTCTCTTTATGAGTATTACACAACATGTCAAAAAAATCCGCGACGAAAAATAAAATGGTCACTTACAACTTTTCTCTTTTTTGCAATCCATCAAAATAAAACTCTGGCTAACTTTTTATTTCCGTGTCTAGTCTACTGTCACAAAAAAGAAAAAACGGGTATTTTTTCCCTTTTTATAAAAAATACTCACAAGCTAAAAATATCTTTTTAACTCAATATATATTTTTACTCCTTCTAAAAATAAAATTGGTGATCTTGTTATGTAAAATAGGCTTTTTGTCTTCTTTTTTTCTCCTTTTGTTACTGTTCCTGTTTTTTATTGTGTTGATGATGTTGTTGTTCCTCTCTGCTATTATTATATTTTTGTTGTTTGTTTGTGCGGACAGCAAAGTATCCTTGACTCGTCGAGAGTTGTCGAGTGAATGAACAGGTTTCAGGTGAGAGTCCCGGTCTTAATATCAAACCCGGATTATTGTGCTTTAGCAGCAATGGCAAATGCAGCTTCAGCTATACATTCTCTTCTGGGCTGAGAAAAGAGTGGGAGAGAGAGGCTTTGCTCGCTACTTTTTCTTCTTCTTACAGCTCCGTCTTGCTCACTTAACAATATAACCAGCATAATATTATTATATAACAACAATGCAGAAATAAAAAATGCAATGGACTTTTGGTGGTGGTGGTGCTTGTTGCGGGGCTAGGATAATGCTGAGTAGCTTTTTTAACTTTTTTTCTTAAGCACAGTTCTCTTTTTTCCCAGTTAAGTCCATTGTTGGGTATTTGTGCAAAATGTACACACAGAGCACATAATATAGGCGGATGATGATATTGAAGTGTGGTGGTGTGTGCACTTTCTTAGTGTGTATATGTAAATAGAATTCGGGTATAATATGTGATTGTTGTGTGTGTGAGTTTATGTGTTCTCCTTTTTTTCTTATGGTCACTGCCTTGGACAAAGCTTCCCGGTTTTTTATTTAGTTGCTCTTTTGTTACTCTTCATTATCTTCTCTTTTTAAAACTCTCTCTCGCTGGTTTTTCCTATTTTCAGCCTTTTGATCCGGACAGACGTTTTTTGCAAAACTTTCCCCGCCGGTGTTATAAAAACCACACACAAACGTTTTTTTGGGTTGACTTACCTCCCCGAGAATAAGTACACTTGTGAGATGATGAGTAGCAGTAGAAAAACTGATTATGTTAAAAATATTATTATAGGATGTGTGTAGGTAGTTCGCTGACACTGCGAATTGTTGAATGTCGTGTGTGGTTCACTTTTGTATAGTAGGTTGGATGATGATGATATTGTTGCTTTTGTATATAGGGCCCTTTGGACTATCTTATAAGGTCCCTCTTAGTTTTCTTGGAAATTTGTGCGACGACGCTGGTCTGTGTGACGCTGATGGTCACTAGTTGAATGATAGATCGGAATTGAGCAGAGTTGGCAAGGTGGACAATGGTTTTTGGCGTTGCGCGTTGTGTTGTTCAAGCATATAGGCTTGTGGACTATGAAGCAGCGCATGGAGACAAGGAACCTATGTCATACTCCATCTTTTTCTTTTTGCCTTCTATGCAATTATTTTTTAGCCTATGCAATACAGCAGCCATATATATATATTACCATCGCGCTGTCATCATCATCGTCATCCCAAAGTCATGATATCAGTATGCATATTATAGATATCGATGAATTTTGCATAGACATTTTGTAGTAAAGCACATGAAGAAGATGATGATTATATGATCGCTTTACTACGCAAACAGAACAAAGCCAAGCTGCTCAGCAGCTGCGCGTTGTCACCACTGCTTCTGAATTCAAGGGACATTCTCTCTGTTTTAAAGAATTTGCAGCAATTTTCTTATTGACATATGTACTATACCCTGCTATTTTACAAATTAGTAAAAGGGACTTTAAAAAATTACCAAGTTTTAGGCCTGTGCTCTCTGCCGAGGTTCCTAAAATTTTGGCCACAAAGTTCTGGCTCTAGCTCATGATCATCTTCATCATCATCATCCTCACTTTTGTAACCAAATAGCAAACCAAGCCAAGTTTTGCTCATATGAAAAAAGTAAAGCATGCATTTTATCCGTGCATATGCATGCAAGTATAAAAATATACGTATATACGATTTTTAAAACTTTGAAGAAGAAGAAGACGCTACATCATCATCTTCTTCCTTTTTTCTTTTAATTTTATTTTCTTCATGCTCCTTTGCGTCTTCCTTATCGTCCTCAGAGAACAGCATAAGCATCACCCCCCATCTTGCTAAATTGAACGCTTACAACAGTAATAATAATAAAGTGATCTTGGTTTGCAAACTAAGTGGTGTGTGCTACCCAACACGTTTCAGAGAGTATTTAAAAGGCTATATAAAAATAATACGTTTTTCTGTGTGCAATGTGCAATGCGCTATACTCTTGTGCATTATCTGTTATTACGACTACTTTATCATCAGCACCAAATAATAGGATTAACTTTTATAGTGCTGTACACATAAAGTGGTAATGATAATCAAGTTAGCATAATGCAAAATGATGAATGGATTTTTTTTAGAGAAAAACGGAACTTGGGATTTTTTTATGTAGTTTTTGGTGTAATTGCAAAACTCCTTTCAGTTTCAGTAAACTTGTATATTAGTATTAGTTATCTTGTAATAGCATTATTATTACATTGCACACACCAAAAGGCACAAACCCATAACACCAGAGACCAGGTTCATGGGCCCCCTCCCATAAGCTCATCTTTTTATATATATCAAGTTGGCTTGCTCTTTAGTAACCGGTGAAAATAAAAATTAGACAGGGATTATGCACCACTTCAGACTTCAGCCACAAATCATAAATATTACCATAAGGATTCCCATGGCTTAGTAGAAGGTTGTTCCGGTTTCCAAAATATTATGAGAATAATGCTTTGTCACTTAGAAGTGCTTCAGAGAATCAAGGCTGAACCACACGCGACATAATAAAATGATGAAAAGTCTGGAAAAGATTGAAACTCATTTTGAGCATTGTTGCATTTCTTAATTGTTTTTCTTTCTGGCTTTTACTGCGGCAAAGATAGTAAACATTTTAAAGGATGAATGTGTGTAGAAAATTGGAACATGAGTTGTACTTCTGCTCATTGATAAACTTTTATTGGTTTTTTCATGTGTCATCTTTACATCATCATCCGCGTCTTTGTGCGACAATGATAAGTTCATTATGATACTGTGCCAACGGATATATTGCGGTGTAGTATGTAGTAAAGTGGTATTATGATTTATGACGCTATTTGGACTAGGATAATAATAACTTGGTATACCGACACAACAATGACACAAGAATGAACAGCCTTAAGAGATGCCAGCACCGTAAATCTATATACAAAATTAGTATGCACGTCTACACAAACGTATTAGATTACATTAGCAGCACACAAAATAGTCTATTCATTAATTTGCCCGTTGTCATCATTATCTTTTCCACACCGTCGTGATTTTCATATGAGAACCATTTTCATGAACTTGACCGAGTGGAGTACAAAAATGAAAATATGCACATCTTCTCAACATACGCAAATGTGTGTGTGCAAGCAAATCACAACAGACTGCTCATATATCCTTCCTTTCGATTCTTACGGTTGGGTCGCTATCTATAATAAAAATGTACATAATGTCCAAAATAAATACAAAAGCAATCATGTGTGAAACGTCTTCCTACATTTTTTCATTATGAAAAATTTTTAATCACGAAAACCTTCTTGTCTCTGGAAAGGTTGCCATCAGTGTAACGTACACACACGGGCTTTGGCATCATGGCTACAATGCGCAATGATCGCACACAATTTTTGTCAATTTTTATTAATAAACATCCTTCGTTGCAAACTAAAAAGAGAGTTGCTGAAGGGTTTTTATGAGTCAGTATTACCAAAATGGCAACTAATATAGCTATTATTATATGCATGTTTGGTTTTGTCCGTTGAATCATCATCTCATTTTGCACAATGTACATTTTTGCATTTTCACGATCATTTGCGTTTGAGTTTTGTGCGTGTGTCCTTACTGCTTACAAATTTTCAATTAAAAAAAGAGGAAGACTCTCGGTTACACTTTTTTGGGTTCCTAGAGGAAGTTCACATAGCGTAAAAATAGTGTTCTAAACAAAACCATAGTGCCGCCGCCGCAAAGAAACAAAAGTGTATAGATTCCGTGAAAATATATTTTTTGCTTGAAAAATGCAAGCACTACGACAAAATTATGTAAACGTGAGTATTACTGCAATTCAACTAGGAATTTGTATACTGGTTGGAATTGGAATGGTGGCAATGATCTTGAAAAAATTTGCAAAAAATATACAACAAATCACTCTCACGCGCATTGATAGCAATATAAGTATGTATAATGCTGACCGTGATAAAAGAAATAAGGTGTTTTGTTATTCATTATTAGCAATATTATTATCGTTGTGTGTGGTATGTGATGATTATAAGGATGATGATGAGCCATAATGATAATAACTTTTATTCAGCTTGTTATAAAGATTCTATTTTGAATGGAAAGGAATCCCAGTTATTATTAGTACAATTATGTTTTTAAATAGGTACGTCAGGTTTTTGTCGCATTTTGAAGATGATACTATGTAGTTATATCAACAGCAATGAACTCTTCTTCTTCCCAATTAAGTATCTCCCAGCATGGATATTTAAGTTTTGGATGAAATTACTTGAGAATAATTATATTCGTGCACGTGCATCTCTTCTCTATTTTAAAGAATATGCCATAATATGCAAAACACAAACACTATTAATTTCTTCAGCATTCAGCATTATAGTGTTGGTGGCACACATTTAATTTGCATGCGTGCAAAAATAGCAATTTAGTTGATTCCGTGATGCATTTTCAGAAGAAATTGGCTAGCATTGTTAGCAATTTTTTTATTGTCATGCAGAGAGTTTTGTTGTAAACCTAGAAAACAATGTAAAAATTCAGCATTCATAAAACAGAGTTCTAAAAAACAACAAATTATTATAAAAGAGATAAAGTCTGCTTTTCAACCTTGTCAAAATTCATTTACGTTGTATAATAATCAATCAACTTATCCTGTGATTATCCTTTGCCATTTTAGACTTTATCATCACTGCAGACCTCAGTTGTCGTCAAAATATCCTAAAAATTATTCCTGGGTGAGGTATGCACATATAAACTCAAAAGTCAAGGACGGGATGATGATGATGGGTCAATAAATGACAACAGATTGGAATAATGTTATAACATGCATTTCCTTACATTTATTCATGCTTATAATTTGCATTGAAGTGCAGCGCAAATTAAATCTGAAATTGTTAATATTCGGATTTTATTCGCTTTGTCTTGTCATGAGACTCAAATGGGTTTTCTAAGAAACGCCGACATGACGCTGTTTCAACTAAGCGCTTAGTTACGCCCGAATTTTAATAGTTTTAAAAATTCTTTGCTAAAATGCATAGCTAAACACCTTTTCCAGCTAATGATCATAAATAAAGATTTAAACTTATTTATATGGTCATGCTGAAAAAACGGTAATTTGGAAACGCGTGGTACTTATAGCAACATGGTTTATGACTTATTATTAGAATTGTAGCAGATGCATTGATAATGAAGATATTATCCTGGACAAGCGTATAATTTTCATTGAAATAATCACTGACTTGGATGAGTTAATTACGTGCCACCTTGAAAAATTGGCATGTATCTGGAATTTGGGGAAAAGGGTGTTCCATAAGTTGATTCCAACTTATTAATCATCATCATAAATATAAGGTGTGTTATCAAACTCGCAAAACGAGCGTAAAAACTGAATCAAGCGAAATGCATCAAAATATAAATTTAGGACCGACCATTGTTAGCTTGTTGATGCATTGACATCATAAAAATATTTTATTTTTGCGCATTTTTTGCAAAAGAAAGCAAAACGAAGCACTCTCATATAAGCTATCTGGCAACAATGGCAATCTCAATGACTCTTCTGCAGTCACTTTCTCAAAGGAGCCCGCAATAACCTCTAAATAAAATTGAATCACAATTGAATTTTTATACGCGTAATAAATAAATCAAGAGTATAAAAGACTGTTTGTCTAAAGACTCAAATAATCACACAGGCTTTTAACGTAATTTTTACTAAATCTTCTTATGTAGCACCACCGCATTCTTCTTCTGCAAAGAAACCGTACTCCTTCTACCCTTTGCCTCTATCTATCCCACCAACTATATAGTCTGATGAATTGACACAAAGTTGATTTTCGTCATTTTGCATTACACGCTCTAATCCTTTTGGTGTGATTGTAAAGTGCATTTTTTGCAGTGCCTGTTTGTTATATTACCTATATTATGATTACATTTACTACAGAAGATGATGATAATGATGATCAAACCTATTGTAAAGGTTTTGCTCTCTCTCTGTGTGTGTGAATGATGAGCAATGATAGACCAAACCGAAGAACCGAAGTTGAGCAAACCGGGTTGCAAAGCTGTAGTGTACAAGGAGGAAAATGACTGGCTCATTAATTATCATGCGTCATGTTGACAGCCAGTTTATAGTTGTTTTGTTTAACAGACCACTTGACTAAACAACGGCAGAAGAGTGGTACTAAGAATCTTGGGATTTTTTTGGGGGCACCATATACATAATCATAATAATCTATACTACACAGCTAATATTATACCTGCCGAGAGAAGAGAAATAATCTTCTAGTGTACTGTATAAAGCTAACTAGCACAAACACGAGAAAAAAAGGAGAAAAGAACGGGGAAGTAAAATGATGGACATTGTACTTCTCTCTTCAGCTTACCGTATTAATCTCTCGTCTTGTTGGCTAGTTGTTGTTCTGTACTATCTGCACAGCAGAGAAAAGAAGAACAAAAGAGTTCGATTTATTTATGCCACATAATAAAATCCCATTTAAAGATAGGTATTACATGAACATACAAGAAAAAATCGGAGAAGAATATATATGCCTATGCATTTTTCCTTGAGAGATTTGCATTGTCAGAGTTTAGCTATATAATAGCCGTGTGGACACACACTCTTTTTGCGGATTTTTATTATGCCCGTGTTCGTCCCTGGTTTACCTAGAGAAACTAAAGCGTTGATAATAAGCAAGGTTGTGTGAGGAAAGAGAGGAGCCTTGCAAAAAATGTGCAAACTCATGTTCATCATCTTTCATCCGAGATTCGAAAAGACAGCGGAGACATATTACTACACACGTATTATGTGACCATCATCATCATCAAGGTGATCAGCGGAAAAAGTGGAATTGCACACATTTTTGTGAAGAAAAGCCGAGTGGGTAAATGATTTGCAAAAATGCCAGGCCTGAGTCCTTTTTCTTGTTTTTACGAAGCTTGTGACAGTTATTGACTTTCTTGAGGGTATGTACTAAGTTCAAACAATAAAGAATAAAAGTTAAGAAAGCACCATTTTCTATCATGTATGTAGATTTACATGTAGGTACTTGCAATAAAAAAGCACAACATGAAATATGTAAAGCTTTTCTACAAATCCCGGGTTTCTGTGTTGTAGTACCTATCAACTTTAAAATCAAATAATGAGAAAGCTTACTAGCTTGTTAAATTAAACCACAAGTGGCGTTTGTCAATAGGATGATCTGGTGTTCAGGTGGAAATTTGACTGCTTTTTGGACCGTACTTGTCACTTGAATGGTTTGTCACTTTTTGCAAAATGTCCTGCAATAAGATTTTCTTGGGCAAGTATCCATCTCTGATTTAAAAGGAGATGTGATATTGTACATGTAGTTTGGATGATGATGATGATAATGGTAATACGCTAGTTTTCTCTGCTTGCTTAACATCTTACCTGGTCTACTGGTTTGAGTGTACCAAATCAATTACTTGCTTAACGAGAAAGATGTCCGCGCAATAATAATTCGGATAGCCATCACACTTCGTTAACTACATTTTGACTAGTTGACTAAACCTATTTCCACCGAATTCTGTCTCTCTGTTCGTCTTGCATTTGCCATTTTAGGAACTATACCTTTCACTACAGTAAATTTGCCCTTTTTTCCTTATGCTTACTTTCTTGGGTAAATAAATTTGAATTTGAATGGAGAAGGAAAAGTGGGGGAAAACCGGCGGCAGGGCAGACAGTGATTTACCGAAATATTCATTTAGACAGAAGGCAAAATATAAAAAAAGCAAGTTGTGTGTGGCGTATATATACCTACACATTATATATCTGTGTGAAAATGCCGTTATTCGAAATTCTCTTTTTTTCTTGCAAATAAATAAAAATAGCAATAAAATACATAGTAGTAGTAGTAATAAGTAGTAGTTGTAATAATAATAGCAGTTTGAACAGTGATACAATGGCAAACCTGCATTAAAGTCGCGCAGTGACCATTTGCTGCCGCTGCTGACCAGTGACCATCATCATCATCATCATCCCCACACACACAGTTGTAAAACTTACAGTGTAAGAACCTACTATAGAGATTGGGATGATGATGAGAATGATGATGACTGGGACGACGTCGTTGAAAAGCCATAAATTTCTTTGAGCAAGGCAGTGCTCACTCACAGACTCACACACGGGTCCCAATTTACTTCTTGTTGCGGGTTCAGAAAACATACAATTCACCAGGAAGAGGGTGATGATCATAATCGTGAAATTGGAATGCTATAAAACGGGGACATATCCACTTTTTACCCTGACCATTGGTTACTTGTGTACTTTCAAGGATGAAAATATGATGGAACCAGATTCACAAATGATTCTGATATGATAACGTGAAGGTATATGCAAAATGGATTACAATTTTTGCAAAGCAAAAGGAGACGATTTACTTGATTCTTTTTTTATTGCCCGTGTTTTATTACGCATTTAAAAATAATAATATAAAGTATTATTGAGCAGTACTCCCAAAAACTGACCCTGCCTTTCTTGCGGTAATATTTTATTTTTAACGCGTATTGCCTTAAATTGTCATTGTTAGTTTTCCATATAAAATCGTGTTCAAGTTTTCAATTTGGATGTTGGTATGCATAATAGTAACCAATACCGTTCACGTTCTTACATGTACAACGTTAGTAGTGCCATAATGATAATTAACAAAGCAGACATACAAAGAGAGAGAAAAAATCGAAATCAACGGAATCCGAATGACCAAGCAAAAAACTGTTTTGCAATGTAATAAATTGTAAAGGTAATTCTGGTTGCGTATTAAATTATAATAATAAATTAATTCCGTTTTTGGGATGTGGTATAATAACAGCAGCAGTAGCATCAGTGCATTACTCCACTTGTCAACATGCTCATAAGTATCAAGTGCAATCAGATCATCATCATCAAAGTGAAATATATATTATATTTTTTTGCAAAAAATAACTGACCAAATGAATCTTCACCAGTTAGTTAGACAAGTATGGCCTTATAACGTGTTATAGTTATCACTTATTCCCATTTATTACCATTTATTACTAGCAAGTTGACGGATGGAGATGATAAAGCGTTTTTCCCTAGTCCAAAAAAGTATTGAAATTAAGACAAGCCAGAGCAAGTCGGTAAAAGGCGAACGTTTAATAATCCCAAATAGGTATTCGGTTTAACATCTTGTGTGCAATTTTTCGGTGCTACTTACATCATCATCATCAACCCATTTTTTTACGTTTTTAGTAGCCAATTTTATATTGTCGTGCTTATTGCTTATCTAAATAAAAACTTGTTGGGGGAAAACACGATGTTCAGTGCATGTATGTACATATGCTGTATACATAATACATTATTATTATTATGTACATAATAATAAACGCGTACTATAAGCAAAAGAAAACATTAAGAAATTTACGGAAGATTATAACTATGTTCTACTTTTCCCTATCTACACACAAATCCTCTCACTTCACTGCTGCCATCATCACATCTTCTGTTGTCCTGCCTACTACACAATAATTATGATCATCAGTAGCTATATAGCATAATATTCTACCCGGTAACCACCACCATAAGAACATCCTCGTCGTCATTATCATCATCATGATCATCATCCCTATCATCTCAGTTTTGCTATAAAGGTATAAATGCACCAGCAACAAGTATATAAGCCTCATCGGCGAGTGAATTGAACTTTCTCGTGGCAACTTCCGTCATGTTGAAAAGACAAGTATGCAACGGTATATTTCTCACAATCCCACAACAACAGCAGCAGAAGCAACTTAACTTTTAAATAAAAAAAGTCATAGTTAGCCTGCATCAACATTGCTTCTGGTGATGGTGGTGCTGCTTCTTTCTTGCTGGCTACTTTTTTTTGCTGATCTGATCACCAAAACCAAGTTTATGAAGATGGGGATGATAATGATAATGGCCATATACACAAAACTTTTCTTCTTCTGTAAAGCGCCACGACTATGGTAAGATAGCACATTATGCAATATCCTCCTCTATCTCTCTCGGTCTAAATGTTATATTGCGCTCTGAGGACGACGCTCACATACACAAAAAATAGGCATAATACCTTCATCAATTTTTACTACTAGTATCCGCCGCACTACTATGCAGTGCATACAAAATAATATAATCCACATTTTTTTAGCCATTCAACTTTTCTCTCGAGCCACAAAACGCAAAACATTCTCCCTCTGAAGAATAGCTTCTGTTCCTTAGCTTGCTATTGCGCTGGGATCAATTTTTTGAGATGATGATGGTCAGTCATCATCATGGACCAAGAAGAGAAGTAGTGGCGGAATCAGGAATAATCTACTGATGATCATGATGGCCAACACGGCAAGAATGTTCATCTTGCAAAAAAACTGTATTATTACTTGCCATTGTTGTTGCTACTGCTGCTACTATAATATATTATATTTTGTAATATTTCCCTTTTTGATTTCATTACAAGTAAATTGTAGTATTGCTTGAGAGTCTGGCGCTTGATTTTACGGTTTTCTTCCTCTTTTCCTTTTCTTCCATTGCACTTTTGGCTAAACGCAATGCATAACACCATTAAATTAATGCTCATCAGCCGTAACCATTTCATTTTGCTGTACAGCAGAGCAGCAGGTAAGCAATGCGTAGCGTTTTGTATCTTGAGTTATGTAACCAGGAACAAGCTATAGCATGTGTACATTGGTATTGGCATGTTGTCGATTATTTTTTAGAAAATGAATGAAATAAGTCAAGATACCTAAAACCGTGTGCATTTCAAACTCCATAAAGACAGAGAGGATTAATGAGTGACAGATGAAGTTTCCCCGCTTTATTTATAGCTTCCCTGAAGAATAAATGTATTTCAATTTTCTCCTGCGTTGTAATAATATCCATTTCCTCTACCTTTTCCGGCTACCTGTGGTCACCGCATGGGCCATAATTAAGGTTGGGGAATTTTCAAGGAATTTTGAATTTCGATTCATTCACCGAAGTTTGTGCACCGGATGTATGGAGTACAATCACAAGGACGACATTCATTTATAAATAAAGCAATTATTACAAACGTCGGTGTTGTTTTGGTCCAAAATTGCAATAAATTTTGCCGTTTATTCTTAGCAGTAAAGTAGCAGCAGAGCATATTTAGAAAAAAGAGAACTGAGGCCAGTTCAACCGTGCAGAATTTACACTCAACAGGTTTTCTTAAACTTTCCTTTCTGAAATGTGAACAGAGAGAGGAGGACACGCTCTTATATACGCACATCATCAGGTAATACAATCTTTTAGTTTAAAAGATGATGATGATGATAAGGATGATGCACAACAATACTGACATTCTTCATATTATTCATCTCCGCATTTCATTCTCTTTGCCCATCATCATCATCAAGAATAACTGAGGCATTTTAAAATTTACGTCCGTATTTGTTGTAAATTGCAAAACACACTAAGGCTTAAGGTTTGTACTTGTTGAAAAACGGACTTTTGAAAAAAAAAACTCTGCAAAGAGACAGAACCAGAGTGATACATGCAAACGTAAAAAAATATACTACCGAAAATTCTCAGCCACTTTTTCTCTTCTTGTTTTGTCCCTGTGCATTCCGTTAAGTTACATCACATAGCTTACTACTTACTACGTAGTGAATTTATCATCATCATCAAGATAAAAAAAATGTCTGTTGTGTGCTCCTAAATAATGCAAGTTGATGTTGATGGGGATGATGAGTTATGAAGTATGTGTATACAAGCACACGGCATTAATTCCCGTACGTACCGAACCGATATACTTTATTAAGTAGCGAAAGCTGTTCAACCACTTTATAAAACATGACAAATTTCCTGGTGCCTGTTCACTTGTTCGTCTGTGTTTTAAACGTCATTTTCTCTGTCATAGTTTTCGCTGGTTTGGTACACAAACTTTAAAAAGCCTACCTTATTTTCTCCGTGTTCTGCTGTCTACACGTCCAATTTATTTTTATGCTTAACAAAATCTCAAACAAAAATTTATTTGCGTGCGTTTCTAGTAGAGAGAAAGAAAGGGAGAGAAAAGATAGAGGATTTTTGCTCATTAGCTTCCTCTCCGAAAGATTTGCAGGGACTACCTTAGTACTGCTCCCTGCTACCTTTATGTGATGGAATGACAGCAGCAAATGCATCCAAAATCTTTTTAAATGCCAATATTTCAAATTGGGCAAACAAGCTGCCCAGTGTAGACGCAGGAATGACTGTTTGTTCAATTACCTTTAGCATTATTATTACCAAACCTGCCTGTTATATTGTTGCTACTGCGCTGCTTCTGCTTCTGATGATGCTGCTCTTGATGCTGACACTAAAAAGAAGAAGAAGCTGGTTAGCTTAAAGCTAAGCTAATAACTGATGATGATGATTATGATGACGATGAATGGTCACTGAAATGAAATGCTCTTTTGTGGAAATTGGGATAAAAAGAAGAGAAGAAGGCTATGAAAAAGTCATCTTCTTTCTTGAGGGGGATCAAAGATGAATAATATAATTTGTCGTGTGTGTAGTTAGTGATGATGATGATGATGTAAAGCCAAACACAAGACTCTCTCTCTCTGAGTGTTGAACATGATGATGATGAGAGTGAGGACGATCCTGATGACAAACCGAGCGTGTGCCATGAATACTAATGTTATTATGCATTGTTCAAAAGGTGCAATAATACAAGCATAATCATAATCAACAACTGTGGCCAACAGCAGCAGTAACAACAATCTTCTATCTTTGCGATTATCTCATAATAAGTTTTTGTGTGCTTCTTTGTGTGTGTCATCGTCATCAGAGTTGAAAAAAAGTGTTGACAAAATTATTAGTCTCATTAGATATTAGTCTCCGCACAATCATCATCATAACATGATACCACTAAACATCTACAAATAGATTGTACGCATTGTTGTGATTATGTCACTTTAGAGCTTGTTTTGCATGCAAAGTGCTTCTTTTACAAATTGCTGCAATATTGCAACAGTCAGAAGAAGATGCACTATTTTGCATTATCATCTCACGTGTACTAACATTATCATCATTTTATCAATTTCACGTAATGGATATTATGATCAACCAACAAACCCCTTTTTTCTAAAGCCAAATAAATAAGGCAAGGAGTGTATTTTGAAAATATTTTGGATTCATTAAAAGCTCCAAATAGATTTTTGCCATAGAGCAGCACACAGAGAAAGGCAAATGATGATGAAGGTACCTTCTAAACTGGCTTTGTTTCAATTTAGTTTTGTATTTTTTCAATCTAGTGTGTAAAATGGTATCAATGCCCCTGCTAATCCATTAATTAATTAGCACACACACACAAACAAGCAGAAAGAGTGGATAAGCTTGTGTATGTGCGTCATATATTGAAATATTTAAAGCAAATGACAGCACCACGATTTATTTACAATTGTCTGCTAACTTCTGTATGATTTGTGCAGGCAGTTTGTGTACTAACAAGTCTCTAAGCTTGAATTACACACACAGACAGTATCAAATGGAATTTATGACTACGGAGAATCCCGTTTTTTCATATGATTCACCGAAGACTGTCACCACAATTCACTGCGTTTTTTATATTTTTTGCTTCTTTATCCTTTTACTCGTCTTGGTCATCATCATCATCATTATATCAAGGTAGCCTTTGATTGTCGTCTCTTCACCTTAAATTTTCTAACCCTTTCTAAAAGTTTGACAGGCATTCCGATAAATATTTTTTTTTGCAAGTGGGGAACATCATGCATTGTATGTATATATGGTGGTTAGTTAGGTTTCAGGAATCCGGTAAGCCGATACCAAGAAACAATTTTTTACAATTTATATTTTTATACATTCCGTCTGCTCACTACTGAGAGAGGAGAGGCTTAAGCGAACAGGTCAAGGCTGCAGGTTTTTCCAGTGTAAACATTTCAAATATTTATACTTTTTGATTACTTTATGAGTGAAAAGTAGCAGAAGCACTTTAATCAAGAAAAGCGGTTTTTATTACCCCATTTTACTCACCTAAACTATTAGCATGATTACTCTCTCTCTCTCTGGTTTAGATGATATTATGTGCACTGTGCACACACGTACAACAGGAAAGCTCTTAAAAGATTCACTTTGGCTGCAGATTCAACACCAGAGGAGCCAACGCTCCATACATACTAATTAGATAGTAGCATTTACTAGTGCAAAAACTAAAACAGGCTTAACTGCATCTTTAAATGTTTTTCTTTTTTGTTTTAATAATTTAGGTATAGTAATATAGCTGCATCCAAACAACAATGATCGAAGGACATTGCATCTCTCTTCCTTTTAACAGCATGATATTTAAGTCCGACAACCCGAACCACCACCACCGAAATATATTTTAAAATGCAGGCAAGTTGAATAAGATTCAGCGAAAAGATTCAATAAGTAATTTAGATCAAGCATCCATTATTCATTCAATAAGCTATAAGCTCTATATTGATTGTATTGTAAACTATAAAAAACTGCATATTTTGATCGCGAGAGATATGAGATTACAGAAAAAAATGGTACAAAATCCATACTAAAACCAGGAGCCAGTTTTCTCGGTTTTCTCTCATTGAAAGTTGGCATACGGGTTACTTAAGTCTTAAGCATTATCATCATCAAACACAAATGAACATTGTGATATTTTGATGGTCATCTACCTGACTGCACTTTTAGCTTTTGTCTCTCTGGGTCTCGTTGAAATCATCATCATTCTCATCATTTTTTGCCTATTGATCAAATACCAAAGGGTACTCCACCTTTTACACCCTACAAAAACAGTAACGTTTCTTGTTGATATAGAAACCTAATTGTCAGCGTCAGTCTTATCAGTAGTCTAGGTGTTTCCTGCGAGTTCATAATACAAGCCATTGTCAAATCACATTGTATCAAAAATATATTGTAAAATTTTCTACCTGAAGACATCTTCATTTTTTGAGACAACGCATGTCATCCATTTGACTAAAACCGATAATACCACACAAACCAACAAAAAAAGCTGCTGGTTGAGCGTCAGCAGCAGCAGTCAGTCACCACCACAAGCAAGCTCTGGTGCAATAAATCTTTTTGAATACGGTAACGTAATTCGATTTTCAAAAATTCAGGTAGCTAACAAGCATGCACATTCACCCACAACAATAAACCAATAAACAATTTGGGGTTTGTTTTAACATTATTGAATATTGAGACAAGTTATATGTTATGCTGCCGTTGTGTTGTTTTTTATTATCACCAAGTACAATATTATTATTCAACCTGTTGATTTTTACCTGCAGAATTGTTTTTTACTGTTTTCTCTTACCAGAGAGCTAAGAGGGAGAAAAGCAAACATCAGACCCGACCCTCTTTTATTTTGTGTGGTGCCGAGTTTCTCTGAGATGATGACTGACTTGTAAGCACATACAGTTTTCATCATCATCAACTTCAGTTGAAAAAGATGAGCAAAGCCGGGCAGACAAGTGACGATGCAGCATTCACTGTTATGCAACCTTTGGCGACCTTGCCTTGTCATTACTAAACTGTGACTTTTCTGACATGATAAAGCAAAAAATATCAAAGATGCTGCTCCTGTGATGCATTGCAAAGAGATTAAGACAAACCAGTGTGCAGCATCAGCATCATCATCATTTTTCGGCATTGGCAATAGCTGTTTTACTCCCTGGTGCTATTAGCACAATTTTTTTCAATCTCTTGGTATAATCAACATTTGTGCATTTATTGCATATTATTGCGTACGTGCTTTGCGAACCCGTTGGTATATAACCCATGTGTCAGTTGACTGACTGACACTACGCGAAAAAGGTACAGACTTTAAAACCTCCATACCAAACGTTTTGCCGTTTGCCAGTGGTGGCCCAAACGGTTTATAAAAAAACGTAGTTCCTTTATTGATCAAAGTGCAAAGATCAGCTTTTTCTTGGTAAAACCGTTCCAAAAAAGGGAATTCATGATATCCGTGATGATGATGATGACGAGGGACTACAAACGTTTGTATGACATCTTTCTTATTGATTTAGTATTTTGCCTCCAACACGTCTTCGGATTAAGTTACCCTGTCTTGAACGAATGGCTCGCATATAAACTAAATTTCTGTGATTCCGGTAGTTCTACTAAAAGCTAAGAGAATCCTAAAGCTTGTCAACATTCCGGAAACGACCCACTTGACAAGAAAAGCAGCAAAAGAACACACACACAATTAAAAAATCACGTATTCTACGTCAGAGAAAATACAGGCCCACCTCCTTACATAATACAACATACGCCTTTGTTGCATATAACACTAACACATTCTTCAATGTGCATTAATACCAACAACTGTTATTCCACCATCATCATCATCAGCCAAGAAAAAATACGCAAGTCACTTTTGATCAACGTTTTAGCCATCAGCGTCATCATTCCATGAAATAATAAAAAAGCACTGATGAATCCTCATCCTCACCTGAAAAATCAACGTTTTATACTACACATTATCATCATTACCTTTTTGGTCATCCGTATAAGAAGAAAAAGGAAAAAATATAAGAAGTTTGGTTGAAATTTTCTACTCTACATTAGCAACATGTATATTGGATCATCATCATCATTCCTAGTGCATTACAAAGCAAATTATATAACTTTTGCATCCAACAAAAATGCACAATTACCTATATTACTTGTGTGTGTATTCGCATTTCCCCTTTTCGTTTTGTTGACAGCAAAAAAAAGAAGATGATGATGGTAAGCTGGTTAAGGGACAAGAGTGATTTTTTAGAGCTCTTTGGTAACATAATATATTTTAAAGTTTAAATTAAGAGAGGACTATGCTTTTCTATACACGATCAAAAAAACCTGAGGCTACTCAACAAGCTCAAGAGATACTATACGTGCAGTCTTGATTAGACGGTTTATGTTACGTTATTTAGACGCGTTGAATAGCTAAGAGATGGATCTATAAGCATTATCATGTAGTGATAGTGATTTGAGTGAAAACGCATTCTCTCAGCAAAGCAAACCATACAACAAGCTTGTAGAAAATGTGTACTTGAGGAGAGATGAGCAAGATTCATTGCTAATCTCATTATGTTATCATCTTTCTTGATCGTTCTTTCTTTCATCATCGAAGGGAAAAGATTCAACAAGTAACTGTTGTTTTTCCCCTGACCATCATGTTCTTGCTGATGATGATGATGGTGAGCAAGATGAACGGAACTGATCTTTCTAGTACTGGCTTACTATTATTGTTGTTACTATTGTTAAAGTGGACATCATCAGCAACATGAATAACTGCAGCATGGTTATACCATATATAGTTGAAGTTCTACAGAGTAGAACAGAATGACCAGCATTATCATGGTTGTCTCATCATCATCACATCAGTCATCTCACGCATCCGCACCAGCAGCATTTTTACAGAAAGAGCCAAATATTACATTTATGCATTGCATTAGTATTAGTTAGTGGAGAGGGGTTATAGTACGTGAAATGTAACATTAGCAATATTGTCGCAGTCTGATGATGATGATGTCTTCGGATCGGTTTAGTAGCACTTTTATGACTAAATGTGTAAATTCAGGCATTATTCCCGCAGTTACCAATTTTGTAAATAAATTGCCAAGAAAAGGAAAATGACACTAAGCAATTGTTATAGAAACCGTAAAGCAATAAACTTGCAGTTTCGATTAATTACCTGGGCATGTGGATAACGAAGCACAATTCGTATAGGCCTTAATGTACATTACTTGATTTGCTTTGTACATTTAAGAAAGGATTATGAAATTTTTAAAATCGTCATATCATCATCATCCAAGTTCCTGTTGAAACTAAGAAAATCAAATTGCTATTAAAACTTTGCACATTCTAATTAGGTACATAAAACTCATCAAATGTGCATTATTTTCACCTGTTTCAATTTCCTGAATTCTTTTTAGTGGTCGGCTGGGATTTCAATGTGCAAAAAAAACTATGTCAGTTTGCATAATCCGCCCATATTATCATACACACAAAGAAAACACGACTAGACATAGATACCCGGAGTAATTAAACCCACAACCACCTTTACAGACCCCACACAACACAAATTCATTAGTAACGCTGTAGCAATTGCAGCTCATCATTTTAAAATTTAATTCATTTTGGCACATCATTCTTTGCTTAAGTTGGCCAACAAAAGACATGACAATTGGTACTAACCAGACTGAAATTTGTGGCGTATTCAACATTAAACGTTATTACTATGAATGTACAATAATATGCAGCTAAACAGGCTTTTTAAAAAACTTCACGCAAAGCGGACTGCCTCTCATTTCAAAAAAATATATCCAATGCTTAAACACACATTTTTATTAAAACTGATTAATTAACAGTTATATAAAAAGCTAATGATAACTCGTCAAGATAGACATAATGTTGAAGTAGATCAACAGTTTAACTAAATACACAGCAAAAGGTCAGCAGCAAAGATTCCTCTTATTTTGCTTGACTTGACTGTTAAAAGGTGAGACGTAAAAACTCACAATTCAATAAATAATAATAAGTTGCTGGGAGACCGGGAGATAGAAGAAGGTGCCTTTAGAAATTAATCAACTTTCATAAAGCATCAAAATCTCATACTTTTCTTCTATTTTTCACCAAGATTTGTACAATGAGGGGATGTACAAGATTTTTGCACAACAATTTCAATTCACGAAATCCATTTTTCCTCCCTACCTCCTGCCGCCGCCTCTTTTTTTACCTGTCACAATACAACTTGCAAAATATTTCAACAAGACGAGAGCCCGTCATCACCTTTATAGCAATGCTATCTGTTTTTTACATAAACTTTTTCCTTCTTCAATAAATTCTTGAAATTCACTGAAAAAGGCGCAGGAGCATCATCATCAGCCAGTGGATTTCAGAAGATACATCATGGAACCACTATTCTCCCAATAAAACAATGGAGCATGACCTGCTTAACTACTTTTTCGGTCATGAGCAATTCAATAAAAGAATATTATCAGTTTTTTTTCTGATTCTTTATAATATTTGGTTTATATGCCTATAAAGCTATGTCTGTACCTGTGCCAAACATTACGAATAAAAAATCTCTACTGATTTGTGATAATGTAGCCAAGGCGATGACAGCACAGCACAACCATAAGGAATGATACTCGTGATGGGCAAGTGTCATACTTATAACGGCCGAATAAGAAACCAGTAGTAAATTCTAGCAGGCATTGTAATTCGCTATCATTTGCAAATATCTGACTTGTATAAGCCAACAGAAGAAAGAAAGAGAGGTCAGTTGATTTTTTATTCAATTTTTCCCAACTATTCAATTGCGAAATCCAACTTTTTGTTCACATATTCACATGAGATTATACAACAGCAGCATATAGGTATATATATTTCGCGAATAACTGTAGAATTGATTTTAAAACATGGCATACATTTTTTTCAAAAGCCTGTGTGCCTACATTCCGTTTTCTCCTTGGGTTTTCTCGGTTTGAGAGAGGAGAAGGTTCATGGCATTTTATCACACCTCCACAAAATCTTACAGTCTCTGAGAAATATGACTTTCTTCCCTGTGCCCTTTGCAACATAACAGCAGGAAAGACAAAAACCTTCGAAAAAATTCTACTTTGACTTATAGTTTTTTTCCTACTTGTGTTGCTCTTATGATAAGTTAATTTCATACAAGAAATGCCCATCAAATGGGTAGGTATTACATCACACAAAAATCACAATATTTTGTGCAGAAAAAGGCACAAGTTCGTGATATGCGTGTGTACTTACTGTTCACGTGTGTGAGTCCTCCTTTTGCCAGCATTTTTGTACTTTGTACCTTACATCAGAAGAAGAAAAAAGATGTTTTTACAGGTAAGTAATCATAATCATTGAAGTTTTTTTTCATTGTCAATGACTACCTACACATCCAAGCGGACATACTTTGTGTGATATTTTTGTTACTGACATGTCACACAAAGTATGCAACTAATAACCTTGTGGGCAAAAAAAGCTTCAACATGAATTTGGTGACAAAACAAGTTACACAAAAATAATACTCATTAGTAGTTAATTGTAATGATGCTTATCAATAAATAAATACCTGTTTCTTTAAGTGTGTGTATGAGTGCTCAATGCAAAATAGCAGAAATTAATTCCGTAAAATAAAAAGAGGAGGTTACTTTTTCCCTCTTAGACAAAATCATAACCTATCAACTGTCCTGCTGTAATAATGTCTTAATTTCTTTTAGTTTATCAGCTAATGATCCTGTGCAATGATAAGAGAACTTAACTGAACAAAGAACTGAGCCTGGAGCATGCGCAGAATATATACATTGTTGCCTTTGTAAGAACTTATTATAGTTTCCAATGTCATCGCGTAAAAAATTACTTGTATTTTAAGCGTATTATTAATTGGCATTAACTTGTCCACTTTCATGTTTCTTATTGCTTGGTATAAAGAGGGAAAGACGGTCATCATCATCCTCATCATCCGACAATGGCTACCCAAAATAATGTACAATTAAAAATAATTTTCTATGTCTGCGCATCTTTTTTTGTCCAAGTCGCCATCCTATCATCATCATCATCATCATCACACAGTACTCATTTTCAAGAACACCAACATGCATACACTTATAATACTTAATTACACACTTTTTCAACAGCCAGGTAATTATACGGTAGCCATATTGCTCTTTGTTTTGTGTGTGGAGTAAAAGTGAGCGGCTTTGGTTATCTTTGCATAAGCAACAACGCTGTTTACATTGCCCGATGATGCAGATGATATGCTGAGCATTAGATCATCTTCTAAATGCTGCTGACTTTTTTGATCAGCCGTAGAAAAAAAGTTGTCCCTAACTGCTTAAAAAATTATAATTAAATACCTGCATTTTTATCTTATTTACAGGTATATTCTCAGCCTGCTTATTTATTTGTCATGTTTGGTCATCTCCGTAAAGTAAACTTGGATCACGGGCTACATGCATGAATATGGATGGCAATGAATAACATCGTGATTGGAAGTGGGATGGAATGAATGACTACTGTACTTGCAAAAGTTGAAACCTGGGAAGTTGTACACATGTCAAATACAAAAATTGCTATAAAAAACTAGTACATAGAGACAAGCAACACCGAAAATGTGGAAAAAAGAAGATTTTAGATGTTTTTGAAAATATGTTGAAAAGAGGATGATGACATAAGCGCATGTGCATATCAGACCATAAACCACACAAAAATTCTGTATTAGCCGTGCATATCCTCTCCGAAATGTTTTTAGTCTGCTTATATTTAATAACAGATAATTAATGGCGTCTGGTAGCCTTACTACCATCATCATCAAATTTTCCTGTTTTTAAAGCAAGTTGCTCATTTAGCCTTTTGAGTTGATAATGATGTCTGTGAAGAAATGCATGAGGTTGGTAGCAGAAAGTGAAATTGGCAGACAGTTCAAAACCACCTGCTATTATTATCCGTAAAACAAGACAGTTTTTTCTGCGGTAATTCGTCTTCAAAAATGTCGTCCAGGTAAACGAGAGTAATTTCGAGACAATTATATAAATAAAAACCCCGTTTTTTCCTTTCTCCCACACGGAATTATTCGTTGAGCTTTTTCTGCCAACTTCAGCACAGCACATTTTTCTGCACCTGTCCTTTGAAGCGTTTAAAGTGGGCAATCATTTGCTGAAATGTCGTTTGACGGTAATAAACCCTTTAAAAAAGCACTTGCTACACCGCCTGCGGCTACAAATTGCTTAAAGAAAAGGAATAACGGACCCCGACAACATTAATGGCGTTGGTTTTTTCCCTGGTGGTGTTGGCACAGTGACATCAAAAGTGCAATTGAAGTAGCTATAAAACACCCAGCAAATATTTTAATTGCAAAAAATATTTAAATATCTGTCGTTGTCAATCCTTCCTCCACTCTACAATCCCGCACCACCAAAGTTGTCATAAAAAACCGTCATAGCACCATTTCCTGTTCCGTTCCCCTTACAGAAAAAAACGTCGGCTTGAGGATGACGATGATGATGATACATTTCACCGTAGTGGTATAATAATAGCAATAAAAATCCTGCCAAAAATATATGATCTTCTCTTCTAGAAGCACACAGCAGTAAAAAATATACTATCGCCCTCCTACCCTCCTCCCACTTGCATATTTAATGTAACAGTGACCTAAACTGCTAGATGATATGCACTATGCCAAAAAATAAATAGGCTTTTACTCAGTCTCACTCACTTCTGCTGCCGCTGCTGCAGTTTTTACGACAGTTTCATTACCACAGAAAACGTGATGGCCAAGAACTTCATTCATTAGTTGCGTTGATGCAAGCACAGCTCTAAAGGAATGTCAAGGGACTTTAACATTTAGCCAGTAGGCAGACTGCTCATATTTCTCGGATGGGAGTTTACAGCCAACCTGGATTAGTTTGAGTTGCTCATTTTGTGGGTGCTGAATCAGCACGGCTGATGTTACTATAGTGTACTAAATACTATTAAAGCACTCTCAGCTTTCATTCATCATTTTTTCACTGACGGTTGGGTAATAAATGGTTGTATTCTGGTGATGATGATAATGTTTCTTACATATCGGCACGTATCAGCTTAAGTTTTACATGTGTTTCCTAAACAAGTAATTTATCTTTACTGCACAGTCTGCTTTAAAAAATCATCATTCGTAAAAACGTTATTAAAAAGCAAATCAGTATCTTACGGTGTGGAACACATCATCAAATGCAAATTTTAATGCAACCAATGAAAATCTCATCGGGAGATATAGTGCACCTATATATTTTTCAGCCAAGAGATAATTGCATAAAGCCAATATATTATATAAATCTTCCTTTTCTATAAATGGTCATCCACTAAATCACACACTATTATACTTTTAAACTCTGTCAATTTAATCTGGCGGAACAATTACATAAATGCTAATACTGCATTATGCATGCAGAGCAGTTACCGTTTCCTTTTTAAATAACCAGATTGCGCGCTACTTGCATAATATTTAATAAAATAAAAAAACGTTACACACTCCAATTTTCATTGTAAGATGAACAGTGAGACAGACAAGCTCTTCTGGGAGACCTTAGTAATGCCATCATCCTCAAAAAATATATTGATCTTCACCTGCCAATTTACATTTTAGCAAACAATGCAAACTGCAGAGTAATAAAGGACAACTGGGCGATCTACCTATTTCTTCTACTTCAAGTGTTACCCTTTTTTGCCGGCCTCTTCCTTTAAAATATTTTTTTTTACTACTGACATCATCATCGTCATCAATATCAACATCATCCCAATAGCTCCCGCTAATGTGTCATAGTGTCATCCTTATCCCGTCTAGTAATCAACGTCATCACAATCCTCACCATCATCACTTTTTAAAATAACAGGAGACAGCATCCGCGGCACACAAAAAGCACGTCCGTCTATACACTAGCCATAAAAATGGTAACAATTGAAAGAGTTATGCGGGTGCATCATCCCCATCATTACACTTTATTCTTCATTTTGAACAGGTAAAACCGATCAATCTTATTTGCCCGTCGTTGTTGTTACCATAATAATAATATTATCTACCTATGCACATGCGCCACTTTTTTCACATTCTGACTGTCCATTTGTCTTTCTTTCACCACCACTCAACCTTCTTGTCTTTCTTTACATATATTTCTCTGAAGAAGAGACTCTGGTCCTGGCCAGAGATACTACAAGACAAGAAAATAAGTAATCCGTTAGCATTCACGATTCCTTTCCTTTATTCACGTGAAGACGTGCCGAAATCCTACAAAAAATATCTGCCTGTCTGCATCATCATCATAATATTTAGCATTATTTCAAATGTGTAGTTGGCATGGCCTGTCGTCACCTTATAACACCATCACCATCTCCATTATCTTTATTATCAATATGGATAGATTGTGATTGTGCAACAATGCAACTTTTTTCAGCACCACCACCACCACCGTGATTAATGCTGACACTGACAAGTGAATGTGTCAATGATTTCACGTTCCTGTCAATGTCAGCTCTATAGCTCGTCTTAAAAAACCGAGAAAAGAATGCAGCACACTCCACCATCACCTCAAATAACTGAATGTCTACTGATAGATTGTACCCAGGAACACGACCAAACCAATAATTGGTTATTATTATAAAATTTTGCATTGTATAGCTTATTAGCATCATTATGATGATGTATTTCCTCTCTGAGTTAGCAAAAAATGCCAAGTGTGTTCACTGAACAAAAAAGCTCCACCTTTTTCCCTTGAAACATATTGGAGTGCACGACCCACAACAAATTAATTATTGGCTTTGTCAAATTCGCCACAGACACGGAGTGTTCAGCATAAAATCGGATTTGGGACGCAGTTTGGCCGAGAAAAGCACCCACTTTTTCTTTATTATGCAAATTAAACGGGAAAAAGTCTCCTGGTTTTTGCAACAAGTTTGTGGATTGTTGCTCATTTTTTAGCAAAATTTGAGCCAAAAGCGCACAGGTATACATTTAGGTTGTTGAACATTATTATTGCTACTTGCTATCAATATAATGTCACGTATTTTCACAACAATCATCATCATCCACAAGCTCATATGTAACTTTAAGAAAAGGATTAGTGTATTGGGTACACACTAGCATAAGCACCGGCACACACATCAATCTGCAATAATAGTGCTAAAAAATGGGCAGATTTAGCAAACTCATGATGAGGCGGTACACAACTTGGCAAAACGCGGCATATATTTTTCCGAAGCAATAGACGGAATTAATGTAAGAAGAAGACACATACACATAAACGGTTCGAAAAGCAACAAAATACAAAAAAAAATATCATTCAAAGTTTCATCCCTGTTCTTAAGGTCGGCAAAAGGTACAATCGTCAAGAGACCTGTGAACTGGGAGAAAATATTGGTTATCTATGAACAAAGCGTGTGCAGACATATATGCTTTTCGTGCCTTTTTATTATGTCATTTCTTAGATTTTTCCGTTATTCACGGATCTCTCTTGGGTATCATTACTATATTTTTTGTTAAAAATGTACAAAAGTTTTGATAATATCTGTAAAGATGAGCAGAAAGCTCTACAGACACTATACAGAGAAAATGACGACGTTTGCCATGATCATCATCACAAGTTTTGGTGTTGGTAGGAGTAAATGTATTGACTGTGATGAGCAATAAGTTTTGAAGATAGGTCTTGTGTCTTTGCAGATTTTTAACAGACAAGTGCGCGACCATTCAGAGAGTTTATGCTTGTGTAGCTTAGATATTTTTTGCATTTTTATGTGTAAAAATCAACATTGCGTTGTCAAAAGACGTATTCATAATAATACTAACATGCATTGTTTTACAGTATTGCTTTTTTATGAGTTTTTGTTGAAAAATAACAAAAATATCCACTTTTCCTGGCCTGTTTGCAATGAAGATGTTAAATGTTGTTTCTAATTAGTTATTGATTATTGCCTGGCTTTAAATTTTTAACTACTCGGGCTTGGCATGGGCATATGTCCATGTTGCCCTTTTGTACAAAAAGCTTGTATTTGCAGACCATAACGTTTTCTGCAATGCAGACTATAATGCAGGCAATAGTGCAGCACCGTTAGAAAGACATTCACATAAACTGGTGGTGAAAAAGTATTGATAAAAACTGAAGACGTGGCATCACCAAAGTGTTCTCCTTGTAAGTATTTTTGGTATTGGTTTTTATTCCAGCTTGCATTATATAAATCATTTGAATATTTTAACTGAAATATGTACTCTGATACTCTGATCTGCGCATCAGTAACATTTATTGCAAGATTGGCTTGTGCAAATGCTTCTCATACAAATCATGAAAATCTTACATAACCAACTAATAATCAAGGCCAAGCCAGATCAGCTACACAAACAAAAAAATAAAAGATCGTGATTACTTATTTTATATATTTTCTGTTTTTTACTTCAACTTCTTGAAAATGATGAGCACAACAATTGATTGAATTGGTTGTATGTGGATGTGGAACAGGTAGCTGTATTATTTTTTTGCTTACGCAAATAGCCACCGTATGTCGTGCCCAATTGATGTAACTTGTAAATTTTTTAAGTGCACGACACAGAGCTAACAAACAGGTAGACAGGAATTGCAATAAAGGCGAAACAAAAAATTGTTACCCTTTCACCCCAACAACCCAGTGTAAAGGAACCCAAATTGAACGGAAGGTGTTGGGATAAGACTTCTGAGATTTTTCTCAGTTTTTCTAGCACACAGACTACAAAATTATATAATAATGCTACATGTGTGCAACCTATTTTTTCATTTAAAACCTACCCCGGTGTATAATAATAATGTCCTGTAACTAGTTTCGTTGTTCATGTCCAAAGTCCGAGAACAACACAAAATACACAAAAAATAGTTAAGTATAATGGAGAAACAGAAGAAGAAGAAGAGGTATTACATTAGTGAGAATGAAAATGACACGTTTTACTACACAAGATAATAAGTAATAACTCACCTGTACCCCTTCTACAACTACTGCTAAAACAAAACTGCAAAATAGCTAATGATCATCACACATCATAAGACAGAAAATGTAACTTGATTTAAAACTTCTATCTCCATTAGATAGAGAACCCCATAACCTAACAGCTCTGCCGGTTTACTGATCTATAATTTTTGTGCACAGTCATTTTTTTCTGGCGTTTCATTTGCTTTTTCCTACTACTTGTCTATTAGCCTTTGTTTCATTCTGCAGAAGTGATGATGCATGGTCATTTCAAAAACTAACTGTAAGTTATACATTACAAAAAATATTGAGAAAAGAAGGAATA
Source organism: Entomobrya proxima (assembly GCA_029691765.1). Classification (NCBI taxonomy): domain Eukaryota; kingdom Metazoa; phylum Arthropoda; class Collembola; order Entomobryomorpha; family Entomobryidae; genus Entomobrya; species Entomobrya proxima. Next base: position 8,529,434 of record CM056173.1, read on the forward strand.
ACCAGAAACGAAAAGAGCCAGAGAAAAAACCACTGTCCAATCATGTTATTATTTGTGTTTGTCCTCCCTGTCGGATGATACTTTGGCCCTTGCATAATGGCAAAGTGCATATAGAATATAGAAGATTAAGCTAGAAAAGAAGGTCACCAGTTAGTTCAGAATTTGCTATTTGCCGTTGCACATTTAGCACATTCAAAGTTTTTTAGCTGTTGGTTTTAACATATAAATTGGACATGACGTTATGAATCATCATCAGGAATTATTGTGCACGGGCTAAAAACTGATCTTTAGCAATGTTTTAGATTACCGTGTGTACCATTAATAGTATAACTCATAATTACAATTTGAAGCTAAAGTGATGTCATAATTTTTTGGCAACGTTTGTTTTTGCCACATTCCAATTCGGCGTTATTATTAGATTATGTTGCAAGCAAATAAACAATGAGTAGATATGCTACTACGTTTCCCTTACCTTTTCTCAGAAAGACATTAGCGAAAAAGGATCATTATCAAGAATCAAGAAGTACACACAAAACTTTTCAACGAATATTCGCGCAATGAAAAACCGGGCAAAAAAGAAGTAGCTGTTAAAGCTTGCAATAAAAAAGCGTGCATTTAATAGGTATGTATAATAATATTATGATGATAATGATAAGTTATGAAACGTACACATATTTCATTGTTCCTTTATTGTAAATATGAATGTCTCGCATATTTAGGAAGTGGCAAACGGTTTCTTTAATGAATTTGTTTTCACTAATGATCCTTCTCTGTGCTGCTGATGTTGGTCAACCCGTGAAGAAAAAAAACGTACATCAAACGATTTATTGAAATGATACCCTGTTCTTAATATGCAAGCACGCAAGGTACTAAAAGGAGGAACAGGTAGCGTTTGAAAACGTGCAGAAGTTGGAACGGTTCAATAATTTAATATTGTACAGGTTGTCCTTACATGTCATGTTCGTTTGTCCATGGTGCGCAGAGTGGTCAGCATATTTTTTTCAAGGAGCGGACTACCAAGTGGGGAATCCCCAGACCCAATCCGCTTTTAGAGCTAACGTGCTAAACTAACAATAGTGTCAGTAGTCATCATCATCATCAGTCTTTTAGTTTCTCTATCTGTTTCACATTCGCGATTCGCCTGTCCGAAAAAACCTTTTGGCAAAATCAACTCGGGCTTTTAAAAGATACGGTTTTCATTTTGTGTATTTATACTAGTAGTACAATCTCTGTGCAAAATCGGATGATGATGATGATGTAGCAATGCATTGTCAAATAAACATCTCAATAGATGTAAATGCTCAATGTAACGCACAACAATGGTGAAAATTGGTAAGGTTAACTGGGCAAGGAAATAAAAAAAATCGAGTGTAATAATGTAAATGTCAGGATAATGATGATGATATTTGATGACTTGCTTTTCCCTCTAAAGAAGTGAAGCGCAAGAAGGCAAAAATTTATTTAAGAACTTTTCATTTGAGGTCATGCGTCTCTGACTTTTTTCTTTTGTAAAAACGGTCTGTCTGGGTCTCTCACAGACAGACAATTATCACAACTGTCAAGCTTTATTGATGTAATCCTTTGGTTATTGCTTGAATGATGATCATGATTATTGGGACGGCGAGACGTGCATCTAAACCTACTCAACAATTTCCAGGTTTAGCTTAACCTGTGCTGTGTGTGCTGCTTTTTAAAACATTTCAATTTCAAATTTTTAATGTTGACACAGAAAACGCTCAGATGTGAAAGTAGTAACCTGGCAATCCCAAGTCTCGAATTTTATAGTCCAGCAGACAATATTGCAAACTTTAGGTTTTAACTTGAACCACGCAAAAAATGAAAATGGTGACTTGGTGTGCAATATTGCACATTAGCATCTTATTAGCCAACAGACACGACTTTCGGATTAACCATTTTTCTTCAACAAAGTCAGGAGGATGGGAATGAAACTGAAAAAATAAGTTATTGCATTCCATTTTTACCCATTTTTGATAAATGGTCAGATTGGCCTGCTTTAAAAAATGGCTTATTATCATCAGCTCATCTTTAAAACACCACACACCTACTTATCCCATACCTGTAGGCAGTTTTGCACCAGACCACACCATACAAAAACCCCAAACTCCAGATATGATCATCATCATTGCATTTTGGTTTATTTTAAAAATCAGTTCGCCAAAAGCTTATATCCCAATGCCCACCATGAATTGCATCCAAAATAAAACACATGTCGGCTTTTGTTTTCAGGTATTCAAGATCAAGATGCAAGACAGTTCCGTGACAGACTAATTACATGTTGTCGATCAGACAAACCCAACAAACCTACTGAATGATTTGTAGAGCACCAAATCATATCACTACCACCAGCATATCAACAGACACGTGTAGCCAAACTTTTATTGAACATTCCTTCTGAATGCCATAAACCCAGCTTGGTACGCACGGTGCTAACATAACACACGCGTGTCATATTAAGCTATCATTATCCAAAAATGATAAATACGACGATATAAGCTATTAATAGTAATCTAGGTCAGAATTCTGTTTAGCTGTCCATTGTCCATTTTCTTCCTTTTTGGTAGAACCTTGACTTGACCAGGTAAAATTTTCAGGGTAGATTTTTTTGCAATGCAATAAGCCATTACTCATTACTCATCTATTTTAATGCTCTTAGGTCAACCTGAAATGAAGTTCAAGTTTACTTTTTATGCAAAATTATTGTAATTGATTCAAATAATTAGTTTCCTTAACTTGTGTACTTAATTACAAAATTTCTTCATTATCTTTATAAAACACCAGCAAAAAAAGCAATTTCCCATGTCACGTTTATTTTTATCATCAGTCTACCGCGACAACCAATTCCTAAAAGTGGACATTTTTGTCATCATAACTTTGTTTATTTTTGTGTATTGCATTACACAACAACTTTTAAAAACTTCTTATGTCACGGCCAACCTTTATTTCCTTGACCACTAATTTACAAATAAACAACACTTCACATAAAAATGCTACGCAGTTTCATGTAAATTATGTTCAGGTTATTGTGCACGTTTGTCGTTTGCAATGTAGTAATTATGCATTATATATGGCATCATTGACACTTGTTCAAAAGCTTGGTGACATGTAAGCCATTCTCAATCCCTGAAGAATTTTTTCTTTCCTGTAAAGATAAGAAAGCTATAAAGCTTGCCAATATCCTCATTTTAAACAATTTGCATTTGTTCTCTGCAGTGCAAGTTTGCAAGTACAACAAGATTTTTATAAAACGTGCAGAAAAATAAAAAAGCAAGCAAAAATTAGTCATCCGCAGCACCACAACCACAAGCATTTTATGTACCTTTACATAATCTCATCCATTATGCATCTCACCTTTACTATTCGCCGAAGAACATTCACTTGTACAGCATCATAAAGTTGTTCCAACAAGACAATTACTTCATTAAGCCAACAAACTGATTCCGTTTTTCGGTGGGATGCCGTCGTAGATAAAAAAGTGAATACTGTACTTTGTACGCTAATGCACGCTTGTATGAATTTACACATATCAGCTAGTATGCAGATATGAACATGATGATGATGATGATCAGTGAAACGAATCATTCGTAGCTTTTGTCTGTTGTGCTGGTCAACAATGCTAAACAAACACGGTCCAAAAAGCAGTTCCTTTTTAAAACGTTACCTACGTGCTTCATAGTCAACATGACTAAGACCAGCCTCAAAAATTGCAAAAATAGCTACAAGCTACGTAAACAATCCCCCCGCATCTTCCTGTTAAATGCCAACTTGCAAAGACGCTTTAATTTGGAACGCCATTCAACTGAGAGAAATGAATGCTTTTGAAGATTATGATCATGACGATGTAACAATGCAATATATATATATGCTGTACAGACAACAATGTATGTAGAAAAAAACAGCATTTTATCAAAATGAATGAAATATTATAATACGATTATGCTTTGATTGTCTGCTGATCATATATGCGGCTTCATTAGGGCAATGAGCATGTTCCGAACGTTTCGTCTGGTTCGGAGAAAACCTGAGAGAAAAGAATATACGCTAAATATTAAGCCGACCACTATATGACCACTTAATTCATTTCAGGTAGAAAAAAAACGATGAAAGAACTAAATGGTAACAGTAGCGGAGTAGAGGAGTCAATCTGCAAAAAAAGTTTTCCCTTTGAACTGATTGTTTTTCGTGGTTACTATTGATTGCGGTACTGGTGGATAATGACTAGTGACTGACGTTCACAGGAACTGGCTACACGACACAAAACCCGATGTTCTTAACATTTAACTTTTCTCCTGAAGCTGGCCTCTTTGTTCTTTTTTTCGCTACGTGTATCTCTACTGAATTGGTTGTAATTACTAACTCCATTCAATTTCATTTCTCTAGAGATTTACCCTGATTGACCATTATCCAACTGACACTACTGAAGTATTGTTCTAATTATATCAAGCACGAAAAAAATTCCTACTGTCCAACTTGGAATGCTAGAGATGGTAAAACACCGAAGCTGCCCAAGAAGAAGATTTTTATCTTTGAAAACTGAAACCAGCACACCATCTCAGAATGCATCCTGTCATCTTCCTATTTCTCCTGCGGTTGTGTGGCAACTGGTAACACCTTTTCTTATAATTCCTGCAGCTATTTTGTTTAAAGAGTAATGTCAAGTGGATAATTTGTACAAGTGTACACACCACCTGTTCTTCAAAATTATTATATAAGCTGAGAGTACCATTGATTTCTCTTTGTTCTCACCACACCGCTCCACTGCACTATTGGCAATTTAGCATTTTTTTCTTGCTTTGATCTTTCATTTAGTTTAGTGGTGGTGTGTCCCGTCCTGTCATTCCATTTCGTCAAATGTACAGTTACCGGAGATTCAAAAGTTTTGACAGGGAATTGCAGGCGCTTTTTCTGTGCTGATTGCTGACGTGATAAATACCATACATTTTATATGCACTACAGAAGCTAAATGCAAAAAAAAACTTTCATGTAAAATGTTACCCTATTTTTTTTACAAATTCAATTGATTAGTCTTCTTGTCTTATCAGTCTGCCTTGAATGTGATGTCAGTGGTGTACAGTACAAGTCCAACTCATTCATTTTAATTTCTTTGCGTCTGCATCTCTATGTCTACGTCTGCCTTGTTCTTTTTTGCATCTTGCAACTTTTCAACCTTTTATTAGCATTCCTCTCTTGTTGTTTCAACAACTGATAAGCAACCCAGTAAAAACTTTTGATTGAGGTTCCGTCGCGTCACTCACAACCTCACATAATCTTCATATCAGAATCCAATTCCACCAGCACCACCACCATCAACACCTCCTCTTTTTCTGATCATCATCATCCTTTTCACCATTATGATTATTATTAAAAATAAAAAATTTCTAGCTCATCTTTTTATTTCAGGTGTAAACTTTTACACAGCTACTGATGCTACTGCTTGACCTCCTCAAGACAACAAAACGGATCCAACTGCTTTATTCTTCTGTTGAGTGTGGGGCTATGCTGAGATGATAATAAATAATACATTATGCTAATGCACTGTTATGCCATCCTTTCTACATTTTATGGCCTCATATATTTTTCTAGCTTTCCCCGCTACTCCTCTTTCTCAGTTCATGTCTTGAACACAATCACAATAATAATCAGTAGCACACTATTTTTGGCCATGCATAATTTGCACCAATAACAAGCTATAAATAAATTTCAGTTTTGATAGACCTTCTTACAGAAAATAAAGAGGGGAGTGATCGCACAGGACTCTCTAAAGAACAAAACTTTAAAAGTTTGAAAAATGCGAACAAGTTTTCTAGCTCAAAAGCACATCTCATCATCATCATCCCAAAAATCCCACTTGTGTGGTTATGCTGTACATTTTTTTAGGTATGTCGTGTCCTTGCTACTTAATATTCCTCAGAAATAAACACATTTTACCTGATTATTAGAATAACGTTACTGTAAATTGAGTCATTTCCATTTGACCTATGTCAATAGTAATTGTAGTAGATTATTGCATAACTTTCAAAGCAAAAAAATCCTGCTTTTGTTAATGCCAAGCACACACACACACGTCTGTAGTAAATGCTTTCTTTTAATATTTTCATCCACAAAATCTCACCAAGCCACTAGTAAAAAAATGTAAAATTACTTAAAAAGAAAACAAGATGTTTCATGGTTGCTGTATTTTGTGGTGGTGGTAGAACATAATAACATATTATTGTACGCTTCATTAGATAATGCATGCAAAGTAATCCTTTTTTCTTCTCTTCTGAGAGCCAAGCCAGTGATTGGATGGAGATAATCAAAAGATCCGTTTTTACTCTCCGATATTTTTGGGTGCAGCAAAAACTACTACACAAGTACATCTTTATTCTGTATAGCTACTATAAAGTTTCATGTAATTGTGCTGCTGCTCTGATTGATCAAAATGAAAAAAGTGCAATGCTACCTTTTACTAGTCAAGGCAGAAAAACAATTGATTAGAGTTTAAGAGTGGTTTACTTTGCTACTACAAACGATGACCTTCTCTTCACTTAAACTTTGATGATACTATGGACCCTGTAATATGGAGGTAGGCAATTTTGCGCAAAATGTAGGGAATAATTTTTTTTTATCTTAATACTTTTCAACCACTTTGTTCCCTCTGACTTGAGAGCGACGCGCTACCCATCTTCAATGTCATGTCAACCTGTCTCTGCGTCTGTGTGTCTCTAGTAAAAAAAGTTTGAAAGTTTGAAGCTTTTTTGTCTGCATTCTACATTGATGATCAGCATCATCATCATCGTGGTCATGACAATAATAACATATTGATTGAAAATTTCAACTTGAAAAACCTGATCTTAGAGGAAAATTGGGTGAGGGAAATGGGAGGAAATGCAGTGATTAACAAAGAATGTGTCTACAGATAAGCTATGAGCTGAGCAAAGAGAAACAAAAATACCTACCCGGTTTATCAATAATTTTTTTGTACAGTTTTGTATTTTTGGCGAGAAGGGTTTGCAACGTGAGCTTTTAATTGTCTTCATTTACTGTAAAAATATAGGCAAAATAGAATCATCATCCACCAAATCCACTTCAAACCAGTGTCCACCCAAGAAAAACGGTCAAAATTTAAAAAATCTGTTTTGTGGATTATATAATAACCAGATAGTGAAGAAGGTAGATGTTGAAAAGGTTAGAAATACATTTTTGGCAATTCAGTCCAATAATGAGTGATTTCTACCGAGAAATTCGTTTTTTCAGCAAAAAGGGTAAAGCATTCTGCTAGTGCAATTTTTCAAGTGGTTGCCACACAGCCACTTTAGTAGTAAGCAGACAGGATGGTGGAAAATAAGGCGGAAATGAAAATTGCCAACAATTACACACAAGTCAAGATGATATACGTTATTTGATCAAGCGACCGTGAAAACAGGAGAGAGTTTTTGTGTTTTTGCACAATCTTTCTGGTAATTATTGTTACAAGCCACCAGCCACCACCAATAATTTTAAATACACCTGGATACCATTTTCTGTGTTCTCCGATTTTTCTGTTTCAGTGCAACAAACACGGAAACGACATGTACAAGCCTAAAAATAAAATTGAGAGAGGATTTATTATTTTGTTCTGATGATTTTTTTGGAAAAAAAGTTGTAAAGTCATTGAAACCATTTTTTTCTTTCTTTCTCTGATGAATGTAGGTACAAAATAGGAAATATGTACAGCGTGTTTTGTCAGAATTTTTTTTTCTTCAGTGATTACACAGTAAAGTTGGTGATGATACGGATGATGATGATGGTGTGGTGGTGCCATAAAGTACCAAACTCAGTTTCTGTTGTACCCTCTCTCATCAGTTCGTCCTCCTTATCATTATTGCCCATGTGTAGTAGTAAATACTACTTGCATTCACATATCAGCACCACCGAATTATTACTTCTGATCATCAACATTCCATTCCTGTATTATAAGTACACATATATATTTTTTCTACTATTTTCATTATTTTTGCAAGTTTTGTCTTAACGACATATAATATGTAGTATTTTAAAACAGTCAGGCCGTCAATCGATGTTCAGATTTTTTTACTGGTTTTTGGTTTGAGTGAGACAGCCTTGACCTCACCGTCGTCACCACAGAGCGCTCATGCCATTTTGTTTTTTATTTTGACCAAAATACATAATTTGCAAACATGAAATTTCAATGTCATTGCACCCATCAAAAAATGCAACAAAATTTTATAGAAGGATGTTGTATTTTTTGCAAAAGAATTCAAACAAGACATAACTTTGCAGAAAGATGAATTGTCAGAAGAAAATAGAAATTCCCAGTTTCAGGAAATCGACTAGTAGCATTTTGCTCAGAGGCTTAGAGCGAATAGATAACTTGATGGTTTTCTACATTTTTATGTTTTTGCTTATTTAAAGCTACATGACCATTGTTTTTTTCCTTCTGAAGTTTATTGGTTTTCGCCGAAAACAAATTCATGGAAAACGGGTATGGATAAAAGACACGCATCAGCAGCCTCGCACCACTACCAAAACAGCATGAAAAATTTAGGATGACTTAATCCTGAAAATATTTTTTGGGTATTTTTGTAGCAACTTATTATGCGCAATTCCACGGAAGTCAATTGCCTTGGTTACTACTTCTATTGGTTGCCAATTACTTTTTGGACGTCACAAGGACTGTGGAATTATGTTGCTAACTACACACAGAAATTCTTTAGATATACCAACAAGCTACTGGTAGAAATCTATAAAAAATTGCGTTCATTAGTTTCCAGGCTAACCAGAAAGATGCGCTGATGTGAAAATAGTAGAGCACGAGTTACCAGTTGGGTAATCATGGATAATCTTTAACAAACGTGATGAATCATGTGAATACTGAGTTGCTTTTCTGATTGGCATTGATCTGGAAGAAATTTGGATAACCTGAAGTTGCTGTCATGCTCCATTACGCAATTGCAATTATTTGTGTCCTTCACTTTCAAACTAAAATATTTTGGCAAATTGTCCATTGGAATGTTTGGAATGTGGTAAAAATTCGGGTTTCTATGAAATTTTTTCTACTTAAAAACAATGAGTTCTTATCCAGTTTGGTACTCATCATCATTTCTGGTCAGTGTGCTCCACTATTTTTTCCATTTTTATTTAAAAAACGAATGCCTACTCTGGTGCCATTGCTACGAAATAAACTGGTAATGACTGCAAAATTTTGTTAAATGATAGAACAACCCAAAAAAAGACAAAGTGCGCTCACACATCATCATCATCATTGATTTTTTTATTGAATATCAATGTTTCATTTTAGTACAGCCCAACCAACAAATCCAAGGGATTTTTCTAAATGTTTATTCATTTGAACTTGAAGACAATATGCACACATCTAACAATAAGTGACAATTAGTTTGCTATTACAAAAGCCAGTCAAAATATATCCGGATGTACTAAAAAGAAACTATTATCTTTTTTATGCATGTTCACTCTCCTCTCATGGGTTAGTAGTAAATGGACAGAGTGACGGTGACGGTATTTTCTGCAAATATTGTCACAACCTCGTCGGTTCAATACTTTTTGTGTGTGTGCAGTGGTAATAGTAGCCAAGCAAAATGATTATTAGCTAGAAATAATAAGTAGTAACACAGTTTGAGATCATTATTATGGAAAAAGGGGGTATTTATGCATGATTCGCATGACCTTGCATAAGAGATAGGGAAATCGTGACAAAACAATTGAATCTGGTATGATGATCGTATACTCGTATTTTCAAGAAGATGCAAAAATACAACAAGTTAAATGAATGGATGATGATGAATCATTTCATTCCCGTTGCGTTGGTGGGGCTACTTGAAAACAAAACATGACCAAGAAGACTACGTAATAAAAACCGAAGAACAAGAAGAATAATCTTTGAAGGTTCTTATTTGTTTGTATCCATTTCTCAGGCACCACCTTAGCCTTACAAACACAATTGAACACATTTTATGCATTTATGACAATATTTATGTGGTAAGGCACGATGTGGATCAAGGAACAAAATCAACATATTTAGAAATAAATGTTACGACTGGATATGGATTTCGGGTAAAGCGACATACAAATTGATTGGACATTTGAACACGTTTTACTTTTGTGGCTTCTACAATTTTCGGTAATAAAACCAAAATATCCACTGGCAGGGGGTAATCTGTACTTATGCTTATGTCACAAAATGTGATGCGCATTAGATCAAGATGAACTTCAGACATTTATCCAAATTTGTACACAAGTCACCTCTAAAAACGTGTTATTAGTTTTTCTACAACAAAAAGCTTTTCTAAATGCTTGATTTGCTAATTTGTTTACTAATTTTGAACCAAATAGGTACATTTTTAGTTGACAATTAGTATCATCATCAGTGGCAATAGGGCGCAGCCAAAAAAACAAATTTATTACCAAAACTAATCTGCTCATGGGTGGCATGCCATTGTCATCGTCAACTTAGCTTTGTCTAACAATTAATAAGCTGTTTGCTAATAAACTATAAAAACTCCAGACGTTATCCTTAAACCTTTAGCCTTATCATAATGTTCATTACAAAAATGTCAAATATCCTGCTAGTCACCACTAAAACAAAAATTTGCTCATTTTATCGCAATCGATAATCAGTAATTTGATGCCAGCACACGTTCTGATAATGTACCTGTCTTAAAAAACTAGCTAATTTTTACAATTTCCTTATAACATTAACTACTATTTAGCCAACTGTGTGTCCTTTTTCTGCGCTGCAGTGCTGCTGGTGCTAGTAGCTACTTTATTGATTAAACATTGTATTTTGACTGTTCCCTGTAAACTTTTTTACGATACTTTTAAAAGCCTATTTTGTATGCAATGCAGTGTACAAATGCTCATTTTGTTGAAATTAGAAACACGAAAATACATTAAAACACACACTTGTATTCACGTGGCGAAAATTTATTAGCAATATCTTATAATTTCCACGGACACTTGAAAAAAATGCCCAGCCAGAGAAACAACCATTGACCATGACAATTACAAGTAATGAAATGACCAAATGACAATGTCTTTAAAATATTCAAACTAGCTTATTAACTGAAGGCTCCCTTGTAAATTTTTTAATTTCTTTGATGGCTTTGCAAAAAGCGAATAATAATTCAGACCCGCTGGGAAACATTTTATTTTATTGCATAGTATTTAGTCTGTTAATTAACTCATTACCACAATTATTGGGTAAAAACGCTAATTCAATGACAATTGGCTGCTTCCCTAATTCCAAAAATAAAAATGATAATATGATGATTTTTATGTGCCAGGCAAGCGCAATTAATTGGAATTTTGTTTGAAAACCTGGAAAATATGACCAGTTTGAATGAGTCACCCTACTTGTTCCTGTCCAGCACATGTCGGCTGTCTTGTTTTTAAATATTGACTATTTGTCTGTGTCTTTTGTAGTAAATTAGTAAAATAAGTATGAAGTCACTTTTTTACTAGCTATTTGCATACACATAACTAACCAGATAATGAGCTAAGGCAAACTACAAAACAATGACTTGTTCAATTACTTGAATTACACGCGCTAGAGAGAGTTAACCAGTTTTAATGAAAAATGTAATAATATTTATTTGTGGCATTTTGGAAAGAATTTGGGTTTATTTCAGGTGCTTTTCTTAGTCGTTCTCTGGGTTAAAAACTTGACAGTTGGTGTTGGTGATGTAATAACCTTTGTGACGATGATGCTACTTACTGGACTGGAAAGGATATCAGCAAAAGGAAGGTCAGCAGAATGACTGGCTAGTTGGCATGTGGTTCTAATATTGGTCACTGTTCAGCTTGCAACTACGATTACGTCATGGATTACCATGCACACATGTCTGATGATGAGTTTACTACAGAAAAATAGAATTTATTACAGAAAACAAGAAGCTGGACTGCTTTTTATTGGAGTTTCATGCAGATTTTTAGCTTTAAAAAGATTCTTTTTGCAGCTATTATGTCATAAGGAATAGAAACGGTGATATCATACGCATGCAGCAGCAGCAAAATAAATACCAAAAGTATAAAAATAACTTCACGTGATGCTAAGTTCTTTGACTATGACAAATGCAAATAATTACGTAGAAGTAGGCACAAATATTTTATCTGTTTTGGATTGTAAATCCAGTCATTTTATTTTACTTGGAAGCTTGTCGTTTTTTCTGTAGCAAAAATATAAATTACATTGATATATTTTTGATTGCTAATTGTTCCATTCTATCACAGCATTGACTAGTTTGGCATTTGGCATAAATTGAAAGAAAAATTGGCATACAAAAATTTGTACAAGACAGTATGGAAGTTAATAGTTGCATAAACTTCCCCTAGGAAAGTAAATCACTTTAAGTTACCATTACACATTAATCATTGATCCCTGAGCACAATATCGGGATTTAAAACTGACAGATTACATTAAACTCATTTATTTATTTATAGTTTAAACACTAGAGTGCAGATGAGAATTCCAGAGGATGCCTGAAAAATATATGACTATGGATTGGATGGAAGGGGAAAGGGATGGAGGATACGGGGACTTGTTGCGAGTGCCGTCCTATGACTATGACGATTGGATGAACGTGATGAAATGCTCTGTATTTTTATTGAGTACCAACTTCACAACATCATAGAACCCTGAACCTGTTTTGTGAGGATGGTGCCACTGGCACTGTACCTTTTTGTTAAAAATATATAAATAGAAAAGTTTAAGTTAAGTAATATTTGAATTACTAAAATTATGGTATTCTTAAGTTCACGATATTGCTAAAATTAAAGATCTGTAGCTCTTAAAACTAAAATCATCATAGCAAACAATAAATCATAAATCCAAAAAATCAAGGCTTTAGATCTTCGATCGTGTGGTAAAGCTTAGACTTTTTAGAGCGTGAGCGAGTGCAAGTAGTTTTTCCTGGAGTGAAGATTGCAAATGTTTGAACGTTAGTAGGCAGCTAAATTACAAGGCTTACTCATTACCAAAAGCATATTAGTTTGTTAAATTGATTAACTTACGCTCTGTAGAGTTTACGTAACTCAGCCATTCGGTGAACGACTGGACATCTCGGCTCTGGATCTCCTGCACTTGTGCACGAACTCTTAAGGACCTGTCACCGGTTAGCAGAACGGTTCCGCTTACTTTTAGTACCATGGTACTATTTTGTCGCTCCTTCCCATTCTGTTCTAGCTGCACACAAGTTTCTAGAATCTTTTCATCATTTCTGACTTTAGGATGCGAGTATTTGTCAGTTATACGTTGGGTTAAATAGTTGTTCATCTTCCTAATTTCCTCCCCGGCTATATTGACTACTGTGAAGAATTTCTTATTCACATTCAGGAAATTCAAAGCCTGGACACAATTATTCCCGACTTCCATTATGGTTAACATCCGTTGTTTTTTATCCTCCAAGGATAACGCAGCAAATTTGTAACGCGGTGACTCTCCCGTTTTGGCACCTTTGGCCAGTCCTCTTAGCTCCAGCAGCACTGCAAATAATAAATTACCCAAATTAATAAACTCTTCTCCTTCCTGTTGGGTTTTCTTGGAGGCATTTACTTTTGAATAAAATTATCTATAAAACTTCAAAAAGTTATACCTGTAGTAGGAATTACAATTGGACTGTGAACTTCGTACATTAGCTTTTCAACCCATTTTCGTTCATTGATAAGAGTATTTGTATCGAGAACTATACGCATGGGTATGACCAAAAAGCTTCGGCGTAGTCCCGCATAGACCAATTGTTGGTCGATCTGTTAAAAGGAACAAATGTTTTAAAGGATTTTGCAAAATGATAACAATCGCAGTTATGATTTACATTATGACTTTACAAACCTCGTCTTCTTGGGACAGAGTTGTCTTCTCCTTTAACTTGTCCCACGACGTTTTTTCTTCTTCTTCGTCAGTACGCTTATTCAATTCGTCTGGTGAGATTTTTGCTATGAAACTTGCTGCAGTGTTGCAGTCTGCTGGGGGTGGCTCGAGCTGCCGATGCTCACTGATGTTATCACGAATAGCGGCAGTAGTCGCTTTCATGTCAATGGCCAAGTCCAATACCTTAAACTTTAACAAATATAATGCATGTTTTAACACTAATGCTTAAAATGTAAGCGTACCAACTCAAAAAAATCAAACTAATGTGAACTTACCTCATTTTGGTAAAAGCAATCTGCGTCAATTCCAGTTTGGTTCTCATCTGCTGTAAACATTGCATCACATTCCTGGGCGGGCTGAAACAAATCCTTGCCGAATTCCAAGATTGCTTCGATTCTGAACGCATTTTGGTACAAGACTATACCCTCCTAATAAAAAATTTATGATTTAGCACACAGAGCTTTCCGTAGGTTTAGATACAACAAGGAAAAGGAAATAAGTACGTTTCTTACTTTATCCAGATTCCGTGGAACCATACATGTTGCGTAGTCAATATCATTATGAAGTAATATTTGGGAGAACCCATCCAGAAAAGTGTGTTCTGGAAGGAGAGGCAACACTTGACTAGTTCCCCTGGTTGCCATACTCGGGAAGATCAAACCACTCTGGTCTTGCTCGGCCATTTGTTCCAAATCAGTACACAAATAATACAGACCAGGAAGGAAGTCTGTAATCACATCGTACTTACTAGCCTCTTCTTCTTTAGCTTCACTATAAATTGGCGTAACAAAACCCAGTTTTTATAAAAGACAGGAAAAAATGTTAACTCAAGTAAATAAAAAGTGTAACTGTTCTTACCTGTTAAACAGTTCCAACTGTCTTTTAAGCTCGTTGCGGAGTTTTCTCATTTGGTCTTTCCTTTTAGAAACCCAAATCACCCATACCTACATAATAATATTGCAAACAGAAACAAAACAACAAATACAGATATAAACTTAAAATAAATTAATAATAATAATATATTAAAAATCACTAGAATTAGTAATATTTCATACGTGAATTGCTGTAATCAGCGTCACGTGCAAATCAGCCCTAAAAGGATCAACTCCATGTAGCCAAAAATTTAGTTTATCCATAATAATCACAACCATTTTCATTGTGACATCCATAACCGACCGCCTCAAGTCCTTCTTGTGAGCTTTTGTAGGACGACTTGTCGTAGATTGCTCTGTTAAGGAAATTCAGACAATGGTTAGAATTAGCTGGAATTCATGGTAAAAGCGATTTACATTACTAATGTAACATTAGCATGCATTTGATAAAGCACACCATTAGCAATTTTATCAATACCTTGATTATATAAACGATCAGCTAAAAAGAGAAGCATGCCCATCACGGACAAATAAAAGCTCAGTAAACTATAATCCTTGTTTCTCACAATGCCTTCAAAATAGACCATCATATCCTTCGCAACTTCATCAATATGATCACATCTGAAAAAATGCATGCACAATACAAGAGTTTTTAATTAAAGTGCATGGAAAAATTACTTACATTGCAATAATGTGACCAGCTAACTTACCCAATGTTCGTATAGACAATTCCACAAAAGTGGCCAAACGCGATATTAAAACAATCCAACAATTGTTCCAATGGCATATCCCTCAAGTATTCAAGTCTAGTTGGTGGCACAGGTGCCTGGAAAACCGGAAGCGAACTTTTCTTCGAGAGTGGCAGCCAATGTACACCGCCACGCTTAAGCATGTGCGTGTATAATGCTTCAGCAGTCTTGCTTCTAATGAACCACGACATCTTCTTCTGCTTTCCATACTAAAACACAAACGGTTAAGTATGATTAATAAATAAATTCCAACTTACAATTTTACTTTATGATTTGTGATTATTGATTGTACAACCATTCTAAGGTTCTGAATTACCTTTTCGATTAGTTCGTGATAGATGGAGGTAAGTTCCTGTTCAGCCCCATCAGCCGGCTCTGGAGCGTGAGCAGCCCGGGTTAGAAAATACACAATGGAGTGTGTGCCATCAGTCTTCACCTACAACAAATTATAATTAACAATTTTAAAATTGTGCTGCTTTCAATATGGAATGTCAAAAGTAATAAAAATAAACAAGTTATCCTTACCCCCGAGCGAGCAATCAAAAGCCCGAGCTGGTTATAAGCTCTAGAGTTGATCGTATCAACGTACCGTGCACTCAAATACATGCTATATTTGAACAAATAAAAATAAAAATTAACTTTAAAGTAGTCAAAATTAAATTAGGAAGATGAGCATTATCCCTAACTTACGATTTAGACATCGCGTAGTCCCTATGACTACTAAACAGGTTAAGTGAATGCTTGTATCGATACAAGTCACCAGTAAGAATATACAGTCTGTACATCGCATTTACTTCAGTAGTCAACTGCTTCTTGTTGGACATCCTCAAAGGTTTCACATGCAGCTCCCCAAGATCCACTTTGAATGCTGTGGCCACTGCCTTAATCATGCGCTCAAAATGGGTGATTCCCTGTAGGCATAAATACAGATTAAAAGCTATAATTAGTAAACTAAATAATTTGATTGCATCCAAAAATGAAAACCAATCACACCTTGACAATCAACCGTTCCACCCATGAGCGGCTTCTTGTCCGTACTCCATCTTGACTCCTCAGCAGTTTAATCAAAGGGTACACGCCATACTTCCAAATACGTTCGTAGATTTCCTTGACTAAATAGTAGTCCATATCCACCTCAAAAAGCTTCTCTGCTGCATTAATCAAATATTCCCTAAAATCCATACAAGAATCATTACATTAACACCAAGATTGACATAATCAATGATTATGATAATTTAACGCTATTTTGTTCTTACACATAGGTCAACAGATAATTCCATGCTTCTGCCGTCTTCTCCATTTGCTTCTCAAATGGCTTGCTAAGCAGATATTGGTTCCACTCCCGAAGCCGTCCTTCTGCAAGTTGATAGTACTCGCAAACCTTTACCCTGCTTTTGGTGTCAGGCACAGGGCCTAACTTCTTGAAGAATGCGGACAAGTCCAACTTGTCAATGTTAGTCTGAAGCTGGCTTTTCGCCTTTCTTGCCTCGGGGGTTGAACCATGATGGTCATTGTGAACGCTCAAGGAACGCGATCGCAAGTTCCTTCCACCACTAGCCATCTTAACTGTAAAGTAGATAATAAAGAATGCAAAATTAAGCACTTTTGAGGTATTGTCATTATTAATTAAAGCATGAGCAATTAAATGAAGGAATCTGAAAAGATGAACAACTTACCTAATGTTGTGCGACTTTCGTCGTCTAGATCTGGAAGACCGAATTAACTAGTCTGTCTGGTCAAGTCATCACATGTACAGGCTTCACCTGCAAACCAATCATAGAAAAATTATAAAATACATGCCAATTAGGTTCTAATTGATGATTTTCAATCCAACGCGCTCAAGATCTTAATCATCTTAAGCTAAAAACATGATTTGCACAAGCCCGTTTAATGCTAACTATAAAGGACAAAAGGCCTCCAGCACATAGTACAACCTGACTCCAGCATGGATTTTAACTGTCAAAGCCAACTGTCAACTCAACTACTGACACTGTCAGTCTGACAGACACGGAGTTGCTTGCTATACTTCCAGTTGGATGCAAAAGCGTGTTCACTAGTAATCATTTGTGTCAATGTCAGATTTTCGTCAGTGACATAGATTAAGTGGTTGAAATGCGATTCATGGTGCATGCTGCAAGCTAACGAATCAGTTAATTCATTATAACTGTTATAATAAAAAACACTATACTATACAATGGAGACATTTTGAATTTAATGATCTTTGTATTTGTATCCGTCTAATTGGCACAGATGACAAACAAACTATGTAATTTTAGTGGTAGACTACAATATAATTAACATTAAAGGTTTCGTCATTTTCAGACCCTCATATTTAACAACTGCTTTTCTTGCTTTGACGTACAATAAAAGTTTAGCTATTTCCTAGATATGGACCCCCGCACCACATGTGCCCCTATAGTCAGGACCCAACTAAAAAGTCTAATTATTCAAGTCTCCTAAATTGCAGTTAACTTTACAATCGACAATCTAGTATGATTATCATTCATTCAATCATCCATTGCAGATCAGAAATATCGCAGTGAGGCGAAGGTAAATCCTTTCTTAAAATTGTGCATTATGCTTGTGCTTTTACAATAAAACCAACACATATTTAACCGCAGATTAAATGGAATACTAACCAAAGATAACGGTAAAGTAAAACAGATAATTGTGCTAATTAACTAACTCCGCCAGTATGCATCAGTTACACAAATTCAACTCTGCTGAAAACAAGTTCCAAGTTCACACTTTGTCATGCTGAAGTATCCCTTAAAAACCGTGCTGAAACCCTGCATCATGCGCACCACTATGCCAGGGCCTTGCTACCCAACCATGTACCAAAACGCAAAAAAAAATCACCCAAATTGCCATTTTAATCAATGACAATCATCTTAATACAATGCCCCACCAAAAACAATGCACAATGGATATAACAATCTGATAAATGACAATTAAAACTTAATACCTACCTCAATCTCTCCGTCACCAAATGATCAACAGCACGGCCACCACCGTCAACAAATTTTATTGCAAAAGCTACCTAATTTTGCGCAGTAACGGTTAGTAATAATATATTTAACAACCTAAGTCAATAAACAACGTTAAATTTGCGGTGGGCACTAATTAAATCACAAAAATTTACAAAAAATCTTTCACTTTGATCCTCAGCCTCCACACAGAAGTCTCGTCTCGTCACACAGAACTGCACTGAACTACTAGACTGCTTGGCTGAAAAGAAACGGAACGGAGAGCTCCGCTGCTGTCTGTTTGGCGGTTGGCTTTTCCAAGTGGACTGGGGCGACTTGACATTGACAACAACGACATGTGCGTCGCTTCACACTTTTCTTTCAAGGTCTTATGGCTTAGGTTGTCATTTCATGAAAATTATAACTTATCATTTAACTTGACAGTTGACTAAATGGACTGGAAAATGGATGAAGAAAAGGAACCTGACCAAATCCCGCATGTTAATCTTGCCGCAGTAGCGTCAACGTCTAGAAAGGTCAAGAGAGTGGCAGAAGAAGGAGCCTGTGGGGTACTTAATAACCTAATTATTCTGGCAATTAAGTTAATTACGATTCTTTAGGCATTTAGTTTTTATGATTTTTTTATTAAAGCCGAGCAGCTTGATCGACCTGACACTCACTGAAGACGAATTGAGCAATGATGTTAAGCCCGGGAGTTTTTACAACGGCCAGTATGTCCACAAGATGAAGCGGCCTAATCCCTGGTCCAAACTGGGTCGTCGTCACATTCCATTTACTAAAGAAGAATATGAAGAAGTGGCTATCCGACAGAAAATGGGGAATTGTCAGCTTTTGAAAAGCACTCCGGCGGTTTTTGAGTTGCCTCAGGTGGTTGACGACAATAATAACAAGGAGGAGGAAGGGAAGGCGTCTTCAATTGATGGAGGTGGAACATTGGAACAGCGGAGTGACTATAGTGGACCACCGGAACAGCAATCAGTTGGTAATAGACGCAAGACAACTCAGGTGGCAAGAACCGAATTTGTGGATTTGGCGGAGGAGGAAAATCTACAGAAAGGAAAAGCGCTCATTGACAAGATGCCACCCAGTTTGGTGGAAGAATGTGACATTGTACGAACCGCCATGTTTCTAACGTTTTGTGGTACGGATGAGCTAGAACCTTATTAAATCTTAAAGTTTTTGGAACATATCATGAATCATGAGCATAATAAATAAAGTCCATCTTTCCAAACATTTTGAAAGTAGTATAACCATAACCCTTTGTTAAACACCAAATTAAACAATGAAAATAAATCGTTTATTAGTCAGAAGGGAGAGCCACAGGTTTTTTATTGCTTATTTTATACATAAAGCCAAAAGTCACGTTTTCATTTAATGCGCATTAAAAATTCAAGTAGGTACATAGCCGAGTGAGATGAAGACAATGGATGGATTCACGGAAAAATTGAAACAATTCGGGGTTTAATAAACCTTCAAACTCAAGACCTACTTTTGAAAAGCCCATGTCTAGCCTATAACAAGCGGTTGGTTTATAGTTTTTCTTACAAAAAAAACTTTCGCAACTTTTAATTGTCCTTTGGTAATGGCCCGTGCTAATTTAATTTGTTTGTGGGATAAAGTTAAAGAAAGGGATTTGTCCTACAAAGTAATACATTAATTTATTATTTTAATTGGGAAATAATACAAGGCCATAATAAAATTAAATATTGAATAAATATTGTCTTTCATTTCAGATTCATAACCACTTCTTTCCCACTATGGGCTCATTATCCTCGAATACAGGGACATCTTGGTTGGTAAAGTTTTATAATAACGCAATCGGGAGGTTGGTACTCAATCAGATCTTCTTACGAGTGGATAGACTGTGAGTTGACTTTGGAGCAATAGAGATTTGATTAAACTTTTAATTTAGTTTGAAGTTTGAACTTAATGATTATTTTTTTTAAAGTTTGCTCATGAGGTTTCCGGAAGCATCGACATCATCAGGTAACCAAGCTGTGGATGCGAAGAAGGATGATGATAAGCCAAAGCCAACTTCAGAAGAAAAACCGAAGAAGGATGGATTCCTAAAAAATGTGGGTTTGTATGTAAGTTGCTAAGTAGTTCAGGCATTTAGCAACTTTTCAGTAAAAATTGGATTTTTTTTGAATACTCTAATAGCCCGTTAATAATGGCGTTAATAAACAGGATGAAGACGTTAATAAACAGGATGAAGGCGTTGATAAACAGGACGAAAAAGAAACTGACCCACATTCTGACGCTGACTCTTCCTCTGACTTATCGGATTTTGATGCAAGTGAAGTGTTCCCGGAAAACTTGATGGAAATACTTAAAGGTGACCCAGATCTGTACCAAGTTTACATCTCATTCTTTCTTCCTGATGATGAAAGTAATTTGAATGGAATTGAAAGTTGTACTTGTGGTGATGATAATGTGGAAATGGGTTGCACTGTCTGTTCGATTCGATTAGGACGCGGACAAAAGAGGAAGCAGACTACGGAACCCATGGCTGAAAAGAAGGATCCACCGAAAAAGATGAGAACTAGCAAGGACGCGGATGATGACAAGGCAAAAGGCAACTAGACCCATAGATGGAAGCAATAGTTCCAATTCGAAACAATGCAACATTAAAAGAATTTATAACATTTTACCCATAAAAAGCAAATAAAATTTATTGATAAGCATGTGGTTTGTTTGGTTTGGCAAAACATTTGAATGAAATAAACTTCAGCAATTAAATGTATGGCAATAATAAAGTATTAAAATGTGTGCGAATTTGTTAACTTGCAAGAATATTCCTTCTCGGGCAATCTAGAACAATCCTCACATAATACCTCCACGTCACTTTTTTTCTTAGAATCAAACCAACATTAACTTTCATTCGGTTTTGTTGGAATTTGTACCATAAGACATTACCTTTACGGCTTAAAACTACCTGGTTCATACTCAATACCATATACTTTTGGTGAAAAACTTAACAATTTTATAGCTTTGGGTTTTGGTTCCTTCCTATTCCAATGTGGTGGCCATGTAAAATCATGAATCATGAGCGTTGTTTAGCGCACAGGTTGTCAACTTGTTTTAATATTACATTCTTCCCTGTTCTTAAACCTTTCATCTGGAATAAATAAACAGGGCAACAACAAGGTCGTCGTCATTAATGGGAATTATTGGTAAAGTTGAGACATATTTATGACCAGAGGAACATGTTGGCTTGTTGGTGGAAGGGAGAGGACAGAGAGAAAAGCCAGAAAACAGCAAATGCACTCTAGCTAGTAGCTATAATGAACAACTTTTGGTAAGGGTTGTTCACAAAATTAGAGCAAAACCGAATATTCCACGTAGCCGCAATGGGTGACAATAAGATTGTTAGACAGTAATATTCACACACAGCTTTTTGGGAAGTAAAGGTAAAAAGTAAGGTTTGCTGCATAAGATTTTCTTCCAAGTTTCAACCCCGATGAAATTCCGATCTATAAACTATTGGAAACATTTGGTGCATTTGAAAGCTCCAGCATTCTAGTACATACTTTTAGCTCATAGTAAAGTGGAACAATAATGTGGTGGTAGCCATCATGTCACCCTTTCTTTCTCCGTATTTTATCCCAACTTATTTACAACTTTCTACTACTAAAAGACTGCGACCACTTGAAGAAAGCTATAATGAACCCAAAATAGTGTGTGTAGTTTCTTCCGTCGGACCCCAACCTAAAGTTTTAGCTTTTACCACACACACTGAATAAATGGGAATAATATCTATAGCAATAATAAATAGATTCATTTGGTGGTCCATTTATTTGGAAAGTTTTTGAAAAACAGACCATTTGAAAACGGGAGTGGTTCAACATTTGGACATAATTGGTCTCTCTGAGAAAGCACATTACAAAAAGAGTCCAGCATCGTGTGTGTGTAGGTTTATTCTTCTCTTCCGCCTTCTTCTTCTTCTTCGCACTCCAAAGAAAGCAATTAGTCTATTTATTTATTCCTTTTCTTCTCCTCTGTCGTTTTGTTGGGCTAACAAGCTGCCTTGTTTGCTTAAGAATTTCCAAAGTCCAACACAAAAAGCAAAAAGGAAGTATAAACTTCTTCTTGAAGTTGAATATATATAGCCATTAAAATGTTGTATATCTTTTGAAGGAAATATAAAAGCTAGTAATTACTTTGTATTTACTAATAAGCGGAAATTTATGTCAACCTAAAAGATGCAGAATAAAATGAGCATTATTTATTTATTTGCTTATTTTATTTACAAATAACAGCAGAAGAACTTGTCTCTGGATAAACAGAAGAAAAGCACGATTCCCTGTGTATCGTCCTTAAAGAGAGTTAGGTATTCTCACTGGAAGAAAGAAAGGACAAGCAAAAGTGAAAAGGGTTTTTCTTTAGATTCTCTTGGCTTTCTGTTCTGTCTTTAAAACTTGGAGTTTGCAAAGAAAGGACAAAAAGTAGAAGGACACTGGAATATAGTTTTAAGAGAATGAGAGAGTTAATTTGAGAGTTGTTGAAATATATGGACAAATTTTGAAACTCTCTTTGGCTCATTTTCCTTGACATATTTACAGTTTCCCAGTTGTTTATTATGTGTAATAATTTTAATGTCAGGAGAATAAGTAGAATTAGTATTTAAGTAGCTCAGAGCAAAAGCAAAACTTGAATTTGAACAAGAAGCAAATTATTTTGTTGGTTTGATTGTTTTCATGCTGTTTGACATTTGGAAGTCATTTGTTTTATCATCAAGTGACCATAATGATTTGTGAATGAAATGTGGAACAAGCTTCTTAGGATTTTCAAAGTAACATTTTAATCCAGGGCTGCTGGCTGAGGGATGATCTCCGAATCCAAAGTTGCATTTGGTCTATGAACCGAAAAACGGAAGTGATGGATACGGGGCAATGTGAATGGGAATTGCAAAACATCATCATCATCATCATCAATAGGTATTAAATTATAATGGTGGCGTGATGAAATTGAATCAAATCGTAATTGAATTTTGTTTCACAATTTACTACCTTCAAAACTGCTCAACCTTCAAAATTAATACTCAATACGCGGAACAATAGAAAAATGATAAAATATTATTTGTACATTGAATAAAAAAACTCAGATGTTATTTTCTTGCGACACTGCATGACTCCACTTTTTATTGGGTATGTGTCAATGTCACGTATACAAAGTGTGATCGCGTGACACTATTCAATTTTACACGAAGGTCGTATAAATAAAATGAAGCAAGCTGAATCATGTCGCATGGATGGTGATGCCGGGGCAAAACCCATTTTTATCAATTGGTATAACCGAGTGGACAATGGGCAGCTAATTCCGTACCCCTTTCCTATACAACTAACAATCAAAAACTTTCAAAACTTTTCATTATTTCCGTATCAAAAATTTAAGTAAAGAACATGGACTGCAGAAAGAGATCAATTTCCTCAGTTTGTTCACTCTTGTCTAATAATTGAACGCACCAGCATATTATAAATGAATAGATTTTCTGAGTACACAAACTGTTATGCAACTTGTATAAAAGATTCTTTTACATAATCATGTAGCATCAGCATCACTTCTTTCTCTGCTTTTAACAATGTGAGATTGGTTAGATTTTGTTCATTTATGAAAATTGGGAAAGCTTTAATTAAGAACTTTTGGCAGATACTCTTTGCATTCAGAGAGCTCATCAGGGGGCAAACAGAAAATTATATGAGGGTAAGTTGTCGTAAGTAGGGAGCTCTTGGACTATGCTGCTGTTTTGGATGATCATGAGACGATGTTTGGTTTGAAATGGATTACCAAATGCTGGTTCTCTCTGGTGCCTAGCTTGCATGCCTTATTTTGTGGAGATTGTAAAGACTCCTAGAATCTGATCGCTTATTATTCCCCATCTTCTTGTCTTGTTTTTCTGCTGGTGTTCCATTATCCCTTTCTACTTGTCTTGTTTAAGTATTCATCGAAATAATAATATTCGGATCAGATCTTCTTTCTTCTTCAGAGTTCTTGGGCATCACTATAAATTCCTACTTGAGTAGCACGGAAGTCCCAAAGAGAACAAGAAGAAAGAAAAGCTGCTGCTGTAGCGGAAGTTTAAAAGGAAAATAATCTAAAATGTCGTGCTTAAAATACTTACCAATAATAATGCAGCAGCAGTAAAAAAAAGCTTCTGGTTGATATCCGATGGATACACATGGATATTCTGGGAAGCAACAGCGAAATAAGAAGATGGTTAAAAAGAGAAGCGGAGAAATAGAAAAAGGGAAAGTGAGAGGAGACTTTACATTGTCCCCAGGGTGCCATCAAACCATGCAGCCCCTCTTTGCATCCACTCACAACACTCTTATTTCTTGCACAGAGTATTATCCCTCCACTACAAACATCTAAATATTCATCCATTGCATCAATTCTCAATGTCTGAATTCTGATGAAAGCCAAAAGAGAAAACTTTGTGTTGGTGTCTTTTGAACAAAAAAACACATTCGTTTCTGATAAGCTGTAAGTCCAAGCCGAGGAGTAACCACGTTGTCAACAAACAAGATGTACAAAACTTCAAATAGAGAGCCATACCGTTAAATAAATAGCTTTTTAGCCATTTTCAAATCCCATACTTTAGGAATTAGCAATGAACAACTAACTAAGTTGTCAGCTGTCAGTAGTTCACTCAGTTGTCACACGCTTTTGAATTTCGGGTAGTATTCTTGCTGGATCATTATCATTAGTAGCCATGTGTTCTGAGATGCCTCTATACTTGCCATGTGAAGCTGGTGAGTGGTGACGTCACGAAACGGACGTGCTAGCAATGGTAAAACATACACATTGCCCGGCACAAGACTGCCAGGCTGGCAGTGCCAGCAGTACAAAGTGCAAAGGTTGCAAAAACGACGTCAACAAAATTTGCAACTCTTTCTAACGTGGCGCTGTGGTCCGATGGTTAGAGCTCTGGATTTGTGTCTAGGGTTCGATCCCAGACGACCGCAGACAAGATTGCAATATGATGAGTCCAATCATCTCCTCATTCTGAAGGAACCGTGTATTAAATTGGATCTGACGCAATCTATTTTTTGCATTTTTTGTAATAATATGGAATGTAGAATTATAATCTATACTATATAGCGCGCCAGTCCCGTGGACCGTACGGGCTCAACATCTTTGCTTACCACAATCTATTTTACCCCTTTCCTTAAGCTCAGCCTCCGTGGCTCAGTAGCTTGAGTGTCGGGTTAACGAGGTGGAGATCGCCGTAACGAATCTCTCCTCCGACGAATTATTTTTGCATGTGGTATTTTTTACAAATATACTATCCCTACAGCCAACGGCTTACTTACAGTCTCCCTACAGTACCCAACAAAATAATTTAAATATTAAGGACCTGTATCAGGGCCTTAATGGTTAAATCAAAAATCTTTACTGATTGCACTGTGCGACACATGTTTATGGTCCAGTTTTTTACGAAACTGACA
Source organism: Entomobrya proxima (assembly GCA_029691765.1). Taxonomy (NCBI): domain Eukaryota; kingdom Metazoa; phylum Arthropoda; class Collembola; order Entomobryomorpha; family Entomobryidae; genus Entomobrya; species Entomobrya proxima. Next base: position 8,555,372 of record CM056173.1, read on the forward strand.
AATCTGATGTCAGATTTTAAAAATTTGATTCTGCAGGGCCTGCATCAGGGCCTAAATGGTTAAATCTTCAATCTTTAGTGATTGCATGATGCGACACATAATTATGGTCGAGTTTTCACTAAAGTGATGAATTTGAGGTCCAATTGGTAGAATTCGAATCTGCAATGCCCGAATCATGGTCTTAATGACCAAATCTGCTATCTTAAGTGATTGTAATGTGCGACACATGATTATCGTCCAGTTTTTGACCAAACTTACGAATCTGTTGTCGGATTGTTTAAATTCGCATCTGCAAGGCCTGATCGGAATACAACTGTCTTCATATTGACAGATGCGTAACAGTTAACTGGCAGATAAAAGATAATGCTACAACTATTTAGCTTCGGATATTAATCTCAACGTAGCCGGCCATGCTTGAATTTCAGGTGTCAAGAGGGCATGCGTAGGATTTGCATTTCTGGCTTGCCATCCTCACCCATACTTACTACATGCTGTGAAGCAATAAGCAAGCCCAAAAATGTAGTAACGACGGCTTTAATTTAATTGCTGTTAACTTTTAGGTTGTCGTACATGGCTTGACGAATTTCACCCAAAGTTTCAAATACGGACAGAAGACCTGGCTCAGGGGCCTAAGCGACAAGCAAATCTTGGCTTGGCTTGCTTCTTTATGGAAGCAATTTTTGTAATACAACTGTCCTGATAATGGCATGTGTAGTGTGTACAGTCAACTAAACAACAGGCAGACAAATGTTACAATTATTTAGCTTTGCATATATTCAATGTAGCGCTTGCTTGAAATTCAAGTGTCAAGGCCTGGCCTTGAAGGCCAGGTGTAGAATTTGCATTTCAGGCTTGCAATGCTCACCCGTGCTTCCTACATGTATGGGAAGCAATAAGCAAGCTTTCAAAATCTAACAACGACGGCTTTAGATTAGTCGCTGTAGGCTGTTATACATAGCTCGAACAAGGCTTAACAAACTTTACTCAAAGGTCACAAATGGCCTGGCTCATGTGCCTTAGCGACAAGCAAAACTTGGCTTGGCTTGCTTCTGAAATAAATTTTTGGATTGAAAAGGAGTTTTGCAAAAGATTTATCCTAACTACACCCAACATGTAGAAATTATCTCTATATCACCCAGCACAATAATATGAGAATTTAGAACCTGAATCAGGCTCTCCACCTGCGGAGCGGTGACTGGCTTCTAGTAATATATAATTATGCAAGTTAATGTTACCAATTTAATAGGACAATGCAGAGTGCAGATTGAATTGAATGAAGAACACCTTTTGGTATATACATTGCTTTTCATTCACACTTTGGTTTTTTTGGATCATCCACCCTTCCAAAAAAGTGGGACGCTGAAAAAAGCAAATTTAAACTTTTAAACTCTTATGACGTATGTCTCTAACCAAAAAGCTAAGATATATGGTTTTTTTGCCATGAAGCTTTGAGAGATGGTAATTTTAAGCCCAGATACATGTGCAATGTGAATACACGTGCGTACTTAAAGCATGTTGAATAATAATGGACACTAATTTCATAACATTTTTATAGGACTTGTATGAGCTTACAAAACCGGAATTATGTGTTGTTAGTAAGAGCATTTAAAGTAGTTTATTACTACACTTTTATGTTTTCAAAAGATATTTACAAGAAGATTTTGCGGCAATTTTAAAAACATAACTCAATAGTGTAAATTTCTTGGTACACGAAAAACCGATGATGGTTTAAAATTAAAATACTATAATTTTCTTGGTAGCTACGATTAGTCTAAGATAAAAAATGCAAAATGTTTGGGAAGTATAAGGGAACATATAATGACATGTATTATTCTTCTGCGCCAACCTGAGTGGAAGTACTGTGACGCTTTATCTTTCAAGAGTATGATTCTGACAATGGTTTGTTTACATGATGATAGCGAGCATACACATTGTCAATTCGCAACTCTCGATACGCCGTTCTAAAGCTCACACAATGTGCATGAAAACAACATATTAAAACAGTTTAATTTGAAACTTATATTGACTTTGTAATCATTTACAATTCGAACCAAAATTTTGTGGTTCCTTTTCATAATTTTGCAAAATTGAGTATTCTTTGAACTGCCGCCAATATCTATCAACACTATAGAATCTAAAAAGTAAATAGGCTATTTTATGCAGCTTTTAATGGACAACAATCGCATATATCAGGATCGCAATTCTCTGCTTGTTGGTCCAAAATATCCATAAGTTTCAAAAATGACGCTTCTAAAATTTTGGAATAATCAATAAATTCCTGCATTTATAAATCTTCGCCTACAGAAGTTGTAATAAGTACTTCAGAGGAGACCACTAGTGTTTTAAAAACTACATTAAATACTCTTACTAACAGCGCATAATTCTAGTTCTTTAGCCTCATATAAGTAATATAAAAATTTTTTGAATTTAGTGTCCATTATTATTCAACATGCTTTATATTATATCATATTTTTTTCAAACTTTTATTTCTTCAACTCTCTCCGGCAAAACATTTTTATTCACATTATATATTTCACCGGGAACAGTAGCACATGAAAAAAAAAAGATGAACGAGTTTTGTTCGAAGGATGAATGTAAAATAAGGATAATAGCAATAATAGTAATGTATGAAGTTGACAAAGTTGCCCGCTGGATTTGAAGGGATAACCTGGATACTCTCTGAAGTGAATGTTAACTGAAGATATGAACAGGAAGACAAAAATGAAACCAAGTTTTTAGACAGAGACGAATCTTCTCGCATTGAATAATATTATATTTTTTCAAAAGAGGAAGAAAAAAAGTACATGTTATTACGAAGCTGAGCATAGTGAAGCTAGTATTGAGATTGTCATGTTTGTCTGTCCGTCTGTCCGTGTGTGAGCATGATACAGGCCAGACGGTTTGTCAGAATAACACCAAACTTGGTACAGTGGTTCATTAGGTCATCAGGAGGAACCCTATTGATTTTGAACTTGATCGGTCATCCCCCTGGGGTAATAGGGGGAGGTAACCCTCCTGACCATATGCTTTGTCAGAATCGCACCAAATTTGGTATCATGATTTATTGGGCCACAGTAAGGAACTCTGTTGACTTTGAGCCAGATTGGTCATCCCCTGGGGTAGTTGTGGGGGGGGGGTTACCCCTTGACCATAAAACTTGTCAGAATCACACCAAATTTGGTACAGTGATTCATTGGGTCATGAGAAATAGCCCTATTGATTGTGAGCCTGATTTTTTCATCCCCGTGTGGTAAATGGGGGAGGTAACCCCTCAGACCATAAAACTTGTCAGAATCGCACCAAATTTGGTACAGTGATTTATTGGGTTATGAGAAAAAACCTTATTGAGTTTGAGTATGATTTCTTATCCCTCTGCGAAATTATGGTGAATGGAGTAAGAGAATTAGACAGATAGATAGATATACATATAGTTCAGCTTCGTATTTCAAATGATCATTAAATCGGTTTATTGTCTTTGTACATAATATTCTCTTTTTTTGGGTAATAATATCACATCACATCATGTACTTACATTTATTGGCCAATATAAAAAATGACAGTTTCTTGTGGGAGTTCTCTCTGTACCCTACCAGTTTGCAAGAAGGAAGATGAAAGGTGGTTGGGTGCCGGGGTATGATATGGTGATTTAAAGGTATTATTATACGCAACGGTACAAAACCAAGCAAAAGTAGAACCTGTTCCTAATGGCTTTTCTACATGGTTCATGTGTTTAGACTGTAAAGTACGAAAGCATACTTTAACGAAGTCAGTCAGTCAGTTATGTTTACAGTTATGGATAAAAATGCACACACACACAGAGAGTTCCAGGGTAAGATCCCAAAAGGAATCGGATATTTTTCACCCCGTCAAAACATCATGGACAATATGTATATGGGAAATGGGAAGGGTGTCTATACCTGCTTGATATAATGTTTTTATTCTGATGCTATGTTGCTAGTTAAGCTGTTCCCTGAAGATGAGCAAAGAAATAAAAGAAAGTTTTTTTTTTTGCAGTTGGAGTTTTAAAAATGTCGGGAAACTAGTAGCTTCCCATTTTTCAACGGGAGAAATTGAGAAGCTAGCGCAAAAAGTGTACTTAAGACAGATCAAGAAAGACAATGTACAATCTAAAATATATTGTATGGGAAAGGAAGAGGCTATGAAAGTGAATGAAAATTGTTTTATTTTTGGAGTGTTTATTTTATCCACATTTTTCAAAAAGAAGGCAAGTTTGTTCGCTGGTTTTCTTGCCTTTCTACTTCATCTATTGTTTGTCTCCCAAATTGACGATTTTTCACTGACTTTGAAAATTGGGCTGGAAAACGAGAATAAAATCAGTAGGGAATTAACTAGTCGATGAGGGACAGAGAGAAAAATGGGAGTCGATTTTTTACCCAGGTCAACAGAGAGGGGAAAAACGGAAAGCGAAAGGAAGTCATTCTATATACCAAGTTATTACGTTAGACCTATAAACAAGGTTATGATGAAGAGTAACCCAAGTGAATAGATTTTTCACAAAACTGTGGAAAATAAACTAACATTTCACATTTTTATAGCCCAACAGTAATAACGCTACAAAGAAATGAAAATTGTGAATGAAAAATACAATAAAGCTGTTTGCTTTAGCTTCTTCTGAATAATTAACCTGTTTGTACAAGATACGCATTCGATAAGGCATAGAAACCCAAAGTTCATGCAATTTTCTATTCAGTTTGTGCATGAACGATTGCATATTGTTAAAGAAACAAAATTCCATGGACCCTTGATTTGTCAACAAGTGTAAAAAATTGAACTTGACTTGACTTTCCTATTTTTCCAAACTCAAGTTGTTTCCTCCACATCTGCACAATATCATTATCTTAACAAGAGGCAAATTATTATATTGTGATTGAACAAAGGAAAAAAAGGTAAATAGATAGATAGAGAACAGAATACAAAATGACAGTTGACAATAGAAAAAATAACGTCAACGTCACAAGAAGTCAAGTGGAGACACACGACGAAAGAGAACCATGAAGATAGGTAGGTATAGGCTCCAGGCATAAAGAATCCGAATTTTTCATCCTTTTCAAAGCAAACTGAATAAACCAGAACGGTAGCATTATCACTAATAATAGAGGAAATTAGTATTGCTCGTCATTATTATTAGCCCACACACAACAAAACGACAATAGCATCACTGAAGCAGTATCAATGTAGGCCTTGATCTTATCATTTTTTTGTCATCTGGATAAAAAAAGTAATAAACCCTGGTAAGCTTGAAGAAAGGTTCACGTGTAAACTAACAGGGGCCTAATGCCGATTGTACTTCTGGAAGCTGCCAGTTATTATACCACAATGCCAGTACTACTACTGGCAGCTACCAGATATTGATCAAATTGATGTGAACAAATTTAAAGGTAGTGTAGTTTTGTCTTTTTGTGTAGTGTAGAAAAATAACCGGAAACAAGTGATGAATTTTAAATATATGCAAGAAATATTAATTTTAAGAAGAAAAAACTAGGCTAAAGTGTCTACCTATGGGGAATAATTGCGTTTTGTTTTTCGGAATAATTCGGAAAATTCCAGGAATAAAATGTCATTTATTTAAATGATCCCAAATCAACGATGATAAAAAAAGCTCTTTTAATAACTTAGTTTATTGTTTATAATACATTAATCAAAAGGCTACTCTTAAAAGTACGACGATATACAAGAAATCATCGTTGATACAATACAACTAGAAAGAGTTCATTCGTTAGAATCCCAACTAACGCAAATACCTTTGTGATAACTATAGTAAGTTTCGTAAATCGATGCTTGTACTTTGACATTTGAAAAGCACAAATCGATTGCTGTTCCATAATCTGTAGTTGCTTCCTCTCCAAGCATATTGGTCATTCCGAATTGTCCAAATAAATTAGTTATCTTCTCATTATTAGTGATAAAATCCACATTGAAATCACCAATAACCAACGTGTTGCCTTCTATGTATTCAAGTTCGCTTTTCAACTTCCGTAAAAATTTTCCGCTTGGATACTTGGGATGTTTGTAGCACAGAAGTATCATCAAGTCTGACACAAAGAAGCGAGCAATAAGGAAATGTCCTTCTCCATGTCTTTCAAAGATAGGGTCAAATGCATGATGAACAGAATCTGCGTAAATCAATAAGGCATAGAAAATTACTTTAGAAATCTGTTAATTTTAAACATTGCGTTATTAAGCGCCTAATGTTGACTTACCATTGTTGGTAAACAAAAGATATCCCTCAGAGTTAGTGCTAGTCGCGGAAGTAGCTTGTGAATCCACACGAGCCTCCAGCTTGTAACCTGGAAGCGCAACAGGATCCGTGTCTCGAATATGTGGTTCAACTAAAGCAATCACCGATGATGACATGATGTGAGGGTCGGCTTCAAGATCCAGTCTGTAGTGCATGAAGGATTCAATGTTGTGGTAGTAGAATTTGTTTGTTGCTACTACATCTTTAAAGAATCTTAGAGACATGTTGACGGGATTTTTTCTTAATGTTTCCATTTCTGCAGTCACGGGGTCATTTTCAGGCGGAGATAGTGGTGCTGTAAACTCTCCGTCAATAAAAAGTCCATTCAGTGAAGTAGCTCTGCTACATGCTACGTAGAGGTGCGCTCTAGACAGTTTCGTTTTGGTACAGACGACGACGAATTTCATGGATGATCCCTGTGACTTCGCAATGGTCATTCCATTTGCAGCTACAAGAGGTATCTGTGTGCGACTTATTTCCAACCCCTGATATCTTGAAGAGGCGGAAAGCGTTCGCGTAATCCTTTCTATCGGTACCCAGTTTGGTAGAATACCACTCTTCCTATACAGAATTGCCTTTTTTAAACGCAAACTTTTTCCAATTTTCGGGTCATCGAATTCCATCCATGCCACAGTCGGAACTCTTTCATTCTTTCTGTTAACTCCATAATCTATTTTACGAAGAAGTCCCGTTGCGCCATTGAAGAGTCCGTCAGCAACGTCGATGTTAGAGGTGACAAAGTATACTGCGCTTACTTGAAGTCTTGTTGAATACGGTATTCCATCAGATTGCTGCGGCGTGAAATTTTTTGCATCAGTCAGAAGCTTTTGCTTTTGTGCTACCGTGCCTTGACCTAAATATCAACGTTGATTTTAATTAATAAATCCTTTAAAACTTAAATTTGAAAATAAATTTTTAATATCAACGATGATTTTACCTCTCACCACATCAGACGCAATGGTCATTGCTTGATCAAATCCTTGCTGTCGGAATCTTTCGTGTACAATATCGTTATGCTGTGCACACTGTTTGTTGTAGGGAAATAACCAAACTGCATCAATAGGGGGCTCCAAGCCGTGAGTGAGAATTTCACGAGTCTTAACCAGCGCAATGTCGTCTTCATCCATGCATCCTTCGGACATGTTGTTGAGAGCTTTACAAAACTCCTTGTCACCTTGCTGTCTCATAATTTCATCAAGCTCAAATAACTGGAAATCTTCCCATAGGGGATTTCTCAGCGATGGAAATCCAGGAGCCATAAAAACAAAATTATTTCTTCCACCAGGAATTGGTGGTAACTGTCTTAGGTGTCCACTTGCAAGTACGCTCCTGTCCCCAAACTTACTGTCCGGCCCTCGTCTGTAGATCTGATTTGTACGGTTGTCGCACTGACCAAACATCGTGCAGCTTGTCATTGAGATTTCATCAAAGACAAAAAGGTCAGTTCCTGAAAGCTTGACACGCAAGGAGTTTGCAGCACTTTCTTCCAGCATTGGCATTTTCCCTCGAAATTGCGACGGAACAATGCGGAATGTATTATGCATGGTCATCCCGTCAACATTAAAGGCGGCCTTGCCAGAAAACGCTGTCACAACTACTGGAATGGCTTCAGGAGATATTGATTTGATCTTGTTGCAGTATCTTGTATAGCTCTGCACAATGCAATGTATGACGTGACTTTTTCCAACACCAGCTCCTCCTGTTAAAAAAATCCGAAAAGGTGTCTTCTTTGTCTTCAGGCAGTGTAACACGTGCATAACGATTCTTCTTTGCTTGTCATTGAGGCCGCGCATCATCCGTTGATAGTGGTCGTTCTCCACTAATATTGGAGCTAGGAACTTTTCTGCTCCGGTAGTTTTGGAGGTTGTGTTGGTAAGAATACTGTTGGCATAAACCTCATCTTCGACCACCTCATTTTCATTAGAGATCTCCTCTTCTTCTTCGTCTTCGTTTAAAGCCTCTGATCGTGATTCCAATTCTGCAATAAAATCTCCCAGGATCCTGTCATCAACATCACGATTGTTAAAATATGGTTTGGAATTTTCCTTGATCTCTTCCATTCTTTCCTGCGCAACAGCTTCTACATCAATATTTTCCAGATCTCGTTCCTCATTTCGCCAGGGCACGAACAACATCAACTGCTCTCTCCAGTACTCCTTGGGATTTGACTTGTCAGCATGAAAATATCGAAGAACCTTTCTCATGGTTCTCCGTCGGACATAACCACTTCCATCCAATAATGGCAGTGGTCCTGATAAATAGTAAGCCTCATCAAAATCTATTAAATGTAATTATCACCGCTGATTAAAATTTACACAAACAAGTTAAAATATCTTCTTATTTTTTATAATATTTTTAACCTACCATTGTTATCCGAGTTATGTTCTTCTTCATCATCGTTGATATTTTTGCCCTTTTTAGAGGAGTACTGGTACATGCAAGCAAATTCGGCCAGAGTAACATTTTCCAGTTGTTCAGGACGTTGAACATAATGATCGATAAGTCCTTTTTGACAAATGTCTTGACTATCATCCGGAAGTGATGCTAATTCCTCTGATGGTCGAAGGAGTCCAATTCTTTTAAGTCTTGGAGCGGTGTTCACAAAGACATCCGACCGACTGCAGAAAGTATTTGCAAGTCCAAGCAAAAAAGCGACGGCTTCCTGTGCAGAAATTTCCGTTCCCTTAATCAAGACTTTTGCAAATCTTTGTAGAAGTGATTTTGCGGATGTATTTCCTCTCCGAATATCGTCTAGGATAGCAAGAAGCAACTTAGACAATCCTCCTTCAGCCTTTGTAACGTAACCAGCACAGTATTTGGCACAGGCATACGGATCGAGAACAAATTGGATGTCCATGTTGGCTTTCCAGGCGAGAAGAATTTCCTTATTGTAGGGATTTATATAAACTTCGTTTGTTCCACGCTTATAAAATACTGTTGTCCTTGAAAGGCTGGACCGGATTCCATTAATGTACTCGTCTTCCGTTAATCCCATTGATGAAAGAAATTCTTCGTGCGGAATAGCTTCCTTGTCAGATCGCTTTATCTTGCCTAGTCTCTCCTGAATATTTTTGTATGTTGCTTCTGCATACTTTCTTTCTTCGTTTGAAGTATCCTTTGGAAGGGGCCTGAGAATACGGGTTCTTTCCATTGGGGGCTTAGGATAGCCAAATCTGCATTTACGATTGCCACGCATTCTGCATGTCACTTCGTTGTGATTGTGTATTTGATATCCGATCAGCTGTTCCATTTCACCCTCCTCATCACGGCGACATGTAATGTACTTGTCGATGAACTCAATACATTCTCGTTCGCTTTCTTCGCTACCTGAAAGAAATCAAAAAAGCAAATTATATTTTGTATAAAATATATTTTAAAAATTTAAAAAATCATCGATGATGCTCACCTTCCACAAACTTTGGAGCATTTTCCAACCAGTATAGACCATGAGAGTGAGGAGATCCTCTCATCTGGAATTCAATCCGGCTATAGTAATCATTCACTCTATGTGGCGCAAACACGCCTTCAGACTGCTTAAACAGGTCGTTAAGCAAGGCGCGGTATTTGCGATCAAAGTGCCGCATGCAGGTCACGGGATCTCCTCTGATAAGTTCTGCTCGCTTCTCGTAGGGCAAATCTGTCACTTCTTCCAAACTGACATCTTTCTTCTCCAGAACCTTCATTAAGATTCGTTGAAGCTCGGTCCATTTCGATTCCGCGGCTGAAAGCGTGATGAACAAGGTGCTTGCTCCGAGTTGTCTAACCATTGAAACTAGTCGCCGACCTTGCTCCTTCCAATAAGCCGGAGATGACCGGAGATTTTTGAAAACTTTGTAGCCATCATTTTTGGTCACTAAATTCTGTATATCAACGCTTGATTTTAGTTGTCCAGCAGTCAATGGCGCTCCCTCATGTCCCGTAGGTTTCTGGCGTAACGCAATGTTGTAGTAATTCACAACTTTTTCATTGTGAGAGCGCTTGAACATGTACAGAATCTTCTCGTTCTTGGCACATCTCCGATCGTACCTCCTTAACTCGGATTTGTAGATGTCAGTTGTGGAAAGCTTTACATTTTTAATTTCACGATTCTGGCCAGCATATATTGTTGGAAATGAAAGGAGCTCAGCATCCGGGTCCATAGATAGTGGAACTGGAATGTTTCCTTCAGCCGGTGCAATTGGTATTCCATACGAACTAAAATCTTGTTCGTTGTGCAAGAGAGTTTCGTTCGTGCCTATTTGCGGCTCCTCAGCCTCATCGTTGATATCCTCATCGTTTTCTGCAGCTCTACATGGTGCATCCTGCTCACTGTCGTTACTTGTGCTAAATATGACGCTGTCGCTTCTGCCGTGTTCCCAATTTTCATCCATTACAACTCCATGCTTCTTGTACAACGGAGTATCCAAGAGTTCCTTCAATGCTCGAATAACCTTTGCGGGTTGAATCTTGTCATAAATGTAGTGGCCAGTGTAGCACATTCTTCTCATCAGCTTAACTTGAACAACATGCGTATCCGGCATTTGTCTGGGTAAGCGACTCACGCACGTGTTGAGGTTGCTTTCTACGTTCACTACATTCCCGTGCAAAGCCCACTGTTTTTCGTATCCTTTCTGTTTTATCTGAAGAAACGGAAGACGTGGAGCAACTAATCGTTCCTCGCATCTGTTCAGGGTCTGTGAATTCATTATTTAAGTTCAAAATTTATATTAAATATCAAGAAAATTAATATTTTTAAAAATCAACGTTGATAACTCACCCTTAGCGTGTCCGAAATTGGAGGAAAGTCCAATCCATTCGATAATGCTAACCGGGGTATTTTCTGTCTCCTTACGTAGTTCATGCATGTAGAACAAAAGTAATGCTGTTCCTGGTTTACATGAAGTACAGCCTTAATGAACTCATCCGTATTGCCTTTCTCACTTAGCTTTTCCCTGCTTGTCTTTGTCACGGACTCAGGATAAAACAAACCTCCGCAGCTAGTGCAAATCCATGTAGGGCCCTCCTCAATTTTCTTATTGAAACGCTCCAATAGCTGCTGCAAGGACGACTGATGAAACAGTCGTCGCCTTTTCTGACACGCAACGTTGGAAGTAGTATCCCTTTCCCTTAGTGTGTCATCAGAGCGTCTGTCCCTTTTTCGTGTTTTGTCAGTTGCTTTCTCAGGCGTTCTGAATGCTTCATCCTGTCGCTGTTGTCTCCTTAATGAGCTAGCTCTCTGCCTGTCGTTATCATAAAATCCAGGATCTTGTCGACGGTTAGCCATAAACACTCGACTTTGCTCATTACGTGCTTCTCGAAACTCGTCGTTAGCACGCTGAGCAGAAAAAGACTCTTTCTACGAACGTTTCATCCTCTCTAAATTGTTCATCGCACGTTGTCAGCAATAGTTTCCCGTCGTCGTTCATTGTCTGCTCCCGAAATTGCTGATCTTTACGCTGTTCAGCGAACGCTCCTCTTCGTCGTTCATTATCCAGTTCCCGAAACTGCTCATCTTCACGCTGTTCAGCAAACGCTCCTCTTCGTCGTTCATTATCCCGTTCCGAAACTGCTCATCTTCACGCTGTTCAGCAAAGATTCCCTTCTTCGTTCGTTGTCCGAACCTTCGGTATTCTGATCAGTTGCCCGTCTGTTTCGATTAGCGGCTGCAATCTGTTGACGTCTTTGCTTTTCGCTTTTCTTCCGGGTGCGTGGCATGACGGTAAATCTAAAATTGAGGCAAACAATGTGATACAGATGATCACCGACCGCAAATAAAATCATCGATGATAAATTGGTATACTTGTTACCTTACGGAGACACCAAAACTGTTGAGAACTGCCAAGTTTCTAATCAACGTTGATCTTTATTAAAAGCAACGAAACAGCCGGAAGACGGTTGCAGCTAGTCAGCAGATAAGCAACCTATTATAAGTCAAAAAATATCGGTCAATACTCTATACCAGTTTTCACACTGATAACCTACAATTGCGCGTTGTCGAGTGACACTGGTCACGATGAACACTGTCTATTATGTCTATTCAGCTGATTGGAATGTGCAATGGTATAAAAGCTACGGAAGAGAAAAATATTTAATCTGGTATCATAGTTCTGCAAGGCCAAGGAGATTCTGACTAGTTAGTTCGGAATAGCGCTTGTTCAGATTAGGAAATTAACGTTGATGATTTGAAATAAGTTTTACCTTCTATGAGACACCAATTCCAGTTGAAAAAGCTGCACTTTGTGTAGAACAAAAATGCAAGTCAACTCAGATTTTCTTTCGGAATCAACGATAACCCTATTGATAGTTCGTAAGTCCTTTACCAGAATGGAAAAGCAAGAAACCACGAATTTTGGTTCCACTTGCTATCAGTTAGCTAGTACAAAAGGTTTTTGGTACACAAGGTGTTCAAAAAAGCTCTTCAGTTGCTTATTCAAGAGAAAATCAGCAACAACCAAGCATTCGTTACGCGTCTTTCAAGCGGCCGACATGACGAGGCACGCTTATATGATTGCACATTATAAAAGAATATTCTGTTTGGTGCTGTACTTCTACAAAACGTAGTTGGTGTCCTGATATAATGTAAGCAGCGTTGATAGGTGGAATAGATAAATTGTATCAACGTTAATTACTAACTAATGCCAACTGAGTAATTAAATTAAATTATTTAATCATCGAAGATGTAGAAACAATTAAAAGTATATACATATGGCAGAATAGAACTGGAAGCTACCAGTAGTACAATCAGCATTACTGTATGATGTATCTTGCAGCTTTTATAGGTAAACCTCAAATTGTAGGTTTCACATGCATATGTACGTTGCCATATTTGCTTTGGGGTACCATTAGTACCTTAATTGCATGTAGGTAACCCTAATTTCTGATGGGCACTACTGGTTACTTTTGATTGCATGCCTGTAGCCTTAATTGCATGCCTGTAGCCTTAATTGCATGAAGGTAACCTTAATTGTTGATGGGTACCCTCGGTTACTTTAATTGCATGTGGGTAACCTTAATTGTTGATGGGTACCCTCGGTTACCTTTAATTGCATGAAGGTAACCTTAATTGCTGAAGGGTACCTTCGGTTACCTTTAATTGCATGTGAATAACCTTAATTGCTGAAGGGTACCTTCGGTTACCTTTAATTGCATGTGGATAACCTTAATTGCTGATGGGTACCTTTGGTTACCTTTAATTGGATGGAGGTAACCTTAATTGCTGAAGGGTACCCTCGGTTACCTTTAATTTCATGTGGTACCTCGGTAACCTTAATTGCATGTTTGTAACCTTAATTGCTGATGGATACCCTCGGTTACCTTTAATTGCATGTGGGTAACCTTAATTGTTGATGGGTACCCTCGGTTACCGTTAATTGCATGTTTGTAACCTTAATTGCTGATGGGTACCCTCGGTTACCTTTAATTGCATGTGGGTAACCTTAATTGTTGATGGGTACCCTCGGTTACCTTTAATTGCATGTGGGTACCCTCGGTTACCTTTAATTACATGTGGGTAACCTTAATTGTTGATGGGTACCCTAGGTTACCTTTAATTGCATGTGGTAACCTTAATTGTGAAGGGTACCCTCGGTTAACTTTAATTGCATGAAGGTAACCTTAATTGCTGAAGGGTACCCTCGGTTACCTTTAATTGCATGTGGGTAACCTTAATTGTGAGGGTACCCTCGGTTAACTTTAATTGCATGAAGGTAACCTTAATTGCTGAAGGGTACCCTCGGTTACCTTTAATTGCATGAAGGTAACCTTAATTGCTGAAGGGTACCTTTAATTGCATGTGGGTAACCTTAATTGCTGATGGGTACCCTCGGTTACCTTTAATTGCATGTGGGTACCCTCGGTTACCTTTAATTGCATGTGGGTAACCTTAATTGTTGATGGGTACCCTCGGTTACCTTTAATTGCATGTGGGTAACCTTAATTGTTGATGGGTACCCTCGGTTACCTTTAATTGCATGTGGGTAACTTTAATTGATGAAGGGTACCCTCGGTTACCTTTAATTGCATGTGGGTAACCTTAATTGTTGATGGGTACCCTCGGTTACCTTTAATTGCATGTGGGTAACCTTAATTGATGAAAGGTACCCTCGGTTACCTTTAATTACATGTGGGTAACCTTAATTGTTGATGGGTACCCTTGGTTACCTTTAATTGCATGTGGGTAACCTTAATTGTTGAAGGGTACCATCGGTTACCTTTAATTGCATGTGGGTAACCTTAATTGATGAAAGGTACCCTCGGTTACCTTTAATTACATGTGGGTAACCTTAATTGTTGATGGGTACCCTTGGTTACCTTTAATTGCATGTGGGTAACCTTAATTGTTGAAGGGTACCATCGGTTACCTTTAATTGCATGTGGGTAACCTTAATTGTTGATGGGTACCCTTGGTTACCTTTAATTGCATGTGGGTAACCTTAATTGTTGAAGGGTACCATCGGTTACCTTTAATTGCATGTGGGTAACTTTAATTGATGAAGGGTACCCTCGGTTACCTTTAGTTGTATGCAGGTAGGTAGTCTTTGTAATTCCTATATCCGTAGTGAAAATGCTGTGGTTCTATGGCGCTTAAATGGTGCAAAAAAGACAACTTAGGAAAGGTACTTTTTAGGTACCTTCCGGTTATCGGATTGACCTGAAAATCAATAGGGATTGTCGCAAGAGATGTAGCTATCGATATCTGAAAACGGAATTGGAATATCTCAAACGGTTGAGGAGTTATCGTGCTTACGGACGGACGGAGGAACGTCCAGACACATCAGGATGATAGGAGTAAAGGTACACTAACGTGAACCTTAATAATGGGACTATCCTTGCATACTTATTAAATGAAATCATGTCCTGAAGCCGTGTAAAAACTCTTCTTTTATTCGTTTTTTAGAGTATTATGCCATTACACTAGAAATTTTCAACTGATGATAATAAATTTCGAAGAAGAGATGCTTATTTAGACACAAAAATACAAGGACAGGAAGCATTTTATTACAGAAAAAACTTGTTAAGAAACTGGGTGTTCCCACAAATGCTTGTGGGAAGAAAGCGGAAGTAAAAAGATGCCGACACACACGTGAAGCAGGTTGACAATATCATCCAAATAAGTTAAAAGAATGTTCTTTGTCATCATGTAATCAGTAGATAATTTGTTGTGCGCTTAAGCTTAAATCACTTTTTGGTAGGTATCTTAATAATCCTCTCGTTATTCTCTAAAAAATTAGAGGAACAGTGCACTAGAGAGGAAAGAAATGGCTGCAGGTTATAATAAACCATTGGCAAATGGAGTAAGTAGGAATCGACTTCGGGACCTTCGGGGCTTTGGGGCCTTCGGCCCCGTGGATATTTGGGGCCTTCGGCCCCGCGGATAAACGGATTTTTAAAAAATGGACCTCATATTTGTAATCCCGGTCGAAAATGGACCTAAAATCATGTGCCGCACAACATAAGTCCATTAATTTGGAATATTTAACAATTAAGGGCCCAAATCAGGACCTAAATAGTTAAATTTTAACTAATGGATATCATATTTGTAATCCTGGTAAAAAACGGACCTAAAATCATGTGTCACACATGATATATCCATTAATTTGGAATATTTAACAATTAAGGGCCCAAATCAGGGCCTAAATAGTCAAATTTTAACAAACGTACTGTAGATTCGTAATCCTGGTCAAAAATGGACCTCAAATCATGTGTCACACATGATATATCCATTAATTTGGAATATTTAACAATTAAGGGCCCAAATCAGGACCTAAATAGTTAAATTTTAACTAATGGACATCATATTTGTAATCCTGGTAAAAAACGGACCTAAAATCATGTGTCACACATGATATATCCATTAATTTGGAAAATTTAACATTTAAGGGCCCAAATCAGGGCCTAAATAGTCAAATTTTAACAAACGGACTGTAGATTCGTAATCCTGGTCAAAAATGGACCTAAAATCATGTGCCAGATGATATATGTCCTATGTAAAAATGTTTGACCGTTGGTGACCTCTGACCTTTGGAGTTGACCTATTAACCTGAAATTCATAAGGGTTCTGTCGGAGGTCCACCAGAGTCTGTATACCAAATTTGGTGGAAATCGGATCAGCCATTTCGAAGAAAAACGTGTTCGGACGGACGGCCGGACGTCCGGACGTCCGGACGGCCGGAACAGGAAATTAGAAGGAATCTGTCGATTCCTAATAACAGGACCACATAATCATTATACCTGCTTGCGTTCTCGTTCAGAAACTGAGAATAAAGGAGACCAAAATAAATTAAATTTCCCGTTTATACTGTTGGAACTTCACCGCAATAATCAGAGTAACCGCTTTCGTTGACAAAACAGAGCTCTTCTTTCATTTTCATTTAATTGTGTGCGTTCCCTTGTCAATCTCAATCTTTACCTGCTGCGCTTCACTAAAAAACTTCCAAAAGATTAAGATTGTTACGTACATGCAAATTGCAAACCGTTAAATACGTAACAGTATTTGAATATTAGCTACAAAAACGACCATTTTAAAATCCTAAGATCATTTATTTTAGAAATTATCAATCAGCAACTAATTTGCCAGCTGTAAGCAGATCAGTTGGTAGCCGCAAGCATTTTGAATTTCGGGTAATACTTCTGCTGAGCCAACAGCAGCAGCAGCTCTGGGATGGCTAATGTAATGGCTATACCTTGCCATGTTCACAAGTGAAACTGGTGCGGACGCGCTAGACAGCACAGACACCAAAAAATACGTCAATCAAAAAAACTGACCACATTTTTTAACGTGGTACTGTGGTTCGACGGATAGAGTCCTGGATATGTAACTGTACATTCCTTGATTCGATTCCCGTTGGCCGCAGGAAAGATTGCACATGATGCTTAAAGTGCAAAATCCTTCTGAAGGAACCGTGTATTAAAATCAAAACTGACGCAATCTAATTTTTTGAATTTTTTTGTGTTAATACGGAATGTAGAACTATAATAATATTTAATAGCGCAAGTTAACTTTACCAATTTAATAAGACAATGGCATGATTTGCAAAGAAATTTGTAAAACTAAAGCTGATGAATGTCATGCATGTCAAAAAGAATTTGAAAAAGAGTAAATAGGAACTTTCTCCGAATAAAAAGAGATGTTTTCACCAAGAAATGCCATTTTAGTATAAAAGGTGGCTGTAGCTGTCTTGTTTTATTTAGCATGAGTGTTAGCTTTTTCTCTTGCTTGCTTTCTCTACCAAGTCTGCAGTTTTCCCCACGGAAAAAACTTGGAAAGGAAAGAGAGTAGTGCACCAGCAAACAATTCTGTTTTCTTGAGACTGTGTCTGGAATACGGAACCAAGTAGCATTCTCAGAATTCCCCAGAATTTTCACCAGCTCACAGTTTCAGTGCACATTTTGCATTGAAACATATCAACTTTAGACTGCGAAGCAGTACACACTGCAAACATAACCGTTTTGCAAATTTTTAACTGTAAATCCAAAACTACCTATAATATTCATTAGCGTAGTAATTTTGTTTCTTAAAAAATCCATTTTTACAGTTTATCTCGCTTATCTGCGTATAAATATTATCCCAAGTATAAAAACTCTTTTTGGTATAAACCTTTCTTCTTCAGTAACTTTATTAGCACATCAGCCCAATCCCCATTTTTTTATTTATAGGCTGCTGATCATCATTATACTCCATTAAGCACATTGGCTGTCTTCACCATCATCTCAGAAAGCCTGGCATATTCAGTTTTCCTCCATTTTCATCCCAACACAACAGGCAATTTTCCTGCATGCATTATCCTCATCATCTTCTTCACTTTCATTTTTATTCCAAAGCCAGCAAACTCACAAACTCACCCTTTTTTGCATGATGGCAACTTAGGCATTTTCCTCGTCCTCTTCTTGTTCTTGTTGTTCACCCAGCCTTGTACAATTTTGCTGGATCACGCTTTTGATCATGGTCTTGTTTCTGATGATCGACACACCAAAAAAGGATATAGAATCAAGTATAAAATGTGCATTTGGAGTTTTGTGTGTGTGGAGAGTCGTTATGTCGTAATATTATGTACGAGCCATTAGTGTTTTCAACTCTGAAGCAAATTGATCGATCAATTCAACTCCGTTTTCTCTCTAACATTATATCTCCTCCTCTTTTATATACATTTTTCCCTTCTCTTGTTTCTTTCTCCAAAATATATTTCTCTGTGTCAGAGCTTCCTTCTTTTTAATCTTTTCCTTTTTTACTGGGAACCCAAAATCCAACGGAAACAGTATTGTTTTCCAAGCTCTGAACACAAAATGCCGATGCTGATTTCAACAGCCATTAGATATATTTGAAACTTTTTCTTGCCTGCCATTAAATTCCTGTGTGTGTGTGTACGTGCTTTTAAGCTTGTCGTTGACAAAGTGAAAGCCACTAAGAATCCCATCATAATCTGTACATAACCGATTTTCTTACCTTATCATAAATGCTTATACAGAACAAATGCGAAGTTTTTTTAGCTGATGATTTTTTTTCACAGGACTGCCACTAACAGACGCATAAATGGGATACTCATTCATGACAAAAGTAAAAAAAGCTTCGGTACAATGTTCCCTTGTCTGCATTACTTCCTGTGTAATGTTGTAATCACTCTTATTGTGCCACTCAACAACATCAAAGCAGTTAAGGTCTTATATTTTGCTGCTCTAATGTAATGGTAATAAAATGTAATAATAATGTAGACGATTGTTGTACACAATTTCAGATTGAATTCCTTTTTTGCTACACTTTCTCTCCACTTTGCATGCATAAAAAGATGAAAGAAAAATTTATTAGGAACATGAGAAGAATTGAAGGATGATGAAGAAGAAGCTTCCTACTTTTCTAGCCGACTTTTTTTTCTCTGTGTAAGTTCATCAGACAAGGCTTGTTGTGTTTTAAAATGGTTGGGCTTGTGTTCTGCTTAAAATCGATTGGTTAATCATTATGGAATAGAAAAGTGTATATACCTGATATAAAAAGTATGACAGTAGTAAAATATATATGTCCATTTGTATATCCATCAAACCGTGTGCTGTCTGTGTGACGGTTGTGACAACGAGTGACTAATGAGTAGATCAGCATTTCCCACCGATCACCATCACGATAAAATAAATAAATGAACTGGCAGTGTATATATTACAGTCTTTTTCCCTTTTTATTCATATAGCATGATGGGAAAATGGAAAATCGAAGCATCTGTCTGTGCTTCCTCTCTCTCTTTAATTTATTCCCATTTTGTTCACCTCTTCACAAGTTTTGCTTTCTACCTTTTTTCTATTTTATCATGCAATGGCACTATGACCATCAATAGTTTGTTGTTGCTTCACTCATCACCTCCACCTTCTTTTACCACCACCACCTTTACAACTTTACAAAAAGGTAGCATGTTACATACTTTAGCCAATATGGTCATGTGTAAGTCCAGATCTGTGACCAGAAAGAATGAAAAGGGAAAGCTAGAGAACCGATACCCGTTTTTACACACAAGCACACAAAATAATAAATATAATCATAATAACAGAGGCACAAAGCGCATGCAAATAATGTAATCATTTAAACAAAGTGATGATGATTTGGGTGGGCAGAAAAGGTGGATTTGTATTAAGGGGCGGGTTGTGTTCCTTTTGTGTGCATGCCAGCTTTTGTTACACGCACCGACATAGAGCCACCACGAATAAAAAATGATAAAATGGTATAAACAGTCTCGCATAATACGACACTCACAATAATATTCATAACGTGTTTATATACAACAAAATTTTGGTGTAAAAGTATATAAGCTTTTTAGCCTTTTATACAGCACTTATAAAAAAGTGCATTGTCAAAGCTTCAAAGACTTGCTCAAACCATTCTACAAGCCAGACAGCCAGTTGACCGAGATTAAAAGGGAAATGCGAAAAAAGTTGTGACGGAAGGGGAAAACCAGGTGAAAAGATGCATAGAGAATAGCTTCAATGTTGAATGTGGTTATTGGTATTACATTGTACATGGCCAATTATTACATAAAAGTAAGCATGCGGATAGAAGTTCGTTCGGACAAATTGGTAGGAGAGCTAAACAAACTGATATTTTACAAGCCATCACCTTCTTTCCTCTGCCTGACCACGGATACCCCAGAGCCAGAGCAAAGCTCTAAATCCGCCTATGCCTACAGTTCATTCGGCATCCGTTTTTACTGATTCGTGCGACAATTCTGAAGACAGGGACACAGCAATGATGAGTGAAGCAAGTTATTGGTAATACAACCTGGTACATAACTTACCTTTCTTTTTTAGTATTGTTTTAGCTATAAGTCCTGGTTGGTGTGGTCATGGTACATTTTTATACCAAAATAAAAAGACCGCAACGCAATAGGCTATGACACTTCATGTAAAATGTAGCAATATCAAAAATCAAATCTAGTTCACAGGTCCAATTTGCAAGCTGTAGAGAGAGAATGTATCGATGACAAGGAAATACATAATAATACGGTCTTCATTCTTCATTTCATAGCAGCAGCTTTAGCACAGCAGTCAGTCACTCTCTCAGAGAACAAGAATCAATGGTAAAGCTTTATGGATACAAAAACTGTAGTCCAATTTTTGCAGTTTATTATGTTCACTTGTTCGTCTAAACCAGACAAGGTATATATGTGTCATACGGACATGCTACACATAAAAACAAGCTCTTGTAATAAATGTACAAATAATATGTACTTGGTTCCTGTGAGACATGCCATTATTGCGTTTTGTCCGTTTTCTCGATTTCCCTCTCTCCCGTTTTTTACGGCAATGCAGCATTAGTTGGTAGTGGCCATATCGATAACCGGTCTTTTGGTATGTGTAACGTACGTACCCTAAACTCCACTACCAAACAGGTAGCCAAAAAAATCCAACGTGCAGATAGAGAGTCCTATGTGCACACGGAAAATAAATAATCATGACGATAATAGTGAAAAAATAGCTTTTACCCAACAACTCTCTCTCTCCTTTGTTCTCCTCTGACTTTTCCACATGATGAACTGACCATGTAAACAAGCTATAACTTTTGTATAAAATCTACTAACCACAAATAAAATTGGTATAGTGGTGGTGCTTGTTGTGGTAGTGGCAATGGTGGTGGGTGTTGCCCTGCTTTATCCAAATTTATATATAAGCTTGTATTTCTCTTTTCTTTATGCAAATCAGGTAAAAACACGTCGTCTTTTCAATATATGTTAATAATAATAACAATAATCATACGTGGTTGGGATTTTGTTGAGGTGTGCTGTGATTTTGGTCGTGGTCTGGTGACTGGTGACAAGTTCGATACTTTTCTTGACTTCACGCACTCTATTTGGTAAATGCCAAATGCGCACTAGTCAACTAGCAACAGAACAATAAAAGGCAATAATAATAATATGTATGCATGTGTTTACATCATCGGTCCCCCGAAAATATTATTCCTATCGGTCAATCGTAAATACTCTCTGGAACAATAATAATTTCCATATTCCATACCAGGAATTTTCTTTAGCTTGTTGGAATGGAATGCTACTTGATGATTACAATTTTTGCTTGAGACATGCATGATTCATGATATATTTTAACTATTTGGATAAATGCGCTACTACTACTTGTTCAATGCTCACTCAAACCTTTTTGTTTTGCTCATTGGCCCAAAAAAGGTTGAGACGTTTGGAATTGGAATTATGTATTTACCTGTTGTACATTTGCATAAAAACTGAGTACAAAACAGCTTGAGAAGGAGAGGAAGGAGGAATAAGGTATACGTTTAAAATGGCGTGGTGGTGTTGACCTGTACACTAGTATAGTGTGCTGATGATATAAGCAGATATTTTATTTTTCCTGTGTTCCATTATTATTCCATGTACATTTTATACCCAGAGAAATATTATAGCCAAACAAGCTTTGAGTATGTGTTTGCGCATTAGGGGAAAACTGGATATATAGTTTGTATATGCATATATTTTTAAATAGGAAAAACATGAAAGGAGTTTAATGAAAGTGATTAATAAGTTCCATTGGAAGATGGATATTTCTGATTAGACTGGAAGGCTAGTAGACGTAAAGAGAAAGACTGCTGCTTCAAAAACAGGAACGATGGAGAGTGAGAGAGAGCCAAAGCAGTAAGCAAATTAATAGGAGAGCATGGCAACAAACCCTAGTCAATACAATGGTGGATGATGATGATGACGATGACGACGACGAGAAATGATCGTCAATCCTTTCCTTTTGTTTTGTCGTTTGTTTTACTGCTGTGTAGTAGCTTTGAAGTGAAAATACAATCACCACCACCACCACACACGGCCATATAAAAGGCAAACAACAATCAGAAGTATAAAACGCAAATAGGAAATATCTCTGTAAAAAAAGTGCATAGGTATAAGTTGTTATAGGTTTGAATAATATTTCAGTTGAGGATCAAAAGGAGAAAATACACATGTATAAAAATGAGCAATGTGAAATTGATGAATAATATTGTAAAAAGGTTGAGCTGTGAACGAATCAGATTGAAATTGAGTGAGTGACTGGGTGAAAGAAAGAAAAATAATGAATTTTAACATGAACAGGTTTTAGTGAGAGGGCTCAGTATACACACCACACCATAATAATCTATACACGATATCTAGATACGTACAGGATATTAGGTTCAATATTAAATATGTGCCTGGCCTTCTATTAATAAAAACACAACAAGTCTAAAGAGGATTTTTCCAGGTATACAATTTTATTTGATACTGCACTGCACTCTCTCTCTCTCTCTGCCTTGTGTCATGTAATATAATATTTCACTGAATGACTTTAGTTTTTTTTTACAACAACTACCGTGTAAACTAGAAAAAGGAAAGAAATAATAGTCAGCAATAAAAAAACGGTGGAACATATATGTGGGCAGGTAGAGAAGAAAAAAATTGTGACTGGAGATAGATGTATGAGCTGATTTTATTCGATTGGATTTGAGGGGCTTGACGACTCCAGAGGAACGACAATAACATTCAACGACTTTCAAACTGGCTGTGAGACTACATACATAATAATAATATTATAGACACGTAACCATAAAAAAACGTGTAGAGAACTTATACTAGCCTTTTCGGATTGAAATAAATTCTTTTTTTCTCTTCTTCTTCTTCTGGCTTTCACTATATACTTGTTCTTGTAGCGGGACTGCTGCTGGTGTTTGGGCTTTGGCAGCAGCAGTAAATAAAAAAATCAGAAAGAGGAGAAGGAGCACATGAGGAGGAGGAGGAAAAGCATGTGTATATTTATTATTATCGCCATGATTTGATTTCACCTTTTTCCGTTCCAGTTCAGCGAAACCGAAATATGTCCTTTTTTCACTAGAGCTTGTACTTTTACAGTTGTACACTTGTAAAAAAGGTGAAAGGAGAAACTGCTGCTACGCACCTAAACACAGATTTTTTGTATATACTTTGTTTGGTTCGGGGTCTTCCCTTTCTTCAGAGTCAATAAATAAAAATTGTATTATTGAGTATGGAGTGGTTACAAGGCAAAAACGAGAAAGGTATTTTTTGGAGCTTTTGTAAAAATCAAAGTATGCCAGCTACATGGTTTGTAATTTTTTTTTGGTATAGATTGACTATAGATCCCTCACTTTATGCTTTGATCTAAATGAAAAAAATGAGTGTGCATGCACAATTTTCTGTACGGATTGCATGTGGCATTCATCATAAATCCTGCGCTGCAGGTAAAAGTAATTGTTTTCCTTAATTTTCTTTGTACTTTGTAGAAAAGAAAAAAGAAGTTATGCTATTTAGGCGCAGTGTGTTTTGTTTGCAAGAACTTTGATCTTTGTTCTGTTTTGTTGAGTCAATTGCATACTTGGTATAGAAAGTAGAAAATAATGCAACATGGAAAAGTAGCTGGAGGGCTTCATTCCATTGCTTTGTTGTGCGTACAATGTCAGAACTAGCTTATTGGCTTTTTGTTCAGAATCTATTTTAAAGGTCTGATGTCATTGTACTGCACGGGATTATAGTACTACTGAGCTAAAATTATATATTGTGCAATGCGATGATATTCCACTTGGCAAGCTTTTTGTCAGTGAGAACATTTTAATTGGCAGATGATACAAGTACCTAATTCTAATCAGCACTCTGCATCAAATAGCCACTTATGGATTATTTGCTACATTCCAAGTATATTTTGTGGATGCTAACTCCATCATGCATGATGATCATGATAACTGATAGCATTTCAATTTTTATTTCAAGACATACTATTTTACTTAAAAAATATTATTATAAAGCTGTTAGTTTCTCACTATAAAAATATTACAAATGCTTAAAAAAGTATTGCTAGTATATCGCTCTTCTCTTCTCTCTGGTGTGAGCACACACACAAGTAGCTAACTTTTCTGCCTGTTTCACTTTCTCTTTCCCTATAAGCCATAGCAAGAGAGAAGTTGGTGGAAGTAATTCAATATAGCCTAGAGTCAAGCCACCGGGAGCATTTCTCTCTGTTTGGTGGTAGGTCACCACAGACAGAGAGCAAGGTAGAACACACACTGCCAAATATACAGCACAGCAAAGCAGTAAGTAATGCTATTTTTCCCCATCATCAATCCAATCCAACAACTAGATGCACAGTCAAGTGAAAGTACCTAGGCATAAACTGATTTGATTTGAATCGAATATTTAGATTTGTTCAGAAAGAGAGACACAGAGAGAGATTTTGCTTTTGGATGTGATTTGTATATTACCATGTAGTTTGTAGTATGCATACAGGTTGTATGGTTATATCTCGTATGTGGCTCTGTATTCTGTGCACCTACTGCTGAGCTTGGCTCTGTGAGAACTTTCCCCAGTTTACCGATATATTTTTTTTTCTCCAGTTTCGCTCCTGAGAAAAGACCATTTGACATCTATCACCAAAAAACGGCGTGTGTGTGTGTGTGTGGAATATCCATCCCAGGAAAATCTCATGGCAGGTTTATAATAAAATGGAGCTACTTGCACGCAGCATGAAGAATACCGGGAAATGTTTAATAAAAAATTATGTACTCAAATGCTGCTGCTGCTCCTATCTCTTCTTTTTCCTCGTTCCCGTCTCCGCTTTCCCCTTACCATTTTTCAGCTTTATTTGTAGTAGTTGCATATGCACACAACTGATTTTCGATATACGATCCAGGTAGCATACGTTATTGCCCACTGGTTGTTCATCGGTTCATTCTATCTCACGGTTTATTATCTAGAGTCAAAAAATTGCAACAAGAGTGAAAATTGAAATGTAATAGCACATAGCTTATCTTTTTGACTTGCATCAAATTACGCATAACACGTTGTTTAAAAGGGTTTTCTTACCAGGCATTTTCGTCGCATTCATTCTTTCAGCAAAATAAGCTAGCAGCCTATAAAAACCACAACAGACACAAGCATACTGCCACTATGTCAAGTGGTGCATAAATGTTGACGCTTTTGTCGTCACTGTCACCACTGCCATTATTTTTTATGACCGTGTTATGTCATTCCCTGTTTTACGTTTCTGATTTTCTTCTCCCCAAAAACAACAAAACAGCTTTGTTTTGTGTGCTGTTTTCATATAACACAGAGCTCTAGTGTTGTTTTTTATTATTAGCGTGTTTCCATGTGTATTATTAGCAAACAGCTAGTTTTCACTGTTCATTACCACCATCATCATCACATTTTACATGTTGATCACTTGGACTGTGACACAAAGCATGTATATGTTTCCCTGAAAACTTAATAGCATTTTACAATTGAAGAAATTACAATGCCAGTTAATGCACCAATAACATCAACATCAGTAGCAGGAGCAGTAATATAAGTAGCTTGAGAGCATAAGCTCCATCATCGGGCACTTTGCAGCTTGATAGCGATTAGTTGAGCGTTTATTGCCTTGGTTTGAGCTAGCTCACCTTTTCCACTTCCCTGTCTTGTGTATTCCTTACGTTTTTAGTCGCTACTCAAACAAGTATATAATATAAGGTGACGAGAGACCGAGAGAGAGAACAGGACGCGACGACCAAAAAGGCGATGATGATGATCACGATCATGACTCTGGTGATATTATTATGTTGTGTGAACTGTGTTGCTCTCTCTCTCTTTCCCATGTCATCATCAACATATCAACATCATCATCAGCCAGTATGATTGGAGAATTGTACAGGAAAGAGTCGAAAAGTCTAGCAGAGAGTAATAATAAATATATATCAACTTGCATTTACATCCAAACAGTGGTACACTTTAGCACAGTGGCAGCAACAGCAACAGCAGCAGAGACCAACCACATGACTACCAAAGCTTTTTTGGAAATGGATGGATGGAAAGGTCTCCGTTTTCCTCTTTTTCCTCTTCTCGTATTACCATTACTACTGGTTCTACTAGTACTACTACTTGCTAGAGAATAACGAAGAATATGCTGGGCTATAAGTAAAAGCAGCAAAGCAGTGGAGTAAAATATATACGAACCACCTTGTGTGCTTTTACAACCCGATATTTTATTCTGATTATTAGCTGTTTCCAGTAGATTTTGTGCATGCATGAGTGTTGTTGATGTTGTTGTTGGATTGGAATGGATCAACAGAGAAATGGAGAGAGAGAGTGAGGAGGAAGGAAAGGGAAAAAATAATAATAAATGTGTATATGAGTGTGTGCCGAGTGACAAGGTGCACCAGTGACCAGCAGCAATTGGTCGGTAATCGGACTGACTTTACTTTCTCTCTCAAACACACACACTCACGTTCTTTCTCTATTTTCACTCCATTTTCACCAAAAAATACGTACAAAAATATGGGCTTCATTTCTCTCTTGTGTGCATATAAACCGGCTAGACTTTTTGGCTTTGTTCGATCGTACGCGTTGTAAGAATTGCATACACATTTCCAACTTGCTGAAGAGTTATGCGTAGATATGCATGTCAGAATACCTACAAAAACACGTTGTTCTTGTGAAAGCTCATGAGAAGAGGTAGCACATGGCAAGCATCTTAATAGTAACAACAGCAACAATGACATTTTATACCAGAGTGCTAAAGCGCGTGTGTGTTCTATGATGCGACAGTAAAAAGAAACAGGGCTGTTGTCCAACCGCTAATTGCATTGTTACTATTATTGTCAGTGTTGGGAAAATAGAGTGTCAAGGACAGTACAAAGTACAAAATAGAGAATACTCAATGGAGAAAGGGAAAACTTGAGATTTTATGTTTGACCGTAAGAAAAGAAATTGTATTTTGTATTTCAGGAGAAATTTTCAAATGTGTGGGATTTAGAAAGGCAATTAATGAGATTAAGTAAGTGTTTAGTGTTTTAAAGAACGTATGGACAGTAGGTTATAAAATATAATGACAAGGGCAACAATTGGTACTAATTAGCACGAAAATGCGCATTTAAGCAGTGAATAGTTATTGTTTCTATAGTGGAATATGTGAAAGTGAAAAGCCGGCGTGGAAGAAGAAACGGACAAAATGGGATTTTATAGGCCAAAAGCACAGACCATTCATTGTAAAATTAAGAAAGGCATTCATAATTACAAGTAGAAAGTGTTTGTGAATAGTGATAATAATTTGCTATTACGTTTTAAAGCGGACTTCTTAAAGCGTCAATGAAATTAAATGCCAGTTTAGCTGTTATAAATACGATTATTACTTTTAGTGCCACTTTTCTTTGCTACTTTGTTTCTGTGTTGGGTTTTCCATAGTTTTTCAGTGATTTTATGAAGTTGTCAGTTGACCATTATAACTTTTCTGACCGACTATGAATGACCGACATAAATTTTCTGAAGTTTTCTAAGTAGAAAGAAATTTGTCAAATTTCATGTACTTGTTTGTGGTGACAACCAACTTATTTCTGTGATAGTTAAAGATAAAGCATCTTTAGTTTAGTTTTAAGAAATGAAAAATTTAAAAGTGAAAATTTTGAGTAAAAAACGCTCAATAAAATGGCCTCTAATAGACTCATCTTGTTGTGTGGTGAAATGTTGCCCACGCAATTCAAACTATTTATCAAACTGGATTAACAAATGAAACGAGATTAAGGCAGTTTTCTTGACAAACCTACTATTATATACTCTTTTCTGAGATTACGTACAATAAGCCGAGTGTGAATACTTGAAAAATTAGACACTAAAAATTTTGGAACTTTTTTTGGAACAAACTTTTCCCAACAAACGGACAATTACAGAAGGTAATCAAAATCAGTTTTCTTTACAAATTTAGCTTTAATACAAATGTAAATTCTGTCAAGCTGTTTTGCGTGTGTGTCAACGTCAACACAAACGCTTTTTAAGAAAAGAACTTTTCTGCTTTAACCAACAGTTTTTCTTTACCAACTCTGTTCTCTGGCTTGAATAGCAAGAGTTGATGATGAGAAAGTAAACTGAGGCCAGTTTTTTCTCCGAATCTCTATTTTTAGTAGCAACTCTCTGTGGTTCTCTACAACAAACTGTTGTGTGTGTAAAGCCATAATAATAATAAAATACCGCTACACTTTCAACCATAGTAACATCTCAGTAGACAGCAGCGCAGTGGGCAAGTACACAATATTCTGTATGTAGCCCACGCTTGTGCCCCATTTTCTTTTCCTTTCCCGTTTCCACTCTTACTTTCTACCATGCATGGTAAAAGAAGTGGAATCCCCTTTTCTGGTTTAGTGTACCCACATGTCAATCCACAGTCCTATTTTATATACGCATCTTTTTCCCCTTTCATTCTTCAGCACACTTTTCATCTGTTTGCCTTGTAACGACAATAATAATGTAATAATAAATGTCATCTGACACAACAACCCGAATCAACAGGAACAGGAAAAAAATGCATTTTTTTCTTAGAAGCAATCTTCAGATTGCTCATGTTACTCTCTGCAAGCTGCCACATCAGCAACACCATTTGCTTTGGTATTACAATAGAAAGAAGATGTTGATGTCCATGTAATATCCATTTCAGAGAGAAAAGAGAAAGGCATCATTTCTACTTCCTTTTTTCCTTCAGAAAAGAATATCTTGTTGTGTGTCTCTTTCTTTAACAGATCTATAGCTCAACAAACTGCTGCTTTTCCTGCTGACTTATAACTACACAAGAAAAAAGAGAGATACGATGACACTCTCTGTTCTTTTTATTCTCAGTATCATCATCATCGTAATCATATAAGCATGTGTGTGTAACTCTCTGGCTGTTTTTTTATCGGGAACAAAAGTGCGGAGAAGAGGGGATCTTTTAGGGATTTTCTGGGACTTTGTGTGTTGTCCTGAACTGTGAGTCTTTTTTTGCTTCATTCCTATCGTTTTGGTTGTCATTTTAGAAGAGGTGTGGGGATTGGGACTAGAGAGAAAAAATCTGCAATGCTGGATCTATGGAGTCAGGTTTTTTCAGGAACATGATTATGATCTTTGATGTTCTCAACAGGCATTTGAGTTGATATCTGGTGCACAGCTTATGTGATCTGCTGTGATCTGTGTGGTGGGAAAAGGAAGGAAGTTATGCTTTTCTTATTTATGACGTATTATTCCTTTTGGCTAGCTGGGGGCTTAGACAAAAAAGGCATATTGCTTTAATGCATGCTGTGTGCTTACAGTTCACTATTTTATAATATTTGGTCGTGGGTGATCATAATAAATTGAAGATGGGGTATTTCTTGGAATGCTTGGAAGGAGGTTGTAAAAGCAGAAGTACAGATTTGCTATTTTGCATAGAGTTGAATTTCATAGGTTTTCGGGAGTATTGAGAAAATAGGCCATTTGTCATGTTCTACGTCGTAGTTTATACGTTTTACGTGAAATGTATCTGTAAACTAATGAAATACAAACCTTGTTTGGTTTCTCCTTGAAAAATGTTGAAAGATGTCGATTTACAAGTAACGTCAGTTTTCTAATTAAATATTGCAGGCATTTATAAGGCACCATCTGAATTTAAAATTGGTTGAATAAAAGAGTACATCGTGCCGTCAAAGTCAGTACAGCTATAAATTGAGAAGAGAAAGGGATAAGATGCAAGCGCATTAAATATGAATGTGTATAGATGAGAAAAAAGTACGGTAGTAAAATAATATAACATGAGACTATGATGGGAGGAGGAATTACAAGCTATCAAATTTTTACAGTGTTGGAAGTACAAATGGGGAAGCCCCAGATTAAAGCCGGAAAATGGGATCGAGACGTAGACTAATTAGCTAAAAAAGGAAGCTCTTTTTTCATTAGATCTTGTTCTCTGTGAATGAGTCAAGTTCTTCTTTTTTGTGCTGAGTAAGCTTAACTAGAAGAAACCTATTTTTTGAAGAAGCTTTATGAAAAATGTAATGAATAGCCAAATAGATAAAGAAGGAGTAGAAGTAAAGGTAAGCCTTTATTGAGCAGAGAGAGGATATATTTTGGGCTATTTCTATAAAAATTATCTTTCCAGCAGCAACAAAGAACACAACGTTAATAAGAAGAACTAATAATCATAATATTATAGAAGGTAGAGATAAAAAGGAGAGATTTTATATTGAAAGCAGAAAAAAAGCTGATGAGACGGAGCAGGTCATCCACTTTGATGATTCTTGTGCCGCTTCTGCTACTAGGCATTTGAAAGCGGAACTCGGGCAATTTTCTTGCTGGTATACATAGTAGTCAAGCGGAGAAAGAAATCTTAATGAATATTGCTACAGTCTGCTGATGCTAATTAGCAAAGGGACATCAATTAGTAACACTGTAGAAGAAGAAGGAGGAAACTCACACACAGAGAGAATGACTCCTTTGGGACTTTCCCTTCTATCATAATGATAAGGCACAGAGTCTTACTAATAATAACTATAAAGAAAAAAAAACAGTAGAAAAAAATAAAATTGTAGTAGAAGTATCCTCATCGTCATCAGCAAACAAGACAGAAAGAGAGAAAGAAAAATAACATTTTTCCTGGTGGTGGTGCTATCGCAATAGCTTAATAGACAGATGCATAGATAATAATAGTTATGATGGTAGGAAAACAGGAGACAGGGAAAAAGCAATATTTTTTACTTTAAAAGCGTTTCGGACGCCAAGGAAATGTGTACATAATAAAAACAGTGTGGATTTTACACTGTGCTGTTGAACCGTAAAGAGAACCGTACTTTGCTTACTTAGCAAAAAAACAAAATATAAAGATAGGAGTGAAATCTTCATTATCATTTGCGTCAATTTGTTTTCTCTAAAACAAAAAAAAATGAAGGGAGAAGGAGGCTCGCAGGCGATTTTAATTCTCTTTTTATCTTTGCTGCCGCAGTTGTCATTAATATAAAATTTTGTTGCGTGCAATACCAATTGTATTAATTACTTAGATGGCTAAAAGTAACGGAGAATGGGAGAAGGGGTTTAAAGAAAAGAGGGAATATTGTCATTATGTATTTTTTGAAGGGAGACCGTGTATGCATTGGAGTTTTTCTTTAGCATTTTCAAACCCTACTGTTCTAATAGCTAAATCATGTCCATGGCCTCAGGCTTGCATTTTTTTGAAAACTTCCATCCAAGTTAAAAAGTCAAAATGGTTTAGTTGAAAGTAACTTTAGAGTGTTGGCAGTATTGGAAAATGTTTTAATTCCACAAGAAAACCCAGAAAAAAGAGAAAGTGATCCACGTATCAATGCAAAGTGCCATATAGATAGAATTAATGCCGTAATAATAAAAAGAACGACATAATAACACTAAAACCGTATAGTGCTCAAGTGGTTGCTGCGGTTTATCAACTCTCAAGTTGTTGTAATATTGTGCATTTTTATCACCATTTTATCTCGCCCTGATCACATTCCATCCCTTTCTACAAGCCCGTATGACAATACTGCTTTGTGTGTGTACAAAGCATATAATGCATTTTGTTCAACAGACTGTATACCTGTAACTCCGTTTTTTTCTTCTTTCTTTTCAAAAGCATTTCCTTTTGAGCTTAAGCACAATCTATACAATAGGCCGTTTTTTAATGGAGCCGAGGAATTCTCCCTGCTTTCTTTCCTTCATCGCTCATACATAAATTGGAAAAGGCTATGCAAATCCCTAAAGAGCTATTGTTTCCTGATAGAAAACTAGTAAAAAAAGTAGAATGAATGCTATACACACACGACTCAATAACTGCGAGTTGAATTGAGCAAACCCTTAATTTCCTATCATGTATACAAAAAGAGTAGAGATCCGGTTTGATGCAACTCCTTAGCCAACTTGTCACGGAATACGCTCCTTTATTATCCGACCAAGTGGATAACGTTTACCATCCTTTTCTAAAGCTTTTGAATAATAATAAGCGAATATAAAAACTAATGATAATATGCAAAATTTTAATCGGATGTTGTCCCAAATGGGAATTGCTGAATGGTAGGATAGTATAATACCAGAACACAGAAAGTCAAAGTCAACCCAAAGAATAAGAAAAATCGAAAATCTAAGAGTATAGGAAGCACCACTATCCCATTTTCCAAGTCAAGACAGAAGAGAAAGTGGAAACGGAAATCGCTTCCAGGGCCAAAGAGAAATACCTCGGATTTGAGAAATATTATGGAAAACTGTTGATTCTTCCAGGAAACTTGATGATTTCAATGGGGCTCTCTCTATGCTTTGCTCTGGGTTTACAAGAGTTTTTGGTGTTATGTGTGGTTAAAAAGGAAAAAGCCGCCACTACAGAAGAAAACGGAGACATTGCTGAAATATTATATGATGGCTCAGGTATGGCAGGAGAATGTGTAAGAGGAACATTACCCAAAGTAAATAAATAAATAGAGCTATATACTCAAGTGGTGTTCTAGAGGATCATGCCAAAAAGAGAAATTGGTTGAGTGAGAGAGAGCCTTGTTGTGTGTGATCTCAAGAACCTTTTGACAACAACATGTTCTCTCTCTGTCTTTCTGCTGATTACTCAGAAAATGTGGGAGAGATAAAGGGCAGAAAACAACAGAGAGATGTATAAACAGGCGCAAATGGGAATCTCACAAGAGGTCAAAGAAAACGCAGACATAGGATTGTACTTAGAATATATAGCAAACATTTTACTGCGTAGAAGATATTATAAAGCTTGCAAATTTTCTTTGACATTTAGAAGGATTTTAGCATATTTGGTATAATTGCAAAATATTTGAAAGCCGCTCTTTCTTCTCTTTGGAAACTGACGGAAAAAGTAGGTATTTAGAATACTGCGTTGTGTTTTGAAGTTTTGTGTGAATTTGCTCTTTGATAGCATGATGATGATAAAGAGGAGGAGGAGGATGGTACACACTCGTTTCTACAATCTCAACAGCCGTAAGATTTGGACGGGTTGACATTAAGTAATGTTTTGTGTGGGAGAAATAAAGAAATGTGTTTCTATAGAAATGCACCAAGTTTTTGATCCCACACGTCTTATGACCCACCGCCACATTATCATCATCACCATTTTTGTATATGACCAGTAAAAGTGGAAGTGGCAAAGTTGTTCAAAGTATTATGTATAAGTAGTAGTTAAAGTTGTTTTGTAGTAGTGCTGATTCTGCTGATGATGGTGGTGGAGTATGGCTCAAAGCAAATCGATAAATTTGTTTCGTGCATGCATGTTAAGCATTAATGGATCGATTTTTGTGTCAAATTTCATATTAACCCTATAAACTAATAGTAAATACATAAAAACAATAATAACAGCAATAACAAAATCTTATGCAGCTAAGCTGCTATACTGATTAAGAATATTAGTATGCTGAGCACTAGCACACAAGCTACAAAAATATATAATGTGTTGATACTTGGAGATTTATACGTAACTTTCTGTTTTTTTCCAATGGGCTATGTGATAAAACAGTAAGTAAGGCTAAGTAAAAGAGAAAGAGTTTGGGTCTTGGGACTTGGGACGGAGGAAAAGGCGTCTTTACTACAAGATTTGTTTCTTTGGTGTTGGAAAGCAAGCCAGCAGAGAAGACAGGCTTGCTTTCAGGATGATGACAGGCTCATGAGTTGCGGCTCCATGCCGTGTGCCGCTCTGCAGGCTTTCACACTATCGTCATCATCATCATCGGGTTTTTTGTATTGGTTTTGTTGAATCTTCGACACTGGACAGAACAAGTTGACTGGATGTTAATGTAATTTTTTAGGGAAAACGTGGTATTGATTGAAAATAGATGTGCAGGCAAGCATGCAAGTTTTTTATCAAAAGAAATTAGCTATTTATTTAAAGCAAACAGAACCATGTCCAGCATTTAACGCCTAATTTGTCTTAAGTGGGCTTTTTCTTAACTAACGGAAACACTTTACTTGAGACTTTATATTGTGCGCACTTTTTTCCCTGGAAAATAGTTTCCTTCCTAGAAAAAGCATTCAACGTTCATTGAAATTAAATCTCAACTTTTTTACTGCCATCAAACACATCAAAAATTGTTCTCAAAATCCATTAAGTACTAAGCCCTCACTTTTTATACTTATTTATTTATCTTAAATAAAATGATTTTCTATCGAATTTATTTATGGACACATACAAAAAAGCACGTCAAGTGTGCCAAGCAAGCTGACTTCTTGGCATTCCTTCTTCATTTTCCTTTTGCAGATAGGCAGGCTTTGAAATTGACAAGGCGAGCATGCATAATGCCTATAAATCCTAAAGTTATTTACTTTTTATTAAAAGCCAAAACAAGAAACAGAAAGAAGGGGTGCAGAAAATAAGGTGCTGGCTTTATATACAGAAAACTGGTTGCTTTGCTATTATTGCTAATATATATAAAAAATATTTTCTCGGGTGGAAATCAGAGAGAAAAGCTGAAAGTCATGTTGAAACTGCTTAATTACTTTTTTCACTGAACGACAAGCACACACAACACAGCACAACGACTTTTTAGCCTCCAATCACTTGCTAGTCCGTAAATTAAGTAGAAAAGGCATTTAAGATAACGTAATAATAATATGTATTCGTGTATACCTTCAACTTATAAATAAATACCACGTATTTCCATAACGTTTAGAGCTCTTGTTTTGAATTGCTTGAATTGAAAGAAAAGAGCTGTTTGTGTGTGTGCATATGAATTGACATATACAAAACTTAGAGAAGTTGCTTTAGCCAAAAACTTTTTTCACCCTTATCAACTGTAAATATCAGCAGAGCTGGAAATTGATTTGCATTTTGAAAGGAGAGAAATATGCGATTGTGCTAAAAACTATGTATGTATATTATATGCATATTATTACGCTATTAGTAAGTAGCACAATCTACTTCGTGATTTTGTCGTGTCCGTCCGTCCGTCCGTCTATGTCTGTCCGTTGTCTGTCCTCGCATTTTCTTGTTAAGGAATTGCACCATAAACTTGGTGCACAGGACTAATTTAGTGTCTACTTGTGTGCTATAAAATTTGGAATGTAACAGAGAACGGAGTTATAAGAAAAAAGTGTTATCGTCATTAAGCTTTTAAGTTTAAGCACCGTATTTTTTACAAATAACCTTACGACGTTAGTTTACTTTATTACTTCATTACAAATGCATTAGGACCTTATGCGTTAGGTACTTATTCATCAGGTCCTTACGCATTACTCCCTGTTGCCCTATTTTACAGTCTAACCTTACGCTGCTTTGATACGCTGTTTGTATCGGTTGATTGTTTCAATCCTAAAGTCCATACGTTTCCAGTGTATAATGTGGCGATTGCACTGGAAAGGGTTTTATTAGTTATTAGTCATGGAAATAAAACGGTTTCTATATTATTGACTAGTATATTAGTGAAGTAATCAGAAATGTACATATCTACAATACTAGTACACTAAAAACGCCAATGGCACCGGTGTTCCATAAACAGTGATCATGTATATATTCCTGTTTTGTATTTGTGCAAACATCACTAAAAATCTATGGCATGTGATTATTATACACCGCTATTAAATCATTTTTTTCCTGTGATTGCATAAAAAACCTCTATGCATAAGAGGAGGAGGAGTGTTTTTACGGTGTATTAATAAAAAGGAAAAGGTTAAAAATTATTATAGCAAACCAATATCTACTCACTCTATAGAGAGCTACTGGAGTGTGTAATAGGTAATACTTTTCAAAAGGAATAATAAAAAATAGGTATTTCGTTTCAAA
Organism: Entomobrya proxima; assembly: GCA_029691765.1. Classification (NCBI taxonomy): domain Eukaryota; kingdom Metazoa; phylum Arthropoda; class Collembola; order Entomobryomorpha; family Entomobryidae; genus Entomobrya; species Entomobrya proxima. Next base: position 8,591,601 of record CM056173.1, read on the forward strand.
GAAAATACACAACAACATAGTAACTTTTTTAAGGATACGATAGGAATTGGATACGATACGGGGAAAATATTTATGCTTTTTTATGATTACCTTCTTTCTTTTCTCTCTAGAATTTTTATTACATGACAGGAATTATGGAAAAACAATTGAATTGCCGGAGGAACGTAAAAAAACTTTTTTTATGAACTGAAGTGAAACATAAGCTTCTACAGGGTTTAATTTTGTGGAGGTACCTATATAGCACAGATTTTTTTGTAAGCTAAAAAGTCAAAGTTTTTCTTTTAGGTGTGCGATTAGATTGGCTGGTGACGTTTTATTCTTTCTAAGCCATGCTGGCAATTCCGATTAAAACAATTTATTATATTTATAGAGTACGCACTCCTTCTTAAAATCCGTATCATTGACAAGCATCAAGAAATTCAATCCGAGAAATACAAAATATCCATCCATTTACGTCCCTCTGTGCTATCAAAAGAGTTCAGAAAGAGAGTTGGTTTTTGAGTGTATAAGAAACTTGGTAGGTTGTCGTTTTCTTAATTGCACCTGGCGAGCATTAAAGCACTTTTAATCGAACTACTGATTGTACGATTCTGTGTGAAATGGGAATATAGAGGAAATGCTGGGCTTAGAAAGTCAGACTAATAGTTGGATATATCAGGTAGCAAGGTACCTTCACGTTAGACCAACTTTTACTTTCATTCTATTGATAACAAATACATTCATGTATGAAATCCGATGCTTATTTATCGAAAATATTCTACTTTGACGCAATACGTTTCTGTTTATCAAAGTAGGTATTAAATGCTCCTACGGTTGTTCTGTGACTAATGCATTTTGCTAAATGACACCTATCCACACAGCAGCGTATGCAAGTCCTCACGCATTTCGCATGCTACGCAGAATTCTAACGCTAATTATCTTTGGGTTAAACTATCATGTCTTTTTGACCAAACAAAATATTCCTACCTACTTGCAGCTATCATACAGCATTTTACCCAACCTGAGCTTTCCTCGCATTACACGGTGACAATCCCCTTTACTAGCATTTTTCTTAATGCAAATTGATACTGCACACTAAATGCTAGGTCTTAAACAATGCATAATGCATTATTTTATCAACTTTTGCATTTATAGTTGAAAAACTGCACAGAAATTAGTTAATTTTTAGAACTCGTGGAATTCTACGATGCAAAAAAATTGAAGTAGCATTTCGCCGCATTTTTTTGCTAGCCCAGGTGCACAATGATGCATGCTTTTTCGTGTAGACCGTTTCAATTTCCAATCATTCAACTGGAAAAGTTGTGGGTGTTGTACTGTACAGGTGCATTGGGAACGCTTAGAAATTATTAAGTTATTATTTAAAAGGTCACAAGGTTCAACTAGTATTATTCTCCTCGATGGCTCGACAGAATACCAATCAGTGTACCCAATTTAATAAGCCATTAAAGCAGTAAAAGTGTAGGAAACTTCAGTTTGAAGAGCATTTTATGGGCTAATGCTGTCTGAAGTATGTAGAGTGTAGATTCACTTAAGCTGCCAATTTGACAAGAATTGTGTTCGACAAGTGTGCCCCTTGGTTGGCTTTACATATTGACTGGCAGGTGTACTACTCTACGACTACGACGCTTAAGATTTTGTGTGTTTATGTGCCTTTTGGCTTGAGTTACAGTATTACATATAATCCTTATGCATAAGTAAATAGTAGGTGGTTACTGGGTGATAAATGTCAACTGTTGAGCCTACTAGTCTTTTCTTACTGTCTTGTTAAGCTTGGATTTTTCTCAAGAAGAGCAGCTTAGCTTTAATGTTCTACTTGCCTAGTTTTACTTGTTTTATTATAAAATGTCACACTATTAGCAAAATGTTAAGCAACTAAGCAATGCTCGCTGCTATAATACTGCACCATCAGATCAGAATAATAATATAAGGATAATATGCAAATTAGTTGTGTCTTCATTTTTGAGAATTCTAGCATCCTACCGTTCCGTACCGTTTATAAATGCCACAATTTGCACATGCATTCTTTATGCATTTTAGACGTCGCATCTATTGACAAACAATGTTAATAAAGTGTACGCATTTCCCGTTTTTAAAATAAAGTGTATGCTACCGAATTCGATTTCACAAATTTTTATTAAATTGGTTAAATTTTAAAGTGTAAAGGACAAACGATTCCTGCAAATACTACATTATTTAGGAGATAGATAAGTATGATATCACTGAAGGGATAACGTCAACCCATTGTCAAAATTGGCCGGTATTTCTTATACATTATTCAAAATATCAATATGTTGAGTCAGAAGTAAGGTTGTCGCCTTTTATACAGTTTTGCGTGATGAGTTCTAACTTTGGCAACTTTCCAAAAATTGTGAAGTGATTTCTAGGTAATATGCTAAGCACGCATTGTCTTTTGCAACAAACCAACCATCCAACCAAAACAATGAAGTATTGTAAAGTGTAATATAATTCTAATTTATTTTATTTAGAAATCATTTAATACGTTCTTCTGTGCTTCGTATTCGATAAAGATAATGATTCGTATAATATTTTTGATGATTTAATGATTTTGAGAATCGAACTCTAGACATGACAGCGTCAACAAGTATCGTGACCCACGGGACATCGCCGGCTTGGCTTTTGAACGTAAACACACATAGACGAACACCAGGATTTTATATACTCGCTCTCAAACAGCCAACCAATAACAAAGTGATATTTGAACAGATTCAATATAAAATGTAAAAGCTGTGCTTAAAAACGGAAATAAGCGCATTTTATACAAACATTAAACTTGATAGATGGTACAAACGTCCCATTCCTCTCACTTGAAGAAGCAATAACCTTCCAACGTATTTAATGGTTTATGTTGCATCATCAACAACAAAATAATCTATAAACTATATACAATACACACTTTTTCATACAATAAAATCAAAAGTTCTAATAAAACAAATAAAATTGGCTTGAATTGAAAGTGCATTTTATAAAATGCACTCTACTTCCTCCAAAAGCAAAAAAACACTAAAGAATGCCACTAAAAATTGTTTACCCTGCAAATTTGTTAGTTTGGTGACAATTAATCTAAAACACTTCCATATATCCCGTTCAATCACACGCTTCAATAAATCCCTTGTTTTTCAGTCGAAGCGAAATAGGCGTTACGCTATACTGTGCTGTATGCACTTTATTTACTTTTTACCCATTGCAGAAAATAATTACACGTCTTGTCAATCCGTTTTGTAAAAAAAATGGATGGAAAATGGGAATAATGTGTTTGCTAAGCACAGACTCTGGTCTGGCGTGACATATTGAATCGGTAATAGCAAATTTGAAAAGAACGGCTTTTCTATCGACAATAAATGTCTTGGGTGCATTACCATGAAGTAGTTAAAAACAAGGGGAAATAATAAATCTGCGTGCTAAACGAACACACAAACTCTCACACGGATCATCTTAAAAATTGAGATGGTGATAGCGCCAAAGCACTTCACAAAGTTGTGCAGCGCATCTCGATAACAACCTTTTTTTTATCCGATTTTACACGCGTCACACCATTTTGTAGTTTGTTAATGTCTCTGAAAATTTCACTACTTGTCATTTCGTTTTTTTCACAAATAGCGGAAGAATCACAACCAATCCCATTAAATTGCAAAAAGGTTGATAGGATATATTATTGGCAGTGCATAGCAATCAGTAAAATCCAAAGGGAAATTATATTTTCAATAAAAGAAACTATGTACCACCCATTTAGCTTGATGAAAGAACTGCCACCTCTTTTTCTCTGTAAACTTTATCTAGTCATAATAATAATGGGCAATGTATTGCATTACCACATACTTTTTTGCAATCGACATAAATATCATCAAAGCTTCAAGTACATCCACATATATATTTTTTATGCCCAGCGTATTGAAATGATCGGGAGTGTGGGCTGCTTGCCAAAATATTTTATTCGTCTCCAATTATTTTTTATTGAATCTCACATAAAAAAGATCAAGGAAATAAGATTGAGTGGCCAATAATATTGGCGTATCGTATAGCTTTTTTCAGATAGATAGATTCTCTCATCGTCAGCCAGAACAAGATACGTGTACATTCCTGTCGACATTTTCGGCTTTCTAGAGTTATCATCATCCTTCCAATCAAACAGCTAATATCAATAAGCGCAGTGTGCACTCTCTGTGCACTTCTACTACATTGCTAATATTGTAAGACAGATTCAATCTAATAAAAAAATATATATACAAGCTTATGTGTGTATCGGCATTATGATCATGATCATCATCCTCCCGAGATCATACACATTGACTTTTTCTAAAAAAGAGCGGCTGCAAAGCTAAAGAGAGAGAGCAATCACGTTGCTCTTATTACTACTTACTACTTTCCCCTATGACTCCAGAGGAAGCTCAAAGAGTTGGAATGTTGTACACACGGGAAAAATGAGATGATGATCACGATGATTATTTCTGGTCCATTAGAATGTTAGGAAGTAGCAGTATTTTTTATAATGTTGCATAAAAAGCCAAGTGAGAGCAAAAGCCATTGATACGCGTGTGTAGGCTTTTGATACTTTGAAAAGAAAAGGGAATAATGAAAGATATAAATAAAAAAGTGGATGATGTAAAAAAATAATCATATATCACCACATAATATTATCGGCAAAAAAGAAGCAGTGTGTTTCTGCTTGTATTAGTATCGGATTCATTTTCGGTTTTCATTGATCAGCTTACTTAGTCAGCTTAACTTTTTTCGGTTGGGGATTCTCTCAAGATCTAATTTTTTTTCAGAGGCTTTTATACAAACGCGGCGAATCGGCACCATCATCACTCATCTAGCTTGTAAGTGAGTGAGTTCGGGGTTTTTTAGTTGATAAGTTCAAATAAAAAGAACAAGTTGTTACGCACACACACACGCCAATGTCCTCATGTGCTAATTGGTATAACATTTTTAGTTTATAAAATTGAATCCATAGTGTGCATTTTGTACCTTTTTGCATGTGAAGCAGTTAATAAAAAGAGAATTTGTGATTATGTGATGTATTGGTTGGTAGTGACAGGCAAAAGGCGTTGTTTAATATATTTTTGTGTGGATTGGAAATTAAATGGGAAGGATTTGACGAAAAACCTTTTAAAAGGAATGGTGCACACATTCTAAATACATGCACATTATTTCAACTGGAAAACATCAATACAATTTTCTTTTAGTGTGAGTTTCTGGTAGCGGTTATATACTAGTAGACGATAATAATAACAAGTAATAAAAATGGAAGCAAGGAACGTCCATTTTAATATCTTTTCTTTAATATCTGGACGCACTACTGTGCAGCTTTTTGGTTCCTGGGATTGATCCTTCTTGGTATTGCTGTTACTGTTACGTAGTTATAGACACACGGTGCGAAACGATTTAATTACAGTGACCGTGTGGACTCTAGCACGCGAACTCAACATTAAGGTTAATTCTTGTCAATCAATGCATAATGCAGAGAGAAAGAAGAAAAAGGGAGAAATGGAAGAAGAGAGAGACGGATAGGAACACTGAGAGAGAGGGGGGAAAATAATCATAATATTTTGGTAGTGTCTATGTGTCCCCGCGTGTTTTTCTCTGTATTATTGCAATAGAACAACGGTGTGTGTTGTTTGGAAGGATCATGGTAAAGGCGGTAGTGGTGGTGGTGGGTGATGATGTGATGTGCAGTGTGGTTCCCTAGTAGGTTTTTCTTGCAGGCTTGATGATCGTGGCTTTTGCTACTATCGTGTTTATTATACGGTGAAAATCGTGGTAGTGGTTGTTTTTGTTGTTGCTAGAGCTTCATGTGGATGATGATGATGATGGGAATGGAGGTGGTGGTGGTTATAGTGGTGTGGTGCTGGTGGCTAACGGGCTTGGTTGAGACAAAAAATAGTTTGTGATGATGTGAGCGTCAAAAAACGCAAATTAAAATGGGGAAAATCTTTAAATAATGCCTGCAAAAAAATTGGTGAAAGTGGAGCTAAGATGCAATGCACAGATTCATGTACAAGGCGATAACTTGAAAAAAAATCGAACTCATAATAATTGATATGCTTTCGTGCTTTCTGTATCAATATTATATTTTGTCAGACATTTCTTTGACTAATGTCCATCTTCAGTCATTCTTGTCATGATTATTACAATTCCTCCAATTTTATCCCTTCATCATTTTCTGCTCCCTGCTGTTGTGTTGTGTTGAATAAAAAATGGACTTGTGTATACTTCTGTCTACATCACTGCTTCGTTCTGCTGCTTTTGGACAAACTGCAGGAAAAACAACAGGAAGAAGCAACAACAACATAATAACAGCTATTCAAGCCAGAGAGCAATACTCACACACACAACAAATTATGCATACATGCACACATCATCATAATCATCAACATCATTCTCCTAAAAAACAAATGGTATGTGTCTATCATAAAAAATCACTTGCATAAAAAGAAAAGAAAAAGAAAACAAAAAGGTAACTTACACACACACGTCAAAAAATTTGTCCAGGTTGAATACACAGTGATTGTCCATGTTTTTTGCTAGATTCCGCATTAAAATTTATTAGTCATCCATATTCACTTTCACTTTGCTGTCTTCCTCTTCTTCCTTGCTGTCTGTTGAATCCATACATTCTGATTTTCTTTTTTGGAATGAAAGTATGTACCCAAAAATAGAAAAGAAAATCTAGTCATGTCAAATTTTGAATTGTGACTGAGTACATCCATCCATCTCCAGCAACAAATCTAGACAGTATATCCATCCAAAATTTATACATGAACATTTCTTTTAAAAGCTTTGCTTTCATTATATTTATTACCTATACGGCAAGCCAAGCACGCGCGTTATATACCAGCCAGCCAAACTCAGCTAAAATATTATTACCATTGCTTTGCATAAAAAATCACCTTCTATAGATTTATCCTCTATGGCGCGATTAGGTATTGATATTAGTTGTGTGTGTGTAGTACTCCACATTAGAAACCCAGCAGAACAGAACTGACTACTAGAACAGAGCACATGTCTGGCTCGCTCATGCATGCCCTTTTCCCTGTCTGTCATAATATTATTATTCCTTCTCTCTCTTTTCTCTCTCTCTGTTCCCTCTGATTATGCTTGCAGATTAGCAGAAAATCGTTATCGGATCAAACTATTTACTGCCGAGGAATAATTTCCCCATTTCTCTCCTCCTGTCGACTCCGGACATTTGTAAATTACTGACGAGAGAGAATGAGCGAAAGAGAAAATATTTCTAGTCGATAAAATATACATACCAAAAAACACACACTGTGTAATAATGTCAGCATATAAAGTCTTTATGTAAAAAATAACGGCATATTATTAAATATTACTTGTTACAAATGTATTGGAACTCTAATAGCAGAGCAGTTAGAGGTATGTATGGCAGAGCAATATTTATGCATAAAACATGCCATATTTTGTCTAAAGTAACACTACTATGCACACTGCACATATCAACCCTCCTCCTCCTCCACACACATTTGCCGGCGATACTGATATTTGCTATATGATATATATTTTTTCTGGTGTAAAACAAGCGACTATAGTATGAGTAAAATGGTTCATTTTACATGTTGACAAGAATCTATAGAGGAAATGTGAAACATACAAGCTTGTATAATAGCCATAGCCAAGCAAGCTATATAATAATTTTTGTGACCAAAGACCAGTTACACAAGGGCAATGAGTGATCGTGACAGTATTTACTTTTCCTTGTGCTGTAGTGAAAGTCAATCTATAAAATATCAAACATGATTATATTTTTTTTTACTTATTGCTCGTTACTTTTGCTTTTGGTGTGTGTGCTGTAATGTGGATTAAACGGAAACGTGTATGAACGTCACAATGTCAAATACATCTTGTCTTGTTGCTCTCTGTTCGCCTGTTCCTTTTCATTTTTTATTGGACTTCTTTTAGTTTTACCAAACAGACATGTTGTCAACTGAAAAGCTTGTTTAATTTTGTAATGTTTTGTGCGCATTAAAAATATTATTTTGAATTAGACATTTCTTTCTTGTTTTTGCTTTCTGTGGCAAATGACATCAACTACTGTGAAATGATGATGACATGATTTTGTATATATGGTTGTTGTTTTTGATTATTTAGGCTTTGCAGAGCTTTATGTCATTATTATTGGCGTGAGCAAATTTTGGATTTGCGTTTTTACGACTATACAAATATTATTCTCAAAAGTAGCATAATTGCTCTTTGCCCTGCTGTGGCTGACAACTTTTAGATCTGGATACGTGTCAACTTTCCACTGATTGCATATAGTTTGATCCTTGATTGCTTATTACTCAAAAGCCACTCTATTTACAGAACATAGTTACTCATTTACTTATTTCACAGTTTTACTTTGATATGATCAGTACTGATTGCATTACGTGTATTTTCTGCTTAGCTTCCACATAAAAAATAGTCCATCGATTGAATTCAGTCCAGAGTAGAGAGAGCATGCTGCTACTTCAATACAAGAAATTAGTCTTGTGTCACTACTACTTCTACTGCTCATGTTTAAAAACCTGTACATTTGGTATAATGATCATAATCATTATTACCATCTTCCACATTTCCCCCTATTGATTTCCCATCGATTTACTTATAAACCGTATTACTACTTTTTTATATTCTGCTTCTCTTTCTGCTGCTGTTCAGAGTATTTGTTGCTTTTTTTCCTTGCCTGACACCAAACCGCTCGAGAAATTATACCAGGCTTGATATACACAGACCTGCTGCTGCTGCTGCTCAAGGTACAAGCTGATACCTACTTTTTCTACAAAACCAACGACAAAAACGCATTTCTATAAATCCATCATCATTATTGCTATTATGCAGTATTGTATTTTATCTCGAGAGTATTTTGGTTTCGTGTCTATGTGATACTTTACAGTTTTTGATGGAAATACACACAAGGCTTTAGTTTTTGTGCCACTCTGACAAAAAATATGTATAAAATGCTCTGCGCTGCATTGGTAATGCACCACACAGCACGGTGCGCGTCGCAGATGTAAGTTTTTTCGAGATTCCCAAAAAGACTTTAATATCCTCACATTTATCATATGTCACTAGACTACTGGCACGGAAAGACAATCCGAAAGCTGAAAACACATTCTCTTTCATTCTATGCTTTGTTTTATTTCGCTTTCCCCTCTCTCACACAGGTCATAATGATCAATGCACACAATACAGCTCTACAAAATTGTATCAAACACGACCATGCTTTTAGCCGGAAAACAATAAAAATGTGCATACAATTATTATTGAACTTTCTCTGGGAAAAAGTGTCATGCTTTATGAGTCATATAGAAACATATATACTGTTTGGAAATGCAACTTTTGAGGTCATACACATTTTACTCATAATATTCAGAAGCTACATCCGTGTGATTCCATTGTACAAAAAAAGACACTTTTCAGATAGTGCCAATCAACTCCCCAGTTCCCGCACTGTTTGTTTAACCCTCGAATTTAATACCAAAGCCGTGTTCATCCTGTTGTTGTTGTTGCTCTGCTTCTTTCTGTGACGGTTGATGTATAGTTGGTAATTTAACCGTAAATAAGTAATACGTACAAACCCCGAGTATGCGTTTTTTGTCTGCGCTATCAATACTGTTTATTTCTTTCTTGTTTAATATTTTGGATGCATTCTCGCGTAATAAATGAGTAACATCTCGTGTGTGTTGTTAGGAAGAAAGAATGCAACCTTTAGAAAGATTTTTTTGTGTGATTGTGTGTGCGTGTGTGCTTCTTCTGATGATGAGTCTGACAGTAGTACACAGAGAAAAAAAACCGTGTGTGATGATAATATGTTTTGTTTCGGGGTCTTGGCCTCCTTTAAGAAAGATGTGTATACTGTGTATACCTTGACGTAAAGAAGCAGGAAACTACGACGTTTCATTTTGCACGGAAACACTCTAGTGGAATGGAACGTGATCAAATGAAGTAGAGACAGGAAAATAATGTGTGGCATGAGTGAGCTAATCTTTGCTTTTTAGAGGATACTCTCTCAGAGTTTTTGTTTAGGAGTACACACGTGTAAGACGCAGTTTTTGGTGATATTCCGAATTTTTGACAGGTTTAGGAAATGTTTTTGTCCGTTTGCTTTGGGTTAATATCTTAATTTATCTTAAAAATCTGAACTGTGCTTTTATACAGGTTAGCTTGTATTTCCATACCAGTAGAATATCCTGCAAAAAAGATATAAAAATCATTTACTTTGCTGGCGTAACTTTATATGCTTCGACCTTTATCGCTTGTTCACCTTTACTCCTTAAACCTAATAGAATATCTGCTCCAAAATCAGAACACTATTTCCCTGTCTTTCCTTCATGAATAGAAAAGTATGTTGTAACGCCTCTCAACATGGTATTTCTTGGTTGTCCGGGTCACCATCATTATTATCCTGCAGAGTTGCCTACTGCCTACAAACTCTGTTGCTTGCATAATATGATAATATCAATGGTGCCGAAATGCCCAAGAGAAAGAGAAGGGGGAAAATCTGGTGATGATAGCCTTTAAAATAGGAAGCAGGTATATAATATAGTGCGATCACCAAGTCACACCAGAGAGTCTAGTGAATGGTAAAAAAATAAGGAAAGAGAGAGGAGTCCGCTCATAAAAAAACTTTCATCGATGGAAAGAGAGTAAGAAGAGGAGCAAACGAGACAAGAAAGTGAAAAGAGCTGAGAGAGTGGAAGAAACAGTGTATAATTCCCTAGTGAACACCAGACTACTACCACCACACCATCAGACCAAACCACACTTTTTCTACCATATCTTTTTACAACATAAAGACAGAAAGTGAAAGACTGGAGGAGGAGGAGGAAGAAGAAAAAAAGAGAAAAAAAAGTATTATGTGTGATGTGATATAGACAGGCAGGTATTGACTGCTTCCATTTTCTTTCTAATCAATAAATCAATACCTTGTCAATCACTAAAGATACTGAGGAGAAAAAAATAAACCAAAATTCTTTTTATTATATACACCCAACTAAAACATGTACAATGTATGTATATAGCTACGGAAAAAACTAAGATTTGATTTCCTTCCTGACAAAAAAGTAAAAAGTTGTAAAAAGAGAGTATAGTGGTTATGTTAGCAGGAACAGCAGCAGCAGGTTATTTATTAAGGTTTATTTCTCTTTTTTCTGGCTTTTTATGTGCTTGGTTGTGTGCCTCTCTCTTTCTGTCCAACTTTCTCTTCCGCACAAAAAAAGTATCAACAGTGAAAAAAACAGAGGAGACTATAGCAACATTTGAGGATGATGATGATGACAATGTTTGATGAGTTTTTGTGATGATGCTACACTTGTGTATAAGGCTTGGATGATGATAGCAATGCTGTAATGCTAGAGTACCTAGAATAATAGTGGCCATAGTGATGGGTAATGAAAGATTCTCTGGTGAGAGGTTTTTCGTTGAAAAAAGACTCCTTAGAAGATCATCGACATGCTCATCATTTGAACAAGAGGCAAAGGATAAAAAAAGGTGATGATGATGATGATCAGAATGATGGCCATGATGATAGTTTGATAGTGACATGGATACTAATACTCCGCATTATAGGTATATACTTTTCTTGGTAAGACAACAACCAATGCTTACATTTTTTGGCTTGTTATCACTTACTTTTCATTGGATTCGTTTTTTTTGTGGTACTGCAAAGGTGGGTGGTGACACGATGAGTTGGATGTCTATCTGTTTCTCTATTTATCTATATAGGTGGTTAAGGTGTTGTGTAATGCGGGCTTGTTGTATTAGTATTTTATACATAACTAGTTGGCTTGTTATTTTGTTGTGGGATTTGTGGGGGTAGTGGCATAAGCGGTATTTCCTTGGCGGTTGGCTTTTTTCACCTTGTGTGTGTTTTTTTGTTCCCCGTGAGCATTATATAGGAAGTGCTCAGTTTCCTTTTTAGGAACATGCTTACCGAAAAGAAGATTATTGCAAAAAAGGCCAAGAAAAAGATAAATATATATACAAGTTGTATGTGGTGGCGGTTAGATACACATGTTAGCTGTCTAGAGTATGCTCTTATGTGCTTACAATCAGTTTTGATGTTCATCCAACAAGAAGAACCAACAGCAGAAGCACCAAGCACAGCCTTTTCTCTTCTAGCTTGTAAGCTTTAAAAGATTTTTTTCTTAGAAAAGTAGCGGTGCTTTTTTCTCTCCAGCAGAAGATCGGATTGATGCGGAAAAAAGAGAGAGATACATAGAAAGTCATTTCTTCTTTGATGTCCTCTGGTATGAGAGTATGAGTGAGTGGTTTAGATTTTTTTAATAAATAAGGGACGGTTTTGGTTTTTGGGGTGAAAGCAAAACAAAGAGCAGAAAAAAAGAAAGCTGATGGGTGGGTATAGTCAGGTAGATGGTTTGTTACGTGATTAAGAAAGATCAGAAGAAAAAAGTTGACAAGAAGGGTATAAGCGGGTGCTGTTTGTTGTGACCAAGAGCAACAGTGGCAACACCTGCTGCTGCTTGTATAGTAGGTAGCGAAATCATCATCATCCTTTTAAAAAATCTTTGCTGATGATACGAAGAAGTCCAATGGTCTTAATTTAGCTTGATTGTCTTATAAATTATTAATAAGGCTTTAAAATTGGTAATAAGTAATGGGATTGAAATAGAAAGTTCGATTTATTGAAGAAGAGGCTTAAAACCTATTACAATTTTTTTATATCCGGCTACAAGGTCCTTATTACTTGTTCTACCAGCTTAACTACACGCGTTGCCGCAACTTTCCCCAAAAAAAGTTGCCACTCATTTGAATAGCTTACCTTACATTTAAAAAGTCTATAAGAAGCTAAAGGAGTTGGATGGAAATTGGGAAACATGTTTAAACTGTTTTCTCCAAAGTTGTTCAAGTAGACGAAAAACTCTCTGTGGTTGTGGCTCTTTGTCAAGTTTATATGCTGCTTGTTGTAACCAGATATACAAATAGAAGAAGAAAAGTTGTTGTAGTAGAGCATCAGACCAGTAGCCGGGATTCAATCAAGAAAACTCAAGTAAAACTTGCTGATGAATAGGATAAAAAATGTTTTTGGGCTCGTCCTCTACTTTATACTAGCTTGTCATACAGAACATGGAAGCCTTATAAGAAACTGTACAAGAAAAGAGAAAGCTTGTTGTTGTTGTTGTTGATGTGAACATTTTTTTGGGGGAAAACGTGAATACTCTAGACTGCCGATCATACCGATCACCATCAAAAATACAAGCATACAAAATAAACACATAGGGATTGAAATCCCAAAATGTATAAAGATGAAGACGAAAAAGGAGATAAAATCAATATATTTTACGTATACAAAATGATGTGATTGTGTGAAAGAGAAAAGTCGAACTTGTTAAAGTTGTTGTTGGGCACAAAATAATAATAATAAAAAGGAAAATCTACTCCTCAGCTTTCCACTTTCTTCTTCTATTCACCATTGCACCATGTTTTTTTTTGCTGGGTTTCTTCTTCTTCTGCGGCTGCAGTGCATTGATTCACTATCGTCATCATCATCATCTTCATCCTCCGAAAAAAAATCTGTTGGCGGTGTAGGATGTTGTGTTGATGTCACCGTAAAAATCGTATAAATAATATACTTGCAACTTTCATTTTAGCCAAAATATATACACAAGCAGACTACAGAGTCTTTCTCTTTATTTATTTAGATGTTGTGTATAAATTCATCTCTCTCTCTCTCTCAAAAGCCTCTAGCCTCTGCCATGTATTTTCAACAAGCTATGCTTTTCCTTGTTGCTTGTTATGTCCTTTTAATGCTTTATTGGCTGAGTTCAATGAGTGATGAAGAGGAAGAAGAAGAAGAAGACGACGACGAGAAGGACGGAGCTCTGGAGCATAAAGTCTTTTCCTTCTTGTTCAGCCTTTTCCACCCTTTTCTTCATCTCCTTGTCATTTCCTTCATCCTCTCATCCTTTTGCCTTTTCCTACGCGCGTCCTCTACTTCTTCTTCTCTGTCCAAAGATTGTCGCACATTGGAACTCTCTCTCATTGAAAATGCAAAGTATACTGTTTGTCATTAATGAATATATATGCCCAACTTAGTTTGTTAGTAGAGCTTGTTACGTAAGACCTCCTTGTATACCATGTATATTATATACACAAGGTCCTATAATTTGATAGGTTATTATTACGCCTTCAGCTTTTGCTTTGCAACCCAAGCAAACATTTTGTCCTTCTTTTTCACAAAAAAAGAGACGACGCCACATCTAACTAACTAGTGTACTTGGTAAGCAAAGTAAGCTTTGCTTTTTCTCTCTGTCTATCTGTCTGTATATCTATCTATTGCGTGTGTATTATTGATGAGCACTTCCCTCCAGCGCTCCACTAGACTTTCCTCAATAATTGCCACGAAGAGAACACAGAGAAAGGAGAAACACGAGGAGGATGCAAGATGCCAACTGATTTTCAATCGATCATATTCATTTCTATGCCTGCTAATTACACAAGACTCAGCAATTCCCTATCTCTTCCTATATCCATCTAAAACAGAACAAAAAGCTCTGTTTTCTAGCTTCCAATTTTATATTCCTTATAGTAATAAAAAGGCGCACAAGGTAAAGCACGTACTATTCCTTGTCGTCCTACACGTCTGAATTGAATAACACGTGTGCTTCCAACTTTCACGTATCAATCAATCCTCTCTATCACAGCACACAGCCCTTGTTCAAATCTCTTGTTCTTTTTTTACAGGAAAATCAGAATATTTTGTAGAAGAACTGACAATCAGTCAGACAGACAGAATGAGTATGGAAATGGCAACACAACATGCCATGCGCAATCAACTAGCAAATTTAATACTAATTAGTGCTTATACTAAAAAAAACTAAATTATTTGATATAGACAATACAGCAATTTTATACTATCTATCCATATCATGATTCCCTTTCTAGAACATACTTTTCTAAAGTTTGATTGAAAAACGTTAATTTGTATTGAATGCTCAACTTGTCTAGTTACGTCAAACCTCTTTCTCCTTTTAATCAAATAAACAGCGCATATAATAGCCCACCTTAAGGAACACTCTCTCTGGTAATGAAAGCTCAGTGACATTTTCCCCGTATGAATGGGAACTAAATTAACAATTCAGTAAAATAAATTATTCAACCAGCACACGCATTTTGCACACACACCATATTAACTTATTTTTCACCCTAATTATACCACATTTCCACACATGTTGCTACATAAACATGGTAATAAGTGGATATCTACAAAGGAAAAACATGGCATTGGGAACGGTGGTGCGTGGGTGCTTGAGAAAAAAAGGGACCCAGAGAGAAAAAGTTGAGCAGTGCAAAAAGAAAGTGTGTGTGTGGTTGTGTCTGTCTCTCCAGAGTAGAGTGGTGGTTTGGATGAGATGATGATGAAAAAGACTGAGAGAGAGAGGCTTATAGAATATTAGCAACCAGCGAAAACTTTTTGAAGACTCATCTATTCATCCATCCATCTATCTATCCATCTGGTTCCAATTATTGATTATTTCTTCCTTTCAATTCCAACAAAAAGTGAACGGGAGACAGAAAGAGAGGCAGAGAGTGAACCTACATGTGGCTCTCTGTGTTTTGCCAGGCAATAGAAATAAGTTGGTTGGAATGAGTAGCTCACACGCTCCTCTTCCCTTAACAAATTCCCCGTTTTTCTCTGAAGCATAGCAACTCATTCGTATGAACATTTTTTCAACTTTGTTTTCAAAAGGGAAAAAATTATGTCTGTATGCGAAAAAAAGTTGCTAATTAGCAGTAAACGTAAAATAATAATATATGAGTATAAAAATCTATAAAAGCACACAATAATCAATCGCTTTCACTTCTAAACGACGTATTGACTAGCTGGCATAAAAACTACAATTTTTTATTCACTAAATTTCATACAGGCGGCAACTATGCCTCTTCCTTTTTTTATTCTTTGTCTATTCATCTTTCATTTTTTTGCGTAAAAAAATGTTTAGAGCATAATGCTGCTGGACTGGTGAAAAAAAAACAATGTTGAAACACAACCGGGGAGACTGACACACACACAATAACACATCAACTTTGGGTTTCTCTTCGTGTAGATGAATGTGTGTGGTGTCTTCTTCTGTCCTGTTCAATAGTAAATGCAAAAGCATTTGCCCCTTTTCACTCACTCTTTTTTGGCTGTGCTGCTGCTTCTGCTTCCATACTGTGTTATAGTTTAGTATAGCAGCAGTATATAATTTTGTATATACCAACTCCACATCTTTTTTCCCCTTCATCTCCAATTGTCACTCGTAATTATCTTGTGGATCGATAATATTGCTTCCATCTCCGCCGATATCACCAATAAATACCGAGCGAACAAAACCTTTCTCCTGTTTAGTAGTCAGCAGTAGAGAAAAGGGAGTGAAAAGGCAACTAATGTTATTAGCATGCTTATATGACTCCCTATCTATTCTATATGATGATAATGATAATGATTTTCATAGACTTGCCTCGTTTTATACACAACAAAATCATGCAAGATTTTATACATATTATTATTGAATATTTACCCCAGGATTTTGTCTAATACTCCATTCAGCTCTTCTATGTTATGCTTTCCCCGTTTTATAAACTTTTAATGCGTTGGAAAATTAAAGTTTGGATTTTTAGACCTGTGTGTGTGCTTGCGGTCGTGTTTTAGTTTCATTAGGCTTGTTAAAATTAGTCCTTTTCGTTACGTGTCACATTCAGGCAGTCAATTTTGTACCACACCTTTCCATCAGCAAACTTACACACACAAAAGGATGGTGCTTATATAGGCATTTGGTTTCAATGTAGTAAAATAATAATGCACAACTGTCATTTTATTATTAAATATAAACAGCGCACTAATATTATGTCTCCCGTGTGCAGTAGCAGAAGCAGTGCATTAGCATTCCCTTTCAATTTTGTATGAAAAAGTAACACACACAGACACACAGCACCACACACTAAAATAATATATACCTTATAGATTTTTGTGCTTGATCTCATATCATCGTCATCATGCCAGTTCCAATTTCCAATTTGTTTCGTCTATCCATTCCCCATCATCATCAATATGATGTGTGTGTATGTATGAAATAGCATTAAATTATCTTCACATAAGTCCATCACATCACACGTCCTCAGCAGACGTGGCATTGACAATATAATTATAACTGACGGATGACGATATATAATGTTACATAAGTGGGCTTATCAAATGATGTATGATTATGTTGACAAAGAGAAAGCTGGAGAGAGAGTGACAATCTAGCCTCATCCAGTTTCCTGGCAGATGGCCGCTTTTCTTTTACCTTTTTACTGTGCACGTTGCAATATCATATAATGGATTTGTAGCTCTACGCATCCCGCTTTTTGTTGAGTACTTCAAGGCTAAACCTGTTCTTATTTGTACTTTTTTATATTGTAGGCTTGTAAGGAAAGGAAAATACCAGTTTTAGCGCTTCCCTTTTCTTGCCTCAGGAGAATTCGGATATAGTACCCGGAACACTCATTTTTTGGGTAGGAATATGACACACTTTTTACGTAACTCGTACTTTGCACCTCATTTCCCATCAAAAATTGATAATGCTTATGTTGCCAAAATGCAAAAATGTGCACACTTCATTCTTTCCTTCCATGTTACATAAAACTCTCAAAGCATATTATCCATCATGTATTATCCATCCTTTCATAAAATGCACAAAGAAGCTATTATGTAAAATGGCCTATTTATCTTACATTACATTCATCAACATTCTCAGAATAACAAAGATAATTCAATGAAACCCGAGAGCTGTGTATGTGCAAGCGTATGCGAAAACTGCGAAGATCAATCTGTAGGTACATAATATATTACCTGAAATGCTATGTTTTTAATATGTTATCGGATGCCCTTTTCCTAATTGGAAGAAAGCGAAAAAGGACTAATAAATTGAAACAAAGCAGGGCAACCTGATACTCTGCTCTTGTAGCATTACCTAACAAGATGCTTTATTCATATACTTGCTGCATTGCTAATCATGTCTACTTTGTCCTCTACCAGCCTTCTACTTTGTTTACCAGCAAAACCAGTGCTTTTTAAAGCTAGTTAATTTATATAATTAATTGGCATAGTAGAAACTGAATGTTTTAAACTTGCATAATTTGTTTTTACCTCTATTCTATATACAACTTTTCCCTTTTTGCTTTATATCAACCTGTGCACCAAAGAACAACTATAGTTGTGGGAAAAAGCTCAGAGAGAAAGAACCAGGAAAAAAAGCATAAAAGGAATGTGTTGACGACTCGCCTTTCACTTTCGGCGTTTTTTCTTCCTTTCTTTACCTTTTTTTTCGGGTGAATCTGTTGCTGCTCTGCTCCTGTTACTCTTTACTCTGCTACTATTTTCTTTTTCCTGTGACAGGCAGCATGCATGTTAGCTACCTACAGGCATAGTAGATTCCACCACAAGGAAACCTTCCTCTGAGCTTGTTTTCTAACTACCTATATATAACTCTATCGTATACTCTGTTGCTGAGAAAAAGGAGAAAAAAATGAGTCTTTTTTTGCTACATTTTTTTCTCTTTGGTAAAACAGGAAGAAAAAACAAACTGTGGATTCTCTCTATGTGCTTATAAATAATGTATTCTGTTTATCCACGTTGTTCCTTGGTATTCAGAGGCAGAAAAAATTGTATATAGGTTGTATATAAATATATTCAATATTGTGGGAT
The DNA here is from genome assembly GCA_029691765.1 of Entomobrya proxima. Classification (NCBI taxonomy): domain Eukaryota; kingdom Metazoa; phylum Arthropoda; class Collembola; order Entomobryomorpha; family Entomobryidae; genus Entomobrya; species Entomobrya proxima. Next base: position 8,610,310 of record CM056173.1, read on the forward strand.
GATGACGATGATGATGATGTGATGATGTGTTTTTATTGGCTTAATATAAGGTCTCTTGTTTCTAGAGAAAAAAACTTTTTTATAGATGCCTACAATATATTTTTTGTCTTGAGCGGAGCAATATGAAACGTCGATTTTTTTGTGTGTAGTTTGTTCAACGTTCAAAGGAAGCAGAACTGCTAAAACAAATACTATACATTTTCAATGGAGTTGATTTTTACTGGGAACAAAATATGCAGAACCTCAAACTTGGAAATGCCATGGATTTTTTTAGAACGCTTGTTCATTGCCTTTTGACGTTATAGATAGATAGATAGGGTATTGGAGAATTGCAGTGTAGCAGTAATAGTAAATACCAATGATGCATTGTTGCTGTTCTGCGGATAAGGAATAAAAAAAAGTTGTTGGTTTTTGATGAGAATGTTGATGATACGGACATGAGAGGAGTACCAACTTTGTTTGAGTAGGATAAAAAAAGGGGACCGGCTGGATCAACACACTTTTTTTAAAGAGGCCACTTGTCTTTTCGCTTTATATACAGAAGATGAAAAAGGAACAGATTTTTACTGATCTTTTGGAATGCAATCCAAAGCAAACAAAAAGTGAGCATTTTAAAGAGCTGTGAAGATACGGTGCTTCAGAGGGGAAATGTGGTGTTTTCAAAAGCTCTTGCGTTTGCAAATGCAAAAATATTTGGCAAAAACGTTTTGATTCCAAAAAGGCAATCGAAAATAAATTTAAATTTTCTGTAAATTTTGCTTCTATTTTTGTGCAATGAACAGTAAAAGACCAGAGAGAAAGCATGGCAGAGTTTAGGATATGCGACAACTCCACAAAATTAAAAACAATCAGAACAAAAAGGCATTAGCCCACCTTTTTAGACCGAAACCGAACCGAAGCACCAGAAGCGAGAGAAAAAGCGACATGGAGACAAAAGGGAAAGTGGTTTTGGTTTATCGAAAGAAATTGTCGGTTTTGTATAGCAGCACAAGAAAATGAATAAAAAGCAGTGTATCTGCGTGTACAAGAGCATGGCACACAGGAAAAAGAGGAAATAATTCAGATTTAAGCCATAAATACTTTTGCATCAGAGCAGAGCAAGCAAACTCTACTCGCTTTAGTTTTTACTACCCGAGAATTATACATCCATCCATCGCGGGGATAAAAGCAATAGATAGCTCTAAAAAAGAGATAGATAGATGGATGGATAGATTGGGAAGAAGAAATAGCTGGGCTGATTTTGATGGTGAAGTATTAGCTGCCTTGTAGTAAATGGCGTGGCATAGCACATATCCCAAAAGCACCACCACCAAAACCAGCAGAGCAAAGCAAAGTATTGAATCAGCAGCAGCAACTAAAACTCTTCAACGACTCCTGCCAACTTTTTATGTATAATATGTCTCAAATGGAAAAGAGGGAATGTGTGTGTGTGTGTGTGTTTGAAGAGTAAAAAGAGAGAAAGCTTTTTGAGTAGATGTATTATTAGGTTGTTGGTTGCTTTGCTTTGCTTTTCCCTTTTCTGCTTTGCTTCTCTCTCGTCTCAAAAGAGCCACAGACTTGCGCGATTGATTGGTATCGGCAATCAATAGTATTCAGCGTATTATTGATTAGTTTGAGATGAGAGGAGAAAGAGAGAGTTATCACAGAGACAGCAGGAGAAAATGTTCTCTCTTCTTTTTACCCTCGTGCTTGCCAAAGTCAGACCATAGGCACTAGGCACACAAAAAAAATTGGTGTACAGAAGAAGAGTGAAAGTAAAAGCATATAAATACAACGGGTTTATAACTACTCTGCCGTCAGATTCTCACTGACTGATCGTCAAGAACCAAACAAAAAAACATATAAAGCTGAAGAACAAGAAGAGGAGGAGGAAGAATAGCAGCAGAGGCAGCAGCACCAGAAGCAGAGAAGCAGTAGAAGCGTGATCGGTGCCGATAGAAATAAAAAGAAACTCTGTTTGGTTTACAACTCTTTTTGCTACTTTCACTAGCTTTCTTTCCTCCGGCGTTGTGCCACTCGCGGTGGAATCAGAAGCGGCGACAGATATTTTGTTCTGCTGGGAAGAGAAAAAACCAAGCTAATTCAAAACAGAGAGCCTGGAGGATTTTTTTATCTGGGGAAACTTTCTGGTGTGGTGTGTCGTGGGCAGTACATGCAAGGAATATTAAAAGCTTAGCATTTTTTGTACCTAATCTTCTTCTACGAAATTACATTGTTATTGGTTATTGAAAGAAAGACGTATACAAGGCTATTTAATAAATAGTAAGATAATTTTTCAAGAAAAAGAGAAAAATCTATTTTATTAAAAGCAACAGATTATTTCAGTAAATTGGCACATCATCATTCAAAAGACATTTTCCCTGAAAAAGAAACCGGCCTCTTTTTCTACTCAACCTGTTTACTACCTTATTATCTTGTTTATTCAAACCACAAAATAGACAAAGTACAAAGTGATTGTCTATTATCGTAACCATAATCATCATCATCCCATCACTCTGGTAAATCCTTGTATCAACATCATCACTCAGATAAAAAGCAGGGCAGAGGATGATGCCGTTGTTGTGAAAAGTGTGACTCTTTTGCAAAAAGCACGTAAAGTACCTGAACAAAAACTATAAAAAAGAAAAGAAAAAAATAAGAAGACAAAGAGGGCAAGCAACGTGCGAAAGTAAAAACAGCCACCTGCTGCATATACATACACCACACACGGCTTCTTGTAGACATTGCCATCATCATCATCATCATCATCCACAGTTCTTGCCTTGGTCGTCCTTTTTGTTTGGCCTTCCCATCTTCTTTCTCTTTCTGGGCTGAAAAAAACATGTGTACATTACACATTTACTCAGACTTATATTTTTTATCCGGGCTATTATGTAACCCTCTGAGTAAATGCTCATGCATGAGACTTGCAACAGTGTGCAGCTGAAGTAGTAGTGAGCTACGACTAGTTTACTACTAGTACCTTGAAAAAAGAAAAAGCGAAAAAGAGGAAAAAAACAATTTTTTTCCTCATGAAGAAAAGAAAGAGAAAGGCCGAGACAAATAAAAGGGGAGAAACATTGAAAAAAATGGGTATTTTCATCCACTTTTTTCCTCTGCCGTGTTTCGTAGTATCATCGTCATCATCCAAGCCCAAAGAAAAAAAGCACATGGCCACACACACAGGCTGATATATTTTTTACGCGGAGTAAGTGTGTGTGTGCATGGTTTTTTGACCAACACGACCAGAGAGCAGGCCAGACCAGGCCGCAGACTGAAAGTGAACTGAACTGAAAGTGCTTTCTACCCGTGATGTGATGATGTGAGCGTCTTCTTACTCTCCTTGTGTGTTTGCTGCAACTACTAGAGACTATGCAAGCATACTTGTATGCCAGGAAAAAAAGTAGTGGAGTGTGTGTGTATGTGCTTTTTTATTGTACGAGCATTTGATGGTGTTGTTGTCGAGAGCATTTTTACTATAGAGAAGAATAACAAGGAAAAAATACGAAGGAAAGTTAAAGGATAAATATCATTCCTTTTCGCCGGCTTTTTGCTGTTGTGTTGTGACGGTGTAAAAAAGCTGGATGGAAAGCTTACGGCTTATAGTGGCCAACACTGTATACTTGTTACATGTGAATGATAATAATGATAAAATGTAGGGAATAAGAATTCGATGATGATTATGTCTGGGAAAATTTGGTGATTGTGTTTTGTTGATTTGCACTTGTGTTGTTGATAATTGATGAAAAGTGCAAGTTTTTGAAAGCTTTTGTGACAAATAATGTACGGTGGATAAAAATGAAGTACATTCTCTAATGGGGAATTAGTAAGGAATGCAAATTGCCGTAAGTATCTGTCCAAATGTCATTAAGTTAATTATTTTGGTATAATTTAGGGTATGGGGTCATGTGAGAAAATTACGTGCTTGTCCGCGAGCGCTAGATATTATGTTATTTGCTTGTACTAGAGTATATTGTACCAAGTGTAACGTAGTTTGTATGAAAGCTGTAGAAACATGCTAAATGTTAACTCAGCAAATCAATCAGGGGCATCCCTAGATACCATCATCATCCGTCAATAATGAGAATCATTGAAATTGCAATGTTTGAAAGATTCCGTAGTGCACTCCCTCTGTGCCAAGAGCGTCGTACTTCCATCCGTTAATATGCTTTGTCGTACATACAACTTTGGGTATTGGCTTTTGCACGGATTTCTCATTCCAGTTTGATTCCATTGAATTTCCTTGTCGTGTTGATGAGTAAAAAAAGTTGCTCAGAGAGGAAATGACTCACTCGCAGGCAGTATAGCTGTGTACCAGACTCGGCATGGAAGTAGGGGCAACTACGACAGCAACGGCAACAAGCGTGTTGCTTTTCTCTGTTTTTCCCTTCTCAGTATTCTCTCTACTTTCTCGTCGTCGAACCAAACATGCATGTTGGATAGGGCAAATGTTACTCTGTAAAAATGACACTGACACTAATACCCCACGTGTGTAATAATTATTCAGTAACTTTGTTATAACTGCATTATGCGTGTTTCTATTTTGCTTTTGTAATGCTAATGCGAATACATTCCGGAAGTAAATAAATACCATGGCTTTTCATTCAAAAGTTTAAGGTTTAGGTTCCTCTCTGGTCAGCTTCAAATCACACAGATTCAAATCCACCAACTTCCGTTTCACTCTCAATGCTTTTCATAATATTTTGTTTTTAGAGCCTGTAGAAAAGTGAGTAGGCGGAATTTGTTAAAAGAGTAAACTTTTTAGGACAGGATTTCAGGTATGAATTATTTGACAACTTTACAGTCTACTTCCTAAAGATAGCAGAGAGTATTATGCGTATAGAGCACCTACACACACGGTAAGGATTTTAATTTTCCAAGAATTGAGATGAGAGGCATTAACAAAGTTTCGTCGCCCACATGGTTGGTGAATCATTGAAATAATACGGTATGGCTTATAGATGAGTAGGAGGTATTTACAGAAGAAGAGGGGCAATGAATATTTTACTAGGCGATGAAAGTCTATCACAGGAATAGAGTCCCCTTGGCTTTAAAAATAGAACCAAAGGTGATTAGTGTTGAGTACATGAAAGTATACCTAACTGAGTAGTTTATGTAACAAAAAAAGAGAAAGTTGGACAAGTTTAGTTTCCAAAGTTGTCTAAGTAGCCAAAAGGAAAGAAAATTCAAAATTGTTAAATATGAACAATTCGTTTTTAAATGAAGTTTTGAATGTCCACTGACACAATCTATACAGCTGCTGAATGTCCTAAAACAGAAAAATGTGTCTTTTTACCCTGTCATATCATTTCCGTTACATTTCCTTTGGTTATCTTCTCTCGTAGTGAATTTTCACTTTTGAGATGATGAGGATATGATGATTATGCTGTTTTTGAAATGTAGCCCGTTGGGTAGCTATGTAAATTAAACAAAATCCATTTTTGTGCTGAAATAATTTGATGTGTTTTAATTACTCAAGGCAAAAACACACACTTTTTATCCTTCTCCTTACCATCCTGTCTTTCTAATTATTAGTTCTTGTATATCATCGTTAAAAACCAAGAGACCTATTTTTATCTTTCAAGTATCTTATTTGCTTCAACCCACGCACAAATATTTCTTAAAAAGCTCTCTAAAAATATTAGAGTCGCATCTCGCAATATCATCCCTTTTTCTCCCGTTCGTTCGTTGTGTGTACACTGTGCATACAACGTCGCAACTTTTTTCATTAATAAATTCGATGGCTCTCCGGTTGATAATTAGTCGATTTTTATGTGCCTTCTTATCTAATTACAAAAAGGGTTGTGCTTCTGGGAAAAAGAAAAACGGTGACAAAAAGGAAGACGGTACATATACAACGATAATTATAATTGCGCACTGGTCCCCACTGTGTGCACGACGACGGAGTTCCTTCTTGTTATAATTTTTAGCTATTATCATCTTCATTATCATTATTGAAGTTTTTTTTGGCTAGGGAAGCTCAGCACTATCGTCATCACTTATCACCAAGCTTTCTATCTTCCACCTCACCCTATTTTCTTTTTTACCAGGACTGCATTCAAGAATGAAAACCATGTTGCTAATCTAGTTGATCCATTTTGGGTCATTTATTTACTAACGTAAGTAATAACAACGTATTTTGGAATTTCTCAAGCTAAAAAACAACTTTTGATTGCTGATCTGCGTTCCAAAGTATCTCTGTTTGAAAAACGCACCCCTTTTTTCTCCTTTCCTTTTTCGCCCTTATCTTTACTTTTTTCTAATTAATTTAAGAGCCTGAAAAATTTCTCCCTTTTTCACTTCTCATTTAACTCTTTTTTGGATAAACTTGCTATTATGCCGTTTTCAGTACAAAGTATCATATCGTCTTGTGTCATTAACGACAACTACCATCACCAGTTTAAAACTTTATCGTTAAAAATACGACTCAGACCTAAGCTTCCTCTATAAAAGCTAGTGAATCTGCTGGTCAATCTAAAACATTGGAAGCCGAATCTCCAAATTCTGAAATAAATGGTTAAGCAATTTCTTTGATTTAAAACTAGCTGCTAATAAGTAGAAAAAAGACAAACTCTAATAAGCTTACATTTAAGTTTAACTTTTTTCTTCCATTTCTGCATTTCTCCCAGAATCTGTATGCTTTCACTTGCAAAGCAGTCAAAGAGAAAGATAAAAAGCCAGAGATAAAACTAGCACACCAGAAACTAAGGAGGACACGGAACCACCCTGCAAACTTTGTAAAATGCAGCAGTAAAATAGCAGCACAAAAAGAAAGAGGAATGTCAAGCATGACTTTGTAGTAGAGTGCAGGGCAAAAACGTGAATAAACAATATCATTGCAACAGTTTATAACTTCTCAGTTGTAATAATGCAGCAGAGTGTAGTCGTAGTCCACGCGTTTTAAGTATGACTATATGACATGGCTAACATTTTTCTCTCTTCATTCATTCTCCTTTTTCTCCCTTTCTGCCTTACTTTGTACAAAAAGCCTTGTTACATTTTCCCTCTGATCTCCCTTGAGAATTTCATTGCAAAAAAACAAGAACAAAAAAATTCTTGGGATTTTCTTCTGTTCTCTGTTTAAGCCCTTTCATTTCCTCCGTTTCTCTTCTCTGCAAAATATACTGCTTTGTAAAATGAACCAGACAATAAGAGAATTCTTTTTTGGGTGCTTTTTTAGGTAAACGAGATAAAAAAGGGGAAAAGTGTATAGTAGTAGCAATAACAATAATAACCATACTATTATTATCGTCATCTATATGATAGCCATACATACCATCAGTAGCACCGCAGCAGTAGTTACCACTACCAGTCTTATTGGTAGGTGGTTCAAGTTTTTGTTTTAAGGAGAATGTGCATACCCATTCTATTGTATTATGGGACCGGGGAGCAAATCAAAATCAAAAGGAGCTTTATTGTTCTGTGAAGAAAAAGGGAACAGAATGAAAAATACTTTTTTTTCTTTTAAGAAAAGCTTCCCAGAAAGATTTCACTTTTAAACCCTCCCCATCACCATGATCATGATGATCAACAGTGTAGCCAAAAGAAAATTCCTGGTGTTAAAGAAGAACTTTGTGTAAAGTTGTTGCGCATAATGTATAACCTTTGACTGTTTTTTAGCGTGTTTGACGTTTTTCTGACTGAACCCAAAAAACTGAAAGCCATTCTTGTACAGAGATGAAAAGTTACAAAACGGGATGCTTCTCTTCTTGGTGAGAAATATTTTCTGGGCAGGTATTTATGCAGTATACAAAGACGATTATAATATATTATAACAAACAGGCTTGAAAAGGGAGGAAAACCCTCCTACACCACCAGCATGAGGATTTCGTTACGGAGAAAGTTTTTTAAGGGGTTTTAGACTTTAGAGTAAGGGATTGGATTTCTTCTGGAGTATTTGCGGTTTCCACCTTGTACAAAACCCCGGTGTCGCTTTGCTTTTTTACCACACACCCTTACCAAATGTGTCAACTTGAATGGTTCTCACTTTTCCTTTCTCGTTTTCTCTACTTGGAAAAACCTACAAAATGCAACTTGAAATAGAGAAGGGAGCAAAGAAAATTTTACACTTTGGGTTTGCGGAAATCTGAGATAAGCTCCTTTTCGGAATTCTGTGTATGGTTGTGTGAGGAAATCACTGATGATCTCAAGGACTACTTTTCTGCATTTAATTCGATATTTAATTTTGTGCGGAAATGTACAGTTTTGACTTTACAAAGTTTAGTGTTATGTCATGTTTTTAAGGAATCTAAAAGTTCATTTTTATAACAAACCAAAATACCATTTTTTTCTGTTTTTATCCATTTTTTCTGCTTTTTTTCTTCTGTCACGGTGGATGGTCCTAATGATTATGATATCAGTTATGGCTCGCGGCTGTAGATAATTACTAGTACAAACATAGGCTTTTACTTGGACTATTACATAAAAGAAGGTTTTTATATTTAAAAAAAAAACTTTTTTTCTTCTCTTTAAAAAAATATGACGCGTTGGCCATGTATTCTGTCTTTCCTGAACTGAACCAAAGTTCAGGGAAATATTATTTGAAGAGAAAGGAAAAATGGGAAAAGTTTTAGTTTTTTAGATTTTTTTCCTTAGATTATGTAAGCCAGAGAGAGGCCCAAGGAACACGATGATATTATTAGGTACAAAATGATATAATGACAATTAAAACAAATTTTTTTCTAGAGAAATGAAAATTGTCGGTGTGGAATGATAGGAACTGCTGTAGTCATGCCAGTTGAACTTAGGTCTTTTGTACAGGTAATGAAATAATAATATTTAAAAATCTGAGAAAAACGAGTTTTTTAATGCCCTTAAAGTATAAAGGGCATTTTAAATGTGGATATAATAATAATGACTATGGCTTATTAACAAAACTGGCTCTACGTTCTGGAAAGTAGGCAGTTTGGGTAGTAAAGCAGCAATGCAATAATATGCAGATTGTGAAAGTTATAAAATGTGTTCCAGACTTCCGTTCTAGTTTTCCGCTTAAAAAATAATATCTGGCAAGTTTAACGATGATAATGTGGATTGTGGATAATATGCAGGATGACTGTATGAAATGCTTAATTGTTAGCCGTATGAATATTTTTTCTAATTTAATTTTACGTTTACGGCTTTAATCTCAGGAAACGAACCAAATCGTTATACTTGTTTGCAAAAGGAGATGAAGAACGTTTTTCTAAAAAGTTCAAACAAATTTGGTTATATTGACGTTGACATCAAAAAATAGCATAACGAATTAGTAAACAAACTTAACAAATCTGAATAATTAATAATTTTAGTGTGCTAAATTACTACAAAGCATACCTTTTAACTTTTCTAAGTCATTTTTTCAAACCAGTTTCCATTGTAAAATATAAAAATTCCCTTTTCTAGTGATATGATATTCTGTTCAGATGAAAAAAATATGAAAAATGGAAAAGGTGTTTTTTTTACCTCCCGCTCCACATCATCATTCCCGTGTAACTTTTTTGTACCTAAACGTAAAGGAGAAAAACAAGCGTTCTCATTATCATCATCATTTTCATCATCATCCCAGCCTAATTTCCTTATTATATAGGATCACATTATTATTTTTGTCCCCACATTACATTCCACTTGACATGATTTACATACACTTTTTTATTTCTGGGACAGGAGCCCGAAAATAAAAATTGGAATATTTTTATACGTCGCTGTAAGCTTTTTTTTCTCTTTTCTAAAAAAATTACAAGTTTTTTGGTTATTTTCTCAATGTCTCTTGTCGTCCCGGTTTTCTCATCTTCAGTTTTTTCCCTTTCTATTTTTTTCCTAGAAAAAAAATTGTCTTGTATCTTTTCCCGCATCTCTTGGCATTTTGTTAATTTGTTTCAGAGAGAGATAGAAATAGAGTTGAGAGGCCAGAAGGGAAAATAAAAATTTTGTGGGCCCAAAAAATAAGAAAATTAATCATGGAAAACCTATTTCATAAATTTTTTTTTACCGTGCGCTCATCTCTCTCTCAGCATTTTCTTGGGCATTTTTGTATCCAAGCCTGTTATCCACATCCCTTGTTTTTTTTCTCCTGACTACTCACCAAGATCATCATAATCATATTTAAAATGAAAGAAGAGCAGAGCAAAATAAGAGGTGGTGGAGCAGATGATGAAAAGCGGTGTGTGGTTCAGAACCACGCGAAGAAGGCCACGTCGGTGTACCATTTTTTATTGCTTCTTTTTCTAGCAATTTTACTCGTCATCAGAGAGAAAAGCTTGGAGTAGTATTTAATGTGTGTTGTGTGCTGGAGTAGTATTCACCGAAAGAAAAAATGTTGTTGTTCCTTTATCATCCCGCATCTCCGCCTTTCCCATTCTAATTTTCATTACGGAAGAAAAAAAATATTCATTTATTCTGCACAGTCAGAGGGAAAGAGATGGAGACTGAGCCGGGTTTCAAATGGAATAGATATATTTTCAATTTTTCCCAATTATCTGTCAACTGGCTTAACTGGCTCTGAGGCAGCAGCAGAATCTAAAAAGAAATTGCCCAATGAACTGTAATAAATAATTTTTAAAAACGTATCTTCTTCTGATAAAAAAAATATTTCCAGGAAAAAAGACATGCCTCAAGTTTTAATAGTAGATACAGAATCCTTCCCAGTGATAGATAGAGGGCACCCGGCTCCCAAATCGGGAGCCGGGTTTTTCCTTTTCTGCTAAACTAACTTTTTCCTACTGAACTACACATAAATTATCTACCAAAAATCGTAATTTTGTGTTTATTTGTTTTTTTCTTTCTGAACATCCATGCAAATAGGCGGTTCTCACAGTTTTCTCCTTTAACTTTTTCCTGGGTTCATTTTCATTTTCCTTTTTGTTCAAAGAAATAACATCCTTAAAATATATTATTGTGTCGTTGTTTCTCCAGTGGTGGTATACTAACTACTTAGCCTGCTGCTGCTGCTGGTGCTGATTGTCTTTTCTTTCTGTCTGCTTGTCTTTGTTTTTTTTCTTCGTTCTAGTAAAACATTCTACACATCTTATTTTATTTTAAGAGAGAAAGAGGGAAACAGAGACACTGATTTACTCTCAGGATTTGCGTTAATTTCTTTTTTTACTACCATCACACACCATACCACCCGCTTTGATCACTCTGTTTTTTTTTCAAGTCCGCCTTTTCTCTTTCCCAGTTTCATTTTAATCTGCACTGATCTTTTTTGTTTCTCGTTTTTTGCCTAATTCAATTAGGAAAATATTACCAACACCATACCACCAGCAGCATAGCATTTTTGCCATCAGCCATGCAATCATTTCTCACAAGCAATCAGCCTGATATATATTCTACTGCGCCATTTCCAAACATGGTGGTAGCTTCAAAATCATTATATAATCGTGTGGCATTACCCATCATTATCATCAACAACAGCAGAGCAGTGGAACAGAAAGAAAAATACAATCAAAAATCTGAATGGCAAAGTAATCGTGAAAATGGGAAAAAAGAAAGTTGAAACAAAAAAGGGAAAATGAAACCAACAGAAGAAATTAATACACTTGACAGTTAACACAGGCCCTTTTGTACTTTTCTCTGAAAAAAGTTTTTATCCACTTTTTTAAGTACTTCGGACTGTTTTCAATGGAAAATAAAAAACAGACAGAGAAACGGAAGAAAGTTTAACGACCACGTTAAAAAATGGTTACTATTACAATTTGTGAGCCACTCCTTCCTTTTTTGATTTTCTCACTGATGATGATGATCATGATCATCATCCAGTGTGATGTGATATCTCCGACAAAATGATGGGATCTCGTTTGGTCTACTAGATAGTGTGCATACCCCCTCATTTCAATTTAAATTGGACATTTAAAAACAGTCAAGAAAATTTCTTTTCGTTCTAATGAGTTTTCAAGGGATTTTATTCTCCTTCCAGTTTCTGCACTGGGCGGCATACAATTTTTTTTTTTGAATGAGAGTTTAACTGTGTGGTTTTGATTCCTGTGTGATCCTAGCTATAGCTTTAGGATTTAAAAAAAGCAAGATAGATGCTTGCAGTTCGTAACCCTTTTCATTTTGACCTTGTCGCTTTCCCTTTTGCCTTTCACTTTTTGGCCGGGTAGTAGTTTCCAGAGCAATAAAGCAGTTAGTTTTTTTTCATGTGCTGCTTTTTGGACAAGTACTTAAAACAACAAACTGCTACAGAAAAAAATGGAATTTGGTGTACTGTCTTGTGTGTGTTGTCATCATTGTGATCATCATCATCATCATGATCATGTTGGTCGGCGGCGGGTACTACTACTTTTATTTTTTTTAGCTCACGGCTTGACTTTATACTTTATATGCTGATCCAGTAAAATCTTTTTTTTTTCTGGGCTTTTGCTATTTTTTTTTACTCCCGTTATTATATCCCATCCAGCTCAGAGAATAATTCAATTTAGCCTCATTTCACGAGTAATCACATCTCTCTCTGTCATCCTTGAGAACAGCGTGCTGTGCTATGTGTCTTGTTTCTTCTTCTTCTTGAAAGAAACGACCGTTGTTATCTTAATCAGGAAAAATAAATCCATTTTAACCATTTCTCCTCTATCTTCTTGTCCTTTTTCCGCGAAGAAAAAACAATTTCATTTCTTTTCCCGTCTAAAACTTATATCTTCTCTTTTTCTTGCCATTATTGTTATTTTCAAGAGCCATTTTTTACATGGAACCTGGCAGTGGTTACAGAAAATGGAAGTGAAATGAAGAAAAAATGAATTTTTAATTTCATTTGCATGGCCCAAATTCTCTGATGAAAATAAAACCTGATTAATTTCTAAGAGAAAAAAAAGCACAACACACAAAAAAGCGACAAGAAATCACATACACGTATCAGCATGCGCTTGTTGGTCTTGCAAATAAATAAGAAATTTTTTAAGCTTTTGACATTCACTTGACACTCTTGATCAACAAACTAGCATGTAAAAACGACAGAAAATTGGCGGCAACCTGATTGTCGGTCTTTTCTAAAATAGTTCTTAAAATCTGGAAAGACACGTAGAAAATAGCACAAAGGCATGTCTAACAACTCAACATTATCTCGTTTTTCTTCTTGGACGCAATAACATTCTAAAAAAACCTCTTCTTCTTTTCGTCGTTCCACCCTGTGTCATCTGAAGTGAAAAGATGAAAGAGGACACAGAAAAAGAAGGGAAAGCTGCATCATTGGAAAATCTTACGTCACCATACACACAGCTTTCTCCTTGCCGACGACCGTTCTAATGATGCCAAAAAATATGTATAAAGTGCGTGAAATGCTTTTGAATATTTTCCACTTGTGTAATATTCCATGAGTCTGTTTGCATATATTTTTGTGGATGCGTCCGTTACGTCGTTGTCGTTTTCTCCTGCTTGAAAAAAGCATTCAACCCTGACATTTTTTTGCTGGCACACCACCCTCTCCTTCCCTTTTCTTCAGCCCTGAAGCATAAGGAGCTGCTTGTACGCACAGATATTGATGATACGCACACAATGACAAGTTCTTTTTTCGGTGATGCCCGGTATTCTGTCTTTTGGACTGATGCGGTGCATAATATGCATGCATGCATTTAAAAGTATGCACGCATCAATTCCGTTGTTGAATAGAGGCAGAGATCACTAAACATCATGATGCTTGTCAGTTCTGATGATGCCCGTGTGTCTGTGTGTATGTATCACCAACAAAGCCTGTTAAAAAGTTGAACTTGAAAAACTTTTATTTTTGAGGGCAGGAATTTCCCCCTTCTTTTGACTTTTGACAGATTTGGCGTATTATGTCAAACAGTTTGTATGTCTATTTTTTATGCTTGTGCACTTGCACCGGATATATGAAAATAATACACACAGTATAAAAAATAAAATGCAAAGTTATTTTACAGAGTTTTTCAAGGCATTTATCAACTTTTAAATATTTACATTGCTCATTACCAGCTTATGTAAAAAAATAATAATAAAATTGGACACACAATTGTAAAAATAGCTGTACTTTTAGAGTACGCCATGTATTCACGCTTGTGACGTTTTAGTACACAGCCTATTTTTTATTAAGTCGTTATCCCATTTCTCTGTGTGGCTGTGTCTCCCCATCTCCTCGCCCCATTTGCATTTCAATTGATTCTTATCATCAATTTTGTCTTTTACTGCTTTACTTACTCTCTCTTTCATCTTGTTAGTGTAATACCAGAAAACAATGAGACAATTGACTCCACACAGAGCACTCTAGAGAAAAAAAGACATTTTTTTCGGTTTTCGGAGTACACTTACTCAAACGATATTGCATTCTCTGGGTGAAAACTTTTCCTTGTGGTATATTGTACAACAGAGCAATAGATCTCTTTGAACAAGAGGGGAAAATTACATCTCCATAAAAAAGCCAGTAGTAAAGAGAAAGACTCAGTGAATCAGTTTGAGAATCAAGCTTGTAATCTAATGTAACATATCACCTTATCTTTAAAAGGATCCCATTGACTGACAATATTGCGTATTGACATCTCTTTTTTCTGCCTTTCCCTTGAATCATGTAGTAAAATGCTTGTAAAAGTAGTTGTAACTTGTTTCAGCACACCCTTCTCTTTAAAAAGAAAATTGTAAAGCGGGTAAAAATCGGATAATGTAAACCAGTTTGACATGCCTCAAAACAACGTAATGATATGGCACAACCTTGTAAACTGCGTGTCTGTGTGCTCAGTGCAGCGCAACCCCATATTATTGTATTTAAATTGATGTGCTATATACGGAAACTTTCTATAGCTTTCCATTTTATCCTTTGCTGCTTTTCAAACGCTGACAATTCTTCTTGTTGACATAATGGTGAAGTATAAAAAAAGAAGGAAAAAATAGGGAAGGGGATTTCCTTCTTTTTTTTTAAAAAAAAAAAGTAAAGAAAAATGGAAATATATTCACCCTGACTTGTTTGTCTTGTTGTCTGAGCAAAGGAATTGATCTCTACTGAATTGCAGAGAAAGGCATTGAATTTCTATGTAAATCAAATAGGTCTACTGTGGCTTTAGCACAAGAAAAGTTTGCTGATGGAACATGTAGTTTTTCCAACCATTAAAGATTTTCTTCTTGGAATATAAAAATTGTAGGGGTGATCATTCTGATACTTTTGATGATGATAGGAATAACGCTGTATAAAACTACCATCCAAAAACAACAACAGCACCAGATGTTTACCATGTAGATTCTAGATACTTGGCACAGGGGAAAATATTAAAAGTGCCTTGTTTACTTTCAAGACGTTCTACTGAAAAAACTAAACTATAAATAAGGATTACCAGAAAAATATTTTGATTTATTGCTGGTTATAAAAAATGAAGAATGTTTAAAAATGCTACTGCAGCTGCATTGCAATGATGCTAGAGTACACCTTGCTTGTGTCTTTGTCCATTTCCAATCAAACGGTTTATAGATAGCTTTGGTTTGGGTAGCTTCTCAAGCCATAATGTAGATGGAGCATGTGAGTTGATAATTTTTCTTTTTTTAAATGACTTTCAAGTTGCAAGTTGCCAGAGATTCATAGTATCTTTAAAAGCATGTTCTTGTAAAACACACACTATTGCATATTTATCCTCAAGTAATAACTAATAATAGGACACATTTTCTATCAGATAATGAATACTGAACACCGGGAAATCATTCTAAAAGAAAAGGTTATGAAAATAATAGCTATATTTCCTTTCTAATAACATGTTCCTTAAAGGAAACTGTCTTCTTGTCAAATATTCATGACAGTTGATTAGACAAAAAATCCCATGGGGCCTTTTCTCTCTACCATTCAGTTCTATCTTCACTTATAATCAAACCTGGTTATTTATTTGGCCGAGAAAAATAAATCAGAAAGGAACGCAAGTTAGTTTTTGATTGACAGTTAACCTAGGACCTTTTGACATTCTATCTGCTCAATAATCCAAAAAGGAAAGGAACACCGTATCACCCTCTATAAGGCTTATTGGTAATGTGTGTCCTGCTATTATTGAATTTTGTATAAAAGCCGTGTACAACTTTCCATCTCACACGTCCATGTCATGATCTATTAGCCGTCATCTTACCTTATATGCTTGATATGCTCAACTCTGGAAATCTTCACCGCACCACAGGCTAATTCGATTTTGTTTTTCTTGAGAGCTAGCACCGATCACGTATTCCAGAAGAGTGGTCTACGGTCTACGCAGTTTGTCCGCATTTTCATATCACCCCAGCGGATCTCTTTAGCAGAGTTTGGAGATCCACTAGACCTCACGGGGAAATGGCAGTGGTGGGTATGGTCATCATCAAAGTGAGGATGACAGCCACCAAGATGCTAATACTACTGCCCTACTCCTTTCGGTTGTATTAATAGATTGTACGTCAATATGGATAAAAAAGTGATAGGAAATTACTGCCTTGTCAGATTTTGTTACTATTGTCACTCGTCTTCAGATTCAAAAGAGAACGACAAAGGCATAATAAAAATGAGTACAAGTTGACAACATTTATTTTTTTGTTCTGAGGAATTTGTGTCATCTGCATACTGTACAGATATAATGTGCGTAATAACAAGTGCTTTTACAATTATTATAACTCTTTTTCTTCTTGTTCTGGTTCTTTCCACTCCTCTTGTATTAGTTTCACCAAAAACAGCGATGAATTATTCATTTGACAAATACACGCGTGTGGTCTGCTCCGATCAAAAGCAAATAAATGAGCTTACCTAGTCCACTATTCACCACACGGTGTGGTGTGTGCTAAAAGAAGCTGACCACTTCAGAGTGGATTTCTTTCTCCCTTTCTTTATTTCATCCGCAATAGGAAATAGGATTTGAGTTGATTTTTCCTTTCAATCATCCAACAGAAAAAACCCCAACCCCTTTCCATTTTCCCTAATGTCCCAGGGCTCTTCCGTACGTCCACTACATTTCCAATCCCAGCAAAAACCACGGTGCATATTAAATGTATCCGTAGATCAAAATCAACTGCCAATTTCCCTTACGGTCAGTTCCCGATCCCAATCTACATTTTTTGTGAAAATATTTATAAAAAAACAGAATTTCCTGGCAAAAACACATTAAACTAATAGTCCATTACAAGTGTGTTCAGAATAAAAAATGTGTATTTTTCACATGTCAATTGATACATTGACAGCTATTTGTCTACATTCAAAGTGTAAACCATTTCTCTGGCTTTTTAAACACATGCGCACTCACACACAATGAACAAATTTTATTGACCATAAAAATTTAAGCAGTTTCTGTCCTTTTTTTATTGGAAGGCTTACCCCAAAACAGAGAGAATATGTAAAATATCTAGCGACAAGGGAAGAAAAATCTTTAGGGGAAGCTCTCATTCCTGTAAAAAAGCAACAAATATTACCAAACTGTTATCCATTCTCTCTATCTATATTTATCAATATAGGTATCTCTTGTAAACTCACTACATATTATTTTATCAATATTACCAATCAGATCACGTCACCCCTTTTTTTCTCCTAAAGCCCAGAACAAAAAACCCGGACCCCAAGTCACAGACTCTCATCCTAGCCACTTTACAAGAAAAAATTGTCTACTTGTGTGTGTGTATTTTTACCATAATAAATAATACACTTGGTATGCTCCTCTCTCTTTTTTTCACCAAAAGCACGTAGCAAAAATGTTAAGATTTCAGAGGCTGTATGACAAGAGAGGATTTTTTTATCTCTGGAAAAGTTTCCAAGTTACTGAATCATTTCAGTGGGAAATCTATAGAAACACATAAAACAACATTTTATTGTCCTTTTCGATGTGTGTGGGGGAGAAAATCCGAGGAAAAAAGGCAGAAGCAGAAATTTATGGTGGCAGTCAGAATCTCTCAGCAGTGCACTGATCAGAGAATATTTGTGATCATCGTCATCAGCAACCCTTTTTTTTTCTTCTTCTAAAAATAAAACATGTTCATAAATGCAATGGGGTATGGCAATGGCCTCTTTTTGACCACTTGTTACAGAACAGCAGTATATAAAACTTTAAGGAAATCGGATACAACTTTGGAGATCAGAGAATCCTAACAGCAGAAAAGAATATGACAATTTTCTTGTTCCATTCTTACGCGCTTACAATTACAACATGTGACATGAGTTAACAGGGCTAATTCATGCGAATGATATATATTTTCTCAAAGGGAATGGAATGTTTCTTGGCTTTTTTATAGATACTTAAATATAGTATCTTGTTTTGTGTGTGTGCATACAAAAAAAATACCAATATTTAAATATTTGCTGTGATGGGATGTGACCAACCCATACAGGCTATTATTATATGTACCTAGTTGGCTGGAGAATATTAAAATGATTCAATTTCAAGCATGAAGAGATTTTTATTTGAAATTATTTATGCGATCATAAAATCACTTGCTTTTTTATTCTTACCGTACTAGCCTACCTTTTCTTACAGTTTCCCTATTGCAGATGTTGATCACACTGTACAATATCTGTTCACAGGAATATGATATCAATGTATGGTATGGTTACATAGCACACACAATGTTTGATTATCATAATATCTTGAAAAGTTAATAAAAAATATTTTATAAATTTATTGCACCCTTGGTCAACAAGGTATGCAGTATGTACATTTTTACAGGTGTTTATCACATTCCAGGCAAGTTTCCTTTTTACATTGCTCATTCATAGCAAAACTTCTCATGTGTCCATGTGCAATCCACCAGCAGCACCGTCGTCACCCTCAAGAGACCTTTTCCTAATAACCAATGCAGCTTTACTAACATTATCATTACCAAGTAAACAAAGAAAAGCATTTGATATTGTTTGAGCTGCGATGATGACAATGATAACCACTTACTTACTGGCTATGTCAAATTGAACAATATGTAGCCATGGTGCTTTTAAAAATGTGTAATTGAAACCCTTTCCCATTTTTCAGTACCTCCAGTCCACATCCTACAGTATCTAGTATACATCTTCTCATTATTATTATTACCTTTATTGTTATTGCTACCAAAATAAAACCATCGTGATGATCAATATCTTCTTTTTCTGTTGTGAGCTTGTTATTACCATGCATTTCTGTGTAGTAACAAGTAAGACTGTTACAAAAGAAAACAAAATACTTTGATAGATTTGTTGGTTAACAGACAGAGAAAAGACACAGTATCGGATTTTGGGATAATGATAATAATAATGTACTTTTTTACGAGTACAAAGCCGGGATTGGGAACAGGTTGCTGGTTGCCCCTTTGAAAATAGAATGGAGAAAATGTGACAAAAAAGTTTATGTATTGACTTGTTTCCTCTCTTTGTTTTTACCAACCAGCATTAGGGTAAGATGATACTGGTGTGCGGGTAGAAACAGGGTTAAAAATGCCAAGTATGCAGCAACATACTCTGCAGCAACTGTACTTGCTTTTAGGAATTTGTTAAAAATTAACTTAAAGCTAAACAAACATACTAACTAATAGCATGGGAATACGAAGCCGCAATATATCAATTGGAAAATATGGGAAGAAAATATCAAGACAAAATCTCTAACTTCAGTTTTTGGTTCTTGTGTCATCTTGTTTGATAATCTAATAGACAATTTATGAGCTCAGCAGCCTTTGCCTTCTTGCGTTTTTACCTTTTTAGCACGCTGTAACAATTGTCATGCAGAAAATGCATAAATATTTAAGATATCTATCAATTATCCTGTTTGGTAGTTTGGTAACAGTCAAGCCAAGCGAATACGTAAATCCAGCAAAATCCATTTCACAGTTTATGGACAAAATGTAATGGGCAGTTGACAAAATCAATGATTATCTTGTTGGCGGTCAATAACAATGCGAGCACCATTATCATTGCGGATTTTTTATGGGTGCATAAAAACGCATCAAGATTCAAAGCGGAGCACTTGTACAAAAAAGAATGCTCGTATTTTATTGAAAAGTAATGGCTTTTTATGGCAATTGTCATTCCAATACATAAAGAGCCCGAAGACAAACTAAATGTTTGTTTTTATTGTGACCGGTTGTTCTATTGAAAAAATGAGCATCAGAGATGTTATTTTATTGATTTGTATACTTTGATTTGATATCAGTGTTTTGTAAGAATGCCAAAGGCGGTCTACAAAAGAGTTCACGCTGCGGTACAAAGTGTTCAATATGATAATCGTGTGTCGGTTGGTAAAGTAGTCGGGTGTCTTCTTTTCAAACTGCAATTTTTCTTATTGATCTAGCGTCTCAATCTGGTCAATTTTCTTTTTTTCTGTTGAATCGGTTTGTATACTCTGCGTTGCCGACAATAGAGTCGACTGAAAGAGAGTGTCTTGACTGATCAAACAGGATTGGGGGACACTTTGAATCGTAGTCATGATTCTTCTTCTTGTTTTTTTCTGGTTGATATTCAACTTTGATCTGATTTGCTTTGATTGAGCACAGAACAGAACAAAACTTGCACGCGGGCTCACTTCTTACCTTGTTTTCTATATAAATGTGATATGATCCAATTGGCTTGGCTTAAAATGGATGGAAATCCAGAGAAGAGCATTTTCTCTGCTTGTCGACCCAACTTGACAAGGTAAAAAAAGAAGGCACAAGATTTATTGGATGCGCTCAACTCTGTGAATATGGTCAATCGTTTATTTGGTTCAATGATCAATTCTTTTAAAAAGGCTTGTTTATTGTGTGGTGGCGTGTGATGTGTTAGCTTGTTAGAATAACAATGCTTAGATGGTAATAATAATATGCACTAGGATAATGCTCGTTTGTTCAGCTACACTTTAGTGCTTGTTACCTGGATCTCTGGAGAGATTACTGGAAAAAAGATGAGAAGAAGATCGAATTGAAAATGATGAGAATGAAATTGACAAAGATGGGCAGAGGAAGAAGTAGAAGTTTAAGGAATGTTTTTTTTACAAATGCACAAGTTGTCTATGCACTGGATACATTCTTTTGAGTGGTTTTTGAGCTTGCCGACTGCTGATCTTTACTATGACTAGTGTGATCCATCATTTGAAAACAAATGCATAATTGTAGATTGCTGGACGGAGTATCAATTCTTTTGAAGTTTGATTTGATAAACATTCCATTATAATTTCTTAGAAAAGAATGTGCAAAGGTAGACAGAGTAGGAATGCAAGCTATGTTTTTAATTGTAATGTTTTAATTGCTTAAACTTTAAATATAATCATTCTTTCAATGATTTGCGTTAAAAATGCATTTCTTCTGGAGTTTTGCTCATTTTGTAACGCAATGCAGGAGTGAGGCCGTTTGCTTACCAGCTTTTTTAAAAGGTGGCGCACGATGTGCACTTGTTCAAAGCAAGCATGTTCACTGCCTTTGAAAAACCTGAGCTAGTAAGCTAGTGTTGCTGTAGCTGTGATTGAGAACAGATCAATGTGGAAAATAATTCCATAAACTGCAAAACTGCACTCCTTCCTTATATACGCTTGCTAGTTAATTTAAACAGCATTTTATGTAATTTTTTAAGTGAGCAATTAAATCTTAAATTAAAAATGCCTTTTTATCTACAAAAGCAACAGCTAGACAATGAGGCCTTGGACTATGCTTTTTTATAGCTTTTAATGTAACTTTACACCTTTTGCACGTTCGCTTGAAATAAAACTAAACTGCACAGGAAACACCCTTTGCTACCGTTATAATTTTGAAAAGCAAACAGTTTCAAACAAAAAAGGTAAAGCACGTTTTCAAGCACCATCAACCTCTGTTCGGGATAAATAAAAACTGTTGAAGTTGATACGCTCTTCGCTTTCCTCCTGCTTTTTAAATCTTCTTTTTCTGTTTGTTATTTCTTTTGATTTAGCTGAAATGCTTAAACTAAAAAGTAAACTGGAAAAAGGGAAAAATGATACTGGGAGAGAAAAGAATGATGATGATGATGATGATACGGATAAAGAAGAGAAATCAGGAGGATTTTTGTTCTTGTAATTATTTCTGCTCTTTCTCTTTCTACTTTGTCTTTTGTTTTAACACTTTTCTCTCTTGCGATCATCTCTTTTCATCTTATTTATACGTTTGTATTCTTTTCTTATCTTTTCAACTGAAAAAATAAGTTTCTCTCCGTTCTGCAGTTTTTTATAGTGGCAGTAGAAAACTAGCAAAATGAGCATAATATTTATTTACCAAAAAGCACAAACTTTTTTTTTGGCTTTTTTAACAGTTTGCTTAACAGCTTAGTCAATAAATACAAAATGCTGGTCCAAACAGATTGTGAAACGAAGACTTTTTCTAGAATACAAACTGGAAAAACAAATTTTCCTTTTTATTAAGTTCAAGTTAAAAAAAGAGCAGCAGCAAAAAGATATAGGTAGATAGATATATTTTTTTCGAAGGGGAACTCTGCAGAATACTCGAAATTGTTGTGATTCCTGGTCTGCCTTTTAAAGGAACGGATAAGTGGTTCTAAATAAATAGCATAGTTTTCCTTCAAAAAATCCTGTGTATTTTCTGGGTTAATAACAAAAATGCGCTTGTCCATTTTCTGTGTGTATACCAAATGATGAAAGAACTTGAAAGACTCGCCTACCGACTTTTGCAGCACAAATAACATCTTAATCATAAGAATGATCATCCTCTTCTCATCAAGCACTTTTGGAATCATTTTATTTTATCAAAAGGAAAATGAAAGAAGAAGTGGGCAGAACAGAGAAGAAAGTGAGAATTTCGAAAAGGGGAAAATGAGAAGCATGACGAGAGAGAGAAAGTGTTGATAGCATCAGTACAGAAAAAAGTATAACACTGTTTTATAAAACAACAAACACTAACTACGCTAGAAATTAATCCTTTTGAAGTATACACACAGCAGTAGGAAAAAAGAAAATGCCTTTGCTTTTCTCTTTCCATCTCTCTTGATCTTGCTGTCTTTTGTGACGTAAATCACATACCAATTTAAGTGCCACTACTACTTCGCTTTCCCTCTCTCTCTTTTTCTCTGATTAATTTTTTTGTAAGTTTTGTGTTTATTTCATTTCGTATTTCACTTGCGTTAAATTCATGGGTTATTTTAGTATTTGCCCGAAAATTGCGATTCAGTTTAGTTTTATAGGTAATTTTCCTGTGAATTGGTACCGGATTCTAGACTGCAACACGCTGAGCTTGTGCTCAATTGAGAGTTCAGTGTACCAATGTGAAATTTTTGTGGGCAAACATAATTTCTTCTCTCATTTCCTACTCTCGTTACTCATGTGCCCGTATGTGGAATACCAGTTGCTTTGCATGATGCACGCTTATATGTTTTTCGGCACAAATATGCAAATCACTTTCTGTTAATTAATGCATGCACGCAGCAAATAAATGAAAAGTAGGTAGCGCTAAAAATGTATTATTATATCGATCGCTATTAGAAACAACTGATGAAAGTATGCACAACATACTACAGTTAACCAAAATATTTCCAAAGTATTAGTTTTTGTGCCAGAGTTAAATCATAAATTGTTGATTATTTTCACGTGTGTTGTAAATATTAAGGGAAATTAAACATATTTTTTGGGGGTGTGTATAAACTTATAAGTACAATCTTTATGTATTTTCTGCAACTCATTTTCAGCTTTTCTGCTCAAGCCTACTAAAATAAAATAGCACAGCATATAATGGACCAACGATCAAAATATTATGCTTTTGTGATGATGATCATTATTGTGCTTAGGGAAAAGTCAGGAGCGGATACAAGTCTGTAATTTGTGATTAAATCCTAATTACACATTCCAACCATATCCGTATTTGTTTATCTTTATCCCATGTAGTAATTACCAAAGCTACCGGTTTGCTATGGTTTTTCCATCCTTCCATAGTCAACTTTGGCTATCAGGAAGTAAGGTAGCAATACAGCAATGAAATAATTTTGTTGAGCAGCCAAGCTATATAGAATTTTTAGAACTTTGGTGCTGGTCGGTGTATACTGGACATTGAAGCAAAATAGGAAAAACGGAACAACTGTTGTTGTTGTTCTCTCTAGGCACCAACAGGATTAAAAATTTTCGCTTATGGTTCAACATTCACGGAACTGCTTCTACTTTAAATCCAGAGCTAAAGTTTGATTCTTTGAGTTACCTTCTGTTTATACATTCATTGCCTATGTCAATTAATACGCATAAGCTTTTAGAGAAAGCTGGTCGAGGAGGGCAAAAAGCGATGAAGCTATAGCAGCGATAAAGATTACAAATCGGAAGTGCTCAGTGCTCTGCTGCTTGTGTGTAAAATACATTAAACTGTAGAAGCATTTATTGTAGCCTGTACATTTTCTCCGGAAAAAAATAGCAAGATAGCACGGCAACTTTTTTGTACTTGCGAGATTTTCAGGAGTAAAATCAGAGCAACGCTCAATAAAAAGAAATTTGTATGTCTTTATTATTACCCGGCTTGAGGCTACTCTATTTTTTGTAAACGAAACAAATGCCGGAAATCGGTAAAAGCTTTATCAATTTATGACTGCATTACTCTGGGATTGCGTCACGGGGCTCAATCCCGTATTATTTTGTTGGAAGGGAAGCAAACACAGAATACAAGCTCGTGTATAAAAATTGTATAACAGTAAATTAAACCATTTTTACTTTTGGCTTGTTAATCTCTAGAAAATAAATAGGGAGACAAAAGTACAATCTCTAGCAGACAGTCCAGTAGCCGTGTACATATTTAGTTTGTCTTGAAACGGAAGAAAATGTTGCAAGTTACTAGAACGTCGGCTTTTACATCTTCTCCTTTGCTCGTTCCCTCTTCTGCTTGCACAAGAATTATGTGGAGCACAAAAGTCGATATTGCTTCCGAAATAGTGAAATGCTTTTAAAAAGAAGCCACCCATTAATGGCTTTGACCACAGAAAATCGCATGGGCTGGCTCCATTATATTTATTTCTTCGATACTACCCACCATCATCACCAACAGCCACCACGGCTATTGCCTTTATTCCAACAACAAGAAAACAAGAACAACAACCGTATTCTCAGAATAACTATTTTACTTTTTTTCTTCCTTATGAGCTTTTATATTAAGTATACCAGAGTGGCCGTGTTGTGAAATACTATGATTTTACACAAGAAAAACAACAGTGGCAACAGCAACAGCCCAACAGAGTAGTCGTACACAACCAGCTTTAGTTTTCCTTTACGGACTTAACTCACCGCTACTTATATTATTACCCTGATACATTTTAAGAGGAAAGCGAGAGATGTTTGCACTTTACTTTCTCTCCTTCCACTTATTTCCCTGTGTAGGTATTTATTTCAGTGGTAAAGCAAGTAGCTCAAGTATTAAGGTACTTTTGTGTAAAGTCACCAGTCACCACTCACGTTTTTCTTGGTTGCTGTGAAAAGTTGAAGCAGTTCTCTTCTTCAGATCTTCTGCAATATCATCAAAAACTGCATCAGAAGCAGCAATAACAAATATACAAGTAGCATTTTTGGTGCTGACGAGGACAATAATGATGTTATGCTTTTGAGAGTGAAATGGTGATTGTCTCTTTGTTTTTCTATTTACTAATGTCTGAGGTTGATGCATAAAACTGAACAATTATAAATATATATTTTTTATTATGTAAAAGCCCAGCACACACATTCCCACTTCATTTTATTTTATCCCTGGATTCTTTCCGGTTGTTGTTGCTCCTGTTTTCAGCGTCTTTCATGGTATTTACGATTGTTTTTCAGAAGTACAAACTTATATACATTTTATACATTGTGCTGTTGTGTGGTGTGTGCTGCTTGAAGTAAATCTTTCGATATTTTCTAAGAAAGAGAAAGCCACCGCAGCTTGTTGAAAACGTTTAAATTCCTTCTAAAAACCAAAGAGTACTTTAGCCACTCAACAACACCACCTCCACATTTGCCCACCACCACCACCCTTACCACTATATTTGCTGCGGCTATTTTCTCAGAGTAGAACAGTATATATTTTTAGCCTCAACAGCATTTAGTTTAGTAGTTTTTCTCTAGCCAACAGACAGTTTTATGTACTTTCTTCTCCTTTCTCTACCACTTTCTTATAAACTACTTATTTTATTTTCCTTTCATTTTCATTCACACTCGCACACGCACACAAAAGAAGAACACAAGAAGTTTACCAGTTTTTGATACACTTTTTACACAGAAGCTACTTGTAACTCTATGGCTTGAAAGTGGTGGTTTTTCCTTTAACAGAAAACATGGCATCGTTAATATCCTCTCTTTTTTCCTTTGATAATTGAGAAGGAGTTTTCTTCCTCCGCCTCTATTCTCTTTTGTCTTCTCAGTTTCTTCCCTGTTGCCTCATATTTTCACTCAAATTTATTTATTTTTCTAGCTCTCCGCATCAGCACAGCATCTCCTTACCGTACCAATCGATATACCAAAAACGCACAAGTGATTTCAAGTTTCTCATTTCTCCCCTTGCACCACTACTCATTATAAAACTTAAGCCACGCCAAAAAATAAAGCGCTTCCATTACAAAACCTTTCACAGATTATTTGGAAGCTTGTTCTTATTCTTACAGCCCATTTCTCTAAAAAGTATCATTTTTAACCGTATCAATAACATTATTGCTTTTTATGTTATTTTACCCACCTTTAGCAATAAACTAGCTTTAAAAGAAGCGAAGTCAAAAAGGAAAAAAATATCTCTATGGAAATTTCAAATCCTCTTTGACTACTTCCGTGACAACATTATAATGATTTATCAGAAAAAATTTCTCCTTTCTTCTGGCTTTTTATGCTGTTCTCATCCCACACAGCATTCTCAAAAATACAAATGTATTCCACTTGCTTTTCTCTTGCTTCTTTATCCCAAATCCCTGTCACATTATCCTCCCCCAACGGTTTCCTTTAAAGCAGAGCAAAGAATATACGCAATACGCACATGTATATATTATGTGATTGACTTACTACTTTTCTTTGTACAAATGTTATTTATTTGAGTGTGAATTGCCGAAAGTGAGTATTATTCATAATACCCAGCGACAACAGAGATACACACACCCTCGCTTGAAAAAATGCACTTTTTAAATATTATCATTACTATTTATTATTGAGCTACTGTCGTACTCGTTCCTACTGGTATGCATACTTATATTTTCACTGGATCACGTAGAGAACTGTGCAATGTCACAGAAAAAAAGTGAAAGAAGGCAATAGACAGAAAAGAAAAAGAAAGAAAGGTAATAAATAAAAATGAGCAGAGTAATGGCAACAGTATGTACCATTAGCTATATAGCCGATATAACAAGAAAGGAAAAATAGATGTAAAAATTGCTTTACTTTTTTTTGCTACGATCAAAAGAAAAAATGATACTTTCTTTCAGCTTGAGATTCTATTTTTTAAATTGTAAGCAGGGGATTTTGTTTTGCGTGTCAAACTCAATGCGTAGTTTTTTTCTATGAAGTTGTTATAACCATAGATCATATTAGTTTTCTTGGAAAAAAAAGAGTGTTGTTTGTGGTGCTGTTAAATGCAATGTGCAATGCATTAAACAATGTTGTGTGAATTACTCTTGTGCTTTAAAAAAAAATATATACCCAATAAGATTTTTTGATTCTTGTTGTTTTGTAAAAAAAGAGAAAGGGATAAAAATGGGTTTGATGATGATGATGTTGATGCTAAGCTGGATATAGATGTGGTGTGGGTGGAGACCCAGCCCTCAATCCAAATTATTCATCATTTTGTTGTTTACTCCCCGTGTATTTCTTTCTATATGGATGCTCATGTGTTGTAAGTTGGCTTGATAGTTTTTTATATTTCCTTTGGGATAAAAAAGACCAAAAGAGAAATGGAAAAAGTCGCTTTTTTATTACGTGCTACTAGTCTGCTCTGTGCTGTTGACGAGAGAAACCGGGAAACAAGATGACAATAAGAGAAAATAATAATAATAGTAAAAAATGGCTGTGTGACTGAGAGCGAGTGACGATGAAGAAGAGAGAAGCATGTAATAAGAATAGATTCTCGCCTTTTTTTCCTACTTTTCTGTCACACTTAAATAATATTGCTTACGTGTGGCATGCTGTATTATTGTTCCGAGTTTCCGTTCTTCCTCATGGAGAAAATGGTATTTTTCCCATATAATCCTGATAAATAGGTTGACATCAATTTTTCCCTTTCATAATAATACACAGTTGCGTTGTTGTTTGCGCGGTGGTGGTGGTGGTGTCGTCCTGGAGAAATCATATTGTTGTGATGGTGGTTTTTGCGGTGGATGAATGAACGCTAGAACATATTATGTAATATGGATGGTGATGGAGATGGAAGCTTAGAGAGAGTTGTCATGTGAGCCGTAGAGCAATTTTGTACTGCCAATGCAAAGTTGAAAGTGAGAAGAAAGTAATTGTGGATTTCTTTTTGGGAAATAAATAAAAGGGTTTACTGCTCTTTTTAGTTACTATGCAGCCATAGGACCAAACCTACTGCATGCAGCGTTTAAAACTGTGGCGCAGCAACAGTGCTCCCATCCTTTTGTACCTTTTTATTGACCATTTATTGATCATTGGTTTTACTGCTTTATCAACCTCTCCTTTTTCTGTCATGGATTACATTATGAATATTTTTTTGTAACTTAACAGCATGCAAATATCAGATAAATTATTTATTATGCATAATAGTATCATCCGATGGGTGTCACTCCGCCGTTCATTTTTAGTAATGGACGCATAAAAAACAGTGTCACTTTTTAAAGCAAGGGCAAACGACGTTCATGTCAAAATATTTTTGTAAAGTACAGTACTTCTTTTTACTTTTAGCTATGTTTTTTGCTGGAAGGGTTACATAAAAAGATGAGTCAGTACAAAAAGCACCCGTGAATCATATCAACTATCAACTCTTAATCGGCATTTTTATGCACACATTGAGAAAAAAACTGGATATTTTACAACAATCCAGAGAGATCAACAGTATTCAGCCCATATTTTATGCAAATTTAAATCTAACCCATTGTCAAACTGCATATATGATTTGCATCGGCATTTTTTCTATTTTTTGGGGATGTGTAAAGCACACAAGTCATATTTTTTATTACTGCGACAAACATCAGAAAGAGGCATCTGTCACACAGAAAAATGGAACGAAAGCACACATAAAGCAAGATCCATATAGCCCATTGTTTTCTCTACATTTTTATGTATCATTTTTGTTTGTATATCTATTTGGATTTTTAAGAATCTATAAGCTGTATGTATAGTGTAATAATAACCTCCCACAGTTTCCCGTACTTTTTTCAATGAATACATCAACATCATCCAAACAGAAATATATATCCATTCGGGCTTCCATTAAATATTATTATTATCCATTGCCACATTTTTTTCTTCTTGTGCTGTTGTCATTGCCATTTTTATGCGTTGAATGCAATCCGTAAAGTTATATCTTTCTTAAATGATGCTTTCACTCTGCTTCTTTTCCTCTAACTTCAACTTGGGTGTACATTTGTCTCCTTCGCTTTTTGATCTAGCTTTGCTCAGTTTATCTTACTGTCATTCTTGTTTAAAATGTAAACTTGAACATGAAGAAAAAGACGCGGCCAAAAAAGGGATGATCCTAAGAACATGTGATGGGGTATATGTCTATGTCTTCCCAGCACAATTTTAAAAGTTGCACAATTGAACATTACCAAGAAATAAAGAAGGAAAATGATGCTGTTTTTTGTGGAGACAGATCTAGAAATAAATTTGATGAGTGTAGAAATGATGGTGGAATGGTATCGGTTTAAAAAAGTGTAAGGTTCTCTGAACGAGCGTATACGTCATTTGTAGAAATGGAAGGAGAAAGGAAGAATAGACTACTTTAAATATTTACGGATCATTTTATGATATATTGAGAATTGAGACTTTTTTCAAAAGGTGAACACGCAGACAACATTACACGCTCGGCTCAGCCAGAATATATAAGAAGATGAGAAATGAGATGGATTTAATGTTTTGGGGAGAATTGTGTTCTGTACTTCTGTAAAAGCGAGAAATATCTTCAGAGAAGAATGGTGTGTAGTTATGGAGCATTAAATGGGATTTTCATTAAAGCAAAAATAGCAACACGGTTTTGCGTAAAAGATACACATTTAAAATTAGTTTTAAGAAACAACAAGGTTTCCAGTTGCAGATTGTCGCAAGAGTGTAAACCAGGCAATACAGTGAAATACAACGCGTTTGACAATTCTAGCTAGCAACCAGACACAAACATGTAGTATTAGGTTTGATGCTTTTTTTGTCTCATTGGTCGTATAAAATTAATTTGTAGTAGCAGTGTTCATCTGTTGTCGTTGAGAGAATTGAATTTGATAATAATCTAAATTGCTCAATTGTTCTTATCCTGATTCTCCAATAAGCCGCATTGCATATGCACGCACAGGACACAGCGAACGGAATTCAATGAGCACCATAAATAAAACCCACTAATGGCTCATCATTCTCTTCTTCAGCTTATCTTTTACCTCCGATTTTGTTACTTCGATTTACTACTTTACATTCAGCAGCAGCTTTTCCTTTTTTGTTTTTATTTCCTTTGAATGTTGACACAGGAACCAGATCAAGAAATCAGGTTAACAATTCAAAACCCTTCCAATCCAATAATATTTTATTATTGTTGATTATTATCGTCTTGGTTAATAAAAATTATCCATTTGAAATCTGAATGCACTAAACTATAAAGTCAAAACAACATTGCGACAAACCAGCTCCAATTATAACATATCTACAGGAAACATGATCAAAGCACAACAATAATTGTCATTGCTTCAGCTTAATTTAATGCAGCCCATCTCAATTAGAATGAACTAAATTACAAACAAAAGCAAAACAAACTTGAATTTGGAACTAAGCCAGGCTAGTAATTCAAAATTGAAGCAATACAACAAATCTATATTCATTATCCATTTATCAATAATTGGTCAATTGTTTAAAATTCGGAGAAATCATGGCAAGCTGCCAGAATATCCGCTAAAACAATGGAACATTGTAAAAAATGTTAAGATTTTTATAGCTGAGTGTAAAAAATGGGTATATAAATGCGTCAGTTTTACCTTGGTTCAGCATTCTTGTTCTGCAAAGTTTTCCAATGAAATTGTTTTGGTAATTCGATTGCAGTTTATTGCATTGTATATTTTATTCAAGTATTATCGATTAGCCGTTTGATTAGCCATATTGTCTTAACAGTTTATTGAAAGTTTATTGATGATTTTCGGTGAGAATTTTACTTCGTCAATTGAATTTCGTGTTTCGTTTGACATAAATGAACTGATATTATATGAAGTTTGTTGAAAAAGCTACAAAGCTATAATATGTTTGTGTCCACACAGAGACAATGCATTGCATGTAACCAGAATTTGGCAATGGCATTCACACTGCATTTTTCTCTGAAGCCAGAAAAACTGATGCGCTGGCATAAAATCAGATCATTGTTAACGGGTTTGTATTGTGTAAACGCACGCAAAAAAGCACTTATCTTATTGGTTTGACAGTTCTAAGAACAAAAAATAGAAGACTAATTTAAACCATACTCACCATTTCACATGATATCAATAAATACAATTGCAGCAATGCCTCCAGACTTTTAAGGAAACAATACGCTTCTTTAAAAACGGGGCCATTGTGACAGGAAAATTCCAGCAACTTCGACAAGCGATCTGATTGGCCAGAGGCTCGAGAGCAGCGAGGAGAATGGCGTGCAGGAGGGGACTTCGAACTTGGTCGCCGTCGCGAGGAGATCTACGTCTAGTTAGTAGGGAGAGATTGCCATTGCGTTCTGAGCTGGCAAGGAGTGAACATCGGCTCAGCATTATTATGCTCAAGATTTTGTCAGAGCTAGGATTTTAAGAACTCTGTTAAGTTTTTGAAAATTGTAAAAAAGTAATAAAAGTCCTGTCGTTAAATAAAGGGTGACGTAGTTAAAAAGTAAACTTCCGTGTCTTGTCTGGGTCAGTTATTTTCACCTAGTTAGTGACCTAGTTCCTTCAATTTGAGCTATTTCTACGTGGCATTTAGGGCTAGGCGTAGGAATCAGTGGTTGAAGCAGGGGTCAAGTGGCTAGCGTTTAGGGTGCCCAAAGTACCATCTTATCAAGGGAAACTTTGAGTAACAGCAGGGATAACCTTTAGGGTCTAAATATATTTCGTGAATCTACACGTGGTGCCGAAACTGTGGATAAGACGGATTTGGGGCCTGCGACCAGACAGTGGACAGTCGGAAGTGTAAATCAGACGGTGGATTGCGTCATCCAGTAGCTGATTGCGGCAGAACATGGGACAGCGGTAGCAGCGTGTACTCAGGAAAGAAGAGTTGCTGCATTGAAACAACGGTTTGTACCAACGGAACAAAGTGGTACAAAGTGGTACAACGCTTGGTACCAACGGTACAGTGTTTGTACCAACGGTACGGAGCTGGTACAGTGTTTGTACCAATCGGTGTACCAACGGTACAAAGTGGTACAACGCTTGGTACCAACGGATAGGCAGCTGTAACCGCTGTAACAAAGCGTAACCACTGTAACAAAGCTGTAACCACTGTAACAAGGCTGTAACCATTGTAACAAAGCGGAAACCACTGAAATCATCCGAGACAAAGACAGACCGACGTGAGTGGACCATTTCCGACCCGGAGGACAAGGTCAACCCCTCGAGTTCCAGTGGGAAATAGTGGGCTACTACTTAGTGTAGCAGAGCATACTGCAGCTACGAGGGAAGCTGGGTACAAAGTGTCCCTCCACTCACGGTTAGTCCGTTTCAATTTAGTTTGATTTGGAAACAGTTTATTGATTAGAACATTTATTTCCAAGCATGTCACGCCCCGACGGTGCACCACCAGCTAGAGAGAGGAGGGTGACCATGCCAGTATCTCGCCTGACATATGGGGAACTGGGAAATCCGACCAGTACTACAAGGACGCTTGGGGTGAACAACGCAGCACAGCCAGCACCCGGACCGACGTCAAGGAACCGGTTCATGGAGCTCCCGAAGGAGGCGATTTTGGAGGAGATAAAGAAGAATGAGGGGTGGAAGGCATCAGCAGAGAGATGCCTCATTGAAAATGAAGGTCTGGAGCAGCAGTTTGATGGACAGGACCGGGAGCTTTTTACAGAGGAGGAGCTAGAGATGTGGGACAGTGTACGGCCTCATATCAGAGCAGCACGACAGTTAATACCCGGTGCGACAGAAAACCTGAAGATGTTGAGGGAAGCCCTCAAGGCCCTTGAAGACAAAGAAAGGGCGCAACTCCTTACCTCCACCCCGACGGGATTGCGTAACACAGGAAAAGCTTTTACCACATCATCCGTGGCTTCGAGAAGCAAACAAGTGGAGCTAAAAGCCAAGCGGGAATCCTTGGAAATCAGGAAAACTTGGCAGGAAGAACGGTGCAAGCTGGTGAAGTCCATTCGGGAATTAGAAAGCCGGGTGAAGAAGACCACTGCTGACGAGGACATAGCACGACTGTCGCAAGAGATCGCCGACCTGAAGGACACAGTGCAGATGGGCGACGACGATGTGAAACTTTTGGGGAATGGATCGAAGGAAAAATCGATAGCTGGTCAATGCTAGTCATCCCCGTGATCAAGGACAAAGACGCAGAGAAGCAACAGCGTGGAACACGGGGGTCGGCTAAAATAAACGTGGCGACAACAGAGACCAGTAGCAGCCCGAAGGCAAGTAACAGTGGAGAGAACACGGATGGCAAGTGCTTGTGCTGTGGGGTTAAACACAAGATCTGGAGGTGCTATAAGTTCCGGAAGTTGTCTTTGGAGGACAAGCAAAAGTTTGTGCAGGAGAACCGACTTTGTTACCGCTGCTTGGATGGGGGACACATGAAAAAGGATTGCCCCTCTGATCGTGTTTGTGGGAAAGACGACTGTAAGGCCACTCACCACAAGCTTCTTCACACTGAGGAAAAGTTCTGGCAAAGGAAGGAGCGACAAAGAAACAATAGACCCGCCAGGGAAGCCAGGACTTCGGAGAGCTCAGAGGACACAGAAGAAAGCAAGACGCGGCCTCCAGTGAATGACAGACCTGCTGCACGAATGAACTGGTTACGGAACAAACCCTCAAAACCAATGTCAGTGGTTAAGGTCAAGGTGAGAGGACCATTGGGCGTCAGGAAGGTATATTGCCTTTGTGACAGTGGCTGTGATTCAACGGCAATAGAAGAAGAAATCTGTCAAGAAGTGGGCATCACAGCGAGACCAGTGGACGCTAAATGTCAAGGTGTAGGAGGGATCGAGATCCAATTGACTGGGGACTCCGCAGCTTTTGAAGTGTCCGGAGTATGGAAGAACGCTCCATTTCATAAAGTTGACAATGTGATAACCCTTGTTGACCTCGGCCTCGACAGGTACACACAGTCCCCTGCTGTGTTAAAAGCCAAGTACGCCTACCTCAGGAAAGCCAAGCTAGAAGCGTTTGACAGTGTGCGGATCCAGATGATCATTGGAGAGGATCACCCCTTCCTTACCGCGCACAGGGAAATCTTAGAGAGAGGCCAAGATGAACCCATGGCTAAGAGACTTAAACTGGGCTGGGTACTTGCTGGAAAAAGGGTCGCCGAGGCGCAAGGAGGTTCAAGGATCAACGCTTTGACGTTCACAGAGAATGAGCAGATGGATAATCTACTAAGGAAGTGCTTTAGCCTGGAGTCCTATGGAGTATACCCCAAGGTCACTGAAGGGTCAGTGGAGGACAACAAAGCACTGCAGATATTCAAGGACACACTCAAGTTGACAGGAACACAGTGGGAAATTGGTCTGCCTTACCGAGATGACAGTGTGGTGTTTCCTCCATCCAGAAATGAGGTAGTTAGGAGGCTCCTCTCAAATGAAAAGAGGATGGAGAGAAATCCTGACTACTTTGACCTGTACCATGGTGAACTAGATAAGTACGTGTCCAGAGGCTATGTGAGGGAACTTACTGCGGAGGAGGCTGCTCTCGTGACAGGGAAGACTTTCTACATATCGCACTTCGGAGTCTTCAACGTGAACAAGCCTGGAAAGCTACGGCTTGTGTTTGACGCTGCGAGCAGCAACAGCGGAACCAGCTTGAATGCTCACCTGATGACTGGACCAGATTTTATACGCCCGCTGGCCTCAGTTCTGATGAACTTTCGCAGACACAACTACGCCATCAATGGAGACATAGAGGAAATGTTCCACCGTGTAGCAGTGAGGAAAGAAGACCGTGTCAGCCAACGCTTTGTCTGGAGGAACCTCCGTGAAGATACCCCTGTCATCAGAGACTATGAGATGACAGTGCTGATTTTTGGTGCAAGTAGTTCCCCATCGTCAGCAATTTACGTAAAAGATGTGAACGCGGCAAGGTTTGCAGACAAGTACCCAGAAGCTGCACGGGCAACAAAGGAGGATTTTTACTGTGACGATTGCCTCTCCGGCTCACAGACTATCCAGGGAGCTATTGATCTGCGTCGGCAGATCACAGAGATTAACGCTGCGGGGAACTTCTTCGTGAAAAAGTGGCTATCTAATAGCAGAGAGGTCATAGCAAGCGTACCGGAGGAGGACAGAGCCAAAGGAGTGAAGGCATTCGGTGAGAACACGGAAATACCCCTCGAGAGGATACTGGGCCTATGGTGGAAACCGGAAGATGACCACTTTACATTTTCCGCGGATTTTAAAAAGGTGAAACCGGAGCTGCTGGAAGGCCGACGCCCCACAAAGCGACAAATGTGTGGGCTACTGATGTCAGTGTTTGACCCCTTGGGATTCATCGCCAACTTCAAGGTCAAAGGGCTTATCTTGCTGCAGAGGACATGGCGCAGCGGGATTGACTGGGACGACGAGATACCGGACAGTATCTTCGAGGAATGGCAAG
Source organism: Entomobrya proxima (assembly GCA_029691765.1). NCBI lineage: Eukaryota > Metazoa > Arthropoda > Collembola > Entomobryomorpha > Entomobryidae > Entomobrya > Entomobrya proxima. The sequence continues at coordinate 8,645,972 of CM056173.1, forward strand.
TCTGGGTCCAGAACTTGCAGAATGTGGAAAAGGTGAAAATTCCGCGATGTTACGCGTACGACCTTCACCTTGCGACCAGGACACAGCTCCACACGATGATGGATGCTAGTGAGGAGGCGACATGTGCCATTTGTTTCCTCAGGATAACAATGGGGGAGTGCACCACAGTCACCATTGTGTGTGCAAAAGCGAAGGTGGCACCGATTAAGAAGCTCACCATTCCACGACTGGAGTTAGTAGCGGCGGCAATGGGAGCGACACTGGCGAGCACTGTGGTGGAGGACTTGAAGGTGACAATTCACTCGCGGCATTTCTGGACCGACTCGCGAACTGTGTTAATGTGGATACGCGCCGAGACTCTACGTTATAAGGAGTTTGTAGCAAACAGGGTGAATATGATTCACCTCTTGACCTCTGTGAATGATTGGAGATGGGTGCCGACAGATTTGAATGTTGCAGACCAGGGAACCCGTCTAAAAAGCAGAATTGAGCTGTGTCCGGAGTCTGCGTGGATTACAGGACCTGCCTTCCTCTATGAACCAGAAGAAAACTGGCCCGTGGAACAGTTACAAGATCCAGAGGAAGATGACACAGCAGAAGTTAAGAAAAAATGCTATGCAGCACGAGTGCAGACTACGGAGGGGGTAAGCAGTGACACAGTGCAAATTGAGAGATTCTCTGATTTTGGAAGGATGGTCAGAGCTCAGGCGTGTGTCATCAGAGTTATGCGATATTGGGGAAGAAAAGTGTTACACCAGCCTGATGCGCAACCCCCATGGAACCTGAAAGACAAAGACAAGCTACGAGCAGCCTTTGAGAAAGGAAAGCAAGCCCGTTTCCTGTACGACAACTTAGTGACAAAGCTGGAGCCAGAGGACTTAGACGAAGCAGAGTTATGGCTCGTGAAAAAGGTCCAGCAAGAGAGCTTCACAGATGAGATCGCAGCTCTGGAAAAGGGTGACCGGATGAAGGGGTGCAACAAAGTTACGAAGTTGAACCCAGTACTGGAAGGTGGAATACTCCGAGCCAAGGGTAGACTGCAAGCAGCGGCGGTATCAAAGGAAATGAAGATTCCCATCATTCTTCCCAGTCGACATCACTTTGTGGAGCTTCTGGTGCTAAAGGAACATCAGAGAAACGGGCACCAGGGATTGAACACAGTGTTGAACCAGTGCAGGTCGCGTTACTGGATTGTGGATGGGCGCAGAGCTGTACAAAGGGCTGTGGAACAGTGTCAAGTCTGCAGAATTGGAAAGGCGCAGCCAATATTACCGTGTATGGGGGATCTACCGTACTTCCGGTTGGACATTGGAAACCCACCGTTTACCCACACGGGAGTAGATCTCATGGGACCCGTGGAAGTTGTCGTTGGTCGACACCATGAGAAAAGGTGGGTGATTGTATTCACCTGCATGGTTACCAGGGCTGTGTCATTGGACGTCGTATACGGGCTGTCAACAGATGAGACATTGTTGGCGCTATCCCGCTTCCTGGACCAGAGAGGGAGACCCCGTCATCTTTACAGTGATAACGGGACTAATTTCGTGGGGGCAAGTAATGAGTTGAAGAGTTGTTGGGGGAACGTGAGCTGGCCGGAAGTTATGCAGCGAGACAAGTTCCAGGCCATCAAATGGCACTTCAATCCCCCTCATCTACCCCACTTCGGTGGCGCTTGGGAACGTATGGTGCAATCCGTGAAGAAAATCCTGAAGAAGACATTGACCGACAAGTTCCCGAAAGACCAGACCCTGCTCACTATGCTCAAAGGAGCAGAAAATATTATCAACTCGCGGCCACTGAGCTACACTAGTAAGGACCCAGCAGACCCAGACCCGCTTACCCCGAATCACTTCCTACGGGGATTTTCAGACATTGGACCATCGATTCCTGGCGAGTACGAGCCAGCAGATGAAGTGTTACGTGCTCAGTGGAGAAAGGCCCAGTATTTCTTGGAAGTGTTCTGGTCACGTTGGACAAAGGAGGTTATGCCAGAACTGGCTAAGCGAGAGAAGTGGCACCTCGAGGCAGAGCCGTTGGAAGTTGGAACAATCGTGCTGCTTGCGGATGACCAAGCACCCAGGAACGTTTGGAAGAAAGCAGTAGTCACCGAGGTGTACCCCGGAAGTGACGGACAAGTACGAGTGGTCCAGGTGAAGACGGCCGACGGCAAGACATGGAAGCGGGGAGTACACAGGATCTGCCCGTTAGGACTCAGGATGGGAAATCAGGGTTTTAACCCCGATTTGGGGGTCGGAATGTCGATGAACAAGGCAAGGAAAAACAAAGACAGGAAAATTCCAGCAACTTCGACAAGCGATCTGATTGGCCAGAGGCTCGAGAGCAGCGAGGAGAATGGCGTGCAGGAGGGGACTTCGAACTTGGTCGCCGTCGCGAGGAGATCTACGTCTAGTTAGTAGGGAGAGATTGCCATTGCGTTCTGAGCTGGCAAGGAGTGAACATCGGCTCAGCATTATTATGCTCAAGATTTTGTCAGAGCTAGGATTTTAAGAACTCTGTTAAGTTTTTGAAAATTGTAAAAAAGTAATAAAAGTCCTGTCGTTAAATAAAGGGTGACGTAGTTAAAAAGTAAACTTCCGTGTCTTGTCTGGGTCAGTTATTTTCACCTAGTTAGTGACCTAGTTCCTTCAATTTGAGCTATTTCTACGTGGCATTTAGGGCTAGGCGTAGGAATCAGTGGTTGAAGCAGGGGTCAAGTGGCTAGCGTTTAGGGTGCCCAAAGTACCATCTTATCAAGGGAAACTTTGAGTAACAGCAGGGATAACCTTTAGGGTCTAAATATATTTCGTGAATCTACAGGGCCATTGTAAATGTGCTCTCTGCAGGATAGCAATTATTATTGGAAGGCAATTATCTTCTTTTGATTTGGCTTAAAGGCATGAAAAGGTAATGCTTAGAATCGGTTTTGCTGATTATGCAACTGCCTAGCCTACTTAAGTTGATTATACAGTCACTGCCAAGATGCCATCTTCACCACTTTGAGGAATCCTATTTTCTGGGTATTTCTTGACAGGTCCAATGTTCTCTATGATATCCTGGTAAATTTTTGCAACAACCATATTACCATCATCATAACTTAAAAGATTAGTCAAATAAGCATAAACTTTGGTACAACCGCTGCTGCTTTGTGTCTCAAAACTCTATTCAAACTTTTAATTCCTCAGCTCTTAGTTTTTCTTCAGAAAAAAAAGATTAATCCCTTCTGATCATCATCACAGTGTAGACTCATAAGTCATTTGAATTCGAAACATGAAGAAAAATTACTCACATCCATTCGGTCCAGCATGCTGCTGTGATAGAAAATGAATCCATATAAATTTTTTGAGAGAAATTAACTCTCCTTCTCTCTCTCTAAATGAACCGCATTACTTTTTTACAAGTTTACAAGTGCATCACATTTTTTCGTTAGTTACCCACATTAAAAGTTGCTCAATGTTGGTTAATATTACAAAGTAGGTGGTGTGGGAAATGTGTAGAAGAAACCAGTACTGGTTTTGCTTGTGGTAAAGATCATCGGAAAATATGTAGGAGGATATCGCAGTATTATTGGAATGGATATATATTTCTTCAAGAGTTCTTTTTGGTCTGCCTGTTTATTTTTTTATCAACACAACAACAACGACATCCCGCAGAGTTGACCCTTGTCATGGATACTTTTTCTTTTTCGTCTTTTCCTATCACAATCATAGCTCTTTGCCTATCCTTTTCCTCCACAGAAATAAAAATGCATCTTTCAATCCAACTCTTAACTTGCTTTGCACTGTTAGCATTACTATTATTATTATTACCATTATCATCATGATCATGATCATCACACAAAGCCATAATAGCATTAGAATGCTTATATATACTAGCATGCGTGTCCATGCATGTGTATCAGCTTACAAAAGTACGGCATTCCAACATTCATTTGACAGATTTATCGCCACTGATTAACAATACAGATTGTGTTTTTAAAATAAATCCCCATTGATTTATTTCGTATAAAAATATTTTTTTTGAAAAGTTTCTCTTCTTCTTGAAGAAACTTAGTCATGTGTACGCTTCTCCATAAAAAAATACTTTATCATATTTTTCTTCCTCCGTTTCAGTTTTGTCGTTCAATCCACTTTATTCAGTGGCTCCGGATTTAGATTTTGCTCTTGGGTTGAATTGAATATTGGATTTTGGCTTGGAAGATGGCATTGTTTACCCTTTCTTATAAAAATTTACAAATCAAATTCTGTGAGAAGCTTACATTCGTTCAAATGACTAGTGTGGCTAGTAAACAATTTTATGAAAACGCATTAAGAAGCCGACTATTCAAAGCTATATTTTCAATAGGTTATGAAAAGGAATTCACTACTGCAGCAGTAGCAACAGGTCTATGTTTCGGTTCAATAGTAGTACATATAAAATATTATGATTATTATCATCTTGATCACGAACAAGACGATGATGACAATTATTGCGTTTATGACTATGGTTATTGCTACATGGGCTATTATTATTGTCATTCCAGTTGCACACAGCACCGAAACACCGGTTCTGTTTGTCGCATTTAATATGAAAATGCACTATTATTTACCCCTTTCCCACCACTTGCCTTTATATTTTGCTATGAGTGCTGGGCTGCTGGTCAATAGCAAACTAATACAATCACTTGTAAGATTTTTCTTGAAACGGTCACGTCGTTTGTCCCCCCAACTTATTTTTTCTGGGTATTATTACGTATTTTATTATTAATCTTTTAATTCGAATCAGACTCTGAAACCAGTCGCAATGCTCACTGCTGCTTCACCTCAGTACAAATGTCACCTGTACAATTTACACGTTTATTGTTCATTGAATTGACGTACAAGCTTGATCTATGGCTTTTTTTCTTTAAATGTCTTTTCTTCTTCTTTTTTCAATTGTCAGTGCTTATAGGCAAGAAGATAGCCAGCAAAAAATCGAAAGACAATCTTCTTATTACCTGTAAAACCATAAGTTATGGCAAGAGCAAAAAGCGGAACAGAAAGGGGAATCTTTTAGTTTGCACTTAAACAACTGATGATGATGATCGGATGAACCTCTGTGGTATTTAAATCAGGTAGATATGCAACAGTCCATTGGTAGCTCATGGTTTGTTAGGGAGTGCTCCTGTGTCCATATGTCCGTGTGTGTGTGCAGTGCACTCGACAAGATCACTTTATCTCATTTCGATTATTCATGCCACATCGACTATAAATTTTCCACGGGCCTGGTGTGGTGGTGGCAGTGACCATTACCATATTTTGTTTAGTTTTCAATCCTTCTAGCACAACTGCTGAGGAGACATGTATGGTCGATGGGAGAAAATAAGATGATGAGGATGATGGGTATATTCATAAAGAGCAACGGAATTCCTCTCTCTGGTAGTGACCACGAATTACATAATAGTATTAATAATCATATGTAATGGAATTATCTACTTACTTTCTAGTTTTATCACTTTTTGTGATTGCTTTCTTTATTATTGCTGCTGTAATTGTTACCTATGGCTTGCTTACCACCGGTCACGGAACTAAAAACTAACTGAACACTGAGTGCAGTGCAGAGTGCAATGCTCTTTTTCTAATTTACTGACAAGACGACGGTTCACAATAATAACCGCAAAGATCTGTAATTTTTAATACCTTTTCCTGATTATTGTATACGAGTGGGCTTAGTATTAAGGATGCTCAATTGTTATTGTTCCGTTTTTTCTCTGTGCACCAAACCAAACCAGCATGTAGCTGCAGTAGAGAAGGATAGGCAGTCAGAATAATAATACAAGTCAGTTTTAAAGTTTTGTAAAAAATGATGAATGTTCTGTCCAAATTCATTCACGCATTTAATATTTATGTGTGCCAATGCCACAGCTTGGAAACGACAAGAGAGAAGGAAGTGAGGACTACTTGCTACTAAATCACCTTATCATCACACCAAACTAATCTGACTAAAAACTGAAAAAATCCGTTTCTTTAAAAAATCAGACCTTTCTCCGTTTTGAAATGAGTTGTGGTATAAATCATTATTTTGAGCAGAAATGAAAATTGTCATTGTTGCTGTTTAAGACGGACTTTTAAAAATTTATAAAATGTCAAAACTGCCGGATCTTCTATGTTCCCGCATGTTCTTCTATGTTCTTCTATGTTCTATGTTCCCGCTTCGTTGAGAGAAATTGATTAGGTACTTCATTACGATAATTGTACACACAAATGAATGCTAACTTGCATCAGGCAAACGAGGAATTTCACAAGTTAACAGTCTGACAAGCCTTTTTCTCCCAAAAAATTACCCAAACATCTTGCTGATTGCTTTATCCCAATCGACAAGCGTAATAACAATAATAATTATTACGGACATAGCGTTTCAACGTTGATCGTCATTCTGGTAAAAAAGCGACTCAATTGAAAAGTCGATAACCACCAAGTCAAAGTGCCTACTACTTCACCCATCACTCCACTCAAAAAAAACAATAATGGCACGATCAAAGCAAAACGGCATCATAGATCGCGGGTGGCCTTTCTCGACCACGACTAACTTAACTTGTTGGTGCATTGTTGTGTGATGATCATGGTGATAATAATGGTGCATGGCATAAAGTACGCAAAGTGGTGTGCTGGTGTTTCTAAAGCGATTGAAATTTACCTTTCAATTTGATACCTAAAAAAGAAAATAAAGTGATCCGTCTCGTGGATGGTGGCATTCCTTATAGCCGCCTGTTGGGCTCTCTCTGTCTATCCAAAGCGGAATGACTTGTTTTCACGATTTCTCAATTGAATTGGTTTAGTGCCAATGTTAAGCGCACAATGAGTGGTAGTGGTAGGTATCATCATCCCCGTCTCATCAATGATGCGATAATGCGTAGCAATAATAATAAAAATAAGTTGGAGCACAAGAACAAACCAAACCTGACCTGATCGGGCAATGGGCTAGGAAACTTGATGATGATGGTCAACATCATCATCATCATTTCTCACTTGTTCACGCACGTACCACTCATTAATGTTACAACACACATGCAAACTATAGAGATATTAGCTTTGAAGAAAGGAAAAAAGAAAACAACATTGTGTATTACTATTTTATCGACTTACCGATTTTTATGTCCAGGCAACTGCCGCCACGAATGCGCCGACATAGTCAATATTACCTTACCTGTTTTTACAGATGCTTTTTTTATTTCTTTGTTTTACTCAAATCGTAAAATAAACGGGCAACAGTTTGTTCCAGCGCAAAATAAGTCATTTTATTGAGAATGGTAAAAAATAAAGCAACTTTTCTTTTTTGGTGGCATCCTTTTGGCTCACCCCATAAGCAAGTGAAAGGAACACCACTAAAATAATCATGTTTTGATAGCCCGACGTGCTGACAAGAAAAGAATAAAAAACATGATTAGATAACAATTGATAGGTAAACTTGTTGATTGGCTGAACAGGAAAAAAGTAAACAAATGAGCTTTTGTCATAGCGGAGGTCGTGATGACGCGTGGCCTCTGTCTTCTTGTCTCCCTTTTTTAATGCGTTGGTGTCACCCTCCTATTTTATATATAGTTGAGAAAGAAAAACAGTAACCTCGCCTTTTCTTATTAATGTCGTTTCTTAGCAGTATCCATCAATTTCTTTAGAGTTTTTTATAGCTATTCATATTACATCGTTCGACAATGCTTTATTATCCTGGACTTGTCAATGCCTGGCTGTTAAAATATATACGAGGACTTCTTCTTTGGATCGTCGAAGATTTTTTTGGGATGATGATGAGGATGTCGTGCTGGTGGTGTGGTGGTGGATTGAGTGTGTGCTTTATGATGTCTCCTCTTTCAGAAGAAACGGAGACAATTGCAAGATATATGGCAGTTTGATGGGTCCATTTCCATTCAAACCAAACAAGGGAGAAAAGAAAAAGTGGAAGGTATAATATATAAAAATGGATGGGTGGACAGATGGATGGACCAAGTGTGTCTGGTCTTCTTTGCAACAAATAAATATAAATTGCTTTACATAAACACACACTCATAGTAAGTCACACACACGGGTCATCATTTCAGGGGTTGCCCCATAGTCCACACTTTTGTTCAAGAAAAGAAAAAAAGGTTGTCAATGGCTCATTGTGGTTTTCAGTCTTTATCGGCATTTATCACCCAAACAACAACGCGTACCGTCACTATACTATCAGCACTTGACTTTGACTTGGAGGCTGATGAAGATGAACTTGAAACTTTCAAGTTGAAAGGGAAAACTGCAGACTGTGTGTGTAGAAAAAAGGTGTGTGCTCTTTTATGTGCATGGATTTTTTTATGTTTTGGTAATCTGTTTGAATAAATGTTGAGTATGAAGTATGTGTCTGTGGCTGGACAGGGAAAACACACACACTTTGAAAACCCAATGGGTAATTTATTGCCTCATACAGTGTTGTCGTCAGAGTTGGAGTTGTAACGATTGTCACAAAAAATACCTTATTGCCTGACATTGAAATCGTTTTTCAAAGGGTTTTAAATCAATTTCATTGTCCACTCTGGAAAGTGTGCTTGTCGCTCTGTCTCCCTCTCTGTGTTTCACCTTTTTGTAATCTTTTGGCTTTTTTGTGCAAGCCTCACCCCTTTTCCACTCTGATTGTGATTATTGCCGAGAGAGAAGTGTGGTCATTAATGTGGTCATTTGGTATTCATTATCATGGGCTACTATACTGTGTGGTGGTGGTATACATACCTATCAGCTAAACTTTAAGGCAAAGGCTGATTTAAGAAAAAAATTGAAAAATTTATTGTGCAACTTTCTTGCATTAATTGACGCAATGTGGGCAAGGAGTAGTGTCAAGTTAAACAAATATCAAATAAATTATAACCAGCCATTATTCCGGATTGTTTGCAACTGTCAATGTTACACTAACTAAATTCAGATTTTTCTAGGCTTTTTGTGGCTTTACATATTATCTTGCAAAATACCTGCTTTGGTGTGGTCTCCACCGCTAAATTCATACTACCTATTTCTTAGCCTTACTCAGAACTAAAAATTTGAATGAAAATTTTAAACTAAGAGGCTGGTTCATTCTTTAAATAATTTCATTCATTCAAACTCACTGCTAAGAATGTTTCATAATGAGTGCATTCCTGGTTGCATTTTTGTCATAAAATATCTCTTTTATTCATTCCACAGCTCTATATTTAGCTCCTTAAAGAATCCGCTTTTTCTAAAAGAGTACCAGCTCGTTAATATTCTTCCTCACAACAAACAAAAACAAAAGGCCATAAAATGCATTCCTTTTGAAAGCTAATACTGTATCCTCACTCGTGCTGACTGGACTTACTTTACTGGTCTGAAAACAAAACAGGTGGAATGAAATAAAAATACCAAAAAATGTGACATTGTTTTCCCTCTTACGTTAAACCCATAGGATACCCTTGAAATATTTCTATTTCAGATTATTATTATTACACAAACTAATCTTAACCGCATCGCCCCACAAGGTGATGCTCGTAAGGTACAAAATGTCTAATGGTTCAGCTACATACTCTTTTCAGTATCAATTTCGTTTGCTTTTTCCAGATCTGTACTAACTCAGATTACGTTTTTCTTCTCCAGAAAATTATTGTCGATAAGTAAAAGCTCAGTTTCATATCAGGCCATGTCACAGTCACACACAGAGCATTTGCATTTATGCTTGCTTTACTATTTATAAATCCCACTTTGAAAACTTTGTCCTCTTTCCTGTAATAAAACTAATAGTAATAATAATAATGTTTCAACATGTTCAACTTGCAATTGCCGGTTGGCACGAGCAGGGGGTCTTTGTTGTCTTTTTCTTGATTGTCCTCCACACTGTTTCATTTGAATCAACATTCTCTGATCATCATATTATTATCATCATCCTTTATTTCCTCAAAATTTGTTCCTGGTTAATATGATAGCGGCTGGGGCAAAAGTTGCTGTATAGATTTTTATTCCTTTTTGTGCATTATCTCTCTTTCTTTACGCTCCAGCTATGCTCGCTCTTTTCTTCTTCTGGACCAATAATAATGCATTAAACAAAAAAGTGGAGTTCTGGTGGAAGGAGTACATTAATGACAATACTTTATTGCCTGGTCTTTTCTTCTTTTTACACACACAACTACTTAACCGATGATGCATCTTTCCAACCGATTGTCTTGGTTCCCTCTTGGTTCATGGGTTTTTCGTGCCGGAAATCAAGCACAAGTGTTCAGTCTCAAATTATCAAAGTAGCCTCTACCATCCAATCAGCCCATAAGAAACCTATTTTAATCCAGACCGACAGACAAACTTGCTATTATTTCTCTGTTTGTTGATCACACGCTCTCTTAGAAAAGTGCTGTCTCTATATCCACTTTGAAAAAAACGTATAAATTTATCGACTCCATTTATGGATTGAAAGGATACGGGAAAAAGGACACCCAACTGTGGTAATGGGGTAAGATCCTCCATCCTGATGGCCTGCGTTTTTCTATTCTATTGTAATTCCAAGCATAAAAGATATATTGCCAGGACGACACAGAGAATGGAAATAGTAATAATCTTCTTCTCTTCTTGTAAAGCTTTTGAACATTATTGCCATTATGCATGCAGCACTCTGTGCTGATATACTCTGGAGGCATTATTATTGAGACTTGAGTATAGTCAGGACACGCAATTGCTAATAAACACTTTATTTTCTTCTGCACAGCGATTAATATTCAGAAAGAGTGATATACATACATAATTCCAATTCTAGCCAAGTTTGGCAAAATGATAGGCCGCTATTCACAGTCTGAATACAAGGCTTGTGTATTTCTGTCAATTTTCAAACTCACGTTGTTTTACATTTGCCTTAAAATGATTACTACTATTTTTTCCAATGATTAAGATAAGCTGTTATCTTTCAAAATCTTCAAAGCCCACATCTTTAAACAGAATCTAACAGAATATTTTCGCTGCATTTCAATATGTATGTCGCCATCACACGCTGTTAATCTCGCAACTGGTCAAAGAAAGCCTGACGATGAAATTTAAAGGTTGGGGAATTTATTGTCCTCATTTTAAGCGCGACAACTGTAGAAAAAAAGATAGGCATGGAGAATAATTGTAACTTTCTACCTGCTGCTCCTGTTGAATTTATTTGCTTGATTATCATTATCATTATCATTGATGATCATCATAGACCGTTGTTCTTTCTAATCGTTATAACGCATCTATTCCATCTCCACCAGCGCAAGAGGAAATTTAGTTACAAAAAAGACAAACCTCAAATCTTTATGGAAGAGGTTGAATTACATTGACACAAAAAGCAATTATCATTATTACCTTGATGACCCTTTTGAGTAAGTAAGAGAGTTGTTCAAAGTTTAAGAGTTTAACTTTAGAAAAGAAATGGGTTTCCAGGTGGGCCACATGCCGAAATACACTTTGACTGTCAGGAATACTTTATTAAGCAAAATTTGTGATAAGGAAATTGTCCCTAGTAATTTCCGCTTTATAAGTAAACAGCTTATTTTTAAATGTTACATGGCTTTATAGACGGTTTTTGAAAAAAGATGCTTAATCGGTTATCAGGTAAATTGCTGACCTTGCTTGATCTCCGATTGGAAACATGAACTGTCTGTAATTAAAATCTTTCTCATGACATGCTAGACCAAACTTTATTTCGTGGTATCGAATGCAAAATTTCTTCGAAAAAATTGAAGATTGACACGCCCTATCATAGTGGCTTTGCTTGTAGCAATCCATTACAAAACCATATTGATCATCTAGGTAATTTATTTGCCTCAACTTTACTCAAAAAATGACTGACAGGCAAAGGTATTAGCAATATCAGAGTGCAATCATGATCATCATAATATTTTAAAAGAAAATGACTCAGAACAGCAACAGCACGCCATGCCCATATTATTGTGCCACGCCACAACAGCACACCACCACGTAGGCATTTTTCAATGGTAATTCATTTTTTAGTTACTTTGGTAATAATCAATGAGGGATGGGGATACATTAACACCGAAGAAATTTGCATGCATCCCATAGATTATTGACTATAATGGCCAGTATATTTACGATAACCTGACAGGTTTTGAAAAAAAAATGTAAAAAGAAAATCATGGGCCAAAAAAAGCGCTGCGTGTGAGGTACCGGTGTATAAAAATCTGTGCGTTTGAAGCACACCTACAGCACATTAAAGAATATTGACAGGTTGAGTAGAGATCATCATGAATAAAGCAAGGAAACCCATCAAAATAATCAAAACTCATTATTAGTTTGATCCTGTTCGATTATGGACATTGTAATGGCCATTTAGGCAAATGGACAAAATTGTTTATGGACAAGTTCCAAAGAATCCAAAGCCCTGTGATTATTATTTTTTACGTGTGTGCACTTTTCCACTCCTTTTGGATTATTATCATGTTCAATGTTGCGAGCGAAACCGCAAGAATAAAATGGATGCCCTTTGGCAATAAAATATGAAGGAATCAAGTGTCTCACCCTTTTGATCGGAAGATAAGAAGAAAAAAGGTAATCTTACTTCCCATCGCATCGTCGTACGTCGTCTTGTGGTTTCTCTGGCAAAAAATCATACAGTACGCCTGATTGATGCGTGAAAAATAGGAAAAACGCACAATAATGTTTACGTACAGGCGATAATGGTAACACTAATAATACGTGTGGTTTCGCTTTTTTCAACGAAGCCTTCAATTTTCAAAAAATTGGTATTGACCGGACGGTAATTCTGCAACGCAACATGAAGCAGACTTTTAATGTCTAATGAATGGTATCGGTGTCAAAAAATGAGTATGGATAAATTCTAATAAATTTCTAAGCAAAAATCTGCCCACTGCCCACATTATTATTGCCAAAAAATATGGTTGATTGGCAATGATCATACTTATTGCATTAGCATTGCGGTTAAAATATTCTGTAGCAAGCTAGTAAATTGCTTTTGAAGGGAGGATGATGATGACAAGTTCAAAAATAAGAGCTAGTAAACGTCAATCATTTTTACATGCTTTTTTAGAACAAAACAGTGCTGGAGCTGGACACGCATGATGAATTATCGTAGAAAAAAAGTCTGCTGCTGCTGCTGCCTTATCTTAATAAACACTTCCACAAAAATACAGAGGAATTCGTGCATATCCAATGTAATTTCCGATCAATTACTGATTTCCTCTCTTTGCTCGCACGAATAACCAAACTATAAACTCTTTTCAAGCCTTTTATATTTTCCTGACTTTTCCTTTCTACAAAATATGTAATTTCAAGTGTGCCATATACAAAAAAAGTGAACATTTCTTCACGTCCTTGTATGTGATGCATCATCCCATCAGTTCCATCTCTTGTCATGGAGTCATTATCCAATAATATTGCTAGAAGGCTCAATCCACCCTGCCGCCGAATAAATGTTAGCAGCAGAACATTGATGAACAGGCGAAATGCATTTAGAAATGTCGTGGGTATTTTTTAGGTGACTATATACCTTACTCTTTGCTTCACTGATTATATAACAACCGATGATATGATGGGGGAGAGAATTGAACGTGTATTATTTTTTTCGGGGGTTGATTAGACTCAACGGAAGAAAATAATAATGATTATTTGCCGCACTAGTCAACTTTGCCTCAATTTTTTTAGTGAATGCTCTTGTCACTTTAAAAAAGTGGCAATAATGGGATAACAAAAGCTCAATAAAAGAAAACAAAAAAAGTTTGGTAATAACTTGGCTGTCGAATTTCCATGTTACACTTTTAAACAGTGTGACCATGTCACGTCCTGCTCTGGAATGATTTGGATTTTTCATAGATTTTTTTGTTTCTTTCCAGATGGATAACAACCACTGATAATTGTGAAATGGGGATGAGGATAAATACGGAGGGTGGAAAAAAGTGTATTGAGATTATTATGGTTGGTGTGAACAGCACTGACTGTGGGTATGACTGTTGTTCACCCAGTTTTTTGTGATTTTAAACATGAATGGGCACTAGACAACCTGTTGAAGTTTTAAGGTAAGAAAATGCTTTTTGCAGAAGTTGCTACGTAGTTTTTACATTTTGATTTTTATAAAGGTTTGTATTCACAGGTTACATTTACATTTTTCAATACATTATTATTACGCAGTTTAGATTTAAGATAAAAAATAGACTGGTTTCTTCAGTCATGCGTTACCCTACTGAACCAACCTAAGTATTCCATATTGCTATTGAAGATTTTTGAAGTTATATCGACACATAACAGATTTCCACCCTTTTTTTATAACAAAATGCTTCGAAACAGGAAGGCAGGAAAGGGAAATCGGTTTTTTGACGGAAGTCGTTGGAAATCAGTTATTTTTCCTGAATGTATATCTAACGGTAAATAAAGTGAAGGGAGTGGTGGGGATTTTTGTCAAAGTTACAAGTATACACAAATGACATGTATAGTAGGTTTAAAATTTAGGAGCATAAAAAAGGAACGATGAAATGGGTAGTACAAGGCACAAAACTAGATTTTACTAAAGAAACTGAAGGTTTTTCCAACCCTGACTCTTGTGCTTAAACTCTAATGTATTAACAATTGAAAGTAAAAATGCTGAAAAACAATGGAGTAACAATGACACTATTTAACGAATATTCTAGTAATCAATGTAGTCGTGATACAAACAGTAAATCTATTAATTGGAGCACTGACATGATAGCTTATCGAATTTTAAAATACTTTGCACCAACAGCAGGCCGAGCAGGCCAATCAGTCCTTTAAAAAGGTTAAATTGCGACAATCATTTATTTCTAATTTCCACTGCATCCAAGATCTTTTCTTTCGGGTCACTAAATCCTCCTCCTTCTTGTCAGCCAAATTCTCTTTCTTCTCGTCACCCTTGGCCGGCCCCATCTTGTCCTCCTTGGCCGGTCCCTTTTCGTCACCCTTGGCAGGTCCTGGCGTTATCTTTTCCCCCACCTTCACCTGACGTTCCTCCTCCTGTCCCAGAAGATTCAAGATTCAGCTTTATTTTGAGTTTTAAGCAAATATATTGTATATTGGATTGTAATAACTGTGATACAAACCTCCATCACTCGAAGCTCATTAAAGAACCACACAAAATTCTCTCTTCGAAAACGTACTTCTTCCTTCTTCTCCACAAGAATCTTTCGGACCTTTTCGCAAGTTCTATAAGTTGCCTTAGATATCTGTCAATAAATCAAAATCAACCAACTTAATCAACAAAATAGACAAGTTGTTTAACCCTACTTAAAGTTAAAAAGTTAACTAAAATGAATGAATACCTTGAGTTCCTTAAGAACCTCCCTTAACTCCGCATCCTTAAACGTTTCCATTTCTTCTGAATGCGAGCCAGTGTCAGGCGACAGAAGGCCAATACATCGGTCATTTCAAATAACACAACAGCACTCTCGAATTCGGTGTCGCTGTCATCACTGTCAGAGTCACTATCAACTACCCCTCCAACAGCACCTTCCTCCGCCACAGGCACCGTCTTCTCGTCCGTTGACATCTCAAGCTTCAACTTCAAAAAAATGTCACACAAACAATTAATTAGTTTTGGACCATCAACTATCGACGGGTATTTTATGCTTAAAATTTAACTAAAGAGCTTACCTTATTTCTGCGCTGGATTCTCATTACTTGACTATCGACTAGCAATTAGTCACTAGTTGAACTATCAACCAATTAAGTTAAAATTACCAACTTAACAGATCAACCCAAGTCACAAAAAAACAGACGATTTTGTGTACTTTTTAAGGTGACGAGAGACGACAGAGAGCGGCAGTGCAGTCGATTTGCTGCTGTGTATGCTGACTTGCATAGCTCATGGCTTGCCACTTGAAGTTCAGTTCTGCTCAAGCGGCTTTCATGTCCAAAAATTATGGACAATGGGTTTTCAGAACTACTTAACTTTTGTAGCAATTAGTTATTTTTAAATGAAGATTTGGTAATTAACTGTATTTTCTAGTTAGATTGTTATATTTTTTAATGCATTCAGTATTTCATTTGACTTAACTAGTCGTTATTTAACTCTCTGCCAGATTTCTAATAACTATGCATCCTCCTGGGATATACTTTTTCATTATTTTTCCTATTCTGATTTCATCTAATTTCATATTTCATTCAAAAGTCAGTAAAAAATACTCCAAAGTGTACATACATTCTCTGAATATTTTCCATCACACCAAGTTTAAATTGCCACAAGCATACTGCCAAGCCAAAAAATTACCAAATCTAAAATAACCCTTCAAAAATCCACAATCCAGAGAATAGCATATTACACACAATACTAATTTATATTGTGTGTGCATCATTTATACAAGTGCATCGTCGTCCTGGTAGCTTTTTGTTCATTAACTCTTTGCTTTTGGCTGTTGAATCTTTAAATTGAGAAAAAGTAGGGAAAAGCCTAGATATAAGCTCAAGAGGGAAATAAAAGAGGCACAATGGCACACAACAGAAAGAAAGCCACTTTTTACACAAAAAACTTCATTTCTCCACTTAATTTTTATTATTACTTCCTTTTATGCATTTCATCAAATGCATTTCAATCCCCTTCATTATAATATTTGTGCAGCAGGCTGTTATATAACAATACGCACTTTGTCATTCAGTAATAATAAGCCAGTTAGTTCTAGTACCAAAACTATGCGGTGGTGATACTATATCCAGTTTCAAATGTATTTATTGATGATGATACTCAGGCAGGAAACAATAGTGAAATGGATGAATAAAATAAAGCGGGATTTATTGTCACGCAACCTAAAAATATACTCCGTTTCTCCCTTCATTATTTGCAACGGAGGAGGAAAATCACCTTCAGCAAAATGGTGATGGTGATACTTTGGAATTACCTACTTAATAATTGTGACAAAACAGACAACGGAAAATGCACACACTTTTTTACTCCTTTTTCACCAGACAATTCTCAGAGGGGACCAGAGACAAAAACTCATTGAGGCTGAGAGAAAAAGGGAGAAAGCGTAGAGCTCATTTCCTTGATTGATTTTTTTTCTTTAAAATTGAGATTTAATGATATGGCCTGTACAGAATCCGGCTTAAGTGTATAGTATAACGGTTTTCCAGAAAAACCAGGGAAAGGGAATCAAACATGTAAACTCAAAGAGTAAAAGTGGGAAATGTGTGTGTGTCTCCTCAAGGAGGATTGGTGTGATTAGTGAGACTGAGGAAATAAAAATAAGGAAAGGAAACTAGCTTGCCACACTAGTGGAGATGATGGTGGTGGAGGGATCAAAAACAATAAGAATCTGGTTCTTTTTTAATGTAGGTGGGGAAATAGGGATAGCTTTGACAAGTGGAAAAAGTATAGTGGAGTATTTTATATAATCATCTTGTTCTTTTTCTGTCTTCTTCTTCTTCTTGATGTTGTTTAATCAAATAAATGCAAAGTAGAGAAAGGGACAGGGACAACCACCATCATTATCATCATCAGCTTTCAGTCACTGTTTCACTGAAACATACATGTATCCTCGTTCTGCATGATGATGACGATCGCCGTGAAAGAGTGCTATTTTATGTTGATCCTGTATCCCATAAAAGCTTGCATGTTTATAATAATTAAAAGCGGCATGGTATATATGGTGAGGTGTGGCAAGTGGGAAGACGCAGCAGAGTGGTGTTGGTGGTGGCGATGGTTCCAATGACATTGGATCCACCAAGATTTTCTTTCAGTTTCCAAGTTAAACAATGGATGTCGGATTATGAATGCTTAAGGGTGTTAGGGAAAAAAATGTTGCAACGCATGAGCAGGTTTTCAAGATAATTCAAAGATGGATAATGAATACAATATCACAAACTATGTTTACATACATATATTAGAATTCCAATACTGACATAAATGTGAATACTAGCAAAATCAGAGTGTCCTGATGATGATCATAGTGTATGATTGAAAGCTAGACAGAATTAAAGTTTGTTATCAAAATGTCCTCTAATACCGTTCCTTTCAAATATAATACATATATTCTTTGATTTTTAAGTTTTTATCACATTACATTGTCATCAGTAGTCTACAATACTAAAATGTTTCAAGCAAGATGCAGTGGAAATAACAAAATTTAATAGAAATGCTAACACTAACTAAATATGCCCAGCGTTCCCAGTCATTTTAGAATAATTAGTTTCTAAAATATTGATTAGAAGAAATTTATGGACAAGAATACGGAAGGAGGCTTCTAGAATAGCAAGCTCTTGATTTTTCACTGGGCTCAAGTCTTTTCCCATTTTCCCCAGTTGATTTTTCCCTTTGCATCATCAGTCTCTCTCTCTCTCTATCACTTTTGGCTTGATATACATATTCATTTTTTTAATTTTCCCCCCAAAAAAGTAAAGTATTTAGAAAAGAGACGGAGAGTTTAGCAGTTAAGCCTTCTGTTTTAATACTAAACAAGCAACATTGTTTCCTTTCAAAGATATAAATGGTAGTTAAGAAGAAGAAGAGAGAAAAAGTAGTCTCATGTTTCGTTTTTTAGATATATTCTTCCTTTTTTGCTAGCTTTTTCTTCTTTTAAAGGGATATATGGATGATGATGAGAAAACGGAAGGCGGATACATTACAACAGTTTTATGGCTTGTACACTGCACTACTACGTATCTTTTTTACTACATTATTATTTTTTCCTCTCTGACGTAGATTTAATTATCCAAAAGTTTTAATTTCCTAAGCAGTTAAAGCGAAAAATTTCACAACTGTCATAAATCTGCTGGCATGATTATTAGAAATTTTTGGATTGGGTAAAAGCAGCAGCAATGCATTACTACAAGACAGTAAGGCTGATGATAGGAAAAAACGATGGAGAAAAGTAAAAGATGAACGAGTAAAAAGCACACATAGTATAACGGCAGTGGTGTTGGAAATGAAGAAGATCAGCATCAAACAAAGAACAACAGGAGCAGGAAAGAGAAGCACCCAACAGAGAGTTCCAAGTAGTGAGAAATCCAAAAAAGTACAACTTATCAGAACTCCCCTCTCGAAAAATCAGAAAATGCGTGTACTTTTCCTTTTTGGAGAAGTGAAAAGGTTTCTCTAGAGATATATTTTTTTGCATTCGGAGAAACACAAGTAGACCGAGAGAGTAGTGTCATCAAACTTTTTAATTTTTTAGCCAGGCTTCCTCCAAAGAAATGAGAGAGAGCTAGTATCAGATTAAAATCAAAATAAATATATATTATTATTACGATTATGATTGCGATTAAATATGTAATAGAGAGTTTGTGCATATTAAATACATACATAACAGGAAAGGCCTGTTTTTAATAGGAAATTAAAAATAGTTAGCAGGAGGACGAGAGAAAAAGTTTTATTTGGAAATTTTCAACTTTCTCTCTGGATCATTTTTAATTTGAACGTTAAACATGAGGAATGAAACCAAGTGGTGATGATGGTGACTGCTGCTTCTGCTGCTGCTGGTTTTTATACTTGACTTGCTGCTGTGAAGAAGATGATGATGGTGACAACTACGTTTCTCTAGGAAAAAGGATGATGAAATAATAGAAAAACCTCCGGTGTACAAAAAAGGGAAAGTAGACAGAAAAAAATGAAAAGTTGTTTGCTGGCGTGAAAAGGAGAGAAAAGGCCACCCACCCATGTCCATTTTTTTCAGTGTGCTTTGACCTCTCTGTGTTTTTTTTAACTAGCTGCTTAGTAGACACACAGATAAAGCATTAAAATGTGAGTTAGTACAAGGAATATTATTACTGTTATTATTACTATCATTACCATGTCTGCTCATGGGTAAAATGAATTTGGTGATGATGATATGAGTCTTTATAGTTGTTGGACTTGTTGAGTTGTAAAATAAAATGGTTATTTGGTATGTTTAGGCTTAGTAGTCTTATTACTTTTTTTTTTATAAAAACAAGTGTGAAAATAAAGTGTGCATTATATAGAACAGAATAGGCTTGAATGGGAGAAAGTTGAGGAAGTTGGGATATTTGTTTTTCTTCATTTTGTCGCTGTAAAGAAGAAGAAAAACGATGATGATGATGATGATAATGTGCGGTGCAAAAAATTTTTAGTTGTTATCTTTCTTTCTTTATGAAATCAAGCATTAAAGATAAGAGTAGAATTTACTTGCCAAAAAATAGATTAGTTGTATTGTAAGGTGGTGGTGGTATTTAAAATTATTAGAAAAGTTGGAAACTGTTGGCTAAATGGGCATTGTGATGATGATGTTTGTATAAAAAGTAACGGGCAAAGGTGCTCTGTTAAAATTTGAAATTGAATACAAAGCAATGCATACCAAATCATGACATTTTCATAAAGGAATTTTCTGTAGAGATATAGATTCCAAGGTTTTTGCATAAAAAATAGTATGACTTGGGCTTTCTCTCCGATGCAGACAGGAAAAGGAAAGCCATTCAATATAATTCCTTTTCCTGTTTCCATCATCAGTATTATCATGCTCACCATTTATTTGAAATCATACCAAGCTTGTGATCCTTTTCTATTCTGTGAAAAAAGTGAATTCTAAAAAGCCAATACTTTTTGTGCACCAGGCCAATGGCAATGACGATGATGATATTCAAAGACGAAGAGAAACGGAAATAGGGAGGGAAAGAAAAGAATAGGAGTTCCTTTCTGAGCACAACTGCCATTGTGGATGATGATGATGATAAGAATATTTGTGAAACTTCCTCCATTTCAACTGTCTTTCTCTCACACACGGGCTAGTAGTAAAAAAGAAGCAAATCGGAATCTGGAAGATCACAGAGGCAAAAAAGCGTTTTGGGTTTGATGTGTCTGTTTGCGGAAAGGAAAAAAGTAACTGTGTGGAATAATATAAGTCGAAATAAACATTATCTTCTTCTGTGTATGGTGGAGGGAGAAAGGAAAAAGAAGAACATTTTCCAGTTGCCCATGAATATTCATATATTTTTCTTCTTTCCAAAAACTTATCATCATGCACTGCTGACTAGAGAGAGAGAGTGAGAAAGAGTAGCCCCATCATCGTATTATCTGTAGAAACTGCTGCTGCAGAATAAAAGCATTGACAATTTTCCTTCATTTTTGCATTCCCAGGCGGCCTCGCCGACCGGCAAGAAAACAAGCCTAAAGTAATACTCTGGAAAAAGATATTCTCTTTTAAAAGTGGTTGTGGTTTGGTTTGCTCGGTTCGATGAAGATGATCATGAGGATTGTACGCCTGATCTTGTTCAACTTTTCACAGAGCTAAAAACAGGGGATGAGTTTTAAGAAGGAGAGTAGTGGATGATGATGATGATATTTGGTTTTTGGTGAAGAAAATCAGACAGGGAGAAATATAATAAAAAGTATAGAAGGTATTTTCTCCTTTCCATTTTATTTATTCCTATAAGAAAAATCCACAATAAGACAGAAGACCAAAAAGTGTGAAGCAAAAGACAGAGGGATCAACCACCACTGTCGTCATCAGACTCATCAGGGTCGTCATGAGGTTTTTCTTAAATGAACGCACTCTTGTCCCCCCTTTTTCTAAACAGACTGCGTGAAAGGCTAAAAAAGAACATTGGAAATTCACCTTCCAGCTTTGTTGGATGGGTGGGAGCAACAGCATATCGGACAACTTTTATTACCATCATTATTACCATTTTCTTCTTCTTTCCCCGAAAATTTTGTAAAGAAAGCAAGATCTTTAACAAGAAGAAAAACTATACAAAAAGGTTTCACTATATTTTGTCTGGTGTTTTCTGCGTGCCTTCATTTCATTTCATCTGTCTGTTTCTGTCTTGTGCCACCCTTTGAAACCGCTCGGGGAGACAAGGAGCAGCAACAGAAGCGGAGGTTTTTGTGCGGAGAAACCGCAAAGAAAGACGACAATGATGGACATCAACAGACCCCACACCAAGCTACTAACAGTCCCTTTTACAAAACAGCATAGTTTAAGTTGCGCAGAATGTTGTGTGTGGTGGTGGGTGCCACCAGAGACAGAACTACTGGCAAGTGGCACACAAGAGGAGACAGAGACGATGGATCCTGTCAACTTTGATTATTTCCAAATGACAAAGACAAAAAACCGACAGGGCCAAGGCAGAAGGAGAGAAAAAGCGTTGAAGCTCAAAACCACTGGCAGCCACAAAAACACAAGAAGCACTTTAAAAAGTGGCTAAGGAAAGTTGTTTTCAATGAAGGAACGTAGTGCAGCTACCTATACATCAACGCACGTCTAGGCATTTTCTTCAGTGATTGAACCACGTACTTCTATACCCATCCCTTTTGGTCTTATTTACCTTCTCAGCAAATTCCTTTAAATATTTTAACCCTTTTTGTATCGCAGCGCAAAGACACTGTCAGATTAGCCATTTTGCCAAAGTAAAAGCTTATTTGAAAAGGGAATAAAATGCTAGTGATGTTTAGCCTCTTGTGTTGTGTGTGTACCAAAAGAAATCAATTATTTAGCCCAAGACAAACTACAAAAAGACACACGCAACACTGTCAACAACATTCTTCCTTTTGCGCTGGTGAAAATTAGACATTTGCCTTTTCTATCGAAAGCGTCATCAAAAAACTATGCCGCAAAAGTCGTTGGCCTGTCTTTCTCTCTCTCTGCCACTCTAAAACATTCAGTATATTTTCTTTCGGCTTTCTCTCACAGTTTTATTCCGCTTCCTTGCTCCCTTCAACCAAAAACCACTAAAAAGACAGATGGAATAAACAGAACAAAAAATTGTAATCATCACTTTGGCTTGCACTACCATACCAAAAAGGAAGAAGATCACCACCACTATCATCATCATCATCCACCAAGCCACCACCACCCAATTTGCCAAGCTTCTTCTTCTCCTTTCCTTTCCTCCACTTTTCTTTACCTTTTGGCTAAGATATCTATTTTGTCAAGTGAGAGATCAAGCCACGCAAAGCAATTCCCTCTGGTGATGGATAAAAACTAACCAAGCAATTAACATGACATAAAATTCGAAAAGAGAAAACTCATCTAAGAAGCTACTGCTGTGCTGTCTCCTTTTCCACCACCTCCGCCACCAACTTAGTTCTGTCATGTTGCTTCCTACACACCCTATCCAAACTTTATACAAGGTATATACTACTTTCCACACTTAAATATTAGGTTGTGTGGTAAAGTAGAGGAGAGAAGCGTTAATCAAAACGAGTTTTGTTATGTCATATCCAAAGTCTAATTTGACTGGACTGTCATCATCATCGTAAAAACGGAAAAAGTGAGGGAGAGAGGGCGAACAACACGAAGAAGAGTTAAAAGTTAAAATGTTTTTATACTTATCATCGTGATCATCATCATCCTCTCCTTCCTTTCCTTCTCTCTCTCTGCCTTTTTCCTTCAATCCTTACCCTTCAAGTCGTCTTGGTGGGCTTTGGCTTTTCTAATATTATTTCTTCTGGATGAGTGGCCCACTAACTTTTGAGCTTCTTTTTGCACTGAAGCGACTAAAATGAACAGAGGATATTTATGGAGATGAGCAGGCCGAGTTTCTTCTGCTGTGTGTGTGCGCTACCATCATCATCCAAGAACGATCTTTCATCGACCTTATACCTTCATATTATCATCGTTCCAACCTTACCTACCAATTTCATTTTGCAATCGCCTTCTGCCCTTTTCCCACTTCCATTTCAATTTTTGACCCTATCTATAAGCCAGTGGTCTGTTGTACTTTTAAAGTAGCAACACCAACAATTTCTCTAGAAAACTGTTGTGCTATGTATTAGCATTTATTTATTTTTTTGCTTTTTGCTCCTCTTTCTTATAACTTACCTTCCTCTCCCCGTCAAACTTTTTCTCAACAGATTTCCCTTTTCCCACTGCTTGGTCCTTAAGAAGAAGAAGATCAAGCAATAGGTTTCATTCCTTGCGGCCTTTTATATTTTCTCACCGGGTGTGTAGTTTTGTGCCATAACTTATTTTACACTTTTGATGTTTCCTCATGTTTTGATGAGTGCAAGACAAGCGTTTTTGCCACTGCTGCTACGCTACTGCTATACTCCTCTTTTTCAAGATTCGATAGTTTTTTCTCTGCTTTCAAATAACTTATTTGCTGCAAGCTGTTAACTCTTCATAATTTTCCTCTTGAGAATATAAAGTTTCATATATCAGTTTGGATTTATAGGTAAATTTATTTCTTCTTCCAGAAAATATTATTTTGATAACTTTTTCTCTTGTGATCTCCTCCTGTTGCTTTTGCCGTCATGATTATCATCATCATCAGCAGCACACCTCAAAAACTTAGTTTACAAGTCCAGCAATATAGTACACGCTATGTTCTCACCTTGCTTGCTGTTGGCGTCATCATATAATGACGATGATGATGATCGTCGTCATCATCCTCATATAAAAGTTGGGCATTTCATTGTGTTTCTTATATATGCTCATCACTCTACCGCTACCAAAAAACCTTAAAGCAAAATAATATCACACAGAAGCACGATAATTATACCATGAACCACAATCCCCAGTCCAGATATACCATAAAGACGGTAGTGGTGATGATGAGATGACAAAGTCTTCAATCTTCTTTCGTCTCACTCACTCATTTGCCTGTGTGCCTGGTTGGTTTTCTTGCCTGGTGTGTTGTACTCTGTGTACAATCATTATAGTGTTATTAGCAAAAAGCCTCTCGGGCTGGTTTTTCTAGAAGAAACCTCTACTCTCATATTGTCCACTTTACTCATCTTTCATCTTCATAGGTGAGCTCTGCTTCAGCAGAGCAAACAAATATCACCATTAAGAGCATCAGCGGCTGTAAGGAAACGTAAAAATGATATTTTCTATTGCTTTCAAAGTCACGATACTGCATTTTGCTGGTATTGGCGGAACCGTCTAATCTACAGAAAAAAACCAAATATTGCTTCTACTCCGATAATTACCTATTCCACTGGCTGATGATGATACGGTTAGATAACACTAATCATTTTACATGTTATCATCTTGATCCATACATTTTACAGCAGCATCGTTATCCTCATCATCATCATGCATACATTATGGTTCATCAACAGCTCATAGTAAACATTATTGGTTTGCTAGTGAGATGATCACTGATTGCCATTAATGTTTTTTGGTAGCAATAACAGCAATTAGTAATAGACGACCATTGACCACAAAGTAAAGATGGAGGTGTTGGCTACGCTGCTGTAGTAGAGCTTTCCTTCTGTCTCTGTCTGAATGGTTATTATGACGGCGTGTTTGTTAATTTCCCATTAACATAAAAAGACTGGCCAGACCGCTCTCTCTGTGAATATTATGCTCTGTAATCACTGGTATGCTACAGACTTGAAAATATCTTAAACTACTGTGCTGATGAACTTTGAGTCATTTTTATCTTTAGCTATGCTCATTAAGCAGGACATTTGTAATCTAAGATGGATAAGCCTAAGCAAAGATCGTGCTCAGTTCGATACAGTAGAATTTAATCGGCAGGTTAATTATTGAGTAGTTTACTCTCGTTTTACAAATGCCACATGTGACTTTACTTTTAACAGAATCAACCGCATCTACCTGTAATACAGTTCAACATGCAAGCAGCTCACTTTAGTTTTCCTCAGAGAGCTTCTCTCTTGGTCACACGAAGAAGCAAACCGGCCATAAATAATCTATTTGTCTAATTGCTCAACAAAAAAGACGTTTCTTTATAGCATCTTACAAGTTATTGCTTTCTGCTTTCGATTCCACTTGGTACACTACACTGCTGTCATCATCATCCTCATAATGATCATCCTGAGATGGTCCATGTCTTCAGGTTATACTTTTTTTACTGTTTGATTGTCAGTGAAGTAGCTCTACCATGGGAAAAAATATTTCCCAGTATTTTTTTTCACTTCATATGAAACTCACGGTCCATTAGGAATACATAGATCACCACTACTTGTATCTACACATCTATATACACCGCCACCAGGCAGAAAAAAGGCAGTGTACATTCAAAATGATAAAATAAACTAGAGCTACTGTTTTTCTTTCGTTTTTGCTCTCTATTCTATTATTTGTGTGTTGTTGATACGCTTTTGTTTATGATCTGACCAAAGCCAAAACACGAAACAAGAGAGAGTGGTACTAGCAACTTTAGTAATTACTCACGAACATCACAAAATCCCGTAGCCATAAACAGGCTATCATTCTAGCTCCACTGGTCTACACGACAACAACTCGTCATCCCAAAGCATTTTGGTGGTCATCTATCCTTCTCAAGAGAAACAATTTATATACTTGTGTTTTATGTAATATGAGCATGTAGGCTATGTCCCCACACACGATTCATAAAGATCACTAGTATTTCCGCGTTGTTATTTTTACTATAATTATTAGGTAATATTGGTTTAGACATGTGTATGGTGACCTTTCTTACAGAAATCCCAGTTTCTTGAAAAACAGATGGATGAATGATATTATGACGATGAGATGAAAGCACGTTCAATTTTTTTTCTTCTGGTTATTAAACTCTCCAGTAAATAGTACCAGAAAAATTTTTAGCTTTGCTGTTGTAGTTACAACTCTCGTGTTGAGGATGATGATGATTATAAGGAGGAGAAGGATAATGACCATGATATTTCATTGTTGCACGAATTCTCCTCACACACTCGCACAACTGCCAGTAAAGTAAAACATGTAAGAAAAATATAGCTATTTTTACTTTTCACTCTTTTTCCAGCCTTGCTCTCCACTTTTCTCCTTGTTTTTGTTGCTGAGGAGTAAAACTGTCGTCTTTGGAAATGCCCACAGGAGCCCTTGCATAGTTCATTATGTGACCATGAGGATGATGATGTTGCATGCAATGTGCACGTTTTTTCTCTTTCTATGTGTTTGTGTGTGCACCTATTATATAAGAAGTAAACACAAACTTATTTTTTTGGTTGGTGATGGGTACAACAACGGTGGACATATATTGATGTATTTTTGAGATGATCATTTTCTTCCCTCAGAAAGAAAAAAGGGGAATATAGCAAAAGTAGATTGTATAGCAGTGTGGCTGCTGCAACACCAGTTGTTACAGATGATGATGGATTTGGCAAAGTACGTGGATCATCTTTCAGAGGAAATCACAAAAGGAGAAAGTAGCTAAAAGCGAAACCTTTCTGCAAAGCATATTGCTATACTACTGTGGGTTATCTCTCTAGCCAAAAAAAGTATTTCTTTCTTTCTGGCAACATGTGATGATGTTGTGAGGTGATATATCATCAAACCTATTTGGGAAAATTTGATACTAGGTTCTCTGCTTAGAACGAGATTGATTGTCAAACAGCAGCGGTGGTAGTAGTAGTAGCAACAGTGCGTGGTGGATTACCGTGTTGCATGCAGTTGGCAATGTCGGGGATGATGATATGGGGGTGCGTACCATATAGCTTGTGTGCGGCAAAAGAAAAGCAAACAGAGAATGTGAAACAAGACAGTCATTGAAAAAGTACACGTTATGTGACATCTATAATAATGTAATGGACAACCAGTACAGTAGTGGTGTGCTAGTAGCAAAAAATATTAGATGAATGACATGAGCAATTAATTTTACCTCTGAGGCTTTTTTTCTATCTATCTATGTGTGCGCTTTGGAAAATGCAGTAGTAAGTGGTGGATTGAATAAATGGACTAAAAACCAATAATATATTGTGCTTGCAGCACTGGATAATATGGTTTATTTAGTACACCCAGCAAAAAAACAAAATCCTTAAGGAATTTGTTTTGGTATCAGTCATTTCATTTTTTTGCCTTGTCATGTTTCATAGAGAGGGATCATCATCATATTTTCTTTTTGGTTGTCTGCATCTTGTTCGATCTTTATCCATAATTTGTACACAGCCAGTAATTATTAGTAAGCTTTTGGCTGAGCCTTCAAACGTCTCAATGACTACTGTTTGCCGCTGTGTTGGTATGCTCATCATTATCATTATACAACGCGTTGTCTTTAACTTGATTTTTTTTTTCGCGCATTGTTTTCACTTTAACCATTCCCATAGATTTCCCTCTCTTGCCGTGCGTTTTTACTAATCGCTTTTTTGGTTCCCACGGAAAAATAGTGACTGATGATGACGAAATAAATGTAAAGACAAGTAAGAAGGCTGTGTTGGTGCCGGCGACATGTCTACTATTTTAGTGGCAGCATCACAAGCTTTGCCTTAACTGTCATCAGTATAACGCACAGCATTTCTAATCGGACGATGATGAATATGCTACAGGTTACTAGTGAACCATATAACACAGTCAATTCGACGACGTAAGAAATTGCTCCCCTGCTTGTTCGTTTCAGAATGTGCTGGCATCAGAGTTCCGTTTCAGACACACAGAGATAAATGAACACTGAATATATATTCATTCAAATGCGTTTTTTTCTCTGTCATGTTCACCCCTATTCATTTCCAGTACTCCCACTATACCCACTACATACCCGATAATGAATGATTGACAATGGAATTTTTTCTGGCTGTCGAATTAATTGCGTTTGTAAGGGAATCAAAAAGACATGCGGGATCTTGTATATTTCATGACATGCGAGAAGATGAATACGAAAAACAAAAATTACTCAACAAGATTTGCTCACTGGTTCTGCTGTTCTCTCTCTGGAATTGATCACAAGAATGTTTACGTAAGCACACATAATTACATTTTTCTTAAACTTTCTTTCTCCGGATATATTTTTTATCAAAGAGTTTAATGCCATGTTGACCTTTTCCATGTTTTGCGCTCTGACTTTCTCATTAGTTAACTCTTTTTTTGGCAGAAAATAAAAAATTAAGAAGCGGATAATTCGATTAGTTGAAATAATAAAGGGAAAAGGGCAACGCTAGAAAAAAAATGTGAAAATGAAATGATCAAGGAAACAGGACAGAGAGAGAGAGAGAGATGGAGATAGAGAAAGACATCAAGCAGAAAAAAATTATACGTAGGCAAAGTTCCATACTATAAACCATATTAAAAGCCTAGGAATTTCCACCCGGAATCTTTTTCAGAATCTCGAGCAAAGCGGAAAAGTTACAACCGTTCCGTGGCTAATAATATTTTTCACTGTAAAAAAAAAGAAATCTCTCAAAGAGATAGAAAAATGGGTTTGTATTTAGTAATTTGGGTTAAAAAATTTATAATAATGTGAGCAGTAGTAGAATTACAAACATATACATTTTTTCGGATGGTTGGCCTATATATTACACAAGCTATGTGGGAATAGAGTTACACACGCTGATAGAATTGAGGATGATGATGATGATGATGGGTGATGTAGGTGGGTAAAAATATCTGAACCAGATTACACCGTATTTAGTTGTAAGTGGAGAGAGTATCATCATCAAAGAAAACGAGAGAGATTTCTGTGAAAAAAGAGATAGTTGCCGGAAAAAAGTCAAAAAGTATCTATATAGCAAGTTAAAGTGGTAAAGTGGAAAAATGAGAAGAGGGAAAAAAGAGTTATCTATTGCATCACTCAAAAGTATTATATACAGTAAAAGTTTAACCAGTTGGACGAGAAAAAAAGGGCAAGCAGAGAGAAGCAGGGAATTGATGAAGTTTTATTTTTAAAAAAGGAAACAGGAAAGATACAAAAAATAGGATATACAGTTAGGTATTTAATTTGCTTGGGAGAAATAGTGGATAATATAGAAAAAAATGTAGTAGAAAGTGAGCAAGGCGCAAATGTGATCAGTCAAGAGAAGATAGAGAAAGCAACAGACAGAAAGAGAGAATGAGCAAAGGACTTGGAGGGATTAGGAATTAAAAAGGACGACGGACGGAAGAAGAAGGAGGAAGAATTGTAATCAAAAGATATATCTTTTTATTTTAACGAATTTTCGGTGCAAAAGGCAAGGCGAGGAAAAGATCAAGGAGAGATGTTAAAAAGGGAAAAAGTCAGTACGACTGGATATATGTGTTGATATGTACGTATAATTTCTACTAGAAAATATCATTAGAATGGGTTGGTTGGTTGCTTGAGCAACACACAAGGCAATATATAGAGATAGGTAGAAGGATAATACACAGAGCATTTTATTTACACAGAGAAAAGTGGAAAAGACAGCAACAGCAGCAGCAGCAGTATCATGATCATCATCCACAAAAAATATATACGTGCTTACAGTATTGCTCAACACGTTAAAAATATATATACACTTGGTGCTATGTAAGATCTGATGAGAGAAAGTCGGTTTTGGGTCTCGCGTATAATTTATTATTTGCAAAGGAATAAAATGAGATAGTGGAGGCAAAGAGGATGATGATGAGGAGACAAGCAAGAAAAGGACTTTTAGTTTTAGAGGCTGTAGTTGTACTAGAAGCATGTATCATCTTTTAACTTTTTTAAGCAACAAGGCAAATAATAAGTAGGTTGTTTGTCTGTGTAAACTTTGACAATATATTTTAACGGTTGTCAGAGGAAGCACGAGAGAGAAAGAGAGAGAGAGAAATTAAAATGTAATAGAAAATGGAAGAAATTTTTTTGTTTAAAATATTTTTACTTTATAGTTGAAATGGATAGCATAGTGGTATTCAATACCAATTTTTAGAAGAAAAAAACTCTCTGTTAAGTAATATTATTTATAGGTATTGTGCCATTTTGTACATATAATTATTATACTGCTGCCGGATAACTTATAATTAATTCAGCAACACGGGATAATTCTCCAGAATTGTATGACGTTATGCTTATGCTCATTAACATTACCATCATCTTTCTAGCTTACCTCACCAAAAACAACAACAGCAACTCCTACTACTCACTCAGTATTTTTTATACTCTGTAAAAGAAAATGTTCTAAAGACATATTTCCTTTTAAATAATTTCCACTTTTTCTTGTGAAACAACATGAAAGAGTTTAAAAGGTATATACAAAAAACCTTAAGAAACGAGCAAGTTCCAGAGCTCTCCCTTTCGCTCATCTTCATCATCATCATCATTGCAATGTCTTGTCTTTATCGTTGGGATTTGTGTGCGATACAGAAAGAAAAAAAGGCAGAACTAGATTCCTTTCTTTCTTCTGAAAAACAGAGAGAGAGAAAGACATCAAAAGACAAGTAGTTATGGACGAAAAAGAAGAGGAAGAACAAGAAGGCAGGTTTGGGTTTTCTTCTAAAATTTCATCTCTTTCTCTGATCTCCTTTTCCCTTTCAACCAGGGTCCGTTCTCTCTTTCTCTCTTTCATTCCTTTCTTTTTTGAGCCTGATGAGCATTTACATAAAAACGAACCTACAGTTAAAATCGGACCAGAGAAAAACGTGAGCATTTTCTGTACAAGGTTTCCTATTCTGGATGATGATGATGATGATGGTAATGGAAGGTGGATTATTACGTTTTCTTGCTTTCTTCCTATTTACAACCCGTACATATATATTTCTCTCTGCATTATTTGCATTTTATCGCACAATCTTGTTCCTTCTTCTAAGAACAGCCTTTTCGATTGAACATGAACGTCATCCTCATCTCATCATGATTATTATTATCATCATCCAACCTTGTACCGTATATATAGTGCCATGTATACATCTAATATACCTAAGCACTTGTACATGCAATAAAATGAAAGCCAGAGGAATTTCTTCTTACACACAGCTATCAGTAAAGAGTACATGTTCAAAACACAAAGCGCGTGGAGCTGTTTGGAGAGTACATATATCTTGTTGAGTTTTTGGAGTTTTTGTTCAACTGCTGCGATTTACAACCCAGATTCATCATCAGTAAAAGACGAAACACACAGAAGCATCAGTATTTTTTTCTGGTAGTATTTCTTGCTATGAGGATTATTGTTGTTGTGTGTGTGCTTTCTCTCTGACTCTCTCCCACACACACACATTCCTTTTTATTCATCCTGCTCTTTTTCACTGATTTCTTGGTTTGAATACAAAAGTAGGGAAAATAAAGAAAGGGAAAAGGAAAAGTTTATGGTGGTGGTGGGAGGAGGATAGAAGAAAAAAATTAGAAAGACAGCAAGAGAAATCTTTGATTTACGTGTTCTCTTATGTACTGCGTACAAAATGTAATGCATAAATAGAGTTGATGTACATGCACTGCATATCATTATCCTGTTGACTGTTCTTTTTTGCTCTAGAGTGCTTCCCCTTAACTTTTTACAACTGAATCTCTGTCTAGTTGTGAATAAGGATAATACATTATGGCCAAAATAAAAATGGAAGCAAACAACTTTTCAACGATAAGTTTATTATCATTATTATCATCTCCAGCACGATTTGCTTCTGACTATTAGCTTTTCTATACAGCAATTTTGATTTTTTTTTCAAAAAGGTTGAGCCTTGCTTACCTAGCTATTGCAAAGTGAGAAAGTTGTGCTGCTACACTTGGCAAGACTTTTGGTGAAATGTGAGATGATGATGATGATGATGTTGAAACGACAAGCACATTATTTTTATTATTGCAGTTTGTTCAGAAAATTTTTGCGCAAACTTGCATTTCACTCCAGAAAGTGTTTTATCTGCTAAACAGATCTAGTTTTCTTAATTTTCTTAAATGCCACCCGACCGCCTGCAGGTTTGCATAAAAATTCACATCACAATATTTTCCCGCTGATTCTTCAAGCTGGAATTAAAAACATGGTCAACACACACACAAGCTCATCGTTTTTCCCAACCCAAAAGTCACTCTTTTACACTTTTTTCTTTAGATTTAAATTACTCATTTAGGTAAAACTTGTTGTTTGCCTACATATCCTTGTTTGTGTGTGATGATAAAACTGATGATGATGTGAAATGGAGAAAGTTTTCTTGAGAGATGTGATGTGATATTTGCTTACACAGTGAACTTTTAAAGCTAGAACGAAACTAAAACTAAAAAGGTTTTTTATATATATTAAGATAGGTATACATTTTGAAATAGCATCACAGCATCATCATTATTCTCATCATCATCATCATAATAAAGATAAACACTTTTGCAGTGATAGTCATGCCACTTTTAAGTTGTACTATGGAAACAGCAGAGTAAATGACACTTGAAAAAGAAATCCCTTCACAGGCAGGCAGAAGCTCTGAGAATAAAAGTAAACATTTTGAACCACTCGGAAATTTTTATGAATCTGGACTTGAGACAAACACAAATAAGAAAATAGACTGTTGCAACAAAATCCTCAAGCTTATTCCAGGGGTAGTAAAAGGCTATTGAAAATTGTAAATTTATTCATAACTTTATTTAAAACAGCCAGGTACTTAGTTCCAAAATGGACCAGATAAACTGCTTATATTATTATTAAAGCCATTCAAAGTTTTCTTGGTTTTGCCCTCTCATCTGACCGATTCCTCTCTCACTTTCCTCTCTCTCTCTCTTGTGTTTTGGGGACAATAATTTTTCATTTCATCCAAAGAATTTCTCAGCTTTAGTTTAAACAAGCTTTATAATTTATTGACGTTCTGTGTAACTTTTAATGAGTTGCTTTTCTACATTTGATGGTGACATTGGAGCACAACAGATAATAATAAATTCCTGGAGAAGAAGAATACCAAATACCTACCCTGCTACCACCACCATGACAGTTTCATTCTTTTTTGCCCTTCTTATCCAATATTCTCTGTTTGTATGCCCGTTTGCCTTTTAAAATCTTCCACCACCACCAAACACGGCAGTTTGGCTAAGCAAATAAATAAATATAAATAGGCAAGAAAGGAAATGAGGAAGGAAGAGCAGCATAATGACAATAATAAAAAGTTCCCAATTTTCAAACTGAAGAAATTAATGGGGTTCGGGAGAGACCAAAAAACAGAGAGTACAGCATAGCAGCAGCAGCAATACTTGAAAAACATTATCTCATTTCATCTCTCTCTCTTTCCCTTTTATACTCTCATTCCTGCTGTTTTTCTACTGAAGAAGAAGAAGAGAGCCAGTGAGTAAATCACTATCACTAACTACATCACATGATTGCTCCCTTTTATAAAATAAATATCAAAAGCCAGCAAAACTAGTAGAGAGTATAGCGGCGTATTATAGATATTTGTAGGAGCAATGAATGAATGAATGAATGAGTGTGGAAAGTAAGTAGGAAAAACAGGAGAAAAAGAGATAAGGAGTCCATTAATGAGTACTACTAACTACACAATTTTACCCTTTATGAATATTCTTTTGGTATAAAATAGCTAGGTGCATAGATAAAAAAGTACAGTAGTGCAATGCAGTGTCGTCATTTTGTGCAATAGCTTATAATTTACTATGCAGAATATTATAGCTACACTGCAGTAGTAATGGTAATGGCAAAATGCAGGCGAGTAATTATCAGAAGGGGATCCTTCTCTCTGCTGCTTAAACAATGAAGAATATTAAGAAGAGATGAAGCATCAGAAAAGGACATTAAGGATTTTATTGAAGGAGAAGAAGGCAACAGAGAGAGGGAAGTTTATGAACCGAAGTGGACATATGGATTGGTAGATAATTAGTTTTTCCTCTTGGTATAAAGAGAGAATGTAGTATTAAAAAATGGAGAAAAAACAGAGAAAAGAGAGGAGTCCGGATGATGATAATAAGAAGAAAAAGGGGGATTGAATTTGTATTATCATTTATTACACACACTACTTAACTTCATAGAATGATAGGATGATCGTCATCAAGATCCAAGTCCACACAGGATGAAATGTATAGTTTTTTTAGAGAGATAAGCAGTGTTCCGCAAGGAATTTATAGAAAGAAAAAGGGTAAAAAAGTAGATAGTGTCTGTGCGGTGCAGTCACAGTGTCGTTGTCGTTCATTATCATTATTATTAGTAAAAGGATGAGCAGCCAGAAAGAAAAGAGTCATTTCTATTGATATTGTGCTTAAGCATAGAGTGCACAGTAGTGGCTTCCAACTTTTTTGGTCGTATACAATTTTCCCGGATGATAGTACACAAAAAATGCAAGTTTCATTTTATACCAACTAACTTGCCAAAAAATGTATTCCTAATTGTTAGACGTGCTGGTGATCATGGGGCTGCAATATGATGATGTAATATTAGTATTATGACTACATTTTTTACAGTGTGTTTAGTAGTGTGCATTACTGCATTATGCAAAGCAATTTGCTTGATTGGCTTGTGTGTGTTGATCATGATCATATTGTCAAGTTTTTTTTTGTATTTAGCCGCTGCTTCTTACAAGGTTTACTAATGATAATTAGTGCTTTGTAAAAAACCATGCTTTTTTCTCTCTGGGAAATGATCCGTTGATGATCTGATGATGATAGTATTAAAACCGGAGACAGTGAACTAATTCTGTCTTTAAGAAAACATTCAAGCTTGTAATAATGAACTCTGACTGAAAATTATGTCATAATGGACTAGTCATAAATAGTCACGGTTGCCGAATGGGTTAGAAGCACTGACCAGGATCAAGATCACCTTTTGCTTGATCATCATCATCAAGTTTAAGGTATTGGTGATGATGATGGTAGTTCAAACTTTTTTTCTTGTGGATCCTCCTATTTTATGTTTGGGCAGATTTGTGCTCAGTTTTATAGAGGTTTTGTCTGCCGCTATTTTTGCTATGTGCTGTCTGGCTGAGGTCTGGACACTGGAGTTTATATGAACGACTTCCGATTCCCTTCAAATTGATCATTTTCTTATACCTACCTGCTAATCCGCCCTCGTTGTGTTCCTAGCTGCTGCACTAGATTTTGGTATGAAAAGTATTTTCTAATGGCTGTATAGTGATACTAACGGCATTCAGCAGACAGAATACGCGATGGTTTTTGGTCTTCTTACCTTTCTTTTGTCTTTTATGTATGGGCGGTATATAATACACACGTACAAGTAGAGTATATAAATGTATCATGAATCATCCTCCTTCTATTTTGGTGGTGTTCATGCATACCTCCTTCCCTATTATCCGCACACACACACTCTCTTTTAACTTCTCTAAGACAAGTTAGAGTTTTCTAAGCAGCGCGGAATAATAAGAAGTGCACTTTGGGGAAATCAAGAAACCCGAAGAGGGCTCGGGCTCAATGAAGAGTTTCGTTAATTGTCTCTCCAATAAATATTTATTACTTCACTTTATTACCAGGAACCTTGTAATTTCCCAGAGTTTCGAAAGCTATTAAAATGCTGAAGAAATGGATGGGTGGTGGCGACAGACAGACAATATTGCACCATGCGCCATTACCAACCAGCCCAAAAAAATATTTCAAGGAAGGTTTTTAATGTAGAACAAGTTGAAAAAATATATAAAAGTCTTTTGGCTGTGCATAATAAAAAAGGGACCTGGCTTTTGTCTTTAGTAGTCTCTGCCCACGTTATTATTGGCGTTTTATAACTTTTTCATTTAACTCATTAAAACAGTGTGCTTTGGGATTGGGAACATACGCTTGTAATTTTTTTTGCATGTGTCCTTTAAGAAAATCTTTCAAGCCAAAACTTAGTATTTACAATAGCTTCCGCAGTAGTGCATTATATATTTGTATTCAAGTTCATCTAGTCAGATGAACCCAAATGCATCAAAAGTTTTTTTTAGCAGAAGAAGGTTTACTGACAGCCTAGCCAATTAATGTCCATGGAAAAAGGTACACAATGGGATAATATTAAGCAAGAGTAAAAATACACTAACGTGTGGTGCAATAACAACCCATCCATTTATTTTTACTGACTGGCTCTAGCCCTCTTACAAGAGATTTGTTTTGTCCGGTAAGAAAAGGCTGACAGGTTAGTGATCGATCAAAATGGC
The DNA here is from genome assembly GCA_029691765.1 of Entomobrya proxima. Lineage (NCBI taxonomy): Eukaryota > Metazoa > Arthropoda > Collembola > Entomobryomorpha > Entomobryidae > Entomobrya > Entomobrya proxima. The sequence continues at coordinate 8,682,498 of CM056173.1, forward strand.
GATGGTTTCCTTTTTCCTGTACAAGAAGAAGTAACAGGACAAAAATGTCTACAACGAAAATGCCTACGATGGAAATGCCCGCCACATGGATACGCATCAAATCAAATACTGCAGGCAGGTGGACAGAATTACTCCCGTTTCTAATATCAGTTACATTATTTAATCGAAATATGTCAGAGAATCTTTTTAAATTGGTTACTTGAAATTTATTATGTGTGCTTAGTAGCATTTAGTATGAAACTGTATTATATTCACACCCACACACTTTTAATACGACCAAAGGGTATTGTTTCCTAACAAGGTAAATTTGTTTTCGGTATAAAAGACTACCTTAGCAAATATAAAACAATAGCCTTTTGTTCCCAATTCTGCTGGTTTTTTAGCTTTGTTGGCAAACAGCCAAATTTTTAAAAATTTGCTCACACAAAAAGGTATAAAAGGCTGCCTCACACACAATATTTTTTAAACCGTTTAAAAATGATATTCATTGTCCACGATAACATCTCTCCTAAATGTTAAGTTTTAAACTGTCAAAACCGTTTTGTCTAGATATTTGTACTCGTCATTATGCAAGTGGTTATAAACTTTCAAACTTATATTGGCCTGTTATGACATTGACAGGAATTCTAACACGTGTATCAGAATCTTGTTTATTTAAAGTATTCTGTTTGAAATATTGATTTCTTACAAACTCCTGATTTAGTATAGACTCAAAACAGTTAATGTATTACCAATTTTTAAGTAAAACAAGTGGCTCCCAGCCTTTAAATTAAATAATTGGAAACATGACATTGATCATAATACAGTTTTTAAGTTAAAGTTTATGTAACCTTATCTCATAGCATTCTCAATATTAAGGACACTTATTGAGGCATTGATGGACATTCCAGTCGTGGGTATTTACGTTCCAGGAATTTCCGTCGTAGGCATTCCTACATGTAACTACAAGAAGCTCAAACAAAAACCCACAAATTTGTACGTGCACTCAATAATATATTGGTAGAATTTTTATTTTTCAAATTGTTCTTAAATGCTCACATCTTTTAAAATATTCTTAAAGTTGGCCCAATTTTTACTACATGCTCATTGTCCAAGCTATAAATACAATATACACTCCGCGTTTGTGTATTTGTTTAAAAGTATAAATCACATCTGAAACGGTGATTAATTGGTGGACATTAAAGAAACATCCGTCAAAGAGCTTTACCAAAATCTAACCTTTTCTTTAAGTCAGAAAGCTAATAAGCTCATATGTCAAACTGGCATTCTTTCCTGTCTAATAATTGACTGCTTTAATACAGCATCCAGCCTAATTTTCAATTGTCGGCAAAAAGTAAACAAGGTTGTGTATGATTGGGGCAAATTCTTCTTCATCGATCAGGCTCTAACATTAATTCACATTGAATAGCCAGCCAAATGCAATGCAATTTAATTGCTTTAGTGAATTTCATTCCCTGTCAGTTCAGCATTGATTATGTAAGGCAGAGGCAGGTGGCAGACAGGCAGCTAATAAATAAGGCTATTGTTTTTATTAACAATCTAGTAGTCTGACGTCTGTGAAGTAAATAAAGTGATTCATCACACGTTTGACAGGTTCGCTGTACAATCAATGCTCTGTTACTTTTGCCGATCAATCCTTGTAACTGTAACGTCATAAGCCGTACACGTCCCTTTTCTATTTTCGTTTTTGCCAAAAGCTAAAGCTGGAATAAGATCCGTTTCTTGCTACACTTTTAAAAATGCAGATGTTAGGAAAAAGGAAATAATCACTTGATTATTCATAACCGCATTTCCTACAAAATCAGACACGGATATCTCCTTGACTTTTTCAACTTTTCTTCGCACCACCAAATTTTCCTCCTTTCATATTTTTTTGATCATCCTTTTTTCCTTTGAGCCAAAGATCAAGAGACGTGAGAAACATAAAAGCACAGCAGAGTGTGTAGTACTTACTCTTCAAATCAACTATTACCACTCTAGAGTGCAGTGCAGTGTAGTGGGGTCGACAATCCTTCTTTTCATCATTTTCTCCTTCGTCTTCCTTCACCGATTCATTTTTTTCTCCACTGAGAGAAGTCATGTCGTCCTTCGTAGAAAAAAAAGAATGTTTTTATTTGAACGTGATCTTCAAGTAATGAGCACTAATGACTGGTACAACAACTCTCCACTTGACTGTCATTCTATTCACCGCTGCTCCTGCTGCTCCTTTTTTCAACCAATATCATAAAGAACGGCACAAAAACGAGTGGGTGTTCTATTCCTTGCCGATTTGATTTTCCCCTTGCAATCCAATGTCAAACTTGTCATCTGGTGCATCTCTAAGAAAAAACGTTACTCCCGTTAGTATGCTCACCGCCCCTTGCCCATCATCATCCTCTTTTTTCTTTATTAATCTTGTACGCATCATCCCATTGTACACTTGTATGAATCCAATACACACAATCAAAGAAAAACCGAGAAAAGGGTTTTTATCTTTTTTTAAAAAGCAGTTTTTCTTGCGGTCTATATTGCTGGTGTTGAGTTACCACTTCTGCCAGTTGAATAACTAATATCCTCCTTTTTCCTAAGTTTCAAGTGGTTATGCATATTATTTTCACCGAGAATCGGGGAAATTGATGCTTCTGCACTTGTTGAAAATTTACTATGCATGGTTATCAAAGGCTTTGATATCTTTAAAGAGAGTATACCACATTTTCTATGTTACGCATACTGATTTACTGATTTTTCGTTAAGAACGTCTACGACAACGACAACACTGTCAAACATAGTTATCTTTAAAAACTATCAAAGAATTTCTTTCATTGCTTTGGTCTCATTTTTAGTTTAGTTAGTATAGTATGCAGAATGCAGATGCACTAAGTTTATTATTATCATCGTGTTGAACATGATAGGAAACATGAATACGTGCCTGTCGGTCGCTGCTGTGCCGGTGGTATGCCGGGATGATTATGGTGGTGGCTGTGTAGATGAAGACGATCGTTATTATTATTACTTTTATTACTATTACCATTATCATTTGGAATTCATTACTATTTCGTCTGGTCCGTGCATAATTAAAAACATCTTGAACGACGAACGCAGCAGCCAGATTTTTTACAGATATGTCTCTATACATAATATTCACAAGCAAATTGAAACGGAGAGAGAGAGAGGACGGCAAAGGGGAAATATTTTTTTGATTATTGTGAAGATGTACTAGTGATGATAATAATAATAGGGCTATCATAATTCAGTAGTACAGTGGCACTACTGTTGATGTTGATACGGATGATGATGACATGATTATAGAAAAAAGAAGTGGAGTGAGTGAGCACACACAACAAAGTGTATGTACCTTGTGAGCAAGAAAAAATGTATAAAGCGCCGACGACTGTATATGAGGATGATGACGTTGTTGACATGGAAAATATTCTGGGATGATGATGATGGTGGTGGTAGCAATATGGTGATGATGAGTTTTGATGCTTATGATTATTGCTCTCATTATTTGTAAGCAAAGCGCTCTCTAATAATAATGACAGCCTAGCCTTTACTAATGGCGGCATACAGGGTTTTTAAAAACAGCACAGAGAAAAAACGCAGACAAAAGACAATAATGCAATGTATTCATCGACTAATACACCAAGTCAATCATACAGAGAACGTGTGGGAAACGCAAAAAAAGATTTGATTTCAGAGACATTCTTCCCCATCATCGGCGCCCGAATATATGCACAAGGATTGCAATCAGTGCAAAAAAAAGCTAAGGATGATGATGATGGAATGTACATAGGCTTAGAAAATGAGTTTAAAAAGCTTTTTGAAGAAATAATCACTGTATCGGTTTTTACGAGGCCATATTATGGCCCCATAATCACTAGAATTGGGGAAATTATTTCCTTTTTTAAAATCTATTATCGTGCTCATGCATCATCCTCCAACATTGCTGCTCTTCTTACTGCTTTACTGTCATTATTACTCTAGGTTATTGCTTCCAAATGCCCCTATATAGAAAAATTCTACTGTGTGATGCACACTTGACAAGCAATTGCATTGCTCTGGAGTGCAAGAAAAAATGAGAGATTTCTGTATCTGTATATTATTTGATCGTGTGTGCATACAAGGGGAAGAATCTAATTGCTCATAATTGGATCTCCGCTGTAATCATGTTCTTTGGCATCTTCCCTGTGCCCTTTTTCTTTCCGAAAAAAGGATGCCGACGTGCATCATCACAGACAAAATATCACTCTCTCAGTGTCCGTCAAAGAGTAACAAAAAAACGTGTGTCTCTTTAAATCCCAATGCATTTCTAGTCTTGTCTTGTTTTTTTATTCACTGGCTTTTTCTCCTCAAATGTAACACTTTACATCGTCTCATTGGGAGAAATTTAATATAATCACTTGCTATATTATTATTGCCACTGACAACCCTTTGACTATTTTTGCGTGTGGATGGATATCTATTACCAAAGTGTATTGACAATTATGAAAAAAGCATGACAAAATTTTGAAAAATGAAAGAAACGCTTTGATTTGTTAATGGGAATGGATGAAGTTGTAGACTACTTGTTCCTTCGTTCCATTCCACTTGTTCTTCTTCAAGGCATCAAAGACCATGCAGTGATCACAATCATCCCACATTGATGATGATGGTGGAGATGATGAAGTACACACTTGAAAACGAAATAAATACTCTTCTGTTTTGCTTTTAATGACGAGGTTGTTACGTATGGAATGGAGACATGAAATAAATAATATTCCAACGGTATAGAGCGTTACGGTTTAATAGTTTTGGAAGAGTGATCATCATCAACATCATCCAGTCGTCAACATTTTTATCTCTCAGCATATATTTTTTCGGTTTCGGATTATAACCTATAATAAAAAGCTTGTAGAAATGCAGTGACAGTCATGCACTAATAACAGCCCAGTAGAAAATGGATACTTTAAATATTATCTGTAAAACCGACTTGTCGACTACTACTGCTGTTCCGCATGTTACAAAAAACCTTATGAACTTATCAATGAGCAATACCCGCTTGATGTTTTGACAGACAAACAGCAAAAACTTTTTAAGTGTTACCCAAATTATATAAGAGAGTATATCTAGTTGTAAATAGTGATAATGATTCGTTTAACATTTTTCACTCGTTTTTCGTTCGTCAGTAAAGCACATATAGCCACTTCAGAGAGTTTCAATCATTTCCATTTAAAGTTCTGTGCAAAGAGAAAACGATCTCTTTAAAAATGAAAGAGATACTTTGAAACTGCGTGAAAACTGATACTTTTTCAGAAGAAAAAAAAGGATCGTCTCTGTGTAATGTACTGTGTAGTAAAAGATCAAACAGTTATTCTAATAAAATGATAAGTGCGCGCGACTCTCTCTCTCTCTCTGTTTATTTGTTTGTGACAATGATAACCATTCATAAGAGTAAAAAAATCTCTAAAAAAATTATGGCAAAGCTATTACTATTTTATATACCACATGGCATACTATTTTTTAGATGTATGTTCTTCTCCAAAAACCGTTTTATTCTCTGCAGGTAGCCCAGATGAGTTGTTGAAATGGTCCGTCTGTCTCTCTGCTTGTAATAACGATTTTTATCATATCAGATTATTATTGCCACGTACAAGACCAAACATTTTGTGTATTTATTTATATTACAGGATTGCATGATACTCATTTTTTCTTCAAAAATTGCTCTTTTTTTGGTTTATCATCACTTAGCACTCTAAGCAGGCATTTCTAAAAACAGACGACACAACAACGGGGAATATGCCATTTAAAGGAAAATATGGCCCATTATTCTTTAAAAAATACTTTTTTCAGATAAAAACCACTACAACCCTTTGATTTTCTATTTTTACCAAAGAATTTCCAACTTCTAATAATATCACAGGTAGGTAGATAGCTATTATGGCATTGAACCAACAAAAGATATGATTTTGATTGGAGATTATCACGACAACTTGTCTAGAGCCACCCAAAAACCCAGAGAGAATCTCCTATTTCCTAACCAAAAATAAAAACCTTGAAACCTGAACACATTTTTTTCTGGCAATATTGCGTGGTTATTTTATTTCTTTGATTTGATTCCCATACAAAAAAAAACTGGACATTGTGTGCAATGAGCCATTGAAATAAGAATAGCGTTTATCATTCCATCCATTTTTTTCTATTCTGGTTCTGATTCTGATCCAAGCAAAAAAATTATAATAAGTTGGTGTACTCCTCTCTCTTCTTTAAGTTATTTTCCATTTTTTCTTTCAACTGCGAACACCCCCGCTGATAATTTTATACCGTGTCCAACAGAGGAAATGTGATATTAACAGAAAGAGTGAGAGAGAGAGAGACAAGAAAAAAAAGTAAGAATTCCATCGTCCTCTTGCGATGGCAAGAAAATCTAAATGTTGAAATAAATATCTTGACAAAAAATCTGATTGAATAAAAGCCCATTTTCTGGTAATATATTGTACTTCCATTCTCCATCTCTCTCAGTATTAAAATGTGGGCAACTCTCCCTCTAACAAAGTGTCTCAAACCTGTCCTTTCTGTCTGCTTTCGGATGATTTGTGGAGATTTGTTTGTTTTTTCCTTGTCTTCCATCTTCTCCCTTTTTTCTAATACATTCTTACATATTGTCATGCTTTACTACATAAGCTCACGTCTTTCTCATTCTGATAGGATTGCAATCCACATGGGATGGCATATATGCTGCTTGGTCAAACTGGACAAAAAATGTCATGGTAATAGAGGTCAGTTTAACATGCATTGATGATAGTAGGCACAGGGGCATTACAAATTCCAATCCAAGCCTCCAAGCACCACAAAAAAACTTATTTTGACCAGGCTTCTGTCTTTTTACCAAAAAATAGGGAGTTCTTGTCTCTGTCTCATGCGTGGTAACTAAAAACTGTACTGTAGTATGTCACCCAGAAAAAAAAGAGTGATTTCCTTTCCTTCCATCTTTCTGTTTCCTCCTTGTGTCCACTGTCTTTTAGATGTAAACGAGGGTCATCGCAAAGGATACAAGTCATCTTGTCGTATTTATCAAAACTTTGTCGGATTCAGGAACAAGTCGCCAGTTTGAGACATTTCCAATCTGCCTGCTATCATTTAAAAAGAAATAAAGCATCAGGGAATTTGACAGGGTTTCCTGAAAATTTTCTACCCTTTTTCAAAAGAACGATATGCACTGCCATTTCCTAGCAGCTCAGTAATAGCATATTGTTTTCCTGAAACGGAACCAAATTGACGATTTATCTGCCACTTAAGGGAACGTCATTCTTTCCTTCATGTTCATAGCAAATAGTTTAGCAAAGCAAAAAAATATGTAAAGCCCTCTGAAACCAATACCACGCACTTGTCCTCATCTCTTGCTTCCTTCTCTTGTGTGTCATTGGACTCGGTGGACATGCATGTGGTCTCTGGTCATTGTTTCCTTGATTTGCATGAAATTGCATTTTCCTTTCTTTTCCTTCATCTTTTCACAATCCTTTTTCTTCTCTCCACACTTTGCAATTTCAATAAAATACAACGTGATACCCATACACCCTAACCAACACATTCCACTTTACTGGTACTGGTTGGCAGATCTATCTCTGACTCTGAATTTTCCCGTTCAGTTTATCAAGTTGACAGACAGACTTTTTTCCGTTTTGTTGACAGGAGGCCTCTATCTTGTAGGATTTCGACGTAAATCATGATCACCACCAGAGAAACTCAGACGGAGAGTTTCCATTATCATTTTTTCCACTGGGGATATTCAAAACAGCTTCAGAAAAGTGATGACCAGTTCCCCTTAAAAAATTTTCAGGCTTTCAATTGAAAATGCTGCATATTATTAGATTTTCCTGCAGTGTGCTTTAGTGTCCACTTGCCATATTATTCGCCGCACAGCTAATAAATTCCTTAATAACGCGAGAGCGTGTCAATTGAAGAATCCAATTTTTATTGATCCTTTCACTGGCCCATAAATAATATTTTTATGGCTGCTGTAAATACAAAAAAAACGCCAAATCTTTTCTTGTTCGTTCCGCCGTTGTTGTGTTATCCTTCCTTCTTCGGTATGATGTTGCTCTATCATCATCATCTATGTATGTCGGGTGGTCGGTCATCCGTTTCTTCTGTGTGTTGTTATGCTTGTCCGTACACAAAACAGAGTAAAGTTATTAGAAAGGATAAACCAGCATAAATAACGTACACACACAAACATTCATAATCACTTGATGATTAGACCAAGATTATGACAAATGTCTGCAGTGCATTATTTCTCCTTCAATTTAAGTAGATTCTCACACAGGCTTGCATGCATGCATTCAAAACTTCAGTATTTCCATAATAATCAAAGGCATATTGCCGTCTTCTGCTGAACAGCTTCAACAGTTAGTTAACACTTGAGCATCCTCATCCACAGTTTAGAAGCTTTGTAGTGACCAAAAAGATTTCAAGTTTAAATTTTCCTTGACAATAAGCCAAAAGCATATCTGAGCATTAAAGCCAATCTTTCTTGCCGTTTGCATGTAATCCCGCTTATTGGAACTAATCGATGAAATATTGGTAGAAATTATGATTCAGATGAGATCACAGGGGGGCCCACCGAGAACAGCCAACAGCCATTCCATTATATTGAGTACCTACTTGCCTATGGCCTATATGCCTGGTTGTATGTTCAATTTCAATGTAAAAATCAAATCATCAAAAAAGTTTGGTTTTTTCCCTACCGTATCATCATCATCCCCATCATCATTTCTTATTGTCCGCAATAGCGTTCTGAAGCTTACTTCTTACATGCAGCCTTAAAACCATTAAAACGAAACAAATATGCAGTCATTGTGTCGCAAAATCTTTAATATTTTTCCTACCTCCTCATAAATTTGCAATGAAAAAAGGGTACTGAATAGCCCGTTTACATGCAACAACCGTTGGCAAAAATTTTGGGTAGTGCAGTCATCCTGTCGCCAATCCGCCAAATAAGGCTCGCCCTCTTTTCAAACAAAGCCTACAAGAAAACCGGTAAACTGCTGGCAAGACAATGTTGTTTAAACACTATAAATAATAAGCACACATTTCAAATCATCCGTAAAAATAGCTCATAAAATATAATACTGTCCTTGTGTCCTTAGTCCGTGTGCTACCCACAAAAAATAAAAACGTTTTATTTTCAAGGTACTCAAATACTCAATATTCTTTCCCACTTGCAAAAAAACCAAATCGTAAAAATGTCTCCTTGTTTACACACAAATCACATAATAGCCAAAATTTTCTGCTAAAGTTTATGCCAATACACCGCATTATTAAGGTTCACGTTAGTGTACCTTTACTCCTATCATCTTGATGTGTCTGGACGTTCCTCCGTCCGTAAGCACGATAACTCCTCAACCGTTTGTCCTATTCCAATTCTGTTTTCAGTTATCAATAGCTACACCTCTTGCGACGATCCCTATTGATTTTCAGGTCAATCCGATAACCTGAAGGTACCCAAAAAGTACCTTTTCTTAAGTAGTCTTTTTTGCTGCATTTAAACGCCAGAAGACTACAGCATTTTTACTACCGACATGGTAATAATACCAAATATCAGAAATTGGTCCTTTAAGGTACCTAACATGCAATTAAAGGTAACCAAGGTTACCCACATGCAATCAAAGGTAACCAAGGTTACCCACATGCAATCAAAGGTAACCAAAGGTACCCACATGCAATCAAAGGTAACCAAAGGTACCCACATGCAATCAAAGGTAACCAAAGGTACCCACATGCAATCAAAGGTAACCAAAGGTACCCACATGCAATCAAAGGTAACCAAAGGTACCCATCAGCAATTAAGGTTACCCACATGCAGTTAAAGGTAACCGAGGGTACCCATCAGCAATTACGGTTATCCACATGCAATTAAAGGTAACCAAAGGTATCCATCAGCAATTAAGGTTACTCACATGCAATTAAAGGTAACCAAAGGTACCCATCTGCAATTAAGGTTACCCACATGCAGTTAAAGGTAACCAAAGGTATCCATCAGCAATTAAGGTTACCTACATGCAATTCCAGAAGTAAAATCAACTTTGGGGTAAAATATCTCGAAGCTTCCAGAAGTTCAATCAGTATTGTGATATTATATCTTGCAGCTTCGAGAAGTAAAATCGGCAATAGGTATCTGGTTGCTTACGCGTGAACCTTTCTTCAAGCTTACATAGGGTTTATTTTATGACACTTTGTTATTGTGTGTACCCAGTGCCCATTCTCCCCACAAAGTGTTTTGCAAGTTTTAAGTCTCCCGAAGGGAAAAGCCAACAAATAAAAATCTCTATTTTTTATGCTAGTATCTTGTGCGCCACATAAAGGATTGTTTTTACCTACCTTTTTTGTTATTTTTTGCTCACTCCCTTTTTTTCCAATGAGCTTCCAACAAGTTGGCATTTATTTGCAAACTTTTTTTGCCTAGACACCAGCACAATAAAAAACCTTCTAGAAGAATTGGACATCAACGGAAAGAAAATGAAAATTGGGAAAAGGCAAAAAATAGAAACGTGAGAAATATTTTCATTCATTTACCTTTTTGGTTATGATAGCAGCGAAGTTGCTCTGCTGCTGTTTGAAAATTTTTGCCATGTTTACGTAGAGCTTTCTTAAAAAGCATTTTTTATTTGTAAATAAAATGCATACAGCAAACATGCCAAAATATACACAAATTTCTGTATTCATTATTAATCTTATTTTGTTGGCCAAAAGTTGACACATTAATCTTTCGTGCATCGGTTGCTCAACTGTGCGGAGAAATCGGAAAGGGAGTACACATTCCAAAATAAATAAAACGTGTGCATTCCAAACACCACCACCACTGCTTTCCCTCCTTCCAAACAGAAAAAAATGGTGTAGAGATGCACACGTTTACATTTATTTATACAAGATATATTGGATACTTCTATTTTCTCCTTTCCTTTTTTAGCTTGTTTGCAGGGTTTGCATGCATCATTCATTTCACAATGATTTATTTCTTTCCATATTTCTCCCATTCCTTCTCCACATTTTTACCGTTTATATTTTTTCCCTTTCATTTTCCTCACTGCTGCTTCTCATTTTCCGCATCACCCCAAAAAACAACTTTAACAACACATCAACATCCAAAATAAAAATGTGAATATTCTAAACAGAATCTTATTTCATTTCTACTGAATTGGGATTTTAACACTAATTTTGTGAAAAATTAAGCTGTTTGCACCACCAAACGTATATGCAAATCAATAAAAACGTAGTAAAGTACCTTAAAATACAGTTCGGTAGTATACCCACCAGCCACAAAGTTGTACCTGACTGTTGCCGGAGTTTAATACGTGCTTTGCTACTTATTTGCCGTAAAACTATACTCGCATTATGAATTTAGATATAGGCAGATATGGATTTTTTTATTACAAAAAATCTTTTTATCGCATCTTTTCTCCCGTTTTCATTATCATTCCTTCATCAGCACTTCCAAAAAGCGATTAAAAAGTACAAGCACTTAACTTGGAGCATTTTAATTTTTTATTGCTTTTTCTGCTTCTCGCATGTACATAGTACCACGTTGGCAAGAGAGCGTTGCTCATTGCATGTTAATTTTTTAATGCAAAGCTAAAAAACTTTTCTACATTCGATTCCTCTCTACAGCATAGCAGTAATAATAAGTAAACAATTGACTGAATACTGAAGCGCTAGCGTATTAAATCAAAAACAGTAATTTTCTCAAAAGCGTGTAAAAACCGCGCGCGATTAACTATCAACTTTGCTGGAAGGCCTTTTCTTAAGAAATACAGGTAATAATTGTACTCTTAAGCGATGTACAATGAGCACGTAGATTCTAGCTAAAGCTCTGTGTTCAATGTTCAAACTTTTTAAACAAAAGACAATAATGTGTGCTACATTATTTATGCCGTCTGCTGTCTGCCTCCTGCCTGTTCTCTTCTTGAAAAACAAAACACTTCGTAAACTTTTAAATGTAAAGTGATAGCTTATATTTCAGTGATCTTCGGCATGATCATTTTTTCATGTATGTGTTTATTTATTGCACATAATATGCTAATACACATATTTTCCACTTCATTCTTAGTCATTTCATTCCTTTTCTTATTGTTATTACCTTTTAGTCAGTGTGACTCAGGCATCAATGTGTGTTCCGTGCCAAGCATGTTAAATCTCCTCTGTCACCATCTTACTAGCTCATCAATGAAAAAATCCCCGAGTCAGTGCATTTTATCTGTCAAAATATTTATGTGGCTGTCTGTAAGTTTTTGCAATTTTAAAACGAAGTCTAAATACTCCGCCTGTCTATATATCGCCTGTTTGTCATCCATCACTAATATCTTTGCTGTGTGCTGCAGGCACTTGATAGCACAACAGCGCTACTTAAAACATTTTTTGTGAAAAATATTAGTAATCGTGTTTATTAGTAATTGTGGTAAAACGAACTTTTAAATGAGCACACCACACTTGCATGCTAATTACCTTAAGCCTTTACCTATTTTTTGTACAAAAAACGCATAAAAATAGTTGGTGCTATAGTCTCCAAACCTCTGAAAATTTTCATCTATTTTCATAACTTCTTTTTTATCGTTTTTATTACTCCGTTCATATTGCATTTTTTAGCAAGTACCCACGAATTTATTATTTATTACAGAGATGCTGTGAAAATGTTGTGAAAAATGTTTAAAAGTATTATTATTTTTGTTGGTTGATGTCTTCATATTGCTTTATTCATTTTATCTTGTAGTAACTATAAAATGCTATTGGAATGGCTTTCTGCAGTTAAATGGCGCAATTTACACTCAATCAATAAAAGAATATATGTGGCGTGCTAAAAGCAGCCGCAAAATCGGTAGAATATAACAGTTTAGTTTGTTCAATCCCAATATTTGCTGCGTCTTCCGCACTGGAATAAAATTCTCTGTTATTTTATCCACCCACCAAACCCACCACCACACCAACAGCAGCACCATACCACCAGAACAAGGCAATAAGAAAAGTAATACGCTAAACTTGACTAGACAACAAAGATGTTTTTATATCTCGTTAGCTGTCGACATTTATGAGGTTCGTGTGCAAGATAATTTAAAACTTGAGCTTTGGCTTCTTCTTCTTCATCTTCTTCCTTCTTCTTCTCTGCTCATCTAATATTTTTCGTGTGGTAGAAGCTATAGAAGAAGCTCCCGCAGAAAATATTTTGAAAGACGGTTGCAGCAGCAAGCAAGGTTATCAAATTCTTATAAGCACAGCAGCCATAATAATATATTGCATTGGGTGTTGCTGATGGGTAGTGCGAGCAAAACAGGCAGTAAAACTCCAAGAAAAACTTATGAAACGAAACCGGAGTGCGAAAGAATATAAAATAAAACAGGCTTTTGGCTTGGGTTGCAGGTGGTGGCGGTGGTGGTGGCATCACCCCACCAGAGAGAAAAACTAGTAGTATATTATCTATAATGTATAGAAAATCACCTTCTATCCCCGTAAAAACTGACTTTACAGCTTTTTGATACTTTCTCCACCACCACCACTGCTGAAAAAATAAGAAAAAATCATATAAAAGGTGTATGGAAAAAGGGATCATTGAAGCAGCTCATCTTCTGCTTCCTGAAAAAAGTAAACAGGCAAGTTACAAGTAAACTTGTATAAAAGTAAGTAAATGGAGCCATTTGCTCCAGCTCTACTTTATTCCTGGCTTCAACCTGAAAACGATCAAGTCAAAAATAGCTAGCTAGAAAATAATATGATGATCTGTGAGTGTGTGTGGAAGGAAATAACAGCTTGTGTGCCAAAGCTCTATGCGTATAATATATTTTTCCCCTAGCTTACTTTCTCCCTTTGATTTCTACCCATTTCAGTATGTCAGCGGTGGTGGTGGTGCCGAGGCAGAAACTGATTCTGTGTAACACCTTGTTTGTCTATGTACCTTTAGAGAAAATCTCCCTTTCCCTTTCTTTTTGTATGTCATAAAGAACTTTATAAGGAATAATATTAGTTTTACCTACAGCTTTGCTCACTGATCATTTTCAGCCTCATATTATCCCATAACTTAGTAGACATGCTAACTTTGCTAACTGAGCTTGTTAGAAGAGCAATAGATATACTTTCCTAGTCTAGTCATTACTTACCCATAGATTGGCCTGCCTTTTGTTTTCTTTTTATATTAAATTTTTCTTACGTGTAGCAACAATCATTTCCCGTTTTATCTGCGGCTATATTGTCTTCCGAGGATTAGCCAGTTACTTTGGTCCATTATTGCACCGCTTCCATATCATCAAAGCGCTTTATACCTTCTCACTTATTTCTCGTGGGAGATTGAGCCAAATCCGGAACCAATCACTAAATAATGATCAGGCAAACAAACACAGAGATTGCTACTGCTACTGAAATTTTAAGGTGTGATCCACAGATCATATATTTTTACACAATTTTCCCCACAGAAAACCTAAGCTATCATTATTATATTTACCTTTAAAGGTATTATTTATTCTGCTGCATTATTAATCCATAAAGAATCCAAAAATTGTTTCCACCTTTTTTTACTCATCCAATTTGCGTTGAAAGTACAAAAGGTGAAAATTTACAAAAAGATTGGAATGGGGTGGGAATATGATAACCTCGGCTTGATATATAATACCAATAAATACAAACAAAAGATAATAGTACGTAGCCACGAAAGCTGTCTATTCATTCTATGATTTTCTCCGTAAATAAAAAAGGAATACAATAGACTTTGTGCGTGTTATACACGATCCCTTTTATTGAAAGTTATTATTTGCGTAATAATGCTTTTGTAAAGGAAACTATACGGTTTTAGGTTAAAAATTGGCGGTGATCATAACGCCTACATCCATGCATTTGTAAAAGTATATCTATTTTGCACCTTTGAGCTATTCCTTAAAAACCAGACCAGCAACCGCTGCTACTTACTACTCAACTGTAAATAAACTTGGAAAAGAAAGCAAATCTCCGGAGTAATAAAAAAAGCTGATATTGCGGGCGGTGTCCTCATGCATGCATGTCTTTCTTTTTTTCTTCTTAAATCCCTCAGCTATTAGTCCGGTCACTTTAGTAATGTGCGTGTGGTTCCATTCCACCTCACCCTATCAACTTATCATGAAAATTTTCTCCTACTTTTTTTGTCATTTCTTTTCTCCTGCTTTTATTTTTATTTGAATTTGAGATCAAAACCAAGAACCCAGCACACTTTTATTTTTACGGAGAGCATCTCTCTGACCACAAAACTGGGATCACATTGCATGACCATCCCAATTCCTATTCCGATGACATGACATGAGCTTCGTTTCACCCTGGTGCTTCTTCTTGTGTGTATTTTCCTGACCGCATTATCAATCCGCAGTTTAGCATTTTATTTTCCTTGGTTGGTATATACCTCGTCGTATCCTTTTTTATCGGACACCACAGACCCATATTTGCCATTATCAACCAATTCCCTTTTCTTTCCTGTCTTCGTGTTTGTTTCTACCTCCTCCTTCTCATCTTTATCCTCTTTTTGATTATGACTTTACTTTTTTCACAGAGAGAAAGAAAGTGAGTAGAGCAATAAGAGTAGAAAAAAATCACTAGAGAAATAGAGAAGAAAAAAGTCTTAATTCTAGTCTGCTGTACTGTTGTACTGTCATGGCAAAATGGTAAGACGGACCCACATAAACATTTCTTTTTATGGTAAATCGATGCCATATAGCGTGCTAGTATCATCACCATCACCCTGCTCATCATGACAACAGCAGACTCTATAATAAAAATACAACACGTTGTCTTCACAGAAAGAAAACCACAACAATTGTTTTCTCGGGTGTGTAGTAAGTAGCTTGCTGATGTGCACAGGACAACATGCCTCTCTCTCCGAAGATAAAAATGATTCCATTTTATTTCCATCTTATGTGAACTAAGAAAAAAATGTGATGACTGTTTATTAGACACGTAGATATATATACCTATACTAACAGCTAGTTTAGTTTGCTTGAACAAACTTGAGGCACAAGTCAATTGACTTGTAATTTTCATGAGGGAAGAAGCAGAGAGTCGCTTAAAATCCTTTTTGGAACAATTCCGATGTGTATTTTTATTTTTATTGTTTGATGCTTGCTCTCTAGCAATGATCTGGACTGACCATTCTTGTACATTTTTTTTTCTTTCAGAAAAGACACTATCTTCTTAGAGTCTACATTGTTATGTCCCCATTTGATGTGATGCTACCGTAATGGTATAAACTGTTTGGTAAGTAGAGTCTGCTTCCAAGATAACAATCCTGACTACTGCACCCAGAAGCTTATTGGTTGTTTGGGAAGACCAAAAGTGCAAAAATAAAGAAGAGCGAAGGATAGAGATGCACAACAAGTAACAAAAGTAAGTAGTATTTATATTCCCACTTTCCGCTTTACTGTATACGTTTGTTTCACTAAGATCATCAGAGAAAAAATCTCGTGCACAATTTTATTCGTCCACAGTTAACGGAACTTTATTGATGCAATATTATTCCACTAAGCTATTACACTCTCTCTCTCTCTATTTTGTTGGCTTGCCAGCTTATAAAAAAGGTCACTTTTCCAGATTTCATATCAGAAGCTTGTGTATCCCTCCTGCTTTTTTTCCAATATTGACCATTAATTAGTACAGCTGTGTTGATAGGTCTGCTCATAAAATCTCTCCAAGCCAAAAATAAAACTCTTAAGTAACCTTGGCCATAGCTTTTACTTTAGTTGCTTTATTTATGGTTGCACTTTCTTCCATTCTCTTTCTTTTTGTTGTTTCTATTGAAATTGAATCGAATTCTTGGAGAAGAGCACACACACCACCTACAGAAATCTGATAACTAGAGAGGCAAATAGAGTGGCTAATGGCTCTTTGAAAGAAAAAAAGGGCAATAATTATTACAGCCAGTAAAATAGAGCGGATAAATCAATGCATAAAATAGTATCATCATCCACCAAAAGCAGAAAATTGTGTTTATGTATTAATAATAATAACGATGATAAAATGAGATAACGATTTTTTGGAAACAGAGAGGAAAAAATAACATTATTATTATTTCTTTATATGTTTTTCCCCTTGACTCTTGGCAGAAGAGAGAGAGGGCCGGGGCCAGAGAGTAATGGGCACACATCTTGTGCTCTCTCTTTCTGTTTATTACACCACTTTCTATTCTCCGTAGTCTAAAAGTAGCCGTATATTTTTTTTTTGCTGCTAGAGGACAAGAAAAAAAATTGCTGAGGCCATAATCATATTATTACATAATGGTAAATATGATGGTGGTGGCAAGGCGATGATGATAAGGATATGAGGATGATGATACTACTTGGCTGATGGTGACGGCTTATATGGGAAAGTGATGTTATTATGATGACCATTGTGAAGGAGTAGGTGGGAGTATGTATCAGTGGTCAGTGGTGATTTCATTTATTCTCCCGTTGCCCCTTGTGCCATCACCATCATCATCCCGTTATAATATCAGTGTTAACCGTATTTCTGCTGTAGTGTAGTTCAGTGGTATTCTCTGAAGAAATCACATTATTATATGATCTAGACTCTACACTCTCAGCTTTTGCTTGTGTTTGTCAAATGCAAGGGAAGAAAAAGAGCAAGTCCATTAGAGGATGATAAAATGGATGAGATTGTGCGGCTACTCCCGCGTGACACTGAGAGAGCAAGCAAGGCAGGCAGACTGCTAAAGGAGGAAGAAAAACGGAAACAATTAGATAAATATATTATGTAATAATAATAACGACAATAACAAGACATGGTGGTGGTGGTGTTGGCGGTAGTGATATTTGATGATGATGATGGCATGTGTGTGCTTGTGTGTGCAAGTGTGCCAAGAAAAAGGAATGCAATGCATGTCGGGCTGTTTTGTACATTTTCTCTCTGGACTCCATCAGAACTCAGCATTATCATCATCCCAACAAGAAAATGTTTTGCTTGGCTGGCCTTTCTCTAGTAAACGCACAAACAGAGCTAATATAAAAATAGCTGAAAATCACAAAAATGACATTATCATTACCGTCACCACTCAGCACTACATACTGCAGTGGTACAAACTAGTATTGTTATTACTGCACTTGTTATTATTTTTGTTATTGTTATTATTACATGAAATGGTGTGGGCACAGATGTAGCGCATAACTTACACTGGCTAATGACAAGGATGACAAGAGTTATTGGGCTGGTCGGCCACACAATCTTGCGGATGTCATTTTTCCACTAGCCGATATTGCTACCGATTTGAGAATAAAAACTAAATTATGCGGCATTTTTTCAAGTGGCAAAGAAACTAAAGCGTTAAATAGCCTTGCCTTAAGTTCATTGTCATTGGGGTGTAGGTGGATTGTAGTAAATTTATGGAACATTATGCACACAAAAATTTTCAATCTTCTAATCCGCACGCAAGGGGAAGACTTAATGTTCCCTGATTATGCAATATTAGCAATGCATACAAAACACAAGTGGCCATGCTAAGATGATGATGATGCTCTTTGTAAACTACAGTAGCTATTATCTACCTTTTTTAAAAGAAAAAAAGCCCGAAAGCATCAGAGGAAAAAGTTCATATATTCAAAAATATTATTCCTGTTTTTTCCTTCTTCTTCTTCTCATCTCATTTCCTTGTGGTGGCATTAATTTTTAGCTGTGTATCTACTTGTGAGCATGATGATGATGATGGTGCTGGTGATGGTGATGAGCACGAGTTTAATGTTGTGAGTGAGCAGAGGGTAATGAGACTGTTGATGCGATGTAGTTTGTCAACCTATCGGCCCTCTTTTTTTCGTCTACTTGTGTCTCTCGTTTCATTTCACAACCGGCAACAGACTCAGCAGCCACTACTACAAGATGAGCTACTAGTTGCAAGTTTTTATTCGTTCCACCAAATTTTTTCTCATTACCTTTTTTTACCAGAGAGAGAAAGATGTAGATGGAGGAGATGAGGGGAATAAGCCAATTTGCTAAGAACAAGAGAAGAGCTTAAGCTTAAAAAAGTGTTTCTGAAAAAAATAAAAAGGAGAAAAAATCTTCATCTGAGAGAGATAGCGATGCTAGTAGTAAGGATGATGATGATGATGACGATTATGAGATGATGTGAGTTTTCTGAATGTATTTTCTCAGGCAGTGTGCACCACACCAGTGTATAGGGAACTGGGAAGGAGAGAAATGATATCATCATAGTTAATCTACTAGAATCTAATAATGGCGTGTATTTTTTCGGAGGTGAGCAGAAGAAAAAAAGTTGGTTTTAGGTAAAATAATATTTTCTCTCTGAATACTATATGAGCAATATCAGAATATTTTTTGCTTTCCCGTTGTCATTATCATTCTCATACGAGGTTTTAGCGCTTAAAGAGGTGGTGCTAATAAGAAGGTATATTCCGGGCTGGTTGAGCTGATAGTGGCTGATATGATAATGACGATGAGGGCGATGAGATGATGATGATGTTTCTGATGATGAACCATGTACTACTCTGGGGCTAGCAGGAATTAGTAACAACAGGAAAGGTTGAACAAGTAGTCATCATCATCGTCACCATCATCCTCTATCCCAAATTTTTTCGTGGTTTGTGCTGCTGGTATAAATATAGTAGAAAGAAAATTCAAAATATGCCAGCCGAAAAAAAATTGAGGACAGGAGAGAGAGGAGGACGACACACGGAGAGATGATGAAGATGATGATGATGATGGTGATGATACGGTTGATAATGAGAAATTTTCCTAAACTCCTAAAACTCATCTCGGATGCTCTTCTTTTTTCATATCTCTCTCTCTCTTTTTGGCTTTTTTTTTCTCTACCCAATAATAATAATAGCGTTATGTATACCATCAGCATAAAAAACGGTATAAAAAGCAAAGGCAAAAGTGTAGCAAGAACAGCCTCATTTCCTCTTCTTTCCATCTTCAAAAACTAAACTTGTCGAATAAAAAAATCCAGAGAGTGTGGTGGCAGTCCGCGCGGTGGTGGCTGTGTAGAGCTTGGTGGTTTGGTAAAATGTATCCATGCATGTGATGATGGAGAGGATGAGGGAATTTTTTAATATTTGCAAATTGCTCCTCTATTATATTCCATTATAAAAATTATTTCTCCTTCTAGTCAAAACTCCGGTATAGTGCACAGTGTTATAAGTACCAAGCTAAGTAACCATTCATGCAGTGAATGTATCGTTTATTGTCCTCCTATTACACACTTTTTTCAGGGAATATTTATTATTACTTTTTTATGAAAGATTTAGGTACACTTTTTTGCATAGAGCTGCTATATGAAAATGAAATGTATCAATATTACGTTAAAAGACAACGTATTATAATAACGGTAAAAAACCAACGACAAAAGCTTTCTGAAAAAAGCGGGTGGTTTTGTAAAAAAAAATTTAAAGGAATAACCCGTTTTTTGTCTTTTCTAAAAAATGCTCTCCATATCTCGGCTAAATAGAAAACTATGAAGGAGGCCGTGTGCTTTTTTTGGCTGTAGGCATTTTTCTGTGTAAAAAATGTGAAAACATTATTGAAATAGGAAATGGGAAAAAACATGTTTTGTTTCGGGGAAAATGGTAAACTATGTGTTTCGTGTCAATTGCCAAAAAAACTAGAAGAAATGACTGGTTTTTTAAACAACGTGAAGTGTTTTGTGGCCCTGGAATAATACAAAGTAGAAATCTAATTCAACCAGGTTGCTATTCAGTTTTCTTTGTTGGTGGTCGTCGTAGGTCTCGCAGTAGCAATGTCATCATCATCATAAGCACATACGTCTAACATGCACTTATTTTCTAAAAAGGTTACGTCATAATAAAAGGGGAGACAGTAAATTGAAATTATTGTAATGGAAGGGAAAGCCTCCAGCCAAATATCATATTTTGAGAATTGAAAAATTTTCTACGCAAAATGTTTTCACAGAAACTGTCGTATTGTCTTGTATAAAGAATAAACCACCCTTACACACCCGCACCCGTATATATCCTCACACAAGAATAATACAAGACAAATAAAGAGAGAAAGTCTAGAAAGCTGTCTAAATGGATTTAAATCTATTTTCTGGGCCTTTTGTGTTTATGCGCGCGTGGGTGTACCAAAAGTAGAATCAGAATGTGAACAACCGCAATATCTTTTTGGTTGACAGAATGCCCACTCAAATTTGTACCTTACAAGTCAGTACACACGTGTATACAAATTCAGCCTTTTGGCACCAAAATAATATCCATCTTTGGTAAATCTTTGGCTTGGGGACTTTCTCCAGACCCTATTCAGCATTTCTTTATGTTTGAATTTATAATCAGCTATTGTTGCGCACTCAGATTCTGAGAAAAATTGTGAGATTCGTCATACTCACTACTCATTATTATTATTAGTAGTATTTCTTTATATTCCCATTCATGTTTCTGACTGGTTGTCATTTGTTATCGCCACATGCTTTCCTGTTTGTATTGCCCAGTTTTTTGCTAACTGACAAGTTCTTGGCTTTGAGTTTGTGATTTTGACAAAAAATGTCTTAATATGCTTGGTCGGTCCCCCTTTCATTTTGTTTCTGTATTGTCCGTCGTTGTCGTCCTTTTGCTCTCCTTTTTTTCCACTGGTTTGATTTTGTCCTGCCACCTATCATCCTGCCACATTCTGTATTTTCTTCCCTGAAGTTTTCCTGGCAAATGTTTTGAATTGCTGTAAATTATAATGCTCTACACGAGTAAATATAAATATATGCATGCCAATCCCGTCTTTGACACATTCAACAAAGTAGAAAGAGAGGAAAAAAGTAAGAGTTTTGCCGGAAAAAAGGGAGAGCAGCAGAACTGCTTGGTGTTTAGAAATAATTTTTTGGACATGTCAAGAATATTCAGAGCGCATAGAAAAACACGGACGTTTTCTGCCTGAAAATATGCTTAAATCTAAGAAAATAACACAACCATTCGTCAACAAATCACCAGCAGAGATGCAAATTGTGTATGAATGAATGGTTATAAAGCTCTACGTTTATAAACTAGTCCACATCATCATCATCATCCACAAAAACAATTCGATACACAAGTGCATACAAAAAGTGTATGTAATTTTGGTTATTGGATTGATGGCCTTTTTCAAGAAAAACGAGAGCTGTACCAAGTATTTCTTTTTTGAGAGTTGAGTTGAATCTGTATTCAACATCAACTCATTTTTCATCCTTTCTTGCTATAATTTCTCTCTACCCTTTTGCTTCTCTGTTTACAAATAGGCTACTTTTCTGGAAACAAATGAATTGTTATAATAATAACAATAATAATAAGAACAATAAGCCTGCATGCATGTTCTTCATCTTTCTCTGTGCTTCATCTCCCCATATCATTACCCAAGTTATTGCACTTGTGTGCTACTCTCATTATTACGATTACTGATTATTACCACTTTGTACGTGTTTCTTAAGAAATATAACCAATATTCTACAGAGTCGCGTAGCAGAAGAATACCATGCATGTAGACTGTAGACAGGAAAAAAAACTCCGTTTTAAATAGTTGACTCTGTCTGTTAAGAAGTGTTTATACTTTACATTTTCATGTTAAGTAATAGCAAACAATAATAATAATCGTATTTTACTTGAAGAACAAAAAACTCTGTGCGCTGCTTTACTCCTGTCACTTTTTAAAAAATCCGAGAGTTTTTCTCTGAAGCTACCTTAAATGCTGCACTGCGCTGTGCTAATAGCAATATAGTCAGGAAAAAAATCCTGGCATGTACCTCATATCATCATCAAAGAATGCAAGGCATATGTACAGTGTGAGTAACCCGCGATTAAGAAGTTTCCATTTTTCCAAAATGTTACTAATTTCATATTACACTTTTTTGTACATTGCTAGAGCACAAGGATGAATGCATTTAACAGCTTCATTTTTAAAGATATTGTTTGGTGGATAAAGATGATGATGTGATTGAAATGCTCACAGAATAAAATGAGAGCTTTGATGTTTCTCTTGCAAGTGCATGGCGGCCCCTTTATATGGTGCAGAGCATAAGGGAAAATGTAGATGTCACCCGTTGTTCTATTACTGTTTGTGCGATTTTTGTCAGCTTCACAAACAAACAAAGCATATTACACATTTTTATATTAATCTAATAATTTGTTGTAGAATATGATGAGGTAACACAGCACATCTGTAACTTTTAGAGTGTAGGTGTGAATTTGAATTAAAAGCTAGGTTGAGAAATTATTTAACTATTTTATCGTTTTTTCAATCTGTATTTTTGTCAGTACCGTTTCTTCTTAACTGCTCTGTGAATATTAGCAAGAAATAAGTTATTTTTTGTACAAAATAGACAAGGCACTAAAAAGAGAGTGTAGGTGAGGATGATGACGACATGATGTACTTCTTTTGTTTTGGGGAATTTCCTTAAAATGTTAACTATTATTACGGTTTTGTTTGTGCTTCAGCAATTCATTTCTATTCATTAGCAACCAGTTCATAAGTAAAGTTGACGCCATGGCCATCAACTTTTTTTTCAATAAAGCACCCCAAAGCAGAGTTATGTTTGTCTTAAAAGCAGTGACTTTTTTCGGTAGGATAAAGGCGGAGGCGACCATAGATATATATTGCGGATTGTGTAATAATTGTGTGCATACCTATAAAACATACATTACGGGTCGTTAACTTGCATACAAAACTATGTTGCTCATAAAAACCAATTTCTTGTCAAAATTCAATCGCATTTCCTTGTAAACTGTATTACGCCCATGGTGATGATGATGATGATGTAGTTTCTAGGTGTTAACTAAGCAAAGAAGGAAAAAATGCATTGCATAACGTTCTTTGTTTTAGTTCTCCGGAGACTTATCGACCAGTGCACATACGTTACTTAAACTCCAAACAGAAAAATATTTCTAATGTGTAGGTGTTCTTCCTTTCGGTTTATCATGTAGTAAGTAGCAGCGTGCAAGTACATCACGTTTCCTTTTACAGTTATTATAAAAGGGCAAAGTCGTCAACAAAGCTTCGAGTGTGTAATGTTGCTGTTGATGATGATAAATCTCGGAGACGAGATACTCTGAGCATTGTTCTGTATTTTGTTCAGTTCCGTGTAGTTTTCACAGTTTTATTATTGCCTACTCCTTCTTTCTCTCTCTCCATGGATTTCACATTCATCTATATTTTAGATGGTTTATTTCAAAAGAATGAAATGAAATTAATAGCCAACAGCCATGGTAAACAGTAAAAAGAAGAATGAATCACATCGTCATCATCATCATCTCCATTCACATAGCATTGTCCTTGTGCTCTCCAAATGAACATAATAGATTCTCTCGGAAAAAAATTTGGTGCCATACTATACTGCCGTCAGTCAACCAAACTCTTTTATTTGTAACTAGACAAGTTTTCTACGCGCTTTCTGCTAATAAACAAGCACAAACCACTGGTTCTACAGTATTTGCCTATTATTTCTTCATCGTCTCCAGCACAAAAAATATATAAAATGTAAGAAAATTTTAAAGGGAAAAAAGGAAAGCAAATTACAATAAAATGCAAGAAAGCAAGCAAGCTTGAACTACATAGTCATGATCTTCAACTTATATGCACCATTTATTTGTATATTACAAAAAAGCAGCGCGCTAGCTCTGTATTCTATGATGCATTATAAATAAAATGATGGAAGGAAGGAAGCAACAAATTTCCCCATAAAGCAATCTTTCTATTTTTTCCTTTTCATTTTAAACTTCCACTCAATTCCTTTGCCATGATCATGATCATCATCATCCTCAAAAAAATAAAACACACTCCAAAGCTTCTCTTTTGTTTTATATTCTTTCTCTTTTATTTCTCTTCACATTTTTCCCCTGTTTTCACCCACACACCAAGTTCCCTATCACGATCATCATCGTCATCCACCACGCTTTTTCCAGAACAGAAGAACATAACTCCACGTGTGTTTGTCATTGTGTTTTTTTTTATTTTCTCTTGTTTCATACATATAGCCATTCATTTTTTATTATTTTTCCGTGCGGATCACATAATACATTTAATTACATGAAAAACTCCTTGATCTCATATCCTTGTCATCATCAACATCATCATTGACATCAACCACGGCAAATAATAGGATCATGATGATAATACTTGTGCATTCTTTTTCTCATCATCGTCATCATATATCCCCCGAAAAAGATCAAATTCGGATGAAGTAGCACAAAAAATGGGAGAAAGGTTGAAAGTTGAAACTTGAACTGAAATTAGTAAATAAAAGAGTGAAGCAGAAATACTATAAAGCACAGAGAGAGAAAAAAGGCTTTTAATTCCCATTTTCGATTATGTTTTGTATCTTGTTTGCTCTAATCTTGTCAATGACATAATATATAATACGAGATGAGCCACTAACTATACCCAAAGCCAAAACAGACAGAGAGAGCTAAAAACTCTCCCAGGAAAAAGGATTTTATTAGCAAAATGTCATTTGATACTGTTTATTTACCTTTTGGTAGCATGTTAGCGTAGAAAAACGGAGAACCATTTTTTTGTCTAAAAAATCAGCAAAAAAACGAGTGTGCACACACAAGTCCGTTACGAAAAATGCTGACATGTTAGCAATACATTATTTTGAACAGAAGTAAAAAATTAAAGAATTTAAAACATTTTTTTGCTTACTTTACCCAAAATATTGCGCTGCTGGATAACAAGTTTTTTTCTGTGCGGGTTAAAAAGGTGCAACCTTTTTTCCGATTTACTTTAAATGAGCAGCAGACTTTTAAGGTGACCTTGTGACATGCAGTGTTTGCTTCCATTTCAATTGTTGATTCCCGAAGCAACAACTGGTTTGGCTTTTTTTTGCTGTTCGGATCCACTCCAAAAAGTGCGGTGCGGTCTTGTTGTGCGGTTTTTTGTTGGGATTATAACCTTTTTTCTAAAAACTTGTACTCAAGGTTGGAAAAAAGGGGATCCTGGGTTTCTCTTTGGGTCTTTTTTTAAAAAGTGAATCCGATCTGCTTGTATTATTGGTTTGCTAACTGCCACACTGCCAAAATATTTCTCAGCGTTTGACATGTAATCATGTGATGACACGTCCCGTGGTGCTGTTCTGTTCGGTTTAAAATGAACAATCAATAAATATCAAAAACTGAACAAGTTTTTTGTGGTTTTACTTCAATTTTTTGCATTGTAACGTTATCCACATGGTTTCTTCCTAATTTCTACATTAGAAAACAGTAGAATCAGCAGGAAATCTGGCTTTAACAAACCACTTGAATATTTGAACACAAGCCTGTGTGCGTGTGTGTGTATGTTTACCCATTTCTCAAATGAATTAATTCCCATGAATACCCGAAAAATATACTATTATTACGTGGAGGTTAAAATCCCCTGTCCTTCAGTTACTTCCTGTTTCCCTCTTTCTCTCGAATCTCGTGTTTAGGAAATTTGTTCATCTCCAATTTTCTGGTTCTTTTCACGGGTTTGGCTAACAATGCGGCAGGTACTTGTTGTTTAGTGCTTTGTTATTTTATTGCTGCATTTTTTTTCAAACCAACAGGAATCACGTGTAAACCTACTAGCATTATGATTTTCCCTGTAGTTTAGTAGTAATCCTGATTAGTACTCTGTTTTCCTAAGCGTTGTGATCCTGTTTTCTCCTTCATCGCATCATCATCAACATCATCCAGTTTACTCGTCAGAGAGATCCGACTGAATCCCGGGTGTATTTCAGATACATGTTTTATGTGGTTTTCCTATAGCTATAAATTGGCCTTCACAAACAACCAGTGAGAGTAATGTTAAGCAGGAAACAGCCTTTTGTTTTCTGTAAGGCCAGTGTAAAAAGCTATGAGTTTTTGGACCAGCCAGCATGTTACATGATTTATTTTATCAAGTCAATCGCTAGTTCAGAGAATTGGCAAATTTAACTTTTCCAAGAAATAATCCATAACCGTTATGCCGAATGCCCGTTTGTAAAAAATTGTTCACACAGTTTCATTTCAGTTTCAATATTTTTTACTTATCACTTGAAAATCGCTTTGTCTGATGCTTAATTCATGCCATGTATTTAAAATGCAACAATTTGATTGATTTCTTTCTTTTATATTTTCCCATACTTTACAGCATAATAACTGTAATCAACTAATAATCAATCAATTCTTTCATCTTCTATTGGCAATACGCAATTCAGCTCATTTGAATATATTAAAAGTATGCTTCATTGCTCTCTACTATTATTTTGTCGCCTACTTATAAACTCACCATACAATGTAGATTATTCCAGTAAAAAATTGAGTTTCTACCTGGGAAACCATTTTTTTCTAAAAGTTCATCATCATCCAAGCTATATACAGCTAAGCATTACGTGAATAGTGATTAAAAATATGTACTTGTATATTATGCATCATGGTACATTTAGATACATTGTTTAGTTACCCCGGCCATGCATCTGTGTGTTGTCGCACCGCTTAAAAGAGTAAAAGTATTTATTAATGCATGCATATTAATAAGGTATGGATTTGCATACCTTCCCTCTCTCCTTCCTTTCCATTCATTTTTCATTCATTCTTCATCTCTCTCTCTCTCTCTGGCTGTATTACTCTGCTTCTGCTGATCACAATCACCACGTACATAATAAATAACAAAGTAAAGTATGTAAAAAAACTGAAAGAGTGAATGAATTGTTTCGTTTGCTTATAAAGCGCACAGAAGCAAAGGGGACAATTATGAATAAGCTTGAGAATGACTCTCCTTCATTTCATTTCAAAGTTTAAAATGAATATTTATAAAATTCTGTTTGATGCACTGCTACCTGTGTACATTCTACTTGAGAATCTACACACAGGCTTCTTTACTGATCAACTGAGATTATTTGTCTATTCAAGAATTAAAATTATTTCATTCATTTCTCTCGTCAGTGGATTTGATTTATTGGTAAAGCGGCTGCTGTATTATTGCAACAATTCCAACCACGTCAATAATAATTGCTTAAGAAGAAGAAAGAAATCATTTGATGATGATGATGATGATTTGCATAACACAACTGTATAATAATAAGTATAAAATAATGCTTTACAATCTGCATATTTATTCCAGAGAATTTTCTACTGACAAAAGTACAAACACAATAACAAAATAAACGGAAAAAGCGTATCAATCAAAGAATCGGAATAATGATCCTCATCATCATTATTATTTTTCTCCATCTTCTCCACCAGTCCGTATCCTTAGCGCAAAGGCATTATCCCTGTCACTTGTGTATTACCCTTAATAAATAACCATTTATTCTGCCTTATCCATTCAGTTTTCCAAGCTGATCATCAAAGACAGAATCGTAGTGTAGTGCGGAATTAAACAAAACAAAAAAATACATCTATATTGAAAGGGGAACTCTTGGAAAGCTTGTATCGGAATATTTTTTGGCATTATCACCACCACCGCCACAAGATGCAATACGTATTAGTAAAATGAAAAGAATAACTGTAGGATTTAATATATATCATCGTCATCCTCATTGCCATCACCACCATCATTCATCGGAATCCCTGGGAAAAAGGAAATGGGAATTACTGTTCTCCACCGCCACCATCGTTTGGTTTATTTGCATATGCATAATAAATACTCCTTCTTTCTTTCTACACAGCTACTATGCTACCATCATCATCCACACCAAGAGCATTTCATTTCATTACATTTCATCCATAACCGTTAAATAATATAACATTATGCATGCGGCGAAATGAGATGAAGAGAAAAAGAAAGAGAGTGACGATGAAGCATCATTGTAGTAGCAATAGCAGCGGTGGGGCTATATGTTGGATGATGATGATAATAATAACTTGGCTCTGAGCTTCTTGCTCATTTTTCCGTCTTCTTTTTTTCTCTCTCCCGGTTTTCTCTCCGCATCATCTGCTCCGCTTCTCAAAAATAAAATCCAGGACACAATGGCCCGGCTCCAATAATAATGATAACTCTCACTGGGAATCAGATTCATTTGGGCGTGCTAGTGCTTCTAGCTCAAGCTTGGCTGATGATGAAACAAAGTTTTAATAATAATGAAAAAATAAAAATAAATAAACAAGTGATATTTTCGGTTTGAAGCAAAATGGCTTTCTTTCTTGTTGGTGGAGAAATGATATGGCGCATTAGAATTTATTTCCTTTTTTGAGTATTATTATTCAAATGGATGATTTAAGTGCGGAGCGGAACGTCTTATGTTGCCATCCATGTTGGAGGAGAAGAAGGAAATGAGTGAGAAATCTAAATAGTAGGCGATTATCATTTGTGTTGGGTAGTCGTATATCGATAGGAAAAACAGCTTCATGAAAAATGCATAGCAATTTGTGTACATGGACCATGTAACATGGTTTCTATGGATTTGCACTCTACGCTTTTCTCTTACAAATGCGCTGGCTATTTCATTCATTTCATTCGGAGAATCTACATGTCTCTATTCTCCCAGCGGAATTCCTGCATAATTTAAACCAATCGGTAATCACAAAGCTCTGTTGCAATTTTAAACATAATCTGAATGAAACCTCCTCCGCTTCTCTGATGAATTGATTAAAACTAAAAACAAGTCAACTTGAAAGAAAATACATTATTTTCTAGAAAATATTGACAATAATGTTTTATCTTGCTTTTTATTCCAAAGTTATAAACAATTGAGCAGGGGCAAAAATAGAAAGGGGTGCCGTTATTCTCTCAAGAAGAAAAAGAACACCCAGACACACAAAAAGCACCACCGCGCTACTATCATCATCGCCACCCAACATCAAAACAATTGTGTGCCATTTTTATGATTACTTTTTGTGCTCACTTTTCACACAACTTATTTTTGCTTGGGTGCACCTTGTTCTCTCTCCCTGAAAAATTATATTTTCAGCATCAGAGCAACTTTCTTCTTCAAAAGAAAGAGATAGATAGATTATAGATAGTAAATGTTGCTTACAAAGTGAAAAGAACAGAGAGAAAGAAAAAGCCAACCAAGTGAAGGAATTAATAGATCGGAATAAAAACTCTGTCTCGTTGTTTTTTCCTCCTTGTTCACAATATTAATATTATCAACTTTCATAACTATGCTTTATAAGTATTTAAAATAGTGAAGAAACTATGAATATTATCATCATCACCACAAAAAATACCCAGTCAACTTTTTTATTACTTTTACACACACACACACACACATTCACTCCGATCGTAAGTGTTGAACGGAAAAGGAAAACAGTTTGAAAAGATTTTATACGTTTGCCATTCTTTCTATAAAATATCTGTTCTCCAGCTCATTTGCATACACTTCGCCATACCAACTCAGTAGTTGAGTATGATCATGATCATGGAATCATATTATTGCCTTTGTTGTCTCTTAAAAATATACGTGCATATCCACACACACACACGGTATTATTATTGCACACAAGACAAAAATAATATGGCCATGTAATAAAACTCCTTTGTACTATTCTAATGCATTGATTTGATTGATGATGATGATGATACTCCTGTCCACATAAAAAATCAATTTGACAGAAATACTACGCGTTCCATATTATACTGTTATGCTTAACGAGAAGATGTAGTATAGTTGGATGATGATGATGATAAAATGGACCAGAGGGGTAAAACGGGAAGACGGCCTCTGGGAACCCTTTTTCCTGTGTCGATAAAGTTATGATTTTACCACAGTGGATATTATAGGTATACACATGGTTTATTATAGATTTTGGCATGTTGCGCTTGTCACTTCACAGAAGAGATGTGCCAGTGTTAACCCTTTTTTCGGTTCTCCCTCTGATATTCTCCCTTCCCTGCTGCTATTTTGTATATATGAACACCTTTGCTTCATTGACAACTCAGGAAAATTTTTAGGGAAGAACAAAGAACCTTACACAAACATACCGATACATGATACTACACACATGCACACAAACGTATATAATGCACATATATTATCTACACACCTATTAATTCAAAAATGCCTGATTAATATGCAATATTGTTATTATTGTCATTCTCTTTCATTATTATTAGCTATGTTTTTAGAAATAAAATTTCTATGCATTTAATATGCACAGTTCAATTAAACCAAACAGTTCTATACAGTTTGGTTGTCATTTATACATTTTTTTTTGTTTGGTGCGATGGTGATTGTAAGTATTTTCAATGTTGCAGGTATGCAGTAGGATTTGCATGCACACACTTGAATAATAGAAATTTGAATACTTTGCATAAATTAATTTCTTTTGCGTTCTCATTCCCTCTGATTCATTCATTTAGACCGTGGATTCAAACGCTTGGTTCATTTATTTTGTTTTGTTGTGTAAGAAACTGAAGGAATCTATCCATTGATTCTTACCTAATTTATATGCACAACGGAACACAGACAGACAGAGAGAGTAGTGTTGTGTAACAATAACGGTATGTAAAAACTGGCAAAAAGGAAACTCTGAGTTTTCTGAAGCCTAATGGACAGAACAATGTGAGATTTGACTGATGCTCCAGCATAGCAGCCAGAGATTCGGAAAATGAATGAGGGGAATGGGTAGATATAAAATTCAAAAAGTAATAATAACTGCTCTAGGTGCATAATATGGATCTGCGGAGATGGATAAGATATTTATAGATAGATGGACATGTATATAAATATTAAGGGCAAGAGCTATACACTATAAAGCTTAATCAATAACTAACTGTGTAAGAGTATATAGCTCTCTCTCTCTTTCTGGTTGTAATATAAAATGCAGAGTTTCATTCCCTCTGGCATTCCGCGGAACAGAAAAGTAAAGAGGATGATGGAGAAATGGGAAAATTTTTGAATATGAAATGACATTAATATTTCATGCATTTATTTTAAGCTGTAAAACAGCAACGTGAATAGGCCAAGTCACAGCATCATCATCATCGTCATATTTTACACAGGAGTTTGTGATGTGATTGTGTGAAGAAGCGACACACACAGAAAAAGAAATAAGAGTTCAGTCACAGGTTGGCATTTGCTAAAAAAGCCAATGGAGAATTTTGTACAGCTATAAAACTGACTGGGTGACTGACAGGCTTTGATGATATTGTGTGCATAGTTCATTGGACAAAGGCGTCATCATTATCATCATCTCAGTTTTATTTGGCTGAGTGAAGGGAAAAAGGAATCAAAACGGAAAAGGAGTTGGAGGTGGTGCAAGCAGCGAAAAAAAAATTGGAGGAGAAATCGAGCTCCTTTTTCTCAACCTCTCAAGCTTCCTTCTTTCTCTGACGTTGTTTTGTTGGCAAAAGCAGGAAAGAATTAGAAATTTTCTACTTGTTCCTACTCTCTTTCTCTTTGGTTGTCTGATATCAAATCTGCATATCTAAAGGATTTCCCATAATTTATGCATGCATTTTAAACAGTAGCGCACACAGACAGACATCATCCTCTCGTCATCATCTCACAACTATCATATCCTTTTCCTCTTTTTATCCCTTGTGCTTTTCTTATAGGCTTTTAGACAAGAGTAGCAATATTGGCCATAATGCTTTTTGGTTTGACTGCCAAAGAGTTAAACAGACAGATAGATGATTTCTCTTTATTCCTATTTTCTTATATGGTGTATTCGCGTTTTCTTTGCTGGAAAATTTAGAAGAAGAATAATGGACTTGGTTTGGTTGCGGTGATGATGACTACGACGACGGCGGCGGTGGTTCTTCTCTGAAGATGCAATGAAATGAAAGCCAGGCCAGGAGTGATATTTTCCCTTCAATCCTCTTGTGTTTGGTTTTTTCAAGTCTTCTCAAGAGACGGAAGAGATGTGAAAAAGATAATGAAAAGGAGCGAGAGAAAATATATAGAAGCAGAGAAAAGAAAAGGGCGACAAGGATTGGGATGATGATGATAGTGTAACGTGGTGGTTGCCATAATACATTTAATTCTTTCCACTTTTCGGCACAAAATGCTCTTCACCCACTCACTCCTCTTGGGATTTTCCAATTGTCATTTGACAAGGCAAGTAGTAAAGAGAGAGAGAGAAATGACAAGTTTTTAGATAATGGATATTCTTCTTGTGAATTTCAAGTATTGCTGCTGATGTGGGATAGTGGTCGATGGCGACAAAAGTATTAAAAATATTTCTGAATCCATTTGGAATATTTCCAATATTGTCATTGCTCCATTTACTTGCATGGGAATGTTTGCATATTTGCATCTTTTCATCATCATCATCAATTCGGGTACACGACAGGGTCTTTGTACTTTTATGATATAACATGTAAACATTTTGTACTTTGCACTGATTGCATTACAGTTTAATCCTACCTTGTGGCGTTACTTAACAATTTCTCATCTTTCTTTTATAAATGATGATGCTGAGTGTCTAAAAATAATTAGCAAACTGACTTGGTTGGCATTTGGCATACCGTCTGATGTATAGATGGCACTGTTGACTTTGTTCCTGTACATCACCAAACTTGTCTTTGCCTGCTCAATACTTACTCCACTTTGCACAAAACTACACGCTCAGTGTTGAAAACCATTTTGTTCACTGTTTTATCATCTTCCATCATCAGTCCATATTACCTTTTTATTTGATGTGTTACCGTTCATGTTTTTTTTTACCAAAGTGATTATAATGATAATGCCATTGCTCCTTTTTGCTACCACGTTACCACCTACCACCATCATCACACTATTTCTATTCTCTGGTTTCTTCTTCTTGTACTTCTTCTCCTCCTCCTCCTCTCCTTTCATTTCTTTCATCATTCATTTTCTTTTTCCTTCTTCTGATCTGATCATGACGTCGAAGATTGCTTTTGCTTCGGCTTCTGAGGAGGATGACGATTATTATTACATCTACAAGCAATAATGCAGTGATGATTGCAATTGTGAGATTGTGTGTGATGATCATGCTGATCGTGAGAATCCAATTGCACGACAAACAATCCACCTTGCTTTCATTTCTGTCAAACCCTCCATCTTCTTCTTCTCATAGGCATATACACAAAATTGTATGCTTTACTTAAAAATATTTTGTGTGCATGCATGATATGCTGTGACAGGGATTTTAAGTTCCGCTGGCAATAATATATGCAATAGTAATCATCCCAGTAAAAAAATATTGTAATGATAACAATGATGAACATGATTGTGATGATGGTGATGATGACAAAAGGTTTTAACACGTTTTCCTTCCAACTAGTGTATAGAGAGATAGTGGTGTCGCGTACAATCATTCACACTGATAATGATCATGATTTTTATGACTATCTATTCACCTGTGCAGTGTAGAACATTTTTAATATTAAAAAATGTTTAAGGCTCTGAGAACGGAAGCTATGAAGAAGAAGAAGAAAACAAAATGCATAAGAGAGTGCATTCACATTTTGATTCCCATCATCATCATCGTCATCTCGTCGTTTTCATCATTATTTATTATTATTGCTACGATTATTTATCAAAAACACTTTAGAAAATTTAGTCATTGTTGCTGCTTGAATTGAACCGTTTTCCACGGTGTGAGTTGGTCGTTTTTCAGTGACGACAATGACAGTGTTTCTTATTCTAATGGGCCGGGATATAGTTTTACTGGCTTGTTCATCCTGGCCACGTCATCATCATCAGATTTTTGATCATCCTCATGTGATAGCATTATCTACCATTGCCTTTTTACAATAGAAAGATTACTATTATGCATTATTGGGAGTAACGTGGTAATTTTGTGCGGTTAGTTATGCATACACGCATAATATACTTGACTGACAAATAGTGTTTCGAAAATTCTTATACATTTTCTTTTATTTGTGTGTGTGCCTGCATGTATCATACTGATTGCAGTGGATGATGACACATGATGACAATTTCGTGGCAATGACATTAGTGGTGATTGGTAGCCATGAAATTAGAATCTTGAGTTTGTATTTTTACAAATCTTTGGATGGCTTGCTTCAGATTTTATCATCAGCATCCACATAATAATTACCCACAAAATAAATTGAGCAATGCAAAGGTTGATCACACAAACCACATTAGAAATTGTGGATACTCAACCAAAAATTATAGCATTTTCGTCCACTGAATACAAAAAATATACAGAGAGCAGTGGCCCCTTCTATAACAACAACTGCACTTAAAGCTAGAGAGGATTTTTAGCTCTAATGAATTAATGGCAACTTTTGGCAATTTTATTGTAAACGGTTCGTTTATTTTGTCGTTTGGCTTTGGTGGAAACAAAAAAAGTGTACGCTTTCAGTCATTAACTAGCAAATGGCAATACATTGGCTTAGCTATACTGTCTGATCAGTATCATCACAGCTTAATACCACCAAGTTGTTCCAAAGATGCTCTTATTTTTTCTTCAAATTAGCCACAAAATATATATTTTAGCCTTAAAGCTTAGACACCAAGTCAAAACAAAAAAATAAATGATGTTATTAATAACAGCACACAGTGTGGTAATAAATACATGTATGGTAAAAATACACAAGTGCGGAGAAAAAAGGGGAGAAAATTGGGCAAGCAACAGCAAGAAAATGTCCAGAGACGTAAGGAAGGAGGATGTCTTTGTTGTTAATTTTTTTTCTTCTTTGGTTGCCTGATTTTTGCTGCTTTGCTGGTTTAACTAACCACCCGTCCCCTCTCCGCAGCAACTTGCCTCATAGTCAGTGGCTCTTTCCTTTTAATCTGGTCAATGGTCAGTTTTTCCACTATAGATAATAATAGACAATGGCTTTGGTTGAGTGCACACTTCTGTTTCATCTTGACTGTCTCTTTGGTCTACAGATATATTTTTATGGGTATATATTGTGCATCTCCGATAATGCTACTTCAACCCACTCAAATTCTGTTTGCCCAATTACGCAACTGTTTGTTTTTGTCCTGCTCCTTGTCTTCTTTCGCGTAGGTAATAAAAATAATGACACGTAGCAATTATATATCTCTCTGGCCATTATATTCGGTTCAATAATAAAAATAGACTATTTTTTGGAGCATCAGATTTATCAACGTACATTAAGCGACATTAAAAAACAAGAGAACATAGACAATGGTGTGTAATGGTCACTATTGCTCGTTAAATTAACATTCTCAGCAGTTTGTTTGGTTTGCCACCTGCGGCATTCCCTTAAAAATATTTTTTTGATGCAATCAAGTCATTTTACACAGAGGACACAAGCCGCCTGTTTACAAAACGGAAGTTTACCCGTTACCATTTAAAAATAACCTGAACTTCAACTTGACTCTCAACTCATGCCTTGAACCATGATCATTGTCGTCCTCCCTCTTGTCATATCACCAGTTCAAATCTCCGACGCAGCTCATCATCTACACGCAGACCACAGCGTATAGTCATCGTCGGACAAGGCTCATGCTCCTTTTCTTCGTGCTCTTTCAGCTAATTTTTATTATTATAAGTGTGTATTTTCAAACATTGCTCATTGCTCTGCTCAGAGTAGACAATAAACGCATAACATTTATTGTGTACTTTTTTCCCTGAAAATTATTACGTGAAATGAGCAATTGTTCTTTGTCGACAAAGTATAGTAGTGGTATAGCCATCATCATCATCATCATGTGTGCAGTTAAAGTTAGCATTATCCTGTGCAGATGGGAATGGGAGCACTGATGCATGTACAGCCCTCATTTATTTTTTTCGTCTTCTTTCTTCTTTCAAAGTTTAAGTCCATCTGTCTCCCCGGCTTCCGATTTGCATGTCCAGTGAATCATCTGAGCAGAAAGAAAGAAAAAGGATTATATATATTTTTATAACAAAGGGAAAAGACTGTGACTCACTTTAACTGTTAAAAAAAAGAGTATTATAGCATTTTGTTCTTTCTTCTTCTCTGCTTGTATAAGCATTTTGTCTTTGACGTGTGGTTCTGGTTCTGGTGTGTTTTTCCTTTTTACCAAAAAAATAATAAATAGTAAAAATAAAGCCAGAGCACACATAAGAAACAACAATGCAATGAGCATCACTATCATCAGCGGTCCGTTTCCGTTCAGCTTGGCTTGCTTTTCTCTCTCTCTTGCGAGTATTTATTATTACTATTATTATCTATAGGTACTTTTAACTATTTTCAAAAATTATCTGATATATTTATAACAATCATACTTACTAGACTATAAAAAACTTTGAGTTAAAAAAAAGACACAACCAAAAAAAGATGGTGATGATCATGCAAGCATTCCATTTAATATTATATGCCGCATATTTTTGCTTGACAAAGTTTTTCATAACATTCCTTCATCTATTTTTTGACGTGTACTCAAAATATATACTGATTATTATTTACACACACTTCTTGGCACAGTCTCCGCCTTCCATTTCCTAATAGCTTTTTATTTTAGTTCTATAATGTTTTAACCTAAAACAAAAAATATTAGCTGAGGCAGCCAAGCCACACGACAAGTTTGGGTGTA
Source organism: Entomobrya proxima (assembly GCA_029691765.1). Taxonomy (NCBI): domain Eukaryota; kingdom Metazoa; phylum Arthropoda; class Collembola; order Entomobryomorpha; family Entomobryidae; genus Entomobrya; species Entomobrya proxima. The sequence goes on from CM056173.1 coordinate 8,719,771, forward strand.
CAACGATTAATATGAAAGCTTTTAATGTGAAGGGACACATTTTTGCTATTTTATTATAACAGTTTTTTCTTACCTATTGTAAATAATAATTTATCTGAAAATCAAGCCAGTCAATGTGTGCTTCGTTGGCTTTTCTTTAAAAGCAGCGCGTCATCCTTGTCGCCTTATAGACAAAAGGTAATAATGGTTTAGGCGAAAAAAGGGAATGGTCAAAGGAAGAAACAAACAGTATATTTACTAGTTAGATGATGATGATACGTATAGAAGCGTAGAAGTTTTAAATACATTTTTAAAAAGAAAAGACGTTTGCCACCACCACCACCACCACTCTGAAATAATTGTATTTTATTATTACTATTCAGGAAAATGTTTATTATTTATTATTATTGCTCGTTTGTGTCTAGGCTAAACGCTTGGCTTGTGTCAAATAGCTAAAAACAAGTATTTAGAAAAATGAGTTGCGTGGCACTGACAAACAAAGAGTCAGTGACCAGCAGTAGCAGTTTTTAAAAAACAGTAAAAATAAGATAACGACAAGGGGCAAGAGAAGCATGACAAGAACAAAAAGTAATCATTGCATGTGATCATCACGATGATGATGATGACGATGATCATGGCAAATAAATAGAAATGGTCGTTGGTTTTTTGGTCATCCTTGTTCCTTCCTTGGTTGGTTGTGTCCTATCCTTTGATGATAATAATAGCCACGCTCATTTCCCCCACAACTTTGAAAATGGATAAAAAAAACTGTAAGCTATAATACAGACTGAAGATACACTTTTAATAGGTTTGATTTCTTTGAAATAATATTTTTTGCTAAAGTTGGTAAAGCATGCTACCCAAATGACGCCACCACTCTACCACACCTGCTCCCATTTTATTTTGTGGGGTTGGTTAACTTTGATTTCTGTTTGGCGATGCATGCATTGCCATCATGCTATCTTAAAATGCCATAAAAATTCAAAATCAGGATAATATTATGAAATTTGCAAAACGGAAGGGGTGTCTCAAAGTAAAACAGCAAAAGTTTTATAGCATTTTTTGGCTAGGTTATTTAGAATCAAGCTTACCTTGACAGAAAAATGTACACAGAAGAAATTTATAGTTTTAAATCGTTCGTCTTGAACTAACGAACTTGATCGTGCTAACGATTTTAATAGCTATACCTATATGGTTAGCTGTCTAGAAATCTAGTACTGCGTAAGAAAATAAGTAATAATCATAATCAGGAGAGTAGTTGACACGTGACACGTTTAAATTTACAAAATTGGGCTATTTTGGATTTAGCAATTTAAAAAAATTTGCTAGCAACCGTGTCATGAAATAAGAAAATGTTGACTATTGAGTGTGTTTCATGCAATGAGCATTTATATTAAGCACGGACTATTGTCGCAATAATCACAATCATTAAATTGCATAAACTTTTTAAAATGATAACAGTTTCGATAACACGATATTGTTTACATTTTCATCGTAGCAGAACTTTACGTCGCTATTTTTGTTTACCAACCTGCAAAGCTGAAGCCTTGTTAACTTACAATGGCCTCATTCCAATGGACGTAAGCTTCAAAAACTCTTCAAAAAGTAAATTTATATAAATGCACACATTATTTCTCATCTGGTTTATTGGTAAGCTTATGACTGAATTGATATTTTTCAATTTCGTCAATACAACTCATTTAATTTCATAAAAACCCACTGGACAATTCTCCCATCTAAAAAACCACACTAAGCTAACATTCAATTATTTCTTTAAAAATAAGCCTAATCATCCTCTCGTTATTAGCTTATTATCAACTGATTCGTTTTATTGCTTACAAATCGCCAAACAAGCTACCTAATTTGTAACGAAAATGTATAGATTGCGGTGTCCATTTAAAAAGCAAAAATTTGATCAAAGCGCTTCCACTTTACTCAGCAATAATTCTGTGAGAAAGTCTGCTAACAAAAGGAAAAATGCTACATTGATTAAACTTCACAACTTATATGAATGCAATTGACAGAAAAAGAGAGAAAATCAATTGGACCTGATGGGGTGCTTCATTTCACCACCAAACCAAAAAGAAAACCAAAGCAATAATAATTATGATAGCAGTGACGACGACAACTTTTGCTGCGCTTTTTGTTACAAATTATAACCCTTTAATCATCATCATCCTCATTCTGTGTCGGAATCCTAACGCGGCTTCTAGTATTGCCACCAAACAAACTGCAGTAATGAATGATCAGTAATTCCTTTCATTTTGATTCTACTGCGCCGCTGGCGTTAGTATAAAATCGGACAACGTCATTTTCAATATCACCGTCCTCCTATCATTACCATTATCCCTTTTTTCCTGTACTTGTTCCCTTCCCCCTCAATATTTTCTTTCTTGTGTCACACCGTCCACATGAAAAATGGTTTTGTTAGCCAATTTGCCTTGCAGCAAAGCAAACATCATACCTGCTTTTATTTTATCTTGTTTTTCCAATACGTTCACTTGTCTTTTAAGCTTTCTTAAGCAACTAGCTTCAGCATCCAGTTGACACGGTTGACAAAAGGGCGTTCAATAATCCAATAATAGCAATAATGCTATCAACCACGATTAAATCTCTCAACAAAAAAGAAGAGGAAGAACATGACAGCTTTTAAAATTCATTTTGTACAGTGCATTCATTCAAACAAATTTGCTGAGCTGGTGGTGGTCCCCGCACTGATAATTTGATGATGCCGTCGTGGTCAATTCTTAATTCTGAACCTGACTTGTAAAAAGGAGATGCATTCACCATTCATCTTTTTTGCTCTCTAGCGCATCTCTTACATCTAATAAAAATGTTTAGTTGTTTTGCCTGTTTGAAAGATTGGGAGAGCCTGTTTTACAATTTTTTTTATCCCTTTGGCAAGATTATGATAAAGTACGGTCTGTTTTCAATGGCCATCCCGTCACCATCATCAGCCTTTCTCTCAATAACAACCTGTGTGTGATGGAGAAGGTAACCCATTTTTACGATCCTGATTGTAAATTCAAACATGCCAACACGCTGCTACTGGTTTTTCCTCGGTGGATTGGTCATTCATAAAAAATGGGGAATGTTAGAACAGATTATCGTGATGTGATAAGCTACTATACTGGCAGACTTGACAAAACTCAATGTGCGGTCTGTCCTCATCATCATCATCACGGTTTGGTATTCATTTGAAATTAATTTTCTATACAAGTTTTTCGTCTTTAAGTGCTGATCAAAGTGTGAACTGGTCAGTTTCACAAAGCTGTCATCTGCAATAAAAAAAACGATGGGGACACACCCACACAATTTTTACACTTTTTAAAGTGCATTTTTTCAAAAGAAGCAACTTCATTAGTGGTTTAAGCTTATTTGTTATTTGCATCTTGTTTTTTTACAAATACATTGACCCAACCATGATTTGACAAAAAAGTTACTTTCACAAGCAAAATAGGTAATAGTGATGATAATCCTGTAAAGATATGCATACATGGACTTTACACTAAAAGGACAATCTTTTTGCTGGAAAGAAATAGTGAAGTTTGTCTTTTTTTTCTATTCATCCCACTTTACATTTAAACTAAATAACTCAAATGCTTCCATATTTTTTACCTGAGTCTCTTGGTCCTGTTTTCTCACCCTAAACGCTTTAAATATTATATATTTTCTAATAGAGAGAAAAAAAACCTGGTGGTGATCAAAAGTTAGCAGTTGGCAATCATGACACATGATGATTTTGATGATGATGATAATGATTATCCCACAATTGAATCAAAAATCACATTGCTCTCCTCTCTTGAATAATTTTATTATTTAAAGCTTCTTCTTCTTCTATTCCTCTCTTTCTTTATCAATTGAAAAACAACAATAAAAATGGGAAGGGAGTGACTCAGCAATAAAATTATTAAACTTAAAATGCACACACACACTCACATAATATATTATTCATCTATATGTAATTTTTTTATTTCGAGTTTGACTTTCAATTGAATTTTGGAAATAAAAATGATGATGTGCGCTCTCTGCTTCTGCTGCTGTTTGATGATCATCTTTATCAAAAACTTGTGTACTAATGGTTCATGTCAAAGCTTGACAAAAAAGTCACAAAGGTAAAAAAATCTGTCATCGTCATCGCCCAGTGCCACTTACCATCACTACTTGTTTCTCTACTGCCATGAAATCTGTGTTCAGCATCATCATCATCAAAAAATGAACAGTTTTTTACAAAACGGTTCCTGCTCAATGCTCTCGCTACTGACTAAATGCTGAACTGATAATGATACAATAAAAAACAGAGCTGTGTATTCACCATCATCTCAGCATTTTGTTATTTGAGCTTTTCTGTCTTGTAATGTGGTTTCTTGTTGAGTGAACACGTCAAACTTTTCTCTCTGAAAATCATCCAATGACTGAATGATCATGTTTGTTCAATCAAAAGTGTGAGGTTTTAAATTGAACTAAATGAAATCTCGGAGGAGGATCCCTCAAAAAGTCATAGAGAAAGGAAGAAAAAAAGTTCAGTAAAAAACTCTCTGAATGTACAAACAGTCAAGTCAAAAGAAAAGAAAGGGGATTCAAAATGGAAAAGATAGAAAAAAACTGGTGTTCAAATTTGTTTACTGCATTGATGACTTTTTATGCGCTTCGTTTGGTTTGGTTCGTAGTTTATGGTACAACCTGACGATAAAAAGGTGATAAGAAACCCAACAGCTAAAAAGATGATTTGGTGCAAATTGGTAATATAGCAAATCGTGCAGCTTGGAAAATGAATTGATAACGCTGGTGACTTTGGTGACAACTTTGAAACTGATTTGTAGATTTAGTTAAAAGACAATTTTTTTTCTCTGCGCTGCATAACCAAACAATATAGTGATGATGCAGTGAAAACAAATACATTTCGGCTCATCCTTCTTCTCCTCCTCTTTGCATCCTCCTAAACAATTATCAATTTTTATGCATTTTTTCTCTGTTTCTTAAGGTTTCCCTGCTGCATAGTTTGCTCAGAGGTAGGTACAAACTTCACACACACAAAACTTATTGATAATGACAAGGCAATATACCTATACATATTTTTTGCTCTTCTTTCAATTTCCTATTTATTCAGTTTCTGTCACTGGGCTACTCCTTCTTCATCTTCTTGAATTGCGTCTTGAAGCTTTTCTGCTCTCACGCACATTCAAACAAAGCTGTGCTCTGTATATAAAGATTATACATTATGATTCGCAAAAGTTCTCTCGTTCGAATTTGAATACTAAGCAATAATAAATAATAGCTAGTAGCTGTAATACTGATTAGTTATGCACCAGATTTTTTCCCACGAAGAAAATGACAATATACACGACAAAGTAATACTGAAGCATTGGCAGAGCATCAAAGTCTCTCTGTGTAATTGTAATGGTAGCAATAAATGACACAATCAAATAAGCTCTGTGTGATTGCATTTACTAATAAATATATGCATAAGCGCATATTGTTGTAGCGTGAATACTTATTATCCATGCGTTTTATGCAGATGAGAGAGTGGAGCGGAGGATGATGAGAAGAAAAGGTGTTTTATGATTATGATCTTGATCAGCAGCTCAACAACTGTTGCTGTTGCACTATTTCTTCTTATGCTTTTTACCTTGTAAACCCTTTGCATTCTTTGACAGTATGTGACGATGATGATGCTTTGATGGTAATTTGATTTATTGGAATGATCTAAATAATCTGCATATACACCGGCATTATTATGCATATTACTTTGTTGAATAAGAAAGATCCTGGATCGTATCGCAGTTCTGTTTATTATTATGCATAAGTGAGTATATAACGGGGAATTGGAAAGGTAGATGAATTGGGGCACAAATATACATATAAACTGGATGGAAGGGGTTTGCATGTTTTGCTTGTACGTTTGTTCTGTGGCTTGTTCTCATTTCCAGAGCAAGCAGTCTATTTTCCTTGATTTTATTGGGAATCATTTTTCTTCTGATAGAAGTGACGAAATACCACCGTCGTTTAGGAAAAACGTTGAAAAGTGAAAAACTACACTTTTACTTTATTTAGCTTGAAGAAACGGAAAAGAAGCCTCCACACAGACACTTTACTTCTGTTTTGAGAGTATCTTTTTTTATTGTTTCTTTTTCTTAAGCACTTAAAAAGCCTGCGGCATAAAGGATTTCCTTTTTGTATTTTTACCTCCTTCTTGAGGTTCGAGGAGTAAGCAAGAGAATCAATTGCTAACCAAGCAAAGCACAAACGTTTTAAAAGAAGCGCAGAGTGCAGAGCATAGAGAGCCGCCACCCAAAACGCTTTTCTGGATCAAAGAAAAAGAATACAAAAATCAGCTAGAAGCTAAATAAAAAAAAAGAAGACATGGTCTTGTGAAGATTTTTTTAAACAAATTATTTTGATTGCTGAGTTATTGTAGAATCCCACATATGACGACTTTGAGTGTAAGGATGACGATTGCCTTGCATTTTTAAAAAAATTACCCTCTTCATCCCTTTTGTATGTTTTTATAAAAAAAAAGATTGAGACTTTTAGAGTGCTACTGGTGTTCGCTTTGAAGAAAAGGTGATGATAAAAAGAGGAATGAAATGATTTGGCTAAATCAAACCACAACAAAAAATAATTTGTGTGTGTGGTTCTTTGTCTTTTGAGCATTTTACTTTATATACACCTTCTAATCTAATCTGTATCTCTCTCTATTTATTTCCTTTATGGAGTTGAAGCTTAATGCAAGCACATTTTAATTAAATTTAGTTAAAATGAAGCGTGTACAAAAGGCAACTGGCTTTTTTACTATTTAAACCTATAAACAGTCCGTCATTTTTCTGTGAGACTTAAAAAGCAAAACACTTCAAATGGTATCTTCTTATTGACTGGAGAATACACAAATGAATAGGGTCACACTTTACTTTACAGCGTCAGGTTTTTCACGGATGGATAATCACCTTTTACACAACGAAGAAAAGACAGTGAGAGAAATGCATGAAAATAAATATCTCTTTTCTGAATGCCACCAACATAATTCGGTTGATCTTTAAATTCTCGTCAAACCAAATAAATTATCTACCCACTAAACTCTCTCTCTCTGCTTGTTTTTGTTATTATGCCATTGCCTATTATCATTACCAAAATCTGAACAAGTCATGCTATAATGCATTTTACAACACGGGGAAATTTTCTCGCTGCGTTGGAATGAAAATAATTGACGCATATGTTCCCAATACCTCGGAGTTTGCTTTTGTTTCTTGGCAACTTCTGGAGAAACATATTGTTCTGTGTTCCGTTTTTCCTCCAGCTTTTCGTTTGCTTCGTCCATGCATCGATAGGGAACTAAAATAAGAAGAAACAAACCCACGTAATAAATACTTTATTCACAAACTGCTGCTGCTGGTCTTCTTGTTTCTAGCTCTGGATGATGATGATGATGCAGAGACGATAATAATAATAATGATGTCAATGCTTTGTTGTGCTTATATGCACAACAACATATTTGTGCTGCTGCTGTGCTTTACCAAAGAAAAACTTTTTTTCGGAATAAGAATTAACTCCTGTGAATAAAGCAGAAAAGGGCCAAGGCAAAAGTAGCAACAACTGTGTGTTGTGTGTACCGCGCTCTCTTTCTCTAATCAAAGTTTGCTAGAAAATGAAAATGGTGGTGGCCGAATTAATGAAGAAAGGTCGGTAGGTGGGTGACTCTCTCTTTTTGCAATAGCGATTATATAAACTTATGGAATGGTAATGTGTAATACAACAACCAAACTCTATAGTGACAGAAGAAGAAGAAGAACACAGCTGAAAATTTTGAACTTTGAACACACACACACACACTCCCAAAAGCCTAATGAATGTTTAAGAAGGTACCATTTCATCTGGTTGTAATAATATTCTCTTCTTCTCTGTCGCCCTTTTCTTCTTTCCCTTTTCCTGTTCTTCGTCTTGTTACGCGAAAAGTCTGTAAAGTTTCCGGGTTGATCTTTCTTTACTATTTATTATCATCAGTGGATGATGATGATGATGATGGCGATTTGCTGGCAACAACCAAACCACCACACCACCATCACCTTTCACACCATCATATTGTGATCCTCTTTTCTCGATACATTTGCCGTGTTCATTCGAAAATCCCAAGAAAAAGGGTGAAACTCAGAGAAGGAGAAGCAAAAGCCTACATAATTACCAGTATAACTATCACACAGGAAAATGTTTGATGGGATAATATTGCCGGCATTCCGTTTCTTGCCATTATAGCGTATAAATAAAAGATACGGACGGAACCAATTTCCACTTCTCCAATAATCCACACACAACCATCATCATCATCATCATCCCATATAGCTTTTGGTGCAGCACAACAAAACTGAACAACTTCTTTGCTGAATTTCTGAACAGAGAGAGTGGATCTCTATATAAATTCTATGATTATTAAACAACTCTCTGGAAGCATTTGTGAATCTTGAGCTTTGATACTTTCCATTGGAAATTAAAAATAGAGAAACGCACCAGGCCATTCTCTTGCCATCATTATATCTGGGATACTGGTTAAAATTCTCACAAAACCGGATAGGAAGCTGATAGAAAGGTTATATTGGTTTGCTATGCTTTCTCCGCGCGAGTGAGATGGTGTGTGCAACATTATTAGTAAAAGTTGAAAACAGTGAACAAAACGGGAAAAGAAGGGTCATTTATTATGCATGCATGTGTACGTGAATTTGAACTGGCCTTTAGTTTTTAGATAGCACATTATTATGTTCTGTGTGTGTGTTAGAAATATCCTCTGCAGAATACTTTATACCTACTTATTATATGGGTATAGGATCAAACACATATTTTCTAGCGTGCGTGGGCTTAGGCTTTTTGGGACGAGACAAAGTTTAAACATTGAAAGTTTCTATTTCATCATGATGATCATGCCGCCGCGTGGTGTGGTCTTATCTCTGTCTTTTCTCTCCTTTGAGAAAGTTGAGAGATCAGAGACCAGGAAAGAGAGAGAAAAGTTGTTGTCTTCATTTCTAAATAAACTCGATATCGAGTATTTATAAAGATGGGAAAGTGTTTGAGAGGACCCAACGATAATCACCATTTTGTTCATTTACCTTTCCATTCTTCAGGAGAATTGTGATGGGTTTAGGGAGAGTTTGGAATTAATTCTTTTGGAGTTTTATAATTCTTTTCGAAAAAATAAGCTAGCGAGTTTTAGAAAATCAGTCAAAATTGTTAACTTGGTAATGTAGCAATTTGCATATTTACAATTTTGCCCACCAGCATATAATTTAATCACTATCGTTTCCAGATTATTATTAAGCACCAGAAGAACAAGTTACATTTTGAGTAGATATTTTGTGGAATCCATACAAAGTATATCCGCATCAATAAAGCAAGCGGAATACTTAATTCGCCAAGATTTGTAAAAAAGGACAAACCAGATAAGAATTTTGAACGGATTCTTCTTTAAAGGAGCGACAAGGAAATGAGTCTGAGAGAGCATTAGAGAAGGAACGAGTACAGTCCTTGAAAATTAACTAAGCCTCTCTCTCACTCTCTCTATCGTTCATCAGTGTGTAGAGTATACTGCCCTTCTATACTCATCTTCTTCTTCCTCTCCTCTTCATTTTGCTTGAGACGGAAATGGAAAATCAAATCAGCTCAAGAATAATTAACAGACGACATAATCCACCACTGGCAGGGTTGCCACCACGGCCACATCATCATTATCATCATCTCATAACAATCTCCTCACCAAAATTTTCTCTTCCTTTTTCATTTTTCCAACTGTTTGCCTGTCTATATATTTATACTAGCGATTATACCACCAACCTCCTTCTTTCTCATCATCATCATGATTTTTCATCAGTGATCACATCACATCCCGCGCCACCAGCACCACATCATGCACCTCGTGTCCCTCGCTCATTTCATTTTGTTCTTTAAACTGCTTTCTTCTTCATGGCTTGTTTGGTAGTTAATATAAATTTTATGCAGTTATAGATGAATGGATGGATGACTGGATCCCATCACTCTGACAAGCACGCACACACAGGCTGCTGTGTAGCAAAATGAATAACACTTCTCGGAACAAGACCCACACAACACCTTCTTCTCCCTTTCTTTTTCAATGGTTTATCGTCTTTTCCACTTTCCTCACACCATTTTCTCCTGATCATCTTTTGCTAGTCGTCTGGAGACCCATCCTTCCATTCTTCCATTTTCTCCGACTTTTCATTCAACTTCCTCTTGTTAGAAATAGATGGATGGAGATAGTAGAAAAGTAAAACGTTAATCGCAACAAGAAAGAATGGTCATGATGATGATGATTATATGCAATACAGCTCACCAGTTTGAAAGTGTACATGTTTAAAGTAATAAAAGTGGCGAGTCTGATGCGCGAGACAAGAAGGAAATGCTCCCTGGAGAAGATCAGTTCCCTCTTTTCTCTCTCCGTCTTCTTATTTCCACCATCATCTCTATAACTTGTGCACTTGTCTATTTCTCTCTTACTGCTTTGCTGGGAATTATATTGTACTTTTTTTAAGAAAAAAAAGAGTCTCCATGTCTGATGGTGTGCGATGGTGGCCAACTAAACAACAAAGGTTTTTACTCTGAGCTTCTTAACAAAAGGGATCAGTGGCAGCTTAAATAATTCTGCTGATCCTGATGCTTCTTCTTCTTCTCCACTCTTCTCTTCCAGTTTTCTTTAAAGATGATATTCTGCTCTAGACTTATCTTCATGCTGGAATTTATATTGAGAGGTGACCAACCAGAACTGAACAAACTCTTCATCATTATCATCATCCCGTTTTGCTTCTAATCATCATTGCCTCCAAGTTCCTATTCTCTTTTCTTCTCTCTTTTTCCAACTTCTTCTTCCTCTTGTTCAAATATCTTTTCTCTTTGGCATCATCACAGGTTTATTTGGCCAGTACATAGCAGAACAGTGATCGTCATAATCATCATCATCAGCAGCAGAAAGCATCCTCGTCATCAACAAAGATCTTGATCTTTTCATCTGTTTTCCCTTTTGCAACTTAAAAGTAAATATAAAAGTAGAATAGTAAATAGATGATGAAGATCGTCATCATCATCATCGTCATCAGAATTACAACACGAATAAGCAAGAACAAGACACTTGTCCTTTTGTATTTAATATAGACAGCATATATATTCCAATTTCACCACGCATAAATAAATACAAGCCATTTTAGCTCGGCAAGGACAAACTTCTTGTTCTTATTCTTCTCATTTTATTTATTTATTTCCACTGGGTTGTAGTACAGTTAAGCGCGAACACACACCAACAAAAATACAGAGAGATGGCTTAGATAGAGCAGAAGCTCAGAAGAAAAAGAAGATTCACAAGCTACACGTAATAATATATCTTCTAATGAAAAGAAATTCAAGTGATGGATAAGAATGGTATTGTGCAAGTCTTTTATTGTCACCACTCATCCAAAAAAAATTTCTCAGAAAGACAATACCAAGCTGTTTTCCAGTGTAGAGTAGCAAAACAGTTCTATCTACTTGCCTGTTCAAAAGTATACGTGCATCATCTTTTCCTCGACTTATTTATCTCCGTTCTCCCTCTTGTTTACGTAAGCCCATGCCATGCCATCATGATTTTCATTGAAAAGGAAAAGAATTTACGGTTTTTCAAGACCCTTAATTTTCTCAATTTGAAGAATAGATTAATCAAGCCCTCGTTCTCTCTCTGGCTTGTGCGCTCTAATATTTTCTCTAGCTATAAGCCCACGCAACAACTACCAATATTTAATAACGTGATTGTAACGTGATTATATTTGATTCTAGTTTACACACAGCATTTATCTCTCCAGCGGCAGGCAAGTTTAGAGATGAGATGAAAAGGAAGAGAATAAAACGCACAGATTTTTGGACGTTCAACCTTCTTCTTTTCTATTTACTTTTTACATGGCATGTTATTATTATATAACCTGCATTTTCTCTATAATCTTCAGCCTTTTATCAGAAAACCAAACCACAAACTGATTTTTACTTAGAAATGGACAATTTTACAACTGCTCCATTCAATTCAGCTGCAGTTTTCTGGTTTGGTGTACTTATCATCATCAACTCCATTCATATCTGTAAAAGCTGCTAAAATCTCATCCTTTTTTGTGTACAGAGCACCAACCAAGGCTAATGATATGGCTCGTGCCAAACTTTATACTCAAGTTGTAGTAGTAAACCCAATCACACATTTTTTCGTGCTTTTTGAGCACAGGGGAATCTTCTTCATTTTTAACCAAAAAAGAAGGTAAATCAAGCGATAACACCAAGTGCACGTGGTGGTATTACCGGTTTTTGATTTTCAATTTTGATATCCAGTCTTGTGAAAAAATTTAATGAATTTGTTCGACTGGCAAAACTTTTGACTTTTTATAGATCCATGAGCATATTCATTGGACTTGCTATTACAAAGCTATTAATAGCCATATAATTTTGTAAGGTACAAAATAGTGGCTAATGGTCAGTTGCAATTTAATATGCAGTTCCATTCATCAGTTCAAGGTCTTATCCATTTTTTGTATGTATTAATTTGATGAGGTCAATTCTCCTGTTCACTTGTGCAAAAAAAGGTCCGGCTTTCGGGTAGTTTGTATCATCATGTGAAATCAATACACATACAAAACACTGTGCAACCATATATAACCCATTTTACTACTTTTTGTTGCTACTATCAATCGAAGGAAATCGCTGGGTTATAAAAACGAACAAGTAATGGGAAATCAGAGTATGAGACCTTTGAAAACGTCTTTGTAAAAATTGCCGGTTGCATTCCACCATAATCATCACTTTTTCCTTTTTTCTCGCTTTATTAAAGGCAAACTAATTTTTCGGTTCTATGCTTTTCTTAAATGGCAATAAATCAGGAGATCATAAAAAGCAATAATAATTGTGCAATTGTATCATCATCAAAACTTCTCGGGGAAAAAATGAGCATAAAAAGTTCGCACGTAGTTTTATTCGGAGTCGTCCTGTTTGTTACCAGCTAAGTTCCCATTAATTTTTTTTTTGCAAGTAGGCACATTGTACTCTGCAAATAATAAAAATTTGCAGCAACATCCCCTTTCCTACTTGTTTATATGGCTTTAATTTTATACTCAAACCGGAATTCACTTATTGATTCCTTTTGCAAAAAAATAATGAAACAGCAGCAATGCTTGCATAAGGCTATTAATTTTGCATTTAATTTGATAACGAAAGAAAAACACGTGATGATACTACGATAAGTCCATGTTTGTGTGTTTCGTTGCACAGTGTGCTTTTTGCTAGTTTGATAACAAAATGTTACATGGTGTAGATGGACTCTAAAAACAGCAATCTACCATGTACCCAGCTTTGTTCGCGCGAGGTTTTATTAGCATTTCTTTAGTTGCAAAATCAAATACCAATTTTTAAGGTTAGTACAACGGAACAAAATCTTGTGTGTATTTTGATCACTCAAAGATTAAATTGCCCATTTATTATCCATCAGACAAGAAAAAAAGGTAGCTAGACGAAGAGTGCATTTTGACTTTTGGCTTTTTTACGTTGGTTACCATGTCAAGCTGTCATAGTCAAATTGGGATAATCCCGTATATTTTTTGTGGAAAAAAATCAAAGTACAGTAAAAGCATATAATGATGATGACGACAATAAGGAATGACGTTTGAGCCGAAAAATATATTGGTGATGATGATGACTGTCGGTTTTTATTGCTGAGCGTGCCCAAAACCACACCATCATCCAAGCAGCATTCTATCTATATTTATATTTGCCGATGATGATAACCCTTGGGTATTATTTTGTGTTAAAAAAAGGTGACTTCTTGCTTGCTCCTTCTTTTTATGTATTTTTTTGGGAAATCCGTTCGTTCCGTCCTCCTCCTTTCTAAATAAAATAATAACACCGCCTCTATGTTCCCATCTATATGACAAATATATATAGACAAAAACATCTTTAAAAACACAACCTCGCGCACAATATTTATAGTAAATGTATCACTTCCGAGGTGTACGCTTGAAAAGTTTGTAACGGAAGTGGGTAATAGGTTGCCTGCACGAGAAATAGCATGATTGCTCAACATATCCCTTTTTCTTTTTGAATTGCTTCTTTTTGCTGGCTTGAATGCAATTTAATGTGACCAGAGACCAAACCTCTGGCTTTTATTCCCAATTTTTGCTCGTCTCATCATCATCCCATCTTTTTCTTCCCTTTTTTTCATGCTATTATTTATAAAGCAATTTTGGACTTGAGCATATTATTCAGTGGTGTATCTTCTAGAGCTGATATATACACACAACCACATAGTCACAATACATAATAGTGATAGTGTTTGGGATGCTGATGATATACATATACACATATACACTTTATTTGCTACATTTTACCTGAATGACTGAAAATGGATTCATTTTTTGCCCAGTTCTTTTACCAGCTTGGCTTCCATTTTTGTGGTTGGAAAAGATGTCTGCAACACAGCAGCACAAAAAGAAAAGCGTCTTGTAGATAATGGAATCAAACAAAGTGGTTTTTGCGCTCATCACATTATCATTACCACCAAAGGTGATTGTCATCATCAGAGCATTACCATTCACTTAATGTTGGGCTGGTTTTTTTGCACACCAGCTTGTACTCAGTAAACTCGTCTGTATTTTTTTTTTGCAAAAAATTGTTTCCCGTGTATAAATTTGCATTAATGAATTTTCCCTCTTCTGAGCTGTACATCATATTATGTTGCTTAACAATTATCAACTTCAAGAATGGTAGAGTTTTTAACCGATTATTTTACGTAACCCACCTGGATAGCGTCTTAAAAGCATTCTCAAGTGAACAGGTGAACTGAAGAATGTATCTGAACTCCACGTTTTTCCACTGACCATATGCCGTTTAAAAGAAGGCACATATTCTCCAAGATTTTATGATGCATAGCAAAACCCCACACAATACAATGCGTCATTTTGTAGAGCCCTTTTCTGAATGAATTGTATGTACATGAAATCAGGGAGTGGAGTGGGTAAAAGGGTGAGAAAAATCAGTGAGTCGTCACAACCGGAAAAAGGTGTTCAATACACCTGGTTAGCAACCCTTATCATCATCATCCCTATGTTTTTTCAGAAAATTTATGCTGACTGTAATTTCATGTAATGGATATAAATTGACAGATAATGTGATTAGATATGCGTTGATCAGAGGATTGCACATAGAGTTACCACAAGCTTTTGTTTTTGCAATGTGTGTAATATGTACATAGGTATTGCTTCTTCATGAAGCAAACATCTTCACGAAAAAAAAATTTACATGGAGAAGTTACATGACCATCATCATCATTATCATCTTGAAGCCAACCCCCTCTTTCCTGTTCACTTTACCAATTTCTTGTTCTTCTCCACTTGCATTAAGATTCCTAGTTAAATGTATCGAATTTGATTAGAGTATCGGAGTTCATGCAAAACGAAGTAAAAAAAGTTCACAGTCCACCAACTCCCCCCGCAACACTAAAGACCATTATGACTTGATTTTATTATTGAACCACTTCTGTCTGAGGGTGAATGATTAAACGAAAATATGGAACTCATGCACATCCTGTCTCTCAATTGCTTGTACAACAGAACAAAAATGCCTTACATTCTCAATCTTCTTTTTTAACACCTTCGTGTGTATTTTACCTACCTGAGAAATGTTTTGTTTTTTCAGCGGAATAAAAAGTCATTCTAAACTGAAAGGAAAAAAGCCACAACAGCAGCAGCACCACAATGTTAAAATTTCAGTTGGAAAACAGAACGTCACAAAACCATTTGATTCTTGGATGATGATGATGAGAATGACGGTGAGCCAAATTCATCCATCCATTCATCCATCCATTCATCCAGCCAACCATTCCATCAGCATCTATTAATTTTCCTTGTGTCGTGTCGTGGTATCTAATGGTTGCTCAAGTGTAAACTTGATACGTGTAAAAATACATAATAATATGAAGTACGCAAGTTGTACGCTGCTGCCTCAAGTGAAAAAAATATATTAAGAATGTATAGCAGAGCATCCCTCTATCAAACCACCTTCCACCACCAGTCAATCTTCTCACTCACTCAACCGAATCGTCATTCACTCACTTTGCCATCATCATCATCCTCTCCTTCTTGTTCTCCTGCAAACCAGCAACCAGTTGCGTTTTTTTACCTTTTGCTGTGCCACTGCCAATGTCACTTCTTCAGCTTTTAATACTTTTTATATTGACGGATTGCATTACAATGTTACATTAAAGCAGAGAGATCAAGGTGGGTAGATTTTTCTTGTGAAATGACGTTATTTTTCGGGGAAGGATCATCATCATCATCCAAATGTCTACTTTTGTCAAGCAATAAATTTTGATATACTGTTTTAACTACTTTATCATGCGTTTTTTTGCTACGCGGATTTACCCTCTCTCGCGCAATATTATTGTTTGCTTGAGAAATTGGAATAAAAACGTGTGCGTGGGCGTATATAGATTTAGATAAAAGATTGTAGACCTGTTCATCTATCCATTTTCCTTTTCTCAAGTTTCTCGCAAGGTGGCTGTTCCTGGCCCAAAATATTTTTAGGTAAAAAAAAGTAAAAATTTTCTTATTTTTTTCTTCTCTCTCATTTCTCTGCACATCAATCAGCCTGGAAAGACGTACGACAGCATGAGTATCTCTTTAAACAATCTTTCTTGTCATCTCATTCATCAACACCCTTCTTTTCCCTTTAGTTTATTTGCAGAGAGAGAGCAGAGAAATACAAGTGTACAGTTTTTTTTGCTATGCACAACTTCTCTCTCAGTGTTTCTGCCAAGCACTTTGAAAGTTTTTCCATTTTTTTCCGCTATACCTACTACACCTTATATATACTTGTCTCTTGGACGTGGATTCCATTTTCTCAAACTCTTTCCATTTTTTTCTTTCCTATTCAGTCCCCCAATGAGTCAAGTTTAACTGACTTTGTTGTCCTTGTCGTTCCCTCTCTGGCGCTGTGTCTTGTCGGGAGATATATGACTCTTGTTTTATTTCTTAACAGATCCCTCTCCTTCATTGCCAAAGTTAAATCATGGGACAGGACACCACCTGAAGATAAATACATTACAGTTTATAATGGTCCCTGTCCCTGTCACCTTTTTTCCTCTCCGATAAAAACCAGTTGTGAGTTTTTTGTCAATTGACTTTTTAAAATGGTTGTAAAGCTATAGTAAAATCTTAAAGATTTTAAATTATTTGCAAAAATGAGACAAAAGATGGTAATAATTGTAAAGTAACTACTGACTTATTATCATCATCATCAATAACAATTTTCTTAAATTTTTCTGACCAAAGTTATGAATGAATTTTTCACTCGTTGCTACCTGTCGTAAGGCACGCGGTCCTATCAATTTGCGCGTTTTTCCTCTCTCGTGTTCCTTTCTCCAACCAGGAATCTGGCAAATCCATTTCTTGTTTGTTGAGAACAAGTAGGTATGTGCGTGTGTTTGTGGCGCCTGCTTCATGTAATCATGTAATGCTCACGTAAACTGTGTGTAATCTATAAAAAATGAATAGCTTGGTTTTGTGTTAGTTTAGTAGGGACAGTGGCAATGGTAACCGTTGATCATGATAATCATGTCGGTTGGTGGGAGACCAGAATAACTGGTATAACAAGCTGCTTGTATTTTTGCTTGCCACTCGACATCATCCTCAGCACATCAACATTATTATCATCAACATAATCTTGCGCGTCGTCATATCACTATTTTCCTTCTCTTGTTCTCCTCATCACTCTGCTCATCATCATCATCATCAAAAAAGAAACAAACTTGCATTAAATTGTATCATCAGACAAGAACCACGCCACACTAGTCATTTTCCGTGCACTGTCACGCACGGGCATTCTAGTAATTCCCGTGTACCAACGCCAACGCATTTTTGCTACTGCCGTTTTCCTACAAAAATAACTAAAGCATCATCCCCATTTAGCTTTATCCTCACCCTCTCCGCCTTAAATCAAGATAATCATTTTTCACCTTTAATTTTGCAAGCAGAGCAAAAAATGAATTCACACCTGCAAACAAAGTTTGTATTTGTTAATGTGCTTGCAGTATAGCAATCATCTTCATCATCATCTCATTCTCCTTGTGCACCTGTCTCCTACTTACGCACAACCCTAGCAAAAGTGACGGAGCAACTTTTTCACTTGCATAATATCATCCAACGCTCTTCTTATTGCTTTTACCAGAAACCACACACATGCACAGGTTTTCTCAATCACATCCAATCGAAAGTCAATCTTGCATGACTATTGCCTATTTTACAATGTTCTTCTTAACATCTCATCCCTTTGCGTATTGGCATCTTGTAAAATCCATTCACCAATAAAATCTCAATATCATCTTTGTATGCACATTTTTTTGCTCTCCTTCTTTTTCACATACCTGTGTGTGTTGGAGCACCCTCCCTCTCAAAAAATTCTACAAGCTTTTGTTGCCACAATCAGCATTCCATTTTCTTGTCATTTATCTTCTCCAATGACTTACTTGATCAATTCTTCAAACCAAACCCAAAGCAAAGCAACCACCACCAAGTAAGAACTCTCCACCTTCTCATCTTTCCTGCTGAATAGCACCCAAAAAATGATTACATTCCCTACACATCATCATTATCATCACATCACAAGCCTGCATGCAAATGTATACTTATTACCTGTCTACAAATTTTCTACCGTGTTTAGCTCTCTGTTGGTAAAATATGATCTGTATCATTTCTACCTGCTTATTGTCAAGTGTAACCATTTATTTTGGCTCCTTGTGTGGTTTTTATTTTGCCTCTTGATTTTCCTCTGCCATTATACTTCCCCCGCACACAGCATTCTCTCTCTGTATGTTTTAGACCACTAGACAAAATCGAGCTCCATTTTCCCATAAAACACTTCATTTTCCCCAAAAAAATCCATTCCTGAAAGGAAGCAATAATAACAGTAATAATAATGATGCCATCACACTGTTGAATAATAATTTCGTGCTTTTCTCTCTGTTCTTCATCATCAGCACAAGAATATTATATAGCTGACAGGGAGATGCATTATTTGCCGTGAATAAAACGCTTTGTATGCCTGCACACATCATTACAATAATTTGTATTGTGTGTGTGTGCTGTTGTTGTTCTTCAATCCATTGTGTACTTGTATCATCATCATCCCGCGTGTTGTTCTGTTTCTGATAATGTGCACCTATAAACCAGATAAATCTTTCGGAGAAGACACATGAACACAATGCAGTGGTGTATGGAGATGATACACACACAATCCATAATATACAAATATGCACCATGTTTCTGCCACTATTATTGCTACACTTGTACCATCATCATCATGATCATTATCATCATCCTCCGCAGATCATGATCATCTTTCGTGGATGAATGACGTAAAGGAATTTTTCAAGTGACATTCTTCCCATTACATTATTGCTATTACTAATAGTGCCATTATGTACTTGATTCAACAATGAAAAGTGACACTTATTGCACCCTTTAAATATGCGAAAGATCGTATTACCTTTCGGATGAAGTGTATTATTTATTAGATGTCTTTTAACGGTTCTCTTTGGCTGTAACCATAACCAACACTACCACCAACACCACATTACAATATTACATAGAGAGCCACCTTGCCTATAATATATTGTAGATTTTGTCTGTAATCCACTCAAAAGTCATTTCAAACTTGTCTCTAAAATCTTCTAACGACTGTTGCTGCTGTTGTTGTTGTGGCAAACATTGAGTTGCCACCATCATCATCATATCGTCATCAGAAACAAGTACGCCATGTACAACACCAACAAGCATCATCATCATAAAGATGAGCTCTATGTATCCTTCTTTCTCTCTTGAGGCAGTATTTTGAATTGCTATTTCCTTTTGGCATGTTCAATTCAAGTGGTTTCAAATATTTAATGTTCTTTGCATGTTGTGCACACTTACTCAAAAGCCGACAATGAGAACAACACCATCATCATCTACAAAAACGAAGGCTATATAATGTGTCGCACGTTGCTCAGAGTATATCATTGTAACTCTAGCAATTTATGTTTTGTTTAAATTAGTCTTGGCTTTTAAGACAATGAAAAACTATTTCTTTGAGAAAAATACGATATTATACCAGCAATTAGAAAATCATTATCTTCACATAAAAAATTCAATAAGGTAACCAATATGCTAAATTGTTAACATCTCCGATTTTCATCCTCATCATTCGCTTCATTGGAAAATTATAATATATATTTTTTAGCATTGCAATGCTCTCCTTTTCTGTTTTCCTACCAGGATCTCTCTTGTTTCAGCACTTGAGCGCAGAGAATAGCAGCAACCACAACACGAAGCCCATTCTTCTTTAAAGCTTCTCCTCCTACTCACACTTTATTATCCTTTTACACCTCTCTTTCAGAGTCTCCTCTCAAGTCATAATAATAATATTGTATGCGAGTGGAGTATAAAGGGCAAAAACAAGAGAAAAAACGGAGCCACTAGAAGATAGACCTCAGAGAAGACAGAAAAGAAAGAGGCGACGACAACAAGAGGATG
This sequence comes from Entomobrya proxima, assembly GCA_029691765.1. NCBI lineage: Eukaryota > Metazoa > Arthropoda > Collembola > Entomobryomorpha > Entomobryidae > Entomobrya > Entomobrya proxima. The sequence goes on from CM056173.1 coordinate 8,740,308, forward strand.
ATGATAGTGATGATGATGATGACGACGACGGTGGTGTTGGTGTTTGGCACGTGACTAAAATTCCTGATTTGGAACCACTTTATTACCAAAAGGAGTGCTCTCCTGTGTTTCTCCTTCTCTATCTTTCTTGTCTACTATATCTTATTCCGAAGCTGTGAAGTCTGTCTGTTTTAGAAATAGAAATAAATAGAGGTATTGCCTTATAGATCTTTAATATCTTCTCAGTTTTCTGTGTGGCAAGCTGGAGTGGTGGCATGCGACATTTCAAAAGTGGAATTTTTCAATGGAGAATTGTTGATTGTGTGTATAATTGCAGAGCATTTACAATTCCATAATGATCCCCGTGCAACTTATCGTCATCGCCTAGTAATAAATCCTCGTTTTTGTCCTAAAACACGTTTTCCATCCACATTCATGTTTCTTTTTTGCTTGTCCACGTCCTCGTCGCTGTCCTCCTGAATGTCTGTCTGTTTGCTCCCCTGCTTTTTTTCTGAACGTGAACTCTTTTTAACAAAGTCATTTAAATTGGTGTGCTACGAAACTAAAACCAACATTAAAATGTTGAACTATTTTACAATCTGTCTGTTTGCTAAAGCTTGTTGTCTTCTCTCATTTCCAATGTGAAATCAGAGCGTGTGCCTTCTTCCTTTCTCTCTTTCAATATTTATGCTAATGAGGCCTTGTTTGCTTTTTCAGCTTTTATTGATATTTACTTTTCTTAAGCAACTTTTCCAAAAAGTGAGATGATGAGGAGCCCTTTACATCATCATAAGCTTTTTGCATAATAGAGGCATACAGGTACTCTGGATTTTTTCCTTTAGTTTGCACAAGTTTCATAACGATTAATTAGAGCATTTCATATTGCCTTCATTAGACATGCTCCTGCTTTTGCTACTTTCTTCATGGATCCTGTTTACTTTTCCGCTTTTGTTTGAACAGAGAAAAAAACGGTATTTTTTCCTCAAAAAATTATACATGTTCAGTTCAGTGAGAAAGATGCAAGCTCATTCTCCAGTGCAGTGCAACCCACCATGCTTCACGGTCATTTAAGAAGATGATTAATACTTTTACGTACAATGCCAAAAAAAAGATGAATAATTTAACAAGAAAAGGAACTCTGCAAAGAGCAGTGATGCAAATAATGAGAAATTGTTGCAGTAACACTCAAAGCCTCTCTCTATCTCTTCATTACATAAAAAAAGGTGAAGGTGGACACGGGTATAATTTACGGTACAATAATTCAAATTTTTTATCTTAACAATCAATTGTATAAAAAAATGTATAGAATTCAGAAAAAAGAAGAAACTTTCTATTATTAGTTGAGTTTCTCTATGCTCTGCTTGTACAAACATTCTCTCTGGAGCTTTTAGTGACGATGATGACGCTGAGAGTCTCTTATCTCTTATTATGCTTTTTCTTCTTGGTCCATGAACTAAAACTTGTGAAAAAAAGTTTTTTTAGGCAATGAAGATATTGTTCTTAAACTTGCTTTTTAAAGGAAAGAGAGAGTAGATAATACTGGTAAATTTTTAATGAGCTTGTAGAGAACAGTACACGGTGGTGTCGGTGTGAAGTCAAGTGGAAGAAGGAGATAAGTAGTTGTATAATAGGAGCACATAAACATACAAGCACATTATAAACTTTTTTTCTTACCTTTATAGTTTAAGCACACATGTGGAACTGGAATAACCCACATGAAGATAATAATGATGTTAGGTACATTACTTGCAAAAACGTCATAAAAAAGTGAGAGTCTGTTTTTACTATGTCTATATCTATTTTGTGTGCATTGTGTGTAGTGTAAAAAGCAGTTAAGTTGGTAGCAAAATACTGATCACAATGATTCATCCACTTTCTTAAAGATGAACCTGCTTGCAAAAAAAGGAAACTGGCTATATAATGCATTCAGGTAAAAAGGGAAAATAGTTCACAATTTCCCTCATGCTCAACTCAAGCAAAACGGAATGGTATGTAAGGCTAAATAGGATTTTGTTCCATTGCGTTTTGATAACAGTTCAGTTCAGGTCCTTGAAAGAAAGGTAATAATTCTCTGTTTCAAATTTGGTTTTTACTGGAGGATGATCATAGGCAATGCTGCTGGAAAGTTGCTGGAACGGAATAATAAAACGCTAAAAGTTACAATTTATTAAGCATGCATGTACAACTACACAATGCAATGGTGTGGGTAGTGCACTTACATTTACTGTTTTTTCCACCAAGAAAAATCAGTGATTGTGTGTCTATGTGCTTCTTCTTATTATTCTCTCCTGACTGTCTTTCATGGTTGGATGCACATGCACCAGCATATCAAACACACTTTTATATATACCATATCGTCGTCATTGGCATGATGATGATGACGATGAGGATGTTGATCGTGATCACCAAAAGAAAATGCTTTACTACAAGTAAAAACGGGTTACAATTGCAGCAGCAGCAGCGATCATGCAACGAGCAGACAAGTACCTAAAAATGTTACATAAAGGCAAAATGTTGTCCCATGGATGATGATGATGATGATGTAGGTGAGCTAGTCCATGCAAGACGTGTACGAATATTTAACAATTTAATAGACAAGTACAATGCTTCTAGAGAGAGAAAATACATTTTAAGTTACTTGTTTCTTTCTTACGATTGTTTCTAAGAAAGAAAAAAAAGATTGCCATTTGGCTGAGAGAATTGAGGAAGATGATGATGATGACGATTGGTTGACTGACTGACTAAATAGCTATTTAAGTGGTGGTGGAATGTATATATAGATGAAATGGAGTAATATATTACCAGAAAAAAAGGAGAGTATGTGTGTAGAGCAGAGAAATAACTAGTACGGCGACGGAGTCAAGTATTGGGGATGGATGGGTGAAGGCTGCAACGCTTGTAAAGAAGAAAGAGGGAGAGAACAAAAAAATGGAAAAGGAGAGAGAGGGATACACACAACGTACGTAATATTATTGTGAAGGATGATAAAAAAGGAATTGGGAATAATCTAAGGAAACGGAAAGCAATCAGTCACACTCAACTGAATTCAAACAATCGAATTTGTGAAAAATGTGGTGTGTGTACAGAGCACAAAGTGGAGAAGATGTTGGGGTTAGAGTAGCTATATGTGTAATAATATGCAGCAAAACAACCAAGAAGGAGAGGCACCATGGAATAATAATGTGGAGTAGTGGAGTGCTCTCTGCTAGCTTTAAAAAATGGAAAGAAAATGCTTTACTTGGACGGGGAATTAGGTACAGAGAGCACAGGTTTGTATAATGGAATGGAATAAAGTATTGCGTGTGTAAGTTTTCATGGGGCATTTTTATAAAAAAGAGTAAGGTTTGCTTGGAGATGTTTTAAGGATGCTACATAAAACACTGTGTTGCATGCTGTCCGTCACTTGCACTTTTGCTCATTAGCATTTGCATAAAACCTCTGAATTAATTATTAAAGTTGGTATGTTGCAGTTTCTAAGGTAAATCTAGCTTCTAACTGCACTTTACACAAGCCGGGTTTGGTGTGCCACCGGTTGCAACCTCGTTTTTTTGGAAGGTGAACTGCACTTGTTTGTAGGTTTAAACAAAAAAAAAAGTAAACTGGTTTAAATTGACAATTCACGGGCGTGTGGCCAGCTCTACTAAATACATGTATTATGCACTTTGGTACATGAAACCGCAAACAAACTCAAAATAAACATAAAAAGGAAATCGGGCACATGCTTCAATTGATTGGGTTTATTGTCAATCTGGATTTCAACAGATTATTAGTAAGTTTTGGGTAAAATCCCGTTTAAAGAAAGGTACATATTTATTTAATACAAGCACACATCCTTCTTGTGGATCATGTTCCCGATAATAATATACATAGTCATGAGAATGATGATGATGTCCAAGTAAGGTTGAAAAGGAAATTCAAAATGGGTCCACTTTTTTAAGCCACAAGCTCTTCTATCTCTTGTGAGGCTTCTGCGGTAAGACCAAAAAAGAAAAAAATGCAGTAGCCATGTCATGTCGTGCCTGATTGTCTTCTCCATTCAAACGTAACAGCTACCAAAACAACATCATTATCAGCAACATACACTTTCTGTGCTCCCATTCATTGTAAAACCGTTTGTAAACCACTTTTTACACCAGCAACAAAAAACCTGTGGCTCCTGGTTAAATCTGTCCTAGTTACATAATAATAGCTATAAATTAGCATTCGACAGGTTTTGTGGAGAAGTTTCTTTTCTTCTTCTTCTCGGCCTGGAGAAAAAAACGTTAAAACGCACCAATATATTATGGCTAACAATACAATTTTAACAATAATAGGCTAATGGCAAGTGTGTGTGCACTTCTTTGTTGATCGGCATGATCACCGAACAATAACATGTCTAAACAGTAATAGCGCGCGCGTTAGCACAATTGCATTTATTGACCACTTTTTTTATTTTATGCTGTGCACTGGAACGCTTTACACCGCACTTCCTTGCCTCATCCTCATCATCATTTTCTCTATATCATCTCATGTCATTGATTATGCATGCACGGCTTTCTATCACCTTCATTACCTTCATAATACACATTTTCTTTGGTCATGTGCTCCTTGTTAGCCAAAGAAATGGATGATGATGATAAGAAATATATTTGTGCAGTGGGTATTGTTGTAACCGGTCACGACTCAATCAACAGGAAATCAAGAGTCGATTATCTACCTGTGAGCCTGCCAGCAACCCAACACCAACAAATTATAATATTGTTCATTCAAAAAAGACGAAGAGAGAAATAAAACGTGCATCATACAAATTTCATCATTGCGCAGTCATTGTCCTTTGAATAAAAAACACGTAGGCAGTGTTTAATTTCCGATTTTTTTCAGACATCAATTACAAAAGAATAAATTACAAAAAAATAAATCCTCAAGATTTTCTTAATGCTTGTTATGCATATTTGTTATTATTGTAAAAAAAATTCCATATTTTCTTTCCTGAGCTTGCATCGTCTTCTTGGTTCATAAGCAGCTTATTCCTATAAATTTACACACAGAGGCAGCCTTAACAGATCGGCATTTTAGTATTGTTGTTCTTATTATGACCAAGTTGGTGTTGGAAAATCTTTTGGAACTGTTATTGTTGTTGTTATTCTGTGTGTATGGATTTTGCTCTGTAAAAAGTTGAAGCCTCTCGGCGTGGAGAAAACGACAAAGTCGGAGCAGCACACAAAAAAAAAGCAAGAGAGAAGAGATGATTAAACGCATAAATCTCAAGATTTGGATTGGGAGTGAACGAAAGGGTGACATTGATCTGACTTAATTTATAATGGGTAGGATGGAAGAAAGCACAATAATAATAATAAAAAACGGAGAGAGAAGGGAAGCAGCCAATGGTTTTTCGTGGTGATTATAACTTGTGGCGATGATAATGGTAAAGTTCTTCTAGATGATGATGATGAGGACAAACATTTTGCATGCATAGTAGCTATCTTATATAGTAAAGCTGTTGGTGTTAAAAAGAAGACGAAAAAAAGCGATACATTGTAGATTTTAGTATTATTGGTAGAAAAGGAATTAACAAAATGCAGGCAGCAGTGCAGTGCAGTGTAGTAGATGGCATTATGCATTAAAACTATAGCTAACTATAAAATGTGTCTAGTGTCTGCTAATACCAATTAAATTAAAAGAAAGGAGTGAGTTCTGTGCAGTAGTCTACACGGTGGTGATTATATACGAGGAAAACTCACTGGTGCATGATGATCATACTGCATGCAAATACAGGGAGAATGGCATTTTTGTCTATTGGGAAGGCGACTTTGAAGAAAAAGCATATTATTATTTTAATGGTTAGTGTCTTTCTTTTTTCTCTTTTGGTATCTCTGTGAGCTCTCTCTGGTCTGTGGCTATGACGGGAAATAATGGTAATAAATAATCATTTAAAATTGTAACGGAATTTTATGTACAATTTTTTTTATAATCAACACATGCACAAAAAATAATGCCGTGTTCAAGTATCAATGTTCCTACCCGCCGCACAATAAAACAACCAAGTAGTCATTGACCATTGAGCTTTTCAAATTGCAGATTAGCTTCTCTCTCTGCATCTCATCATCATCTCGTACTAGTACTTATACTTGCCACTCCGAGTTTTAATGAACACACAGATAAACAACAAAGGAAAGAGGACATTTCCTACTTGAAAGAAATCACAAAGTTTTATCATTCCCCATGACCATCAAAGTCATTTTGAAAAACCTTAAGAGTGTGACCGATGTTGCTGCTGTTGCGGTGGTGATGGGCTTATTTGTAAAACTTTGGATTTTAAATTCTGATTTAAGAATTAACAGAAGGTTAAAAAGTCACAGAGGGGCTCAGCTCTGCGACGTAATTTGATTCAAATTTTTTTCAAGAAAAAAATCAAATGAGTAATTTTTGTAATGTCATAAAATGGTCATTGGTTTGGTGGTCATTCCTCCTGATGAAGATGAATCCTCAATGACAGCTGCAGCTAATCTATGCCTACACTCCAATCTACACGCACACACCAACCAACCAACCAAACCCACTCATCAGAAACAGTGGCATCTTCTTGTCTTGTTCTTAGCTGCAGTAGCGATACTAGTGGTCACACAAGACGAAACCGAGAAAAGAACGAGAGAGGACATTAGAAAATAAAATAAAGTTTCAAATCCTCAATCCCTCTACCTCTCAATTCTCTATCCTCAACTCACTTTTTTAATGCATATCATTTCGCTTCCTTGTGATTATTTCTCCCTCGGTGCATTTGTCTACTTCATCATCCTCATCATCATCATCACTTTTTGGTAATCTTTCCGTCCGTCTCCATCTCCTCCCCCATTTCTCTCTGGTGCACTGCTTCTTCATCTTATGTCCTTTCATTTTACATATATTTATTATGATTATCTGCATTACACTAATGATTCCCTGCGTTCTCTACTGACTGATGAATGGACATGATCATTGTCATCATCATCATCATCACTGCATATGTGTGTGTGTGTGTGACTGTCTCTCTATCTCTCCTTCTTAAATTATTTACATTCACGTAAGCGCAACTGACTACCGTTTCGCTACCGAAAATCACTAATGATTTGCTTTACTAATTTCTTCCGCGATTGAACCGTCCTTCTAGCTAGCGCAAATGCAAATGAACCCGAAAATCATTACACATTATACATCTTCCCATCATCTCACTCTTTCAATTTGTCAGATTGCTACTGCAATTCGTCATCACACAAAACAGAATAATATTTCACGTTCTGCTCTCCTTTTATTTTTTTTCTGTGTTCGATAATGTATTTCAGTTATTGCTACAATTACTATTACCACCGCTAGCACAATGTCACGACGACAATATGTAATACTGCCTTCAAGGCTAATTCCTTTTTGTTGCATGTACCAGCGCACCCCACACACTGCATTAGTATTATTATTATGTAATGGTATGTTCTTCAGAAACGGATTTTTGACTGAGTTGTGACTGAGATGCAAGCGTTTGATTTTAAACCACTGCTGCTGCAGATATAGATATAGAAACACGGAGTAAGAAAGGGAAAAAAGTATTCGTGGGAAAATGAGTTTTTTGTTACCATATTTTTGTCATGATTGTCAAAGTCATCATCTCATCATACAACAAGCTGCGGTTGTACTAGCATAACAGCAGCAGTAGCAGCAATAACTTCTTGCTCGTCATTTTCTCTCTGTCTTTCGGTCCGTCACTCGCTCTCTCTCTATCTCTCTGGGAGTTTTCTTTTGCGGACAATGCAAGGCTTTCAATACACCAACCAGAAAAACACAATAAAAAATGATACTCGCTCTGCTTGTGCTTTGCTTTTGTGGTTTAAAAAACCATTAACTATTAACATTTTTTTGCGGAATGTAATGAAATGAGTATAAAAACGGGGAACATTATGTATTACGTACACACAAGTCTTAATGCGAATGTAAATTGAAATGATAAAATCATCGATTTACAATTTAAAGCCTTTTTTCTGTTTTCTTGCAGGTAGTAAATTTTAAGAGGGAACCGGAGTCAACTTAGAAATTATTCAAAATTGCAACTCAACGCGTATCCCCCGTAGTAGAAGTAGTAGATATAGTAAGAACACTAGTTCTCGCCTTGGCCCAGTCTCAAGCCATTGTTCTCCGCTGTGGAATAATACTCAACAAGAAGAATCATCATCATCATCCCAAAACAGAACAGGAAAAAGTCGTCATGAGATCCAAATGTCAGGAACAAGATGAAAACGCTTCTGCTGCTGCTGCCGAGACCGTGCTTGCTGTTGACAACCAGAAGAAGAAAAACGGTGAAGATGATGAAACGGATGAGCAGCACCAGCAACAACAAGAACAACAGCAGCCGCAGGAAGAACGGTAAGACACACAGAAAATATTTAGTTTCCTTGAACATACTTTTAAAAATGCACAACGATGTGCATTTTTTCCATGTTCTCACGCTGCAAAAAAAAATGCTGCATTTTTTAGCTTTCTTTCTTTTTCAGCCAAAATTATACAACTTAATTGGCAAAGTATACACAGTCATTTATCACACAATTACAGGTTGTGTGTGGTCCCTTTGTGCGTAATTATATCTGTGTGTAGTGTAATCAGCAAACTATTTCTCTTTGAATGTTTCTTTTCTTTAAGCATTTATCTATTTATTTATTTGTGTTTTTTCTGTGAATGCATCTCCTGCTGCAGACAAACTGGGGAGCCTGTGGCTGAAGAAAGGAAGAAGAACGGAATGCCTGTTGTGGACGACCTTTCACTATCCGCCGAGGTAGGCAGAAAAAGAACCCCTTTTTCCGCACAAAATTACACTGGCTTTCTGCTTTAATGATCTTTGCAATTGCAGAGCTTACAAACAGCATCATACTTTTATCATTGGCAAATTTGCAAACTCTGTGGTATCGCCACAGGGTTACCATACTGCGCTTGTAATGACATACCGCATAATAAACGTTTAACTTGCATAAAAAATGCATTTCCTTGCTGGATACACAAACCTACATCGCAAATTATCGATTTGAAGGCAGTTCCGTTCCAATTTGATAATCTGCTTCTCTATTTTAACGGTGAATCTGTAAGGCCAACCACCAGAACCGGCGCTTCTTCTTGTGTGGTGCTAAGCACCACAGGCCTTCTTACATCTTTTTTCGCATTCAAATTTTACTTCCTTTCAGAAGCATCATCGGCTTGCAAATAAAAACGTTTACCAATGTCAGTGTCAAAAAATATAATGGCTTAACTTATAAAAAGTGTCTTGCTGCGGAATTCATCATCGTTCAAGTATAAAAAAGTACACAGTTTATTTATTGGCCACACACATGCCGTTGGTTTCTATGTGCGGTTTCAATTTCCCAAAAATAAAAATCAAACTGTTTTTACTACAAAAATGCTCATTAAAGTGACGTAATGATGATGACAACATAATGTATCTCTTGACAATGTCACGAGTCTATTAAGCCGAAAAACATAAGTGATTGCTGTACTAAAGGAAACGGTGCGGTAATGTTGATCATCATACCCACTCTTGGGTTAAATCACTTTTTTTCACAGGAAAGTATACAAAAAGGAAGACAGGGTATTGAGGAAAGCTATAGCAGAAACTTTTTAATACAAAAGCAAACAGTGGGAGAAAAAAGGGGAGGAAAACGTTGCAAAGAAAATTTTTCCCTGTGAGTTCACTCTTCTTCCTCGGGTTGATCACAAGGACAATAAAAATCACTCCATCACCTTGCCTAATAGTCTACCTATCTATATTACACATCTATCTGTGTAACGACATGCCTTTGTCATCATCATCATCTTCTTTTATTTTTCTTCTCTGCTACTGAACTGGTGATGGGTAGAATTTGACGAAGAAAAGGAACAGGAAACATGAGAAAAGTGGTTTCTCTCTGAAAATCTCAATATCTCCACTTTTTCTCCTGGGTTTATAGCTTTCCCTGTTTGCCTTACTTTTTTTCTCTGCTGTTGCTTCACTTGACTTAAGTAAGTTGCCTGTCAGTTGTCATTAGCTGGGTTTTTTTCGGAGGGGTAAAAAAACTATAGAAAGAAATAATAATGTGGCTTGATACACGTATAATTCAATCTAAAGAAAAAAACCTTGTTGTGGCTTCTGTAGTTTTTTTTGGTAAGGGTGACTAGACTAGAAAATGCGTATACCACCACCGCAACAACTACTGATATTGGAGTTGTCGGATCAGATCAGCAGATTAGGGTAAAAATCCTGTTCACTTTTGTGGAGATTTATTACACAAAATACATTATTTTCTCTGTCTTTTTTTCTGCTACCGAAAAAAAACTTTCTTAGCCCTTTCTACTCTCCCCTTTTTTACGTGCCGAGTGGGCAGGGAGATCGGTTGGATTTTTACACACTTAAGTTGTCAATGATAATACCTGTTGTTTTATGTACATTGCATTGCCAATTGTTAAAAACGGAACATTTTCAAATGAAAACACTTAAGCGAATTAAATAATTACGAAAAATGCAAAATGGATAATTGAATGACAATGCTATCTTTTTAGAGTATCGCCCCAGCACACTCTAACCTTTAGTTTCAATGTACAACTTTAATAGCATTTTGTTAGCAGAAGCGATTTTGCTCTTTTGATAAATCTTTCTCAGAAAAAATATAATTAATCATTTTTTACCTGATACAAACACAATGTTTTTCTCTCTTTGAATTTTGTTTGACGTTAACAATTTTTCGTGCAGGGATAAAAAACTCTACTGTAAGCTTTATTTCCATGTAAAGTTTTTTTTTTGGCATTTGATCCCACGCGTGATGCAGTTAATGATGATGGGAAGAAATTAAATTGTTATCAATTGTTGTACCAAATCTACTATTACCACTTATATAGCAGTAGAATGGACAGGATTAATAAGAGCTTGCAAAGCATGTTCTAGTAAGAAAAGGAAATTGTATGAAGAAACATGGGAACCGTGAAAGTGAATGTTCAATAAAAATGTATAATAATCTATCCATCTCAATCTTTCTTATTTTTGCATGTACTAGTCTAGCTCCTTATGCCCAATAATGCATAAGTTTAGTTTTTTTCTTCTGTGTATTTGTAACGACTCATATATTATGGATTTCAATCTCCTTGCCAAATAACAAAACGGATTGTAATAAAAACAAAATGCATAATATTCTGGTATGATGAAGATGATGACGATGATGGTGCGGTACTGCTGTACATAGAATAAAATATTGTTAAACGCTTTTTCTTTCTATGCTGTTACTAATATAATATGTTATTTTTATGCACCATTGTTGTTTCTATGTGTGGAGAGAGTAGAGCATTTTACAACGAAACAATTGAACCATGTGAAAAATTGCTTGTTATAGTTTGTACTGCAAGCACTTTTATATACACCACACTACTTGTGTAGTCTCAAAAGTAAAGTAAGTAATCAACCTGGTCCATCAATTTATTCTTGCACGGAATATTTTTATTGTTATGGGATGAACCAGACGGGATGATGATGATGTTTGGTGGTGTTAGATGAACTACGTAAAGTGAAAAAAGGATATTGTATCAAAAGTGCTTTCAGTCATGTGCATCATCATCATCATCATCCTCTTCTAGTATCAAACAATGCAATGCAACGAACCCAACTTTTAACTTGACTCATTGCTGATTTCCGGTTGTTGTCTACCTTTTCTGCTGACTGCTTAGAGGCTCACGAGAGAAAAAAGGGAGATACGTATCAATCATTATAATCATATCGTCATTGGTTGCCATGCCACATTTGTATACGCTTTACCACCTTACATCACCGTAAAAGCATTGTTGTATGTTGTAAGTAAGGTAGAAAATAGATATATTGTGGGAGGATGATGAACATTCTACTAAAATTACATTAAGAATGAATATTATAGCAGAATGATTACTTGTATTTGCAGTAAAACATCAGATTCTGGCATATGGTTCATTTAATCGCGTAATCGTTATATATTATTTGTGTATTAAATATTGTATTTTACACTAATTTATTTTCTTCTCGCTAAATCCCACCACGGAACAAATTTTGTTAAGAGAGACTACTAGATTTTCAGGGAAAAAAGAAACAAGTGAGGAAAAAACGCTTAATTGGGCGATTTGATTCTTTACACAGGTTTGAGAAGAATCTTACTCATCATCATCATCATCAGTCTGTCTGGTATGTAGGGAGAATGAAATTCTTTTTTGGCAGATAAGAGTAAAAGACACACTCAATTTTTTTCGTGTTTCATTTTGTAAGATTTTCAAAGAGCGATAATAAAAACATTATTAAAAGGAAACAAAAATATTTGAAATGATGAGAAATGTTAATAGAAAAAACGCGGGGGTAGGTTGCAGCTAAGTCAAGTTTTAACCAAGAAATTAAAGTAAACTTGGTTTTATGATCGATTAGGTAAACATCTACCAAAAAGAAAAATTATAATTGTAATAAAAAACTTTACTTGCCTACTATGCCAATTTCAATTTGTACCTGTTAAAACAGCAGCTTACAGCTTCAAATAGGTAACTCTTCATGATCATCAACACCATCCTATTTTTTATAACTATTTCGCTTCATCTTGTTTCAAGATAATAAGCAACGCTAACAATAATTACTATTTAATGTGCGTGTAAAATTTTGTTCAATCAAATCCTTCTTTGTTTAAAAAAATATAAATCAAATAAATTAACTCGCATTTTTCTGTTTTTCAAAAATTATCCATTGTATATAATGTTTCCGTGCAGTCAAATGACAGTTTACTTGCATGAACTATACATGTGCTTGCTTTAAGTAAAATGACCTCCTTACAATTGACAATATAACAGGCAAGGTGACATAAGGACGTTCATGTCACAGCTGCAGTAAAAATACACAATACCTTCAATTTTCCCGTTTAGTTTAGTAAACGCAACAAGTTGATTAATTTTTTAGCACAGGCTTGACCTACCATTTGCCGGTAATTATTATTGTTTATCGTTTATTAAAACGCTGTATAAACTTAGAATTAACTGTTTGTTATAAAACATGTATACCTTTATAATAGCATGCGTGTTCACTTTTGACTTACCTTGGATGACTGCTTTGTCGTTCGTGTGTGTATTAACTGTTGGCATTGCTGCAGGGTTTTTGTAATGAAAAGCATGTCGTATTTTTTGACAGAGGATGTGTAATTACTGTTATTGTTACAGCCACTTGGCATGCGAGATATTGAATTTTCCTGTTATTTAAGGGTACGACCTTCCCTTTTTAACCAATTTACAATATTTGTTATCATCTTCCAATTTAAAACTGAATTCTTCAAAACAGCAAAAAAAAGGCTTTTTATTTACAAATGTACATTCGTATTTACAATAAGTTACAAATCCATGTTTTTATTTTTAATATTATGGGATTGTGGCACAATTCTCCAACTGCTGTAAGTATTTCCTTGCATCCGTGGTATATTTCCATCAATGTTTTTCCAATTCTAGCCAGGCCTTGTCCAAACGTTACTTCTTCACGGTGGAGCAATTGTATCTGGTCCCATATATTTTTTCCAGAGGCAAGCACTTGTCCGGTGCCTCGAACCAACTTCAATGTGTTGCTGCAAAGGTGTAACAAATCATTAAAAGTTACACTTATATCAGAGAAAGTTGAGCTTTCAACATTGTTGTTTATCATTTCATATGTACCTTTTACCATTGTGGGGGTACTGGTAAACGTCATATTTTTTACGCTCAGATCCATGTTGAAACACCGCTTGGCACTTTCAACCGCTGTGCGTATTTTATGTAGTGCAGGCATATTATCTTCAATGCACACTACAAACCGAAGGATCCAATTGTTTTTAATAGAATTTCCAATTTATATGTTCCAGCCAGGATTCGATACTGCAAGTCTTGTGAAAATAGAAACGTGTCTTGTGTGATGCTATTATGGTGGGAGGATAAAAATCTTAAAAAATATTGCTTAAGTGCTGCAACTCTATCTAAGCACCGCACCTGCTTATCTGAACCCTTTAAAGTTGTAGTGGTACGTACTGTGTGTCAGGCAGTCATTTTTCGGTTGGCACTCAATCGGTATACTAACCTACAAAATACGGTTCTAAAACTCCCCCTCAAAAATACATGAAAAATACGTGAAGGGGTGCAGCTAGATTGGAACTCTATGCTGATGTAAGTTGGCTTTTACCGGACAGTACTTCTTAAAGGCTACATGGTCAACATGACAAGTGGCAATCATGTACATATCCGCTTTAAAAAACGGAAGCAAAAATGTGTAGCAAGATACACTTTACGCGCACCCATTCATTTTATAGAGAAATGGTATATGCCTAAATACACTAAGTTGTGATGGGTGTTTTACGTACTGCACATGTTGCTCAAAGCATTTGTCAATATTTCAAATGACTGAATGAGGAAAATATGCATCAAAAATTAAAATCATTAAAAAAATAATTTAAACTTGAATTTATGTTCAACAAAGTAGTAATGAATTATTATAATCATTGCAGTTTAATTCTTGTAAGAAATTCATTTGAAATCACAGACTGAAAAGAAAGATAAATAGATAGAGAAGCAGTTCTTCTAGTGTGTGATTACCTACACTTTTGCTGCTATGTAGCGTTTAAACTGCTAGAGTAAATGCTTACACAGCTATCTATCAACAAGTTTAAAACGTGTTGATAAGATTGACGTAACAACAAACAGGTGAGAAGTGAGAAACAAGTGGCGAGTAAAAGTGGCTATTTACTGGTTTTTAAGGGATTGCAATAATACAAAGCTAATTAACATAATGAGGATTTAAAGTGCAGTCTAATTACTTTTTTAGTTCTGTGTCCACGAAATATACAGGAACAAACATTTTGATTAAATAACAGCTTAAATAACTATCATGACCAGGTTTAGTGTGTATTTATAATCCATTATAATGATATATAATAATTATTTTTCTGGCTAGAAAATTTTGCAGTCATTTACACCAGCCAGTTCCTAACTAGTTGATAGTATCGTAGATCGTCGCAAGGTATTAAGTTTCTACAACATGTGTGCAATGTGCAAGGCAAATGTATAAAAAACAGGATAAATATCTTGATAAATTATCTATTTAAAAAAAAGTAAAGCCAACCTTAGAAATAGACTGAAAATATAAATTGAACTAAAGTAAACGATTTAATGTCCAACTTTTTCCCATGTATTTTTTCCGCTTTTATTTCTTCATTCAGAAGTACTCACTTATTGACAGATTGTCGTGTTAAGATATAGCTTTATTATGCTTCAACTTGAAAAGTACATGCAATACTTGCAAATTTTTATAGTGCAACTTGTTTCAGAATTTTCTATACTGGAATATTTTTATAGCTGTGTTGCTCATAACGATGATGATTGCGGATTAGATAATGCCTTTGTTTAGATGTTTCTCTAGAGTTCGGTTCAGTTCTAGGATTTCATGCGGAATTACAATTTCATTTTTTTGATTGAACAACCAAACATGAAATTGAAGTTCCCATAATAATGAAATGCTAGCAAATAACAATTTGTTTCTTTTTGTATGTTTTGCAAAAAATTATTGCAATTCTGATTATTTGCACACTAAACAATGTTTCATTTCATTAACAATTTTTTGAGCTTTTATACGTTAACAAATATAAAAATAAATGATACAGAAGAAACTCATAAAAACCGATTTTTCAACTTGATGAGTTTTACTTTTAGAAATGGCAATAACGATATTTTAAGTTGTGCTATTTGCAATATCAGCAAGGTTATACATGTGCAAAACTATATTCGTTTTACTTTCTATTATTTTCAAACAAATTACCTCACATTCCTTTCATTCAGTGTCTTTCACTGTTAAGCTTGTGTACAACATTATGCATGAGATGCCATCATGCAAGCTTTCATTTTTTGATCTTCTTTTCTCTCTCTCTAGAATGTCAAACAAGCTTTATATGTTTTGAAAATATATGAAAAATACTAACTTTACTTGTCGAAATGCTACTAAAACGCTTTATTATTATTTATTCAGTTGACGTACCTTTCACATTTCCCAAAATATATTGTATGGCCCTCCGGCCTCTTGCCATACTTTTTTTCTCTAAAGATATTCCTTTTTCTTCAAAAAATGAGCTACTGAAGATAATATGTGTAATGACAAAAAGCAATGAATATGGATGGAAACGCATTTTTCCCCATTTCAAATAAAATCTAATATTTTCCCCATGTAAATTTTTTAATAATATGCAATATGTATGATTTCAATGAAAGCCATCAAGAATATATAACGCAATAGAAGATGATCATCATTATTCCTAGCTTGCTTGCTGCCTACACTCTCTTTTCTATTCTGAAGAAACTATAATAATCATAAAAATAAAATGAGTAAAAAAATGTCTACATTGCTTCCTTCCTAAATAAAACTCTCAATCTTTCATTTTTTATGCTGGGCTTGGGTCTTACAGGCCATTTATAGGCTACTCACTTATTTCCATGTCTCATTTTACTTCTGTCGCATTTTTACTGCTTAACTGATACCAAAAAAATCCATCTCTCTTTCTTTCTAAAAAAACTTTTACCTTTTTTCCCTAAAAATACCACTAAAAACCACCACCACCACCGAGTCTGCTAGCCACGATTATCATATCATATTGGCAATCACATTTGGCCGTTTCCCTTCATCTTCTCATCTGAACGCTTGAAGACGCATATAATAAAATACTATTTTTTGTGAATGAAATGAAAAAAAAAATGACTCAATATTTTCTGTCAACCATTCAAACACTGATCTTATGCCTACCCACCTATTCTTGATGACTCAAAAGTTATGACGCTACAAACTTTTGCGTTATGATTGTAGGATCAACTTTCTTCTTCATGTCATTCTAGTCATTTGCCTCAACTCTCTAAATGCTAAAAATGCAATATTATTACCATTATCGTTCACTGGCACTACTCAAACCCCAGACAAGTATGAAAAATTCCTGTTGACTTTCTATTGTCATCTTACCCGTGTACACATATCCACCACACTGCATGCATGTAATTCAGCTGCTCATTGGCATTGCAATGCACTCCTCAGAAAGAGATTGCTTTTTTATTCATCTTTCAATTGAATTGACAAGAATGGTCGCTCCTTTTTATTATTTATGGGCTGGGTAGCTATATAATTGTGCACGGACAAGGTATGCATATTGCATTGCAGATATAATATTCCGTATGCTTAACAACACAGCAGAGAGGAAAGGTAAAGGAGAAGAAAAAACACGAATAAAAATTGCTGTGCTGCTGGTGCTGGTTACTGGTTAGTACTCACTGGGTCTAATAATAATAGGGTGGATTGAATATTATTACCACAATTGAGCAGAAGCACATAGAAAACAACGAGAGTATTAGAAAATTGTACGGTTGCATACCTATATACGAGAAACCAGACTGCAGAGAGCAGAGAAATAGAGAGAGATGGTCTGGTTGTCAACTAGCGACAATCGGATTTTCATGAGCAATATAAACCGTTTTACGATTGACATTATTCAAATAATGAAGATGATGAACAAGAAGAAGAAGAAGGAGGTGGAGAGGATTTTAGAAAAGGGAGCACAAAGGCAAACAATAAAAAAGAAGTATGAATAGAAAAATAAGCAAGGACAGAAGATGGAGAAGAAGGGGGTGCGTTTTTTTAGCCAAATTTAATGCCTAATATAATGCAATATATCTGAAGTATTGGTATATCTGTCGGCAAAATAGAATGTGAGGGAGGACACATAAATTTTTATGCTTTCTATGTTGCTGCACTATTATTATTATTCAATTGTGCTTGTGTTTGCGATGCTGTCCCCATCACCATTTTGTTGTGTTGTTGTGCCGCAGTAGAGACTGACCAAAAATTATATTTCTCTCTTGATTTTTTTTTATTTGTGGCTAAATCCCCTTTAAAAGGAAAGAGTAAAGAAAGAAAGGCTGGAGAAGAGAGCAATCACACAGGGTCATGTTGCATGATGAACAATGAATTTGTTCAAGAATTGATGACCCTTCAATGGCACGCTGGAAAGTGGTTGCATTACATTTTGCATTAGGCTTTTGTTTGGGGGTAAATAATGGAAAAAAGCATGGAGCTACGTGCCGGAGCATAAGTTTCCAAAAACGGCCAAAATGAGGGGATTGAGCACGAAGAATAGGAAGCAGTACAATTGACAGTGAAAAACAGTGTGTCATTCATCCTGTTTCTCTGGGATAAAAAATAATAGATATTTCTGCTGCCTCTCTGATTTTCAATTGACATGTAATGGAAGCTTCTAGCAAAACTTGTACGCAACAGTATGCTTTTGAGTTTGACAGCGTTTTGCTAAATGACGCTCATTATCTATCAATTCATTTTGTATGACACTTTGCTTTTGTTTCAGTTTCCACTTTTACTCCGCCAACCTGTCATATCATTCACCAGCCACTTTCATAATGAGAATGTTGAGCAGAAAGTGTAGGATGATGATAATGATGAGTGAGAAATATGCTGTTGCTGACTTGTCGGCCCGTTAAATAGTCACGGTCTCGTCGTTGCTTGCACTAAACTTGATCATCCTCTCTTTCAGCTTGTCAAAGGGAATAAAGCAAACCGCATTTGACGCGGCTGCCATTTTTCACTAATAGATTCATTTCTCATTTCAAGCTACGTGCCTACACAGTGATGTCTCCTCTCTGTTCTCTGTGTGGAGTGTGGAGAAAAGAGGCGGAAAGCAAAATGAAGATGAACTCTCTTTTAAAGTCTTCGACAGCAATTTTGAGGTTATGGCTGCTGCTATGCTATGGGGCAAGTTGTAAAACGTCGGGAGAGAGTAAAATAGACAATAAAAAGTGTTCAAAGAGGAGGATGTTGATGACAAGGATGATAATAGCATTATTATTATTATTATTGGAAAGTCATAAAGGGAAACGGGGAATAAAGACACGAAGAAGCAAGAAACACGTCACTAGTCCGTCTGGATATGTAAAAGCTTATATAGCAGCTAAAATGGAAAATGAGTATGCATAATATGATAATGGGGTGTAATAATCAGACAGAATAGTGGTTGTGGATTGTGGTGGAACGCTGTTGCTGAGGTGTCTTCTCTTCTTGATCCATAATACTCACTGAGCAATAATAATAATCAGCGAGAGAAGTGGCAGCAGCAGCAAATATAGACACTTGACTGCCTGCTTTCATAGTTTCTTGTAGCTCACATCATCGCCACCACCAAAGTATTGCATTGATAAAAGTTGATCATGATGATGATGCGATGAAGTCATTATGATCTGTTTTGTAAGCGGTACTACTGTTCCTATTAATAATCATCTTTTTTCAACAAGAACAAGTCACTAAGTAGTCAATGCGGCGGTGGATTGTTGGAATGAAAGGGTATATAAGCAATACAGTAATGCCGGATGATGATGAGGATGACGATCATAATAATCACGCCTGATGAAAATGACTTCGGTGGTGGTGGTTTGCGATGGTGTGGTTAATTGAAATTGAATTTTGTTCAACAGGCCTCCAACAAATTGAGTCCTTTTAAAAGTGGAATAGAGAAAGAGAGAGGATCAGGCGGTTGTCGACTTCAAATGAGGATCATCATTGAGACCATTAAAATATATATGGGCATCACACGGTAGTAAATGTTCTGGTGGTAATAATAATCTGTCTGATGATGATAATACTGTCTAATAGCAAGCTGTATAAGAAGGATGCAACAGTTCAAAGCAATAAGAAATGAAAGAAGTTGTTCAAAACTTTGACTCAAGTTAATATTCTCGATCCTCATTCATTCGTTACTCTATTATTATTAATGCTCGACCATGTACCTTTCCTTTTAGTCACCACTAAAAAAATCCATTTTTGATTATTTATTACGCTTGTCACACACAGACACACTTAGATTGTTATTTTCGTGCTGAATGCAAAGTCACATGAAGAAATTGCACAGTGCCAAAAAGTACTTTGATGATTATACTTACATTTTTACAATTGGCTACACAGGCCTGCGCGTTGCTTGGGCTAATAGACAATCGATTAAGATTTGAATATATGTAAGTTTTTTTTCTCCGCCAGAGTAAAAGTAGAAATAAGAAATAATAACAAGTCGTGTGTGAAATTCTAGTTGGGCCATTATTTCTGGTGACACCTGCCGTGATCCATGGCTTCATCAAGAAAATCAATTATTATTATATTGTTTGCTTGGCTATGATCATCTCATGCCGTACAAAAGTACAAAAAAATGCAATGTCTTCCTGGTTGTAAATATTCGGAACAAATTCTTAGTCGTGTGTTAAGTCACACGACTTGAACGAATAAATAAATCAGTTTTCTCCTTTTCTTATAAGAACTTGCATATTATTTACTAAGCTTTGGCGGCGACCATCATCATCATCTTTTTTCTGAAGAAAATGACAATAAATTGATTGGCAAGCCAGAGAGCACAAGAGAGAGAGAGAGAGAGTGGGAAACAATTAGAAAGAAAAGTTTTCACAATTTGAGTTACCATCCCCAAATTTTCAGAACAGATTCAATGGTCATCATTATTCTTAACCATTTAGAAAGAACAAGATACAGAGCTGCCATACAAGTATAATTGACTGTTTCTGATACTGACGTTACACAAAGTGAATATCTTCTGCAGCAAGCAGATAATCCTTCAAGGTACAAAATATCTTTTAAAAACTTGACAAAAAAAGAAAAATGAAGATTGAACAGAGCATCTAAACTGGAAGCATGATCATTTACGCTCATCATCATCCCATGTTCATATATTACACCACACAACAGTAAATTTGATAATATAACAATTGTATAGTCTGCTCCATCTTATATAGCTAGAGTCGGAGTTGGTAATAATAATGGTCATCACTCTTCTCGTCAAAGAAAATACGTAATAATCATAATGATAGCTGTGCATCCCAGCCCGTTCAAAACTAATAGTTCTGTCACGTCCCGTCCTACTCGTCATTCTCAATTCTTTTTTTTTCTTGTTCAATGGCTTTGGCTATATCATATGATATTTTTTATTGGTAATAATAATAGGTATACATTGTGAACATTACCATTATCCATCTACATCTACCCGCTTCAAAAATGAATATGCGCACAATAAAGTAGGCTTTATACCTGTTATACTTCGAAGATATATTTTTCTCTGAAAAATTAAAAATTATCGGTGTGCACACACATGCGCATTATCCATCCATTATTACAAATTATCAGTAGTAGACTTTTATATGGCTTTTTGTTTTTTTGTGTGCTCTGGCTACTGGCTACTTGTATTATTCATCATGATCATCTCTCATAGTTCGTTAGTCATCGGCATCCCTTTATCATCTCTTTTGTTGCATAAAAGCTGCACAGTATCAAAATCTGTGATCTGCTGCTACTGAAACAGCTTCTGTTGCAGAGTCTTGTGTTTTTTTGTGAAACCGTTGCTTTTTCACAAGACGTATTATCTGCTTGCGTGCAGCTGCTAGCTAGTAAGTTAGTAAGTACTTAATTTTAATGACTTTACTTACTTTGTTACGTATACTGTTTGCTTGGCTAAATCCTGCACAGACTTTCTGTTGTGGGCAATCAACTTTCTTTCAATTTTAGATAGCAAGTTCCTTTTTTGCCAGTTTACTTAGTACAAAACGCTAACAACAAAGATATTAAGCGGTTTTAGAAAAAAGAAAAATGTGATAAGAATGCCGAATAATTTTTTGGAATTCATACCAAAATATTTCAATTTTTAATTACACACAATAAATAATACTCACAAAATGTTGTGCAACTTTGTGAAAAGTTAATTGGATGAAGAGATTAACAAGATTAACCTGTTTGGATGGTGTGAGCGTATAAACACACGTACTGGTTTCCACTTTGCACTTTTCATTTCAACACGTTGCAAGCTGCATGAAATCTAATTGGATCGCATGATTTGAACAATTGGTGCAAATTATCCAAAAAATTATTTCGCCACCTGATAAACTTGTAAAGTGTCAAATTGTCTAACTATCGGTTATACTTTGAATGAATGAGTGCATAGCTTTAAATTTCATCAATGGACCTACTCTATATAGCAGGCAGTGAATGAAGAATTCTAGTATTTAGGCAAAAGGACAGAACATCTTGTTTTGTGTACTTTCCGTACTTATATGAGCACTTCTGTAGTGCGGCACAAGATAAACAAGTCATCATCATCATCCAGAGTCCATTCATTTGTGGCATATTATCCCCATGCATGAATGCACTTTTCCTCACCGCACAACTGCACTTGCTCTACTGTGCTATTATACAAGAACCTAGCTCTCTCTCAAATCAAACCAAACCACTTGTTTCTTCAGGCTGCTCGCTGGAAAAGTGGAATCTCAGCTAGTTCACCCAAGCCTTGTGTTGTACAAGTACATAGTAGTAAAAACTGCATTTGCATGGGACTCGTTATCCTACACGGTCATTTTTCTGGTCATCTCTACTCCACGAAAAAAACCTCTCTTGTCCTTTTTATTCTTTTTTTTGCTGCTGCTTCCCTCTCTTTAAATAAAGTTTCCATAAAAGGCAAGCAATTTGGCTGGGATGATGATGGAACAACGTGTGCTCATTGAGCACAAGACACGTATTCCGTTTACTTTGCTTGTTTAGTTTTGTCAGAACTGAGAACAGCTTCTCTAGACCGGACTACTACGTGCGTATCATTGTTGTCATTAGACCTTATGTACAAAACTACACCAACCCGTCGCATGAATGAAAATTTTTACTGATTCTTCTAACTTTTATTCATTCACCACCTTGTAACATGCTCGTGTTGTGTATAATTTTTATTCTTAAAAAACATATCCCAGCGTCGTAGTCATCGTCACAATTTTATTGCCTTTTCATTCACAATATGTATTTTTTTGTGAGGGTAACCATTTCCCGTGTAAATTATCTCCATTAAGACATTCCTTCTTTCTGATGATAAGCAATACAAGCCAGCAATAATAAAAATCACAGCTAAATGGTTGCATTTTGTATTTGTTTAACTTTTAAAAAATTTATAAATTGTATCCTGGCTTTAGCTTTTTATTGCCCTCAATAACATTTTAGCATTTTTAGCTTGCGTAAAAATAAATCCATTAGTTTAAAAAAATATAATCATATTGCAATAGTAAGCGTTTTGGATGAAAAAAGTGATGAGTTAACACATTAAAACGGAAAACACTTTGATTTTTCCTTCTGATTTTGTTACAAGACTAACAAATACCTTAACATTGACAAGATGAAGATAACAGCAGTTTTTTTCTACAAAAAAGCTATTTCCTTTTTTATATGAAAAAACGATTAAGAACTACCGTACACAAAAATGTTTTGCTCTTCTGGGAAAAACTGTACCTGTGTATCTATCTGTCTATGATTTTCTTAACGAACCTGATGCAAATGTGTCGTTGTCATCTTCAAATGGAAAATGGTTTTGGTACAAAAATCGTGGGATAATAATCAACTTATCATGCTCATCATCATCATCGTCATCACCGTTGTCGCCTTATGGCCAGTAGCAATCGCGTTCTATTTGCTGATGATGACTACATTTTATAATGACCACATTTCGAAAAAGAGTGGGTGGTAATGCAATGGTGGAGGAGGAAGGTGGCAATCAAACGTGAAGCCATGTTCGTCGTTTTTGTATGAAAGCTTGAAGAACTTGGGGAAAAATTGAATTTCGATGGAATACGTAAATATTAAAGGCGCTACTGAGAAAAAGGACAAAAAATGGTTGATTCTTTGAGGAAACGATGGATTGATAATGAATTAATGGAAATTATATGACCATCTTTTACAATCATCATCATGCGGAGGATAATGGGAAGTGAGAAAAAAATCTTTTAACAAACCTTTGAAACAAAATTTCTGTGAGAAATATATGCTACGCTTCACTTTTATTTATGATTATTATTATTGGGAAAAGGATGACAAATCGAAAAATTTGTTCTTCACTCGCTGCGCTTCTAGCTTCATCTGTTTACGAAGACGAAGCCAAGTTGACCATATGTTGTCGTGATAAGTTGAAACACTCTGTTTTTTTCTTTAATTTCGTGATCACTCACTAAACTCATTCACAGTTTTTTTCCTCATGCCTTTGATTTTTTCATGTTGTTTTCTCATTTCTCACCCACCCGCCAACAGATAGATGTGTGTAGAAAGAAAGAAAGGGAGAAAAAATGTATTTATCATCCAGTTGTGAAGGGAACATGAACAAAAGTAGCTACTAAAGTTGGTATAATGTTTTTGGCTGGTGATTACTATAAGGATAGCGTGCTTACTGAGAGATGGATGCAAAGATGAATTGATGTTTGCGTAACATGCTTGACTTGAGTTGGTTTATCATCTTGTGTGTGAATACCGTTGCGTTGTGGACATTTACTCGCCGTTGCTATTGTGTCTTTGCACAGTCATATATATTTTTAATAATAGGCTAGTAATCTTGCCTGTAAATCATTGACGATTAGTGCTAATTAAAGTGACAACGACAGCATAACCATGGGAACGGATGGACAATTATTTTTTTGTAAATATTTAGAACATGAATACAAATTTTACAATAAAAATTACAAACAAAAAACAATGAGTAATGTTTAGCGTGTTGAGAACTTTACTACAATTTACTAATAGATCACACGGTTTTCCTTTCAAAAAGAGCAAACAATAAAAAAAAACCTTGAGTAGCTCCTTCCTTCATTGATTGTGTTAAAAATGTGAAATCACACCTAAACTACCTTGTTGAACGTTTCAAGACCACCATTTGTTTAACTTTTTGAAGAAATTGAACATCATTTTTAAGGCGCCTTGCACTGATCCCGGACTGAACTCATTTTTGTTAACGTATTGTCATTGATTATTTGTTGTGTATTTTATTGTGATTGAGACCTTGCCTGTCTGTCAGTTGTTTTTTTTTTTGTCATTGTGGTTGCTGTCGGGCTATTAATAATATACTTATCATTCTCACCGACTTATCCCCGAAACTAGTGGGTATACTCTAAGAAGACTCACCTTCAAAAAAATGATATCCGATACATGAAAGCTCCACGCAGCTTCTCCGGAAACATTCCCAGTGGGATGGCACCAATTGTTCTGCATGCTCTTTTTTCTCAAACTGCTAGCTTGGGTTCAAGTAAATAGGTAAAGCTTATAAGAGCAAGCAGCAGCATAGCACTTAGCACTAGTTTCAATACGTGCCATAAACACTTGAGCTTGTTGAGGCCATGCATAAATTTTTTTCCAATTTCGGGGCAATCTGAACCAGTTTAAATTCTCAAGTGGATTAATTAACAATTGGAAAATAGAAACAAACAGAGAGTCTCCATTTTTTAGCCTTTTTTTGTCGGCCAAACTCGCTCCGCCAATCGTAGCCATTCCATAAAGCGCATAGGCATCCAATACATTCCAATAAAAGATTTGTGATAAAAAAGCAGCAGCAGCAGAGAGAAACAGCGCACACATTATACAAACGTGCCTAATACCTATGCAATATATCTATAAGCGTTTGGTTCACTAGGAAAAAATGTCAGCAATCGGCACACAAGACGGTCGTTCGGCAGAAGCGGCGAGAGAGAAGTGAAACGGCAGTAGAAAGAGAGAGAGAAAAGGAAAGAAAAAAAGAAAAGCAAAAAATCTATAAAATAAGACAATCCGGAAAGATAGCATGCGTTCTAGTACTTTTTCGTTTTATTCGTCTATTGTATTTCACTTGAGTAGACGGTTAGAAAACGAAAGGAAAACCAAGCAACACACAAAAAACGCAGAAATTGATACAATAGCAGGAGCAGGAAAAGAGAAAGAGAGATCCCAAAAGGCGGACGATCAATTTTGCAGAACGAGTAGAAAAAAAAGAAGATGGAAAGAAGGAGAGAAAGCAAGCAGCACACAGAAAAAAAATCCAAGAGAAAAGCATTTTCTTTCTCTCCTTCGCTCAAATACGTTTAGAGAAAAGAAGCAAGAAAAAAACAGAGAGAAATAGATAGATAGTTTCAAGATAAAAATTCACAGCAATACACCCAAAAAAAACGGTTATAAACTTAAGAAGAAAAAGTAATACAGCTATACAGCTCTCTATCTATCTCACACACAATTTTTGTAATACGGTTATGTATTACATTTCTATAAGGATTTAACCATTTTTCTCCGTTAAGGCTCTATATAGTGAGCTGTGTGCTTACTTTTGCAAAAGTAGTCCCGCATCATAGATAGATGGATCCAATGCACATCAGCAGTAAAAAGGCATCATCATCATCAACATCATCCCACAACAGCAGGATCGGTAGCACAAATAGCTGTTTTTTTTTCTACGAAAAAACAAAATAAATAGGAAAAAGAGTTTCCATCTAAACTAATATATGGATAAAGTACATGGCTGTTCTAGAGAGAAGAAAAAAACAGTTTATATTTTTATTCCCTTGCTTGACGATCTGGATCTGTGCGGACTTAAGATTCAAAATGGAGGAATCGAATAAAAAGAAAGAAAAAAAAGAAAATATTTTGCAATACATTTGCCTTTCCTTATAATAACGCTAGCTTTATAGTTAGAACTAGATGGATGGCTTGTGTATATTATTTATCCACACGAAATGTTATACCATTTTCTAGAAAGCATCTTAATGAGTGTGTGTGCGTTTTCTTCTCTTTCCTTCTCTGACATAATATTTTTTGGTTGTAGCGTAACGCAAAGAGACTCTGGAGAGCAGATATACATAAATATACATGGAACTTAAGAAGAAAGACGGGAACAACGACTCTCTATTTTTTTCTTCGTTTTCTCCAATGCTTTTTCCTTGTAATAGTCCATCTATCCATATCTATCTATCTGCTTTCTTTTTTTTCTTTTGCTCACTCACTCAGCTTCTTTTTTCATTTTCCGTCTTTCCTTTGAGTATTGCAGAGAGACAGAGAGAGAAAAAAGAAAAATATATAAAAGCAGGCAATGCTTTGGATGATGATGATGATGGCCACGCTATATGGTGGTACAAGAGAGGAACAGAAGATGAGAGCAACTTTCTCCCGACAAAACGACCAAGTATCTATTTGAACTGAGTGAGTGAATCCATCCGCATTTCTGATAATATTCCTTTTTTCCATAGAAGGCTGTGTTGCAGTTGGAAATAGATAGATAGCGATATTGCATGATGATGATACAACTGTGATGCTGGTGGATGATGATGATGGTTGTATATAGAATGGATATGCAGCCAAAGTTTTATTTCTGTATATGAAATGTTAAAGCAGTTTTGAAATGGCTGCTTTCTTTTTCTCTTTCTGTGTCTGCTTCTTGTTTTCTTTTTCTTCATCGACTTGAAGGGACTCTTTTTTTCCACATCTTATGATTATTACGTGGTCCCTTGTGAACACCAGCAAAAAAATACTGCTAGTGCTACACTACTACTAAACAGATACGTGGGTTTTTAGAGCGAATTCAAATAAAGCGGAGCTTGCAAAATACATAAATATTCATACTCTATTGCTACGGTAATGATCATCGTGATCGTCATGGTGATGGTGATGTACGATACAGCACACTTTCTCTCTCGCTTCCTTTTTCACCAAAGCATAAATATTTTCATTTTTTCTAGCTTGTCTCCAGTTTTTTAGGTAGATTGCCATGTACAAAATGCTAAAAGTTGCCATAAGGGACATAGAGACTAAAGCAGAGGGTGGAAGCAGAAGGAAATGGGGTGACTTGAGACCCACCATTTCAAATA
Organism: Entomobrya proxima; assembly: GCA_029691765.1. Classification (NCBI taxonomy): domain Eukaryota; kingdom Metazoa; phylum Arthropoda; class Collembola; order Entomobryomorpha; family Entomobryidae; genus Entomobrya; species Entomobrya proxima. The sequence goes on from CM056173.1 coordinate 8,767,968, forward strand.
CCTAATAACCTATCAATTGATTGATTTCTATAAACTGTTTTAGATTTTGCTTTGAATGCTCATTTTGCTACAAAAGTTTAAAGCAATTAATCATTGGTTCAAATCAATAAATAAATTGGTGATTGAAAGCAGCCAATAAAGCTTATGTAGGCGCCTGTACATTGCCCACCTTAAGCTCAGAACAATGTCCGCATTACGATCCTACGCAAAAGCAAGGTTAGCAGCCTGTGCTGCCATTTACCAGTAGCACGTACATACACCCGCTATAATCCAAAATGGTAGCCTTGTGTAGCAATAATGATAATAATAATATCCTCTGGTACTTGGGATGATGAAGATGATGATCGTTAGAATGCTAGTGGAAGCACACAAAGCTATCCAGTCAACTTTTCTTGCGTATTATATACCCACCTTACCTATTATTACCAGCCCAATATATATTCCACTCCACTCTAGTGAAAAAATGCTCAGTTCCGTTTTTCACAGCCAGCTTGAATGCAAAAGGTGCAGAGAGTTCAAAGATGGTTTGGAAAATAATGTCGGATTTCTTCAAAATGCGCGTATACATTTGGCTCTCTCTGCAGTTTTCTACCTATAGAGAAAAGTGATGGCATGTGTTGTGTGTATGCAAGTCCAAGAAAGATGTAGTATAGCGGGAATGAAAGTAGATGTGTTGGTGTTGATACTACTATGGTGCTGGTGGTGCTCTATAGTCTCCGTGCAAAAAAGAAAAGCATTTTGGCTCTTTGGTAGAAAATAGTAAAGATAGAGAGAAAGTGACTCTGCCTAGAAGTTTTAAAAGTGGTGGTAGTAATATGTAAGGAAAGGAGAAAATAAAATCGATGAAGAAGAGAAGACGAGAAGGAAGAAGAGTTGAGTAGTGTGTTGTTGTTACTCTCTGCTCTGCCGTTGCTGCTGGTTTTCTTGAAAAGCTTCTTAGAAGATGCCTGTATAATCCGCGCTGTGTGTAGAGAGAAAGCAGGAGGAAAAGGCAGCAGCAAAAAATAAGGAGTTTGGCTTGATGTAACGGTAGAACGGCATAGTAAAGCGCGGGGTTGTAGTAGACAGCACACCACCACCATCAAAAGGATCTAGCTTTCTCCTTTTGCTTTTCCTTTGGTTCAAAAAACAGATCCCATCATAGAGAGTAGGCAGACGTATATACAATATTATAAATATTTTTTTTCTTGCTTGCTTGCTGCGCTCAAGAAAGTCAGTGGTGAACGTCTTGAGCGCATGTTGGGCAAGTCGATCAGGCAAGATATAGTCGATCGATTTTTTCGGCTGTTGAGAGATTCGTTGATTTCCTTTTTCTTTCTGCCTCAAAGGGGTTTTTTAGAACCTCCCTCGAAGCCTGGTAGTTTATTGAACCATTTCGATTGGAAAGCGGTTGACCGTAGACTTCGATTTGGGCATGCGATTCACTCACTCGCTTTTCCAATTTATTGGCAGACGGTAAAACAGCAAGCAATAAAAAAAGCGTATTTTCTACCTTCCTGCCTATTTTTAAACCACTTTGGTATAAATACACACACACACGCTACTGGCATATTACATCATGCTTTCCTTTTAACTCCAAACGAGCACAGATGGATCACCTTTCCTCGCAATTGTCAGCTTTCTCTATTCGCCCACACACCCACACGCGCTGCCTCTCTCAAGCTGGATAAGCTCTAAGCACTAAAAACGTAGACAGTGTTGAGGAATCCCTTTACACACTCACAAAATATTCCCTTTCCTATTTGCTATTTATTATACGCGATACACGATACCGTGTTTCTCATCATCCACTTTTCTCATCCCTTTTTCCTGCCTTTTCATTTTGCAGTAGGTACCCTGGCTTTCATCATGTCGAACCAGTTAGTTAGCAGGAAATGGTACTTTTACTTTATTGAAGCGTTACATGATATTCTATCAAAAAGCAGAGAACAAACTATACACACACTATCTCACACACATATACACTTCTCATCATCTCATTCGCTCGCATTTTTTTTCCCCAGAAAGAAATGAAAATTATCATATTGCCTGCTTATATCATTCTTCCTTCTTTCCAAAAATGTGTATATACCCTTCAATTTCAAACTGTAGCACTTTCACTCCCATCCTCATCATAATCATCATCTTTTTTCCTGGAGAAGCTCGTGTCATGTCTATTCCTCTCTCTCTCCTTTCGTCGAACATGAATATCGTAATAATGACAGCAGTAGAAGTAGAAGCATTGCTACCATCATCATCATCATCCCAGTCGTACTATTTGCCATCCGGCAAAGGAAAAAAAAGGAGAAAGCGAAAGCAAATGTGCTGTGCTTGTGCTGCTGCTGCGGAACACACTAAGCTGCTAGAACGAAGCGAACCAGCTTCAGTCCTATAATATTAGAACTGCTCAATACCATCGTTCGTTTTTTATAGACACTCCTATCATTTTTTTCATTCCACTCCTTCCTTTCATTCTACTCAATACATTTTTTAGATTACGGCTTCTACCGCTTTTGCCTCTGCTCTGCTGCTACACACTCTTTTCTAGGTATTCCCTTTTCATTTTCTCTCAACCTACACGCTACACGCTGCTGCTGCTGATATGGTGAAAGTGTGTGTGTGTGCATGCATAATATTCACAAATGGATGGATGGATAGATAGATAGATTGAAAGACTAAAAAAATAGTGTGTAGTGGAAGTATAGTGTGGCGGTGGTAAAATGGGCAAAGCCAGCCCTTTCCCACTCGATTCCATCCAACCAATATTCTTCGGCTAGTTTCTCTCGATACCGATGACGATGATGATGATCATAATGATGATTATGGCAAACGCGCTGAAATTCTTTTTGGAAGGCTTCCTATATTCCAGAAAAGGGTATGCTTTTATTGGCTCCGGTGAAAGGATGGGCGAAGAAGGTTGCGTGGGTTTGAATATTATATGCTGCTGTTATTTTGTAATGCCAATTAATAGGTGTATCCTTTGAGTACCTAACTATATTTCTGGAAACTAGATTTTCTTCAAGGCATACAATTTCTTCTTAACTGCTTCTTACGCAATGCAAACTATTTATAAAGTTGCAGATTGCTTCACATGCTAATTTTGTTTAGCAATCTTCTTGAAAAGCTTTCTACATGGTTATTATGGAGTGCCTTCGAGTTTTTTAACTACCCACGTTGCTGTACACATTTTTTCACTGCGTTATTCTATTGATCTTATATAACAACGTGTTATTGCCTTTTTGTGCTGCTATGTAATTTCACGTCTCCCTTCTTGCTTTTATTTCTGTTGCGCAGTAACATGAATAAATACTCATTTCAATATTCTCCCACGATACCAATGCATTCATTTTTACCAATACGTCATCAATACAATTTGCATACTTGTACATCCATCTACTTTACCTGACACACTAACAATAGCCACCAATATGGTTACTTTTTTGTTAATAAATGCACACTCTGTAATTTGAATACCAACACATCATGCATCTGTTTCACATAAAAATTCTTTTATTTTCCCTGCTCATTAATAACCCTACAAAAAGTGATGGAGTAATGGACTCAGTGAAATAATCTGCATGCTTATGCTCAATGCTCAACTCTTTTCAAATCAAGCATAACGCGGCGGTGTACTAAACAACGTTTTAATGTGTTATGCAAATCATTACCAATACATTCGGCATTCTCGGTTTCATTTGCTGTTTAATCCCAACCATGAGTATTTTTTATTCAGATTTTTTTCATCAAAAATATTTTTTATTGATATTATAGATCATTAAAGGTATCTATCTTCCTTTTCTATATTTTTTTCTACAAAACAAAAAAATATTAATGTTAATAATACCCACCATAAAAATATTATTCTCACTGAGTGCATTTTTCTTATGCTCAGCAGTACACTATTTTTTATTATCCATTCAAATCCATAGTTTTTTTTAGCTTGTTGTAATAATGATATGGCACCATACATGCATCCAGCTATACACAAGCTATAAAAAAAACCTCACATCTCATATTTCACAGGGCTTTCCTTTCTGATCCCTTTTTAGAAAATCGACAGCTTTAAAGGGATGATGGGATCACAGAGCTTTAAAGGGAAGAGTACAAAACCCTATCTTATCATCAGTCAGTTTCATTCCATTGCACACACTCATTTATAACGATTTATGTCATTGTGTTGTCCTTGTCTTGTCATAACATTCCATTTTACTCTTTGGTAATGTATCTGTTCTTCTTCTACCCATCATCATACAAGCTAACTAATGTATGAGCATTTTTTTGTTTGGCGTATATTATACCTGTCTGCCCACAATACATTATGCAGAGCAGTCTCTGATGCGCTACTGGTGTTTTTAGCTAAATGCTTTAAATGCACCTCAATTTGCATAATTGCAGACATCACTGAATGTATATATTTTTTACACAAGTGTGAATCTCCGAATCTCTGTGTGAATCATTTTTTCTAGCGATTGCCATGCATTTATATGGCTAGATAGAGAGAATGTAAAAAAGATCGATTTTTTTCTTAATGAGTAATCTTCGTAAAAAATGGATTAAAAGCAAGGCTTAAAAGGAAGCTTTTTCAAATAAAAGTTATTAGTTGAGTTTTCCTTTGAAAATTAAAGTCATCTTTGGCTCAGTACTACAGAAACAAGCATAATATATAATAGCTTGTGCTTTAGCTTTTTCTCCCTCTGCTCCAGCGAGAGAGATTTCGAATAGGAAGCCAATAAATAATGCAAAGAAGCTAGTAAACTGTACAGAACAAGCAGCATAATACACACAATCCACGTTTTTTATGATTGGGAGACAGCTACCCAAAAAGAGAAAAGATGAAGAAGCTATAAGCATGAAATGGAGTTTGAATACTTAAACAGGCTGAATAACTTCTGAAGGAAGAGGGAAAACGGGGAAAAATATTATCCGGAGAGAATAATATTTTGAAATATGAACTGTACAAGGAAAGTACAGACACACAGAGAAAGATAAATAAATACATCAGTACACTACATCTTCTTATATGACTTGTATAAGAAACAGACAAGATAATGCAAAATAATAGGGGCAAACAAAGAACAAGACAAACTATGAGATATGGAAAAAAGCTATTCTTCTGATTTTCTATCTTGTCTATTTTCCTTCCAGCTTCTAATAAAAATGTAGGTAATGGTCCGTCATTCATCCAAACAGCATCTTATATTATCTTCTACTTCTACTATTGCTTTTTGTTGTTTTGCGCACTAAAAAAACTAAATGTATTTAAAGGCATTATCAAAAGACAACATGACATATCAGTAAGTATTTAGAATGGCAGTGGTGGTGTGATCAACATGCCACATTTTTTTCTTCTTTTACAAATCCTCCGCAGCAACGCAGCATGAAAAATAGATAAATATGCATGTACACATAACATACTTGATATACTTGCTTTTCTTTTTGGGTTTAAATAGCCAAACAAAAAAAAATTGGCAGAGTGCTTGGCAGCAGCAGAGCAGTCTTCACAATATTGAAAGGGTTGCTGTTCAAGCATAATATTATTATGAATGAAGCATTTCGATCTTCTCCCTTGTTATTGTATCTGCATAAAATACATTTAGACTGAAAGAGTAAGAAAATGCAAAAGGCTCTTTATATATTATTCCATTTCTCCTTCATTGAATTGAACGCTCTCTCTCTCTGTTCGTCTTTACCATTATCCTGATCCCGGTTTGATCATCATCATCAGCATCCCAAAAGGGGTTGCATTTTCTCTATATAAGAAAGCACATCAGAGCGGCGTATAAAATACATCAGAGGCATAAATAGATAATGTATGAATGAATGAACTTCACTCACTCGCTCTCTTGCCTTTTCCTTCTGGAAAAATTTCAAACAAGACATGCACACAGAGAAAGGGTTGCTGTTTGGTTGACTGACTGCAAAAAAAATATATATAAATTTTTTGCTTATTGCTTCTATTATTATACCCAACGTGTAAAGTAACTGCTAAACTTATTGGAGTAGAGAGTTGTATTCTTAAATACGTATAAAATTTACAGTGTATCTATTTATTTAGCATAATGTATTGTTATTTTTGCTACTGTGTTGTTATTGTCGTGTAGAGAGAGACGGTGACATGCTCAAAAGTTGTTGTTGTCGTCGTCGTCGGTGGTAGTGGCATGCCACGAAGATGCTCTTCTTTTTTCTTGTCGTTTCCCATTTTTTTCTGCTCCTGTTTTTGTCCCTCTGCGCTAATATTATGCTTTTCTAATGCATCGTGTCTCCTATTTATGATATGATACAATATGATACTACTTTTTTATGGACTCTGTCTCTCTCTTTGACTGAGCTGTGTGCTCCCATAATATCCATCCAAAATAATAACAACAAACAGAACAGATAGTAGTTTCAAACTGTGTACGACATGTAGATTTTCTCCTTGTCTTGTTTTTTGTAGTCAAACAATTGTTTGGAATAGATAAGTACATTAAACTACTACAGAGGGATACACAGTGCATAACGTATAAACATAATATGATATAATATGCAGATCATAAAATTTCATGCATGTGTTTTTCAATGCCGTTTTGTCTTCGTCTTTTTAAAAAAGAAGCTCCGGGAAGGGGAGATCAGATCATGAATGAGTAGGATCTATTCCATACGTGCTGGATAAAAAAAAATAGATAGATAGATGGATAGATTGGTACGGGGAAAACAAAGTGAACTGAGAAAGGAGAAATTTTTTGTGTTGTTTTTGTGGCATGTTATTTTCCCAATGATAATAGTTCGGGCTGAAGTGTGTAAAGTTTATAAACTTGCGTTAGCACCGATATCTACACCGTAAGTCACTGGGTGTGTGGATTTACTCACTGAAAAAAGTAAGTACTGTTTATGCATGCATGCATATTATGCAATCCTGTGATCCTAAAGAGGGATCTATAAGATGCACACACAAAATCCACACAGATCCGTGGATAATGCTCACATGCTTAGTTATTTATTTATTACTGCCATTGCATTTTTTGAACAAGGGTAAAAAGAGACAATGAACCGATAAACACGGGATGATGCAAAATATATGTAAAAAGTTATTGTCTTTTGTCTATAGATCTATACGTGCATTTTTGATCATGGGATATTGTAAAAATGACACTTTTCAATGCCAACGCTGTAAAACACTATTATGACAGGAGGGACAGAGAAAGTGAGTTTTTATTTGCTTTTTGAGTTTTATTGTTTTGTAATATGTTTACTGTTTGGCATAAAAAGTGCAGTTTTCCAGTAAAGCTTGTACCTGATTTTTAGATTTTTTGCACAAATTCAGTACACAGTTTTGTGAACCGCAAAAAGGGGTGGTATGGCGGTGGCAAAGAGAAGGGGAAAGATGAATATTCACATTTTTAATGTGTCCTTGCCTTGTCATACTTCTGCTTTGTGCTATCAGTTATTCCAAAACTTATCTCATTGATTCCTCAGCGGCACATTTATTTTATTTCAGTTTGAACTCTTTTAAAATGAGCTTTTATTACAGCGAACATGCAAATGAACAGTAGTTCAGTTCCGTGGTTGTAAAGCTTTATGATGTGCATTGGCTTGTTTTTCCATTTCAAATTCATTTTATATACCCATTGATGGATAAACGTAACAATGAGTTATGACTCAGTTGAGCAGCTCTCTAAGCAATAATATTGGTGCGCATCCCTTTTTATTTTAAAATCTAAAATATTATTATTATTTATTGCTCTTGGGCCCACAACAGACAACAGTAGTAAAGCAGCACTACACTTTCATTTTTATTCATTTTTCTCTCATTAAATTTTACTATTTGGTTGTGACAAAGTTGCATAGCTTGTCTATGATGCGGAGTTGTACTATCTATTTAATGTGGAAAAAGTGACAGATCAATGTGCTCTGGTGTGTCCCTGGCGTTGCGTTGTGATTCTCATATTGCATAAATAAATATCACCCTATTTTCAAAGAGCTTCTCTCTCTCTCTCTGTCCGTAATAACTTTTTAGCCTAATCTGGACTCTTGGTTCTTGCACCAAGTCAAAATTGTCTTGTTTTACAGCACCAATTTCAACAATATTTATTTTTGATAGACAGTAGATGGATAAATTTTATCACACCAACAGAATAGCACCACCACACAGCAATATTTATATTCCAGTATTCTATTTTTTTACCTCTTTTCATTCGGTTTTTGGTGTGCTCAGCTAAACAAAACTTCAGCCTGGAAATGAAATATAATGATAATTTGACAGGCAGATTAGCTGGCTCGTTGCCTCTTCTCTTTGTAGTACAAAATATGCTGTGTGCTATTCTGATACTCATGTATGTGCTTCACTCTACACACAGTAGACAGACACAGAGGCATAATAATATCCTATCATAATGATAACATCATCTTTTCCAAAAACTTTCAATGTTATTTTTTGTGGTGCTGGTTGTTATTGTGATACTGCTACTGATTCGGATGATGATGATGATGAAGCAATGCTCTCTCGCCTGTTTGTATTACTATTGCCATTACGAATTATTACCAGAATTCCTGGTGGGATCGCATCAATAAGTAATATAAATGGTGTTCATTGTCTTTCTCTCTCAAAAACTAGCAGGCAAGAGCCAAACCAAACTGAAAGCTGGTTTTTGTTTTGGAGACGCCATCAGAGAGAACAAGGTGGAGAGAGAGAGGAGCAAAGTTGCGTATTTCTGTTTACTATTGCTACTGCCATGCTGGTGGTAGAAAATACGCCCCAGTTTACATCATCTCATAATAATATCTGCGTGGATATTTCCTAGTCAAACTTGTCCATGACGGCAATAATCATATATAAGCTTTTTGTTCTAAATTAGAAGGCGATTGGCGTGCTAATGCCCACCATAAACTAGAATTTTCAATGAGAATAAATTGTACTGCTTAAAATGTGGCAGAGGAGGTGGTATGGTGGAGGGTGTAGGTATTTGAATTTATGGCTAGAGCAAAAATCATTTTCCTGTAATAGCAGGAGGCAGTAGAGATCGACATTCCCTGTAATATTATTTATTATCTTTAGCACACGCTCTAAATTTTGAACTTGATTCACGTCTTGATTTTTTAGCCATTGGAAATGCAAGTGGGGGATGTAAACAGAATGAAAATTTATGGACTTATTTACAAAAAGAAAATCATAAAGAAAGTACACCAACCATCCAAGCTTTCACTTCAGCTTACAATTCCACAAAAATGCAGGTTGGTAGGTTCATGCAAGTTGCAACAACTGCACATTATGCAAAATGCACCCATATTTACAAACCAGAGTTGACGGTGGTGGTTTTTACCAGCTGTTTTACTTCCCTCTGGATGATTCTAAGGGCAAGAAACCGGTGGTTGTCATTACGTTTTGCAAACAATGCTGTTATCATCATTATCCTCACAAACAACCTAGCATCATAATATCCAAAAGCTGTGTGTATAGCAGTGTACATTCTGCCACGCCAAGAAAATACGTCACTAAACCACCGCACCGTCATCATCCTCATCATCATCCACCAACAACTAGATGTACCAGATGTGCGTCTCCCAACAAACAAGAAACTAGACTGTTTTTGTTTGTTGTGTGTGTACTCTGCTAGATGAATGAATGGAACAAGGACGACGAAGAAGATGACGACTGGCATATAATGATGATGATACTGCTCTTTTTTTGCACCACCACCAAGTTTTATCATCACACCAGTTATTTATGTGCATACGTAAACATGTAATGTGGGGCATAACGAGAACGCTGCATTGTTACCCACAGTCCATGTCTACGCATTTTATCTTGTTAACTTTTTAAAAAAGTGCAAATCTCTGCAAAGTAGTTAACTTTACAAATTTAAAGCGTAAAATTGAGGCCCACAACCCTTTTTGCTACCTTGTGGAGTGGACCACCAGCTGAAGGTAGTAAAATAGCAAATGATGATCATGATGATGTTTTTGACCTCGGCGTGTGTAAAGCTGTGTATGTCTGGAAAAACTGCAATGTGTTTTTTTCGCCTACCTTTTCTCTTCTCGTCACAAGGTCCAGTTTTAAGACCACAAAAGAGCAATATGCAAGACAGAGAAAGAGAACCGTGCCTTGGCATATTTTTTATATTCATTTGACGGTCAAGATCTTTCGCAAAAGAAGACAGACAGTGAGGGAGCGACTCTGAGAGAGAGACGAGCTTGCATAAACGATTATTTTTGTGCGCCCGTGTCTACTCTGAAGTGCTGGTTTCCTTGACTGGAAAAGCATCCTGTACAACACACACACACAAAAGCTTAGAAAATTTTACCAAGTTGAAACAGAGAGTGAGAGACCAAGAGAGCATGTTGATGATGATCATCATCATCATTTCCACATCCCATTGTCCGGTTGTTTTTCCGTCTTTTCTCGCTCGTGCTCCCTTGCATAATACATGCATGCATGCGTGCATTCAAGTTTTGAGAAAACTAGCACCACCACCACAACCAGAGAGCTCTCCTTTTTCTCGCTATACATAATAAAATGCATAATGTATTCATTCAACTTGCGCCGCTCTCAACTCTCTGCATTGCACACACACACCATTACCAAAATGTACAGTTATTATCATGTAAACGAGGAAAAAGAACTCTAAAGCTGGCAAAACGCATTGCAGCACATACAGAACAAGGAAGGAGGACAAAAAGGATGACGATGATGATGATGACACAAGGATAAAATAATGCGTGCCCTACTGAAAACTGCACTCTGCAACATTATTATTATTATTATGCAACGGAACTTGCTACTTGCTTCACGCTGACTTTCTCAAGATCACATGACCGCTTCTATGATAATAATAAGGCTTTATGTGTGTGTGCATACTGCAATGTACACATTTTTTTCCGTCTCGACTTACAAGAGACAATTCATACCAAGTCATAATAATAAAACATATTATTTAAATTGCAAGAAAAACTGCATTTTGCAGTGCATTGCTCCAAGCTCTCTATTCTAGACCAAAAGTTAAAAGCACACAGAGTAAGTCAAGTAGTGAACCACATGCATGCACATCTTCATATTTTTTGTTGAGTCCGACTCTCAGGGAGAGTAAAGTTGTAAAATGGGCTTTTTCCTTGGTCGTAGTACTACACACATAGCAAACTACTAAACTGTTATTATTACCACCACTACTACTTTTGCTACTTGTTTTTTTGGAGTTTTTAAGAGTGAAGTGGAGTAGTGGGGTTGGTAGTAGTAGAGATGTTTGTTGTTGTAATAGTTGTTTGTTGCACTTGCACACACAGCTTGCAAACAAAACCACTTTTACTACTAGCACACACACCATATCACGAGACTTGTACATTTTTTCCTTATAAAAAGTCCTTTTAAATATAATGCATCATTGTATGGTGTGTGTGTGCAGTGTAGTGCATAACTTGAAAATTGCTCACTTTTAAACTTGTTCTTGTGGAAGTTTGCTGTTGTTGTGCCTGGTTTTTTGAAAAATATAGTACGAGGACACAGAAAAAAAACTCCTACGCTTACATACACTACACTTGGCCTTAATAATGATGTGATGATTATGATGATGATGATGCATACGATGCACTGCACTTCTTTAGTACTGGGTGGTGGTGGTGAAAAGGAAAGATGAAGACAACAAAAATGTATAAAAAAGAGGAAATGCAGTGCAGTTCAGTCAGTGTGTGAGGACAATGGTTGGCTTTACAAAGTGAGTAAGCTGTTTTTCATGCTTTTCTGGCATCTTTTTAGCCGTCACTTACACTACATTAGGTTAACTTGCGTAAATGCTAAGTGAGTAGTATATATGCATATTTTTGTGTTATGTGCTATTCTAATGCTCCAAGTTTGTTTTGGAGGAACAACAATGGAAAGAGGATGATGAGTAAAAAAGATGGTGATGAGGATGGTGCGTGCAAAAAAATGCAAACTGAATGGGTATTTTTCGTAGTTTTGCTGCGCATCCAACAACTTTGCACGGTGCCTTTAAAACGCTATAGTAATTTGAAGTCTTTCTTTTTCCATAAATTTTTTAAGGGAAAAATGGAAAGGAACATCTTGTTTTATTACGGCTTGACGGTTGCGGCATCCTTTCAAACTTTAACATTTTTTTGTGGCCGGGCTGCTGATAATAGTGCCGGTATTAATGGCCAGCTAAAAGGATCTTGAACATTGCGGTGGTAATTACAAGGCCAAGATTATCTGATTTTTGTGAGCTATTGTTATTTTTTCCTCTGTATAAGGTTACTATACACTCGCATTACATTATTATCCCCAAAACACTATTATGCTATATTTAAGCAAATAATGAATCATGTTAAAAGGGCCAAGCCGCCAAGCCTTATTCGTGTAAGCTTTTTTTTAAATCTTCAAAATCTGTTTGATAAACTGGAGGCAGCCAAAGCAACAGTGTAAACTTTGAAAGTTGAGCTTCCATGCTACAAATTGTGTTCAAAATCATTGTTTTCCTGCTTACTTGTGAAATTCCTCTTGTACCTGTGATGCTTATACAGCTTTGTATTCTGATACCAAAAATGTACTCGTAAGTCGTAACCCTTTCTAAAATATTCTAAGGCTCAGAAAAATAGCGTAACCGTCTACTATTTTTTTCTGGTATAATTGTTCGTATCTTTTGTATCTTGCTTTAAAGCTGCAATACGAATTGGTATAATTTTCCAAATGACAAACCTTTTTTTATAACCCCACGTCTCTGTCTACTTGAACTTCTTCTATTTTCCTCATTTTCACAATTTTCCGTGTGCGCTGCTCTCTCTCTCTTCTTTCTCTCTTCTGTGCAAATTAATTTTGTCAAAATAGGCAAGGGAGCCATAATAAAACTGAGTAATAGCAGTAGTCAACGCTGAAGAAGCAGATTCCACTCGTCATATTTCTCTTCTCCAATGGGTTATAAATTTGTTGATTGTCTCCAGCTCTCACTCTCTTTCTTTTCTACTTTATATGCTTTCAGCAGCATACAAGCAGCATCCTTTTTCAAAAGAAAAAAAAACATTACAGCTTTTTATCCAAAGCGGCAAAGTTTTCAGAAGAAGGAAAAAAAGAGGAACAGGAACAAAAAATGAATGTAATCCGGTTATTACTTTACTCTGCTATATTGTTGGCTTGTGTGTGTGAATGAGTGCGTGTATGAATTGTCTTTTTTTTCTCCACCTCTCGCGTAAATTTTCATATTATGCATATTTTTACGGTAAAATGTACACTGGAAATGAGAATTTATAAATGCTGCGACAAGTTGACTTTTCAAAACTTTTTTCTTCACAATTCACAACCAAAAAAATATGTTCTGAATATATTGCCCTGTTCTTCTAGAACACTTAAGTTTTTTTCTCTTTCATTTTGTTATTATTGCCAGAATTCATTTCGTTTCATTCATTTATTTCACCTCCTTGTTGTCATCTTATTCGTTCAATTTTGAAAAAAAGGCCAGATATCTCCCGTTTTTTTATCCTTTTTTACTAGTCCTTTTTTGTTTTGTTGTTTAGCTTGGAATAAAATTGGAATTATTTTTTCTTCTTTTCCTGCTTGTTTCTGTTGTCGCTCTGTCTTCTAATATTATTTTAATAAATGTGTCCCCTAAAAAATAGGATAAGCACAATCTTTTCTTTTTTTCTGTAATAATAAAAAACTGTGTGTATTATCCAACCTTCTTCCAACCAGACAGAGAGAAAAGTACCTGTGAAAACTTTTTTATCGGAATGCTTTCGCAACCACATATTTCCCCCTTTCTACTTCGTTCACCGTTCTTATTACTATTTAGCCTGGAAAAAATACATATCTAATGTTAATACGATAATAATACAAAAAAAGATGTAAATTTTAAGATCTGAGACACCGATGACAATTCAAATCCAGCAATAAAAAGATCCAAAGTATAGACAAAGTGTGGAAGATAAGAAGCAGAGAAAAAGGGTGAAAGGTGGTTTGATAAAAAAAATTGTCACATTTTTTTTCTTTTGTTCTGAGATTCATTTTTAGAAAAAAAAATGGGTTGGTTAATATTATTACTAGGTATAAAAAAGGGAAACATTTTGTTATTAGCTGCTACACGATATGCACCCCCGTTCCACTTGAAAATGAGCAACCTTTATTCATTTCCTTGCACTTGTAATATTCCCAAAGTTTGGTAATAAGTTCAATAACTGCAATTTCATCAAAACCCCAAGTGTTATTTCATAAGCATTTATTACAGCAACAAAAAACTCCAATACCTTAGCATATAGCTTCAATATTAAAAACCATTACGTAAAGGCGACAAAAGCGGAAGAGAAAAATTGGTTATTTTTGTTGTCGCATGCAAACCTTCTAACAAAAAAGCAAGTAATAATGAAGAAAGTACCAAACTTTTTTTTTCTTTTTCCAAAGAGCAATAATTCCCAATATGCATATTTTTTCCTCTTTGGGAAAGTCACCAAGAGACAGGCTGAATACAGCTAGAAAAAAATGAGTGCAACAAAGTAATTTTTTACAGGGCACACATTCTTCCCTTCTTTCTTGTTAGTAGCTAACTCCGGAGAGAGCTCTATGTCAATCCATAATACTGCTCTGCATTCATACTTCATACATATTTATATATTTTCCAGAATAAAAAAAATATTCTAATAATAATAATAACAAGTACATATGCATAATAAATGGATAGAAATGTGAGAGAAAAATGAATGGTGGTGGTGGAGTGGAGGTATATAGTAATATTGATGCATTTTGCAAAGGCATACCAGAGCGCAGCTCTGTAACAAGCTTGCATATATAATGCTAATAATAATAACAATATTACGTTTTTTTCTTTCTTTCTTTTCATGATATTGTTAACGTTGACATTTATTCATGTGTAATATAATGGCCAATGGGATATATTATATTTTTCTTCTTGAGCAGCAGCAATAGTAGCGAGAAGATAGATAGATTTTGTTTTTTACTGCTTTGCGCTCTCTCCCTTTCTTCTTCAGAAAAAAAATGTTTGACGGCAAATCTTTTTTTATCATCATCCATTTTGATTGTTCATAAATTCCTGGATTGAAGACTAGCATGTACACAGTTTTTTATTATGAGTATAGCTATTGCTACTAGAAGAGTAGCAATAATAATGGCAAAATGTGAATGTTTGAATGTCATTGTTATACTCTCAGACTTTTGCTGGATGATTTTTTATTACTTGACTTATAAAAAAAGGCCCACACTGGCACTGCAGTTGTATGAATATGCATATTTCTTTTATAAAGCATACCGTTTTTTCATCAAGTTTAGTGTAAAAAGGAGCAATTGTGCGGATGAATAATTGCGGTGTGTACAAAAACTCTCAATTGTATTGCATAATGGCAAAACTGGCTTTAAAAAGATTTTATGTTTGGGGAAATGTGCATTTTGCTTAGATGATGGTTTGTTGTGAATTGGAGATTGAAGTTAAGAAAAAAAATGTGGGATAATGTATTCGTCTTATTGATGTGATTGATTACTGTGCTCCATGGCAAAGCAAAATTATTCGGTTTTTCTCAGCATCTTCAAGTATTCCACTTTATAAAAAATGCCGAGTTTCTCAGTATTTCCAGCTTGAAAATGCACAAGGCAGTGTAAAACATTAAACAGTAAACATGGCTATAATAACAACAATAATGGTGAAAAACAAGTAATCTAAACAAACTCGACAACGAGGATTTGGAAGTTTTGACAGAAATCCAATTTACAAGAGTGACAGTACTGTCGTCTCTTTTTTCCTTGCTCTCTCTCTTCAGATTTTCTGATTTAGCTAATAAACATTATTACTTTAAGCTGAAGAAACTTAGGAGAATATTTTTTATTCGTTTTGTCTGTGTTTCTATCTCTCAGCTTGCTAGATTACCGAAAAAAAGTTGTAATGTTTTTTTTTCAAGAGTCTACAGAAATACGTCTCTACAAAATCATTTATTAGCACCATTGATTCTCCATTATGGAAAGCATATCATCTTCAAAACAAAGTTGGACAGAAGGAAGGAAACAGTTTTGAAAGCAGAAGATAATGAGAAATTTGTAGAAAAACTTGTCGAACTGACTTATCACACTGTCATGCCAATGCTTCAGTAGAGTAAAACATGTAGCTAGACAAAATAGGCGTTTATTTTTCACGGACAAGCAAATCAAACTACTGAAAACTGACGTTTTCTTTTTGGGCAAGAAAAAAAATGAAAAGTGAATAGACTGGCACGACACACAGTTCTCGATTTGATGAGATTTCTTGTGCGGGAAAATCCATCATTGTAAGATGATGATGATGATGACGCGATCCTCATCAAGAGTGCTGTGGATGATGATGATGATGAGGGTCAGAACAACGGTATTATATACACATAGAGAAACCCAAGGGCCTTACAAACGGCAACTAGGAAACTCCACAACAGAACAACAACAGGAAAGAAAACTTCTCATTTGTAAACCTTGAGGGCGTTTTGATATGTCTCATGTTTACGTCAAACTAGTAAAATCATCCGTAGATACATAATATGCATTCCCGTATTTTTCCATAATGAATATTTTCTCTTGTGAAAAAAGAAAACATCATCTTCATTTCTTCTGTATCTTCATCATCATCATCTGTTTTTTAAGGTAAACCAATGGCAATAATTAGTAAGCATCTGGTTTCCTCCTAAACTTCCCTGTAATGAAACTGATGGCACTTTTATATACAATCTGTAATAATAATAGAAACTGCTGCTTAATATTTTTGAGAATGCCATCTGGACAAATATAAAAGCTTGGTATTGACTATCTAGCTTATAAGTTCATATATCCCCCACTATGTACAATTTCCTCCATATTTTATCACAGTAATATTCATCAGCCTAAGAAAAAACCTGTTTGAAAAAGCTAGTTCTCTCCAATCTACTATAATGATCATGATCTCTCAGAGTACTCCACTGAGTTATCTTTTTTTCAAATAGAAACTTGCACTGACTTCCTTCTTCTTTGCGTCTTCCTATTTTTTTTCCTTCTTGAAGCTTTGCGTCCCCGTCGTTCAAGAGAGAACAGGGACAATTAAAAAGAGAATTAATTACGCTTAATTATCCCAGTTTAATATCATCCTCTTCCATCGTCCTTTTTTATTTCCGTACTTTTGACTTGATAAAATACTGCACCAGAATAATAGAAGAGTGTATTATAAATATACACTCTGCATTTTATATTATATGCAGAATGCAGGGACATTTAAAACGGAACTGAACAGAGCAATAACATCACTTGCTCATTTTCTCAATTCATCCATTCATTTGAAAAAGGGTATATTTAAATAGCCATGGAGACAAGACTTGAGCATGTAAGTCAACTGTGTGAAGAGAAGAGGGCCGAATTGGAAGGAAAAACTTTTTATGGCCTATCCATCTATCTCTCTCTTTCTCCTTCTATCTATCTATCTATAATAATAATATTATAGACAAAGTTTTAAAACAATATAAAAAAAACTGGCATGCCATCATGTTCACTCTCTGTGTTGCCGAATCTAATATCCCCATAGCAAAAAAAACGATAATAATAATAATGATAGGAGAATAGACAGAAAGAGTGGTAATAATATCTCAAGCTACACTATTCTTTTTTCATGCATATTCATTTTTCTCTTCCTTCTTTCTATGCTAGGTCGCGTATTAACAGAGAGCTATACAAATTATAGAATTACAACAACTAGTTTGACTTTACCGAAAAAGAGGAAAAATTGCAACGATAAAAAAGTTGATTGTCTCTTTTTCTCTGTGCTGCAGTATACCATATCACTGTAGTACAATGTACTATTATTCGCTATTCAAAAAAGTTTGCTGGAAAAAAAGAGATTACTTTTTTACCCATTTTATTTTTCACAGACAGACTTTCAGAACGTACAGAACAGAATCAGATTAACAAAAAAAAAGTCACAGAAAGAAAAAGTAGCAGTAGTAGAAGCTGGAGCTATACTAGAGAGATGTGAACAAAGGCATAAAAATCGCAAGCAATTCAAAGGAAATCTCTTTTCCAGCACAGAAGAGAGAAGTGGTAGTAGTAGCATTTCAAAAATTATTATTACTATTATTACTATATAATCAAATTTCTTCTCTTTTATCCTATCAGGCACACACATAGACATAATAAATATACGTACAGAAAAAAATAAAATTAAAGGAAAAAAAGTTTCAAGTGGTTACGTAGCATATAGTATCACTTGTAATAATAGTAATGACATATAAGAGAGATACACACAGTTCACAACACTTTCTTCCTCTTTTCATTCTTTCAGAGTGCAAAACGGCAAGAAAAAAGAAAAAGTTTTTTTATACCGAAAAAAATCTCAGCAGTGCTTATAGTCCTTTATATAAGCTGGTGACGGTAACAATGAGAGGTCACAATTAAAGCCTTTCATCGTCAGCACAATCATTATCATCAGTTTTCTCTGGTATTTATGTAGTGGCGCACGTTTACCTCTTTTCTTTCTTTCTTCTTTAAGGGAACAATTTAATGTCAACTTGTGTAACTTTCAAGAAAAAAAAAGAAGTTTTTTTTGCTATGAGCAAATACGCTTTGTAAGAAGAAGCACCTCTTCAAGAGAAAGGTATACGGCTTCTTATTATTATCATCATTATTACAGTATTGCTACTAAGAACAACAACAAGAGCAGACGAGGAAGAAGAAGAAAGGAAAAAATTCAGGTATGATATCATATCTACTTGAAAGTCTTCTGTGTCTGTGTGTGCTGATGCTAGTATTCTTTAAATTATTATTATATTCTGGCCCATAAGTAGATACAAATTGTGTTCACTCATTCTTCTAATCTTTTCTATACAATTTTTTTGTCTTGACAATAAAGAAACGCATAAAAAAGAGAGAAAGCTGGTCTGATATCTTGCCTTTGAGTTTGAATGGGCAAAAGACAGAAGCAGGTAAAAGGTGGATGATGATGATGATGCATAGAGCAATAATAATATTAATGATTATGATGGGAAATTGTGCTGGTGAGGATGATGACAATGTTGATACTGATATTATACTGTATTGTTATAATCGTTATCCTCTCTTTCTCTTTTTTGGAATGATGATGATGTCCTTTCATCATCACCGCTATCACTACTACTATGGTCCTTTTTCTTAAAACTATTGCGCTACTGTTGCTGCTTCTGCTGCTTATATACACTATTTAATGCATAATTCATGGGCTAGAGATAAAGAGCAAAGGAGATGGAATATGAAAGCTTGAAAATATAAGAATGGTTGGGGTATACTGCAAAGCCAAAAGAAAGAAGCGTTTTTTTCTTCCTCTTTTTCTTTCTCTTCTTGTATTTTATTAATATTATGATCCGCTGGTCTGTCTCGCTGGTCACAGAACAAAAAAGGGTGAACAAAGCAGCATTAATATACTTGCTACCTTAGTACTACTTTAAAAATAACTGTAGCGTTTTCTTTCTTAGGAGAGCATCCAAGCCTACAAATTTTTTGAACGGGGAAAGTGCAGATGATAAAAATTACTAATGATGATGATGAGGATGATAATGTGGAGAACTGTACAATCTCTTTAGTTTCTTTCTCTGTGACATATTATAATAATAGCAATAATAATTACAGTGAACTTGTCTGAATTCCTTTTGTTCATTTGCTATTATATATCATTATCATCATCATCATCATTGTTATTATTATTAGAGCTTTATATACATACAATGTATTCCAGGGTTAAAGTTTTAAGCCAAAAGATACCAGAGCAAATTTTATTTTGGAAAAGAGAAACAGTAGAAAGAATTTTTAACAATAAAAATGAAAGGCAAAAAGATAAAAAGTTGTGCTACCTTGGACCCTTTTTCTTTAAAGTTGAAATAAAAAACCTATCTATACATTCTTCCACCTTTTCTACACAAGGCTTCAGTTTTTTGAATAGGAAAAGAAAGATGATTTAATTTTTTACTTTCTTTCCTTTCTCTCTCTCAAAATCATCATAATGAGTGTAGATGCTCATAAGTATAATATATGATTTTTTCCAGAAAATATACAAATTATACTATAGACGCGCATCAGAGCAATCTTCTTCTTTTTATTCTGCCTGTGAAGCTTCCTCTCTGTTCTCTTCTGTGAAGCAAGATGTATGGTATCTTGTGCCAGATCCCTGATGTAAAATTTAAGAAAAGCAGGCAAAATGGAGGGAAAGGAGACAGGGACGCTTTTAATATATACACTTGTCATTATATTTTATTCAATACTCTGGAGATGCAGAGAGAAAACAAAAACAAAGCGCGTTTCAAGCCTGTTGTGTACCCTTTCGTTTTGGGAGGATGATGATGATAAAGAACTGCTCTCCCTATCTGACTTACCGATAAGTTACCCGTTACCAGCAAAACAGGAACAGAAGAGAAATGAAAAGCAGCATTTTTTAAACCAAGCTTATTGTCATGATAAGCACACTCTTCGTCTTTGCATACTTGATATAATATATATTTCACCCGTTTACAAATTATTGCTGCGCAACGCTATTGTTAAAATGACAGAAAATGATAAACTTGTTATTACATCAGTATTACATACAAGCAATAATCATAAATGCTTAGAATTGAGAATTGGATTGCATTTCAAAAAGTAAAAACGTGTGGGTGTGTTTTGGCATGCTTTACAATTTTCATTTAAATAATGCACAACTTTTTGTACACTCACTTTTCCTGTCTAGTACTCTATGCTTGCACCATATAAAACAATAGCGTATTGTATATTAACTCATGTGACAAGCGGCTGTCGCTTAGAAAAAGCATAATTTGTACATTGACATTATTCTCTGCTTAAAAATTCTAAGAAACTACATGGTTCAGATTATTGAAACTGGAACAAGAGTGTATGTATGATTGTATATCTGTAAATGAAAAATTTCTAAAGTGTTCCATTTAATAATTTTTTTGTATGACTTATCTCTCGTTCTATGCTCCATGTTTTATTCACCAACTCACAAGTGAAAAGAGTGAGTGAGTGAGTAGGTAGTTAACCTATACCCATCATGTCAATCAGCCAGAATAACAAGACCTTATGATACTGGCAAAATCCTAATTTACCTAAAAGGTGAAGTCTCACCAGGGAAATAATCGGCGTGTGGTGGTGTACTAGTTGAAAACTTGGTGTGGATGAATTGAAATGGAGAAGCTTGAAAACTTAGAGTTCTCTTCCTCTCGATGCTCGAACAAAAGCACAAAAACATGCATATTATTATTATAATGCTGCATAGAGAACAAACGCACGCGGTGAGATGAGCCAAGAAGGAAGGGTGAAAAGGAAGGCAAATGAGTGGAAACTGAACGGGAATAAAAAACAGAAAGCGAGAGAGAGTGACAGACAGGGAGATAGACAACGAGAAAGTTGGCTACAGAGAGAGCTCAGTAAACCGTGTGTAAGCCTATTTATATTTTATATACACATTAAAAGTTACAAGTTGTTGGAAAATGAGAAACATCGTCATCATCGTCTTTTTCTCGTCATTTTTTTGTTCGCTATAAAATATGTTGATATCTATTGGTTGTTTAACGGGAAACCGTTTGTAGTTTTGAGTTTTGAACAGTAAAAAAGTGAAAAGTGTGTGCGTATTACTTAAGCAAGCATTCATGCATACTCGATATTTTTCATGCTGATTACCTTCTCCATCACTCTGCTCTGCTTTCCCTTTCTCTGTTCTGTGTGTAGTTTACCAAGTAATTTCATTAGCTGACTAGAGGAATAATAATAATATACATAGCTACATTAAAGTGTTATGGTTTACGGAGTCATCAACATCATCAAAGAGATTGGAAGATTCTTTTTTTATTCATTTAGCTCAAAGCTCTCATATATTTTTTGATCACTTAGCAAACTAAAGTGGTAAATTCCCGGTTGATCGAAACCCAGAGTTCAAAAAGATTTTTTTCAAGAGAGATAGAGAGAATATTAAATATTGTTGAGAATTTACATAATATTAAATACCAGCTTGGAAAGCCCACTTAGGGCTAAAGATAAAGGGCACTTGTAAAAAAGCACGGAAAATTATGGCTTTAAAACCAGGCGTATATTTTGCATGCAAAAAAGAAGCATTTACCATTTTGCACACAGAACCTAACTGGTGTATGATGATGATGATTGTCTGATGCAGTTTGCAAGTCATACTGGGAACAACAACAAAAAAGTAGACCTGTGCACTTGCACTAGAACAGCTTGTAAAGCAGTTTTTAGTAATGCACACATCATGCAAGCGTGTGGGATAACGCTTTGTTGTAGTACAACTTGGAGGGAGTGTAAAAAGCTGAACCACTTGGTGGATGATGCTGTTTGGTGAATGAAAAAGATGGGCTTTTGTGTGTTGTTCAGGGAGTCTACTTAAAAGAGTCATGCACAAAGTTGTTGCATCACATTTATTCCTGCCAGCACAAACTTGCTTTTGCAAAATAGCTTTACTTACTGGCTTGCTTGCTTTTTCTCACTGCCTTGCAATGTCCGTCCGCTTCTATGCTGCTGTTATGTTGCACTACTGCGGCAGGGCATGTAATAATAACGTTTATTACCATGTTTTGCTTTGTACTTTTTGTACTATATATTGTGCGTAATATGCACACAGAGAGATGTAATAGTGCACACATAATAAAATGCTACAATATTTGCAGTGCTTACCGCAACAAAGCCCGGTTTCCACGGGTGCAGAGAGCTTCTTTTTGTACACGGCCTGGGATTTTGGACAGTTTTCTCATGAAAACTTGTACAATGGGAAATGCGATGGAAGAGAAAATGGAATGTGGGAGAGATTTGCTTTATTGTGCAAAAACGTCAACGCACATACATGCATTTCTACTTTAACAAAATGTCTTTATAGTGCAGTTTTGGGACGGTTTCTGTAAAAAATTACAAATATTTTTGAATTCATTTATTTTCAACTTCAGTTGCATCTTCATCTTGAGATGAATAAAATATCCATGTACCGTACTGAATTATTAAATACAGTGCGTGTGCAATTCAGCCAGACACATAAAAATATATTTTACGATTAAAGTGTGTGCAAAGTACATCTGTTCTCTTTGGAAGGCGATTATCCGTTTTTAATAGCAATAATAATATCACCTTTTGAGATCCCTGCCTCTCACTCCCTGTCTGTTTTACAAAAGGAATGTGCATTTCGGCTAGGCATCAACCATCATCCCATCTCCCATTTCAAGCAAGTTCATCCAAGTTCATTGCAAGCGGTGAATATGATGGTGTGTGAAATGCTTTGCCGCTCGTGGAAATGATTTTCGATTTTTGTCCCGTATAATACACCGTTGTTTTACACCGCCACCATCAAAACGTGCGTCTGCAGACTTAATTTTACCAGCTCATTTTGCAAGTTACCCCGGTCATTACCACTACCTTGGAGTAACCTCAACCACCCAATCCCAATATTTCCTTTTCAACTTCTCTTCTCTCTTCCAATCTTTCCCTTTCTCTGTTCCGCAGCATTTTTTTTCTATCCTCAGGAAAAAGCACCAAGCAAACTTACGCTTTTTCTCGCTCCTCTCTCAACAGGAAAATAACTGAATAATAATAATCTATAAAATATGAGAAAACTAACAAGCTATTTGTGTGTTCTGTTTTGTGTTCAAGTGACTCGCTCGTATTTCATGTTTGTGAATGTTGAATGAGCAACAAAAAAGAAAAGACAAAGACAAGCTTGCGTATATACCTATACCTAAAAATAATATATAGAAAACAGGGAAACAGGTGATGGGAATGATATTATGATATGATGGGGGTGCTCTCTCTCCCTCAAAAACTTCTCCACAGTACACACACAATATTATTGACGAGAAATAGAGAAAGCGCGAGAACGACTTTAGACCAAGAGATCATTTTCCAATGTTGCACAACACTACAATCCAGCATCCACCACCACCCGCATTTTCCTGTTTGCCGACAGAAAAGGGCGAAGAAAAGAGCCCTCTGAATAATGTATCATTTCATTAGAGAGCCTTGAAGTTGCTTACTCTCTTAAAAACTTACTCTCTCTTTTTCCTACTTTCCTTTCACTTCCTTCTCATAATCATCATCATCATCCACATCTTTTTTCCCTTTTCATAAACGCCCATACATACAAACCATAATATTAATATTGCCTATTGTGTGTGTACCTTGTATACAAGCCTAACAATCACTCTCGGCTCTCATTCCCCGGGTTGGGTTATTATTCCACCCGTTTTTTTTTTCTTTACAGAAAAGAAAAGGAGTTCTACGTCAAAAAAATCATTCCATTTATTGCTTCCAGCCAAATAGCCAACCTACCCGGAAGACATATAAATACGTAATCAGCTAGCATTCTCAATGAAAAATCCAAAATATTGCTATTCATCATCAACATCATCATCATCATCTCATTTACTGACTACCAGCTTGTTTCACAATGGATTTTGAAACATGTCCAGACTCCAGATAGCTTGGTGTATTACCAATTTTTACCAGGAATTTTTAGCAAGCTTGTTTTGAACTTTGATCTTTACTTTTAAGAAAGAGCTGAGCACTCTCTACTGCTCCTGGTTTTCATGTTTTTCTAGAATCCCTGTCTATATTATTGCTATGGCACAGGAAGTTGCAGAAAAAACACAAGCCTCACCTGAGCATCCTCATCATCACTCAAAATACTACTTGAGAAACAGACAGAGCCAACACATTAACATTATGCAACCTTTCTTGTTATCAAAAAGCCAACAGCAAAAAAACATGACTTTCAAACCACTTTGCTTTGATTTGGATTCACTATCTGATTTTTGTAGTATTTATAGCGTCAACCGTTCAATTTTCTTTTTCCTCTTGTTTAATATTACATGCACACCAAAAAAGATAGAAAACAGTGATGCAGAACCCTAATAAAGAGATAGACACGGGAAAAATGCTGAGGTGCATGCCTGTGTGCTTATTCTTCTTCAAGCTGTTGTTCCTCTTTAAACAAAAATGACGTCAAACGCCTGCTTGTTGGCAAGCTCATTTTTGTGCAGTATCTCTTTTCCTCTCTACTTTACTTTTCCTGTACAAGTCTACACCTTCTTACAATATATACCATTATGATAAAGCAATTTATACATAAATGGCAGAACAATCGATGTTTTTATGCCTTTTCAATGTTGAACCACTCCGGACTCTCTGTACCTCTGTTGTACCTGTTGGCTGTGTTCTCTTTCAAAATATCTATCCATCCGATCAGATCACTCCCGCTTTACATTTACAAGCCATTAGAATACTCAGAGCACCACCATCATCAACGTCGTTGGCGTTTGCCTTGCCATCATGTGGAACAATATATTTTATAATAGATTTTTTGCGCAAACAGGAAACCTTACTGGTTTTCATTAGAGAGTGTGTGTGTACTATTATTTATCTATATCCACTTGTGATGGTGGTGCTGTTGATGCAGCAAAAAACTCTTAAGCGAAAGATTTGTGCACTGAACCATGAAACAAAATCATCATTCTTATCTTGGACTTCTTTGAAAAAACGTGTACTAAAATTCAATTCCAAAGAAAGGATATTATATATATGTGCATGTTGATGAGGGTGGATGATGATGGCAGTATGGTGAAAAAGGCAAAGCCTAAAAAAATCTATCTTGGTTTTATCTCCTTTTCAAGTTTAATATACCCCGGCATACATAATATTATTATTTTTATCTGTAAAAACAATGTACCTACCTGAGTTGGATATATGGCGATTGGGAGGATGATAAGAGTGCATGTTTTCTAACAAGTTGATTTTAAAATGTATTATTAGTATATACTTAAGTGTTATATATAGCAAAAAAGGGTAGTATAGTGGATATTTATGTTGCTGAAAATTGTAGCATTAACCGACAAAATAGACAAAATGTTAAAGGCTGTTGTGCAAAAAAAAAGTTAGCAAGCGGTGCAATAAATTATTGGGAGAATAAAGTGCAACATTTTTATTGGGGAAAAAATTGAAATAAATTGTTCCAGTAACAAGCCGCGGCAGAAGCGGTAGCATCACACACACACACACACTAGCTCACATTTTCACACAGCTTGGATGATGATACTTATAAAGCTTTTAAAAACGCTCATTTTAAAATATATAAAATGTTATTGTTATTACTTCTTGGTCAATTGTTGTTCAAGCGTTGATACTTTAGCCGAGAAAGGTATTTCAATTTTCAATGCATGCAAAATGCGATGTTGGTGATTATAAGGACGATAAAAGGTGAGAGGAAGTGAATAGGTATTAAAATATAATGTGCAATGTCCATGTACATACGCAAATACATTATTAATATGTTATGCTTGCTTAAATATACACAACTACTTTATCCACAAAGTAGAATAATTATGCTCCAGAATAAAGGAGCAAGTGTGGAAAGAAGTAAAATATAAAAATCAAAACTTGTACTTATCTATCAAGTGGTAATAGAAAAACGAAAAAATGCTCTGCATATTTAGATAAAGCTTCTGGGAAATTTTCTGATTTGGTGGAATTTAAGAATTAGAAGCCAATAAAGTAAGCTTGTGTTTGTAGACAAGTAGGATTTTATATAACAAGTAATTTATTAAGAATAAAAATGCCGGATGATGATGTTGATGATGATTGGTGATCCGAAACGTAATGTAATACGTATACGCACAAGATCCACTTTTACTTGAAATATTAGCAGAAACCAGAAAATCAAAAGTGAGGAGACTGTTTGTAGAGGAGGACGACCAGAGAGGATGGTGGCGATGAAAAAAGAAACAAGTTTTCTTGTCTTCTCCTCATTCCTCCTCTGATGTCTCTTGTTAAAGGAAAACAAGTGGATCATCAGCATGATGAAAACGGAGAATGATGTGTTTTACAAGCCATTATTAGCCGATTACACACACACTTTTTACAGAATATAATATACATTTAAAGTAAAATATGTGTGATATAATAGCAAAGGTGTGATGATGATGATGATGATGGTCTAGCATACTAGACTATGAAACTAATGATTACACTTTTTAAAAAAAGAAGAAAAACTGCTTGAATGTATATATTCTAATCTTACGCAGTTTTCTTGTACTATTCCATCAACACCTGCACAAATAACAAGTGGAGAACAAATCTAAATCCGCTGAAGCGTTTTCTACTTTTTCTTCAGAAATAAAAAAAATTTGTATCTCCGTGATGCTCCGGTGTCGTTGCCGTTTGGTTTTGCCGAGTGCCAAGTCAAACAACTTGTGTTCAGGTTGAGTGAGCGTATTGCTATTGAATGATAATCAGATGGGATGATGATGATGATGATGAATGCATACATAAATAAGTTAATACCGACAAAAGTACAAAAAAACGTAATAATGGGAGATGATATGTGTACCAGGATTTAGTTTGGCGTCACCACAAGACCCCAGCAATGAAAAATAATTATGCATTCTGTGCAAAAATAAAATTATCGTTGGAATATGCTAATAAGCTGTAAGTAAGATTAGATGGGAAGGAATGGCAACTAAAATGGAAAACTTGACCTGAACTGAATACTGGTTAAAAAATAATTCAAATTCAAATCCGCATCGTTCTTTGACAAATGCAAAAGGTAACTTACAAGCTTAGTATTGATAGAATGAACTTCTTTGGTGTAATAAAACGTTTTTATAGGCTACTTTTGTGCTCCCTGAGCTTATCGGCAAAACGTTGGTATTAAAATGCCATTATTACCACCTCATTCGTTTATCCATTATCATCACTATTTACCACGTTTATTATAGCTTGTAATTAAAAACGTGTAGAAAAACTGATATAATTAATAACTCAAAAAGGGTCTGCTCCTGTTGATAACTTTTTGATGATGATGATGCAGTTAATAATTTCTTAAAAACAGATAAATAGTTTTCAGCCTTTAGCTGTTATATGCAAGATTATGACAGAAGGAAAGAAAGAGGGTGAATAAACAAAAATGCCAGGTGCATGCATATAAAAACTTGCACAAGTCCTTCCACACATCCGGTCCCTGTCCAGCTAAAAAACCAAATAACAGATGAATGAGCTTCGGGAGCAACTCTTCATGCATAAAACAGGTATACTATTTAATAGCCATATGTGTGCAACAAAACAGAAATATGTCGTGTTGTATCGTTTTCCTTCACTGAACACAAAAAAATACCTTTAGTTTGCTGATGTCCCTGCGTGTTATAAAAATGCCATAATAAATAATAACTACCAAAACGTCAAGAAAAGATGTTCAAAGTGCCATTTACATAGAAAATAAAACGATTGTTTCCCAAAGTCAATACAATATTTGCCAAGTTGGGAGTTAAAACAATAAGCAATAAGTCATAAGAAAAATGACCGTTGTTTAATTTTTTTCAAAAGAATTGAACACTTAAAAGTTTTTTTTCTTAAAGAATACCAAAATCCCCATCAAATAGATTCACTTTTTCTGCTTATTCCCATGCATGATGCGTGTGTGCGTGCGTGCAAATAAAAGTGTAAACGACAACAAGTCCATATCCGGTAGAGGTAGTTAAAAAACAAAAAATGATGAGTCTACCCTTTCTACCATTTTCGATTCTGGTTTTTCTAAACAACTTGGAATTCAACACTTTAGTTAAGGTGACCCTGAGCTGGTTCATCCAAAAGTACCAAACCAACAGATAATCCTTTGATTTGCCTTCCAGCTTATTTTGAGGCCGGAATAAGGCATTTTTTTCTTTTGCTGTACATCTTTCTTCAAAATAAGTTGAATTTTTTGCGTAAAAAGGCCGGACTAAGTTTTCAAGTTGAAAATTTCAAAGTAATTTTGCTGTGCTTCATTATGCAACATTGTCTTGTGTTTGCAGACATAAAAATTATGATTACGATTATTATTGCCACTGTACATTTTATGCATGGTTTTCCTTCACACAACATCAGAGCAATACAATATATTTTATATACCAGTTAAAGTTACGTAAAATGCTAAATGTATAATAAAAAAAAGTCAGTAATTATGCAAAACGGAAATAGCGCATTAAAGCGTGCCCCTCTCTGTACAACAACGACGTCAACTCAAGTTGCAAGTCGGTGCAGTAGTAGTAAAGCATAGACTCAGTCGTCAAGAGGAAATAGAGAAATTATAAAGATAACTTGATACCGCAGCAATGAGCAATGCTCTGCACAACTTGACTAGAACCATTAGTCCACCAGCAGCAAAAAGAAATAAAATCGGATTTCTTTTTTTTTCCACACACACATAACCAAACTGCTATGCTATAATAGTGGATGATGGTGGTGGTGGCAAATATTAATGCCCACAAGTAAAAGCTCTCTGAAGCCGATGACACATGATCATCATTCTTTGAATTGTACGTATAATAATACGTGTACTATATGTGCACACAGGAATCATGAATCATGGTAATGATGATGATGAGCATTGAAATAATAAGTATATCAATTCTCTCTCTGTTCATTACTTACTTTTTTTGAGCATGCATAATCCGAAGAAAAAATATTGTGTACAGTTTATATTTCTTCGCTGTTGATGAATAATATACACTTGGAGTTTAAGGAAGATGATGATGATGAAACCAAACCAAACCACCACGACACGGTACATTATATCATTTATCTAATCCGGTGTGAAAAATATTACTATTACCATTATTCACAAAAAAAAGTGAACAGTGAATCATGTTTTGTAGTAGTATCTTATAAGCAGATAAGAGGAATTTTTGTATTTTGTGTAAATTGCACATTATAATTTTCCTTTAAGAAAAGAGGAAGTGCGGATAGTGCTATTCGAATTTGGTTTAGTAAAATATTAATACTGGTCGTGCAGTGAATTGGCAGATGAGCCATGACTTTTTACAAAAAGGAAATTACAAAATGACAAGTTTCTATTGCTTCATGAGAAAACAATGAGATTTCTTATTTTCGATAGAAATCTCGCTTTACCCCCATTCACCCTTTTAGGCTTAATTAGAAAATTTCGAAAATCAAGGTAGGTGCATCATGTAATAATCCTGTAAGAAAAATGGAAAAACGAAAATTGTTCAATTTTTAGATAACTGTAAACTCAAGGCGGTAGCACACCATCATCGTCCTCCTCCTCGCAAACTCAATATTTTATGGCAGAGATGCGTGCATACTTTGTAAAAATCAAATAGCTCGCTTCTCTCTCCCATTCATTCCTGTGTGTCCCCTTTTCTGTCAAAATTCAAAACTTTAAACTTGTTATAAATCCCAATACTTGGTGTGTGTCTCGTGTACCATTTTTTGTTTCAAGCCGTGTTCATTTTCGTTCCGTTCCCTTGTTCCTGATTACAAACCACAAAACAAAGGCATTAATTGTGTTTAGATTTTCTACATAATGCGATCACCATCCTGATTACTTTTAACTATAACGATGACGATAACGACAGTGGTGGTGGTGTATGATGGTGGAGGGTGTGTGTTGCAAGCTGACAAAAACTCCAACTGAGTATTAAGCACACACACACACATTCATGAAAAGAAAATGTATTTTTTGAAACTATTCGTTATTATTATTATTTGGTAGTTTGGTTTAATGATAATGCTGATACATAAATGTAGTTACATATATTATTGACTTAGTTAACAGTTTGGTATTTGCTATACATTTCCGTTGCATTTATCTATTTTTTTGTCCCTTTGACTTCTTCGTCTTCCTCCACCTAGCATGTTGCTTATTTCTTAACCAAAATCTGCTCACGTTACCCAACCTACCACCACCACCATCATCCTCATCATCGCGGTAGATCACCAACCCATACTAATACCCTGCTATACACTAACTAACAAGAACAAGAGTAAATCATATTTATCCTATTAATATTTTCTCGCATTTTTAGTGTACTTTACCGTACAGTGTGTGGCACGCAAAACACAACAAAGTTTTTTTAAGTTGGGTGATAATAATAATGAAGGCCTCCTTTTTTCTTCGTACTCACAGAACAGAGCATAGTGTGGTGCTTGGTATATGGTGCGGTGTGTGGGGATGATTATTATTACGCCGCTGGTTAAAAAAACACTAACTACTCACACAAAACTAACTCTTTTACGCTTCTAGTCATAATCATCATCATCATGCTTGTCGTCGTCATCATCGTGACATTGCCGCATGGTGGAACATTATAATGAGATGATATGAAAACGCTTAATTATCCTAAGCTCACAGAGAGAGAGAAAGAAAAAAAATACACGGAGAGTTTACTTGGCAAACATTTTATTCAGATGGGTATACATACACTCACAGAAAGCAGGAAAGAGAGAGGGAAAAAAGATTGGGAGAAAATACATAATTTTTCCCCTTTTTATCTTTTAATATGCATACCATTGCCATGATGATCTAAAATGTTGAATAATTTTAATAATATAATGTACAGGCATAAAAAACTAGTAACTTGAAGAACAAACGAAGACTATATGCAGCAGTATGTGTGTTGATCATGACGGCGACGCGGAGGATGATGATAATGATGATGATTGACCCGGGGAGTTGACTTTGCTTTTGGGAACAAAACTATACATTTTGGCTTTTTTGCTTTATTATTATTATCACTTTGCTACTGCACTGCTACTTATATATCTCTAGCTATATTATTATTAAAGCGACGGACCAATATCTAAAAAACTCTCTCCCCATCTGCATTACAAAAAGCAAAAGGCTTCTCTTCAAGAGAGGAAGTCAAACAGCATGAAGTACAACGACCAACCAAAAAAGTCGCATTTTTATTGGGCTTCGTTTCATACACTTTTCAAGAAGACAATCTTTTAACTCTTGATCAGCATATTATAAATAAAATAGTATATAAAGTTGATCATCATCATCAGCAACCAAAAAACAGAGGCTTTTTTAATAGCCTTGCATCTCATTTGCTCAACTTGCTACACAATCAAAAGAAAAGCGTAGATTGAATCTTATTCTAAAAACGTATTTTTTTCTGGTGCCACCACGGTGAAAAAAGGACAGTGCATGCAATATGCCGATACAAGGAAGGAAATTACAAGACGGTGGACCGATGTGAATGAGCCAATGATGATGGTGTTTGGTTGGTGATTTTTGGTTTCATGACTTTACTTTGTTCATTCATCGCCTATTTTCTTCTCTGTGCTGGCTTGCATATATATCCATCTATATTCCTCTGCATTCGTGTACATCCCCACATTTCATGACGATTATGAGGATCATCTTATTATTATTATCGTTTTTGATAATGATGCTTTCTACTTGGTCCATTATGATGTGACTTTGTGACTGTTATAATTACGATTATTATTGCTGTTGCAATGAGATGATGAGAACGCCGCGTTGTTGCTGTTGGGCTAACCGTACGTATATGCAATATACTGCGATGATACGAAATGGATGGGAGGAATGAGCACGACTTGTCTTTTTGACAATTCGGGATCATCAGCCTTTTCTCGTTTCGGCTTTTCTTCTCTCTCTGGCGCACAGCAGCACACACACACATCTTGAGAATCACAGAGGATAATGGGAAAAGGCACAAACATTTTGAGCAATATATAGTCGTCAGTTATATTATGATGATGATAATAATGATGAGGATCACGACGATGATCATGATACCGTTAGTCAATATTTGTGTCTGTGAAAGAGAGAGAGAGACGGGATTATTATCCTTTATTATTATGACGTGTAGTATATACGCACACTGCATTCATTTTGTTGCCTTGAAAGCGACAAAGTCAAAGTCGGACAAATTCAGTGTCAAGTGAAGAGGAACACTATATACCAGCATTAGATGATAATGATCATGTTGATGAGAATGACACAATTATTATCAAGTTGTGACAGAGGGAGGAAAAAGTGAAGAACTTCTTTTGAAACTACTGCAGCAGCAGCATCACCATCATCATCCACAACAACAAACAGTAAAAGAGTTGAGAGAGAGACAGAGACGGCGATACGGATATAAAAAACAATATTTCCAACTCTTTTCCTTGACGACGGTTGCACCAAGATTACATGGCTTGAAGCAACATGATATTATTTTCGGGTTTTCTTTCAATGCTCAAGAGTACTTTTGTTGGTTTGTTGTGCGGTTGGACAATTTAATGAGATTATTGCTGCAGGTGTGTTGCACATGTTTTGTCAATTCAACCAACAACCAAATTATTCGATACTGTTGACTTTAAACTTGCCGTGTGGTGACACTCTTAAGAATATTACAATTAGGTAATTTTAATGCAAAGCCAATTGGAATTTCCTCCAAGTTTTCTTTTTCCTGTGTGCTGACATTCTTTCCGAAAAAGTACCTCTTTCTTTTAAGCCTCTTTGCAGAAATTGTGTACGTGTCACCAACAAGGCATTCATAAACCACAAGTTTAACATTTTTACACTTTACATTGATCCATGAAAGCATTAAAAAGTTTTACAGGATCACTGACTGACTATATTAAATGGTAGCCACCAATAACCAACAAAATATATAGTGACTGCTAAAAGGAAACTTATTGTTTGTTATGGCTTCTCTTCTTCACTTCACCAAAGTCCATTTTCGTGTTTCCATATGGTTCCCTATAGCTTCTTTGGCTTGGATGTTGCATAGTTCCCCTAATCATCATCATCATCATCCTCCACAAACAAGTCCACTAAATCTTTCTCAATCTGTCAAATGCCATCTCGAAAATCTTGAGAAATGTTTTTAGCGTTTGGTTATATCCTTTTGGCATTAGCTTTAGAAGCTTTAAGCCTGTGAGTAAGTAGCCTGCTAGACTGTGGACACAAGCACCAGTTTTTGAAGAACAATGGGAGGAGGA
Source organism: Entomobrya proxima (assembly GCA_029691765.1). NCBI lineage: Eukaryota > Metazoa > Arthropoda > Collembola > Entomobryomorpha > Entomobryidae > Entomobrya > Entomobrya proxima. Next base: position 8,801,632 of record CM056173.1, read on the forward strand.
TATAACTAATATTGTTATTAATAATAATGCTAATACACAATACACATACCTAATAATATTAAGCTCCCACAGCTACTATTGTACTTTTTATCGGTTTCCATCTTCGGAAAGGATCTTGTTCGTCATCATCATCATATTACTTATTAGCATGTAGTTAAATCATATATATATGTTGTGTCAAAAACGTTTATGGTATTAAGTGCTGGGTACATCTTATGAATACACGCAGAGCAATAATAATAAGTGAGTGACCCTCTCACACAATTTAAATCCGAAAAAAATGTTGCCACGCTCTAACTGTTTCAATTTTAATACTATTGCCGGTTGTGGTTGGTGATCGCGTTAAATGATTTTAAAACTTTGCAAACTTATACCCTTTTCTTATGCGGTTCACGTCTACATTCGTCTTAATTTTTTGAACAAAGACAGTTTTTGACTCTTTTGTTTTGCACTTGGACATTGGCTCCTTTCAACTCTCTTAACAAAATATTATATAAAGTGTATTATGTAAATATAATTCCCGTAGTCACTTTATATATTATGCGCATTCCAAACTCAACTCAAACTTTTTTTTGCCTCTTTGAAAAAAAATATCTCATAAATTTAGGATTTGCTACAAAGATTTTCAATGGGTGGACAGAGGAATAAGAAAGGAATCGGATGGGAGAAGGAGGATCACCTTCTTTTTTCAGTGCTATCGCCATACTTACATTTTTTTGTTTTGGCTATTTTTTGTGCTTAATAAATATTATCAAATAGTTTGTCTTTTTCTATAGCCCCTTTTTCTTAAAATGGAGAGCGGTCTAAGATATTTCGAACTGGATACAAAATTCAAAAGCAAGCTGAAATACTAGCTCCAAATGTGCGCTTGTGCACTAGCCATTATCGTTTATGAAAGTTATGCATGCATAATACATATTAGCATGTGAGGATGATGATAATGGTCATCATAGCTATCAGAAGACTGCTTAACAGTACATTTAAGCATTTTCTTAAAGAAGGAGAAAAATGCATAAAAATGGCTTTTATTACGAATTATGACGATTGGAAAAGGAAAAAAGAGGGAGCGTCCGTGTAAGTAAAGAAGAGAAAGAAAAAAATCCTTATTCGAAAGGAGGATGATGATGTGGTATACGACTGAATACACACGTCATTTTTGAAACAAAATTCCTCTTTAAATCTGTAGTGTGTAGTGTGTGCAGACAAGTATTTTTTTAAAGATGAACGTTATTATGATTATTACTTATTGCTTTTTATGCTATAAGGTGATATCGGGTTTGTATTTAACCCAACCAAATGATGAAAGTAATACCTGCACACACAGTTATATCTTATTTTACATGTTTACGGATTATAAACATGCCAAAAAGGAAAATATGGAGACTTACTACCTGTCCGTTTTCCCTGCCTACCCATGTCCATACCACCAAAAATGAAAATATTATTATTATTACTTATGATGATCATGATGATGATGAAGATCATCAGAAAGAAATTTTAAGCAAAGCGCCGCATTATTACTTCTGGATAACCAAACTATAAAGTAGATGGAAACAAATGCTGACAGTTATACCAGTTTTGAAAATTTGAATAATTGAAAAAATGAAACAAGTGAGAATGATAATGGTGGTACGTACTCCATTCTGTGGATTGTAACTTGAGAGGGTATTAAATTCTATGACCTTTTTACATAATCAACCCTCTCACTTGTCATTCCATTTATTTCTAGCCAAAAAACTGTTCATTACTTTAAAGTCATCTTTTTAAGCAGAAAGTTTATTAGAAGTAGAAATTTATTTTTTTTCTTTTGTTTTTTATTATATTTCTGTTGTGACTGCTGTTTATATACTTTGGGCAATTTGCAATTTTCCAAAGGCCTCACAACACAACAGTTAATTTTTATTCTGATTATTAGTCATTTTACCTAAAAAGACCAACTTTTTTTCGAGTTAAGTTATTATCAACAAAATATCATTACTAATCCCTGTGGCAACAACAAAATAATCACAGAGTAGTATAATGTGACGTTGTTTTGGTTGTGAAATATTTAAAAAGCGAAAAGCGTTTAAGAAGAAAAAAAACTACGTCTCTTTCTGGTGATCGCAACCATGACAGATTTTGAAAGATCAGTGACATTTTGAAATTAAAGTGATAGAAAACAGAGTAGTAGCCATTTATTTATAATTTGGTTTTTCTTATTCCCTGCCTCCGTTTTTTTGTACACATGTTTATTATAACAATAAACGACAATGTGTGTGTCTCTTACTGCTTGTTATAGCAGATTGATCCATTGCAAATTTCAAGCTTCCTATTTTTTTCTTGGAAAAAATTACACAGCCAAACAAACTGGTACACAAGACTACCTCCAACCACTATTATAATTAATGAGTAATGACACATTTAAATAAATAATAGATAATATATGTGCCAAGGGACATTTTAAATGGTTTATAGCTTTTTACCTTAAAACACCAAATTGCATGCAACTTCTCTGTTTTTTTTAAACAGCTATAATTGCAAAAGGGCACAAAACTATAAATGATAATATTTTCTTGTAAATAATTACTTGCGTGCTACTACTGCTGTGTGTTGTGACAGTATTATATATGTACAAGCCATAACTAAATACCAGGTTTACGTGTTTAGCCTCTCTGTATATTTTACTACTGGGCATCTATCTGACTTCTTGTGTCATTCTCTGCTTGGTTTGATGGTGTCACGTCAAAATAATCATCACCAGAAATATAAATTGCAAACACACAGTTTTTTATTATTAAAGCTAGAGCCATACCCTTTTAGTTGTTTAGTTCGTTGCCTTTTCAACCCTGTTATCTTGATGTGTAAAAAAGTGTAGCAAAAAGGAACAATCATAATGATCAGAAAAATATATATGTGGTCTTGGAAGGATACCTCTCTGAACGCACACTCTAGTGTAAAAAAATGTATGTATGAAATTTCCTATATGACGTATTATTGTTATTGTTTCATCATCATGATCATCATCGTCATTAACAAACGATCGTCACACGAACTCTCACAAAATGTTAATAAGTGTCCTCTGGCTTTTTGCTTGGTTTTTGTCGCCATCACCATCATCATCATCATGATCATTGCTCCTCGTGCAAAATACAGAAGAAAAAAAATGTTGACGACGAAGAAAATGAGTTCAAAGACTAACTATAAGACAACGACACATAGATTTTTAAACAGAGAATCAGAGACACAGGGAGAAAAAAAAACTAATCAAAGAATAGCCCATTATCATGACAAAGGTACATCACACACACACTCCACTCAGTTTTATACCAGTGCCAATTCACATTTATCTCCTTACCAATAAAACAGCATACACAATGCACCCTAAAGAAACAGACAATTCTTGTCCGTATTCGTACTCGTGTGGCCGTAACCGCTTATTTAGTTTACTTTACTGCACTTCAAAATGGATATAGGCTCCATTCTTTAAAAAAATCATCATCAGCAGCAAAATGTGATTTTTTTTCAAGCCAGAGTTTTAAATTGCTTCACTTTAAAACAGGAGGAGACTCTTTTTTTAAAAAAATGGGAAGGGGCAAAGCACTTTTTTCAGCAAAAAGGGAAAGAAAATTTTTCCACTAGATAAAAATTGACGGCTTTTGCATTCATCATCATCATCATTCACAAGTCAATATCTGAAAGTCAAACTTTTTTTGGAATAATGTATTATTAGCCAAAGCGTGTTATTTAGAGTGGGCGACAACATAACAAAACGACAAAAAGGATATACCATGATTTTCTTTTTTCATGAGCAAAAGCAGTAATTTGAAAAAAAGAAATAAATAAGATCTCCAATCACTGCACATACAGTTATCTTCATCATCATCTTTGCCAGTTTTGCATGGCACGAAAATAAAGAAGGCAACTAAGCACTAAAGTCTTTATTATTTGTCATGATAATAATAATTATAAATTAGGTGGCTTTGTTGGCTCCTTCGGTTACTCACACGGAACCAGCCATGCAACAGCAGCGTCCTATCAAAAATATATCCTTCTTCACTAAAAAATAAATTACTCTGTTGCTGTTACTGCCTCACCATCATCACCCTATCATACTATCTACATACATACACTTAAACCCTTGCTTAAGAAACAGCTTTTTTCGTGCATTCATAATCCAAAGTGTCAGTTTAGTCTATAAGATGGTGATGCATAAAATTTGCATGCGTGCCGAGAACCATAATATGACTAGTAATAATAATAACAGTGATCATCATCATCATCATCATCTCCGCGTTGTCACAAAGACAACGAGAGAGGCTCAGAATCAAGAAATATGCTATAAAGTAGACTGCCAGGACAACAGTGAATGTTGCTACTTACTACATAATATTTTATATCCATTCATGTAATCATTATAATATCAATGCACAGTAAAGTACAGGTATCATATCTTTCTAGCTACCCATCACCATCATCATAATATCAACATTTGCACCAAGAAAACAATATGGTTTGTCTGTGTGCAATTTTTACGTGCACGGTTAGGCAAAAGTAGGCAGGTAAGATATTATTTTTTGGAAGCATAGCACACACAGTACTGCACAAACAACCACCACCACAACGCTGCTTTTAATAATGATAATAACAATGAGATGATAGTAAGACGTCCCTGTGTCATTACCACTATTAAGTATTAGGTAGCTGCCACTGCACTGCACTTCCCCACACACCGTGTACAAAAACTCCACTGTCTTTTTTAAAAAGAAAATACCTTCCTCTGTCTTTCTACCTATTAAAAAAATTTGGCTGAGTATCTATCTGTTGACTTTTATAAGTTGGCTTGGCTATATAATATCTGCAAACAAGGCTTGCAGTTTCTTCAAGAAAAAAATTATATATCCATGGTTCTATTCAACAAACCATTAAAAACCATAATCATCATTAACGCCATAATCTCACATTGCATTGTTTTCTGCTGCTGCTACATATATCAGTAGCTTATGGTTTATTTCAACAAGTAGCAAAATAAAAAAAATGTTTGAAAAATTTTTGTGCGGAAATGCACATACATTTTTTTGGTTTTGTAGTTCCTTTTCTTTGCTTTACTTATTGCCATGTGTATGCCATAATGATCATAATACACAGAGTTTTCATTACCAAGCTAACTATAAAACCAAATAATACACAGGATGAAATGCTACAAAAATGAATACAATAACGCCTTTTTGTTGAGATTGGCAAGCCAACGAAAAAGCAAACTCGGTAGCTACGGCAATCAGTAGAGCTGTGACTTGTGACGCCGCTTGGATGATGATGATGGTCATGGCGATCACATCTTTGTTCGTGCAAATGATTTATTCGGAAATCATAATAATAATAATCTGCAATCTACAAGTAGTAATAATAACAGTAGACACTAAAGGACAAAATGACAAGTTCACTGTACTTTGGCAAACTAGCAGCATCGCTTCTTACCATCATCATCATCCACCATCTTTTTTACAAAAAAGAAGAAGAAGAAAAAACCAAGTGTTTTTCTTTGTGGATTTTTAGGTAATAACGAATTAGCAAGATTGCATTAGTAAAATCCATAAAAAATGTTAAGTTGGCTACACAAAACACAACAACAATGAAATATTATGCATAATAAATACTCGGTATAAAAGCTACCATACTTCTACCGCTTATTAGTCAACGTATAAGCTTTTAGCAATAAGATGTCGCTTGAGAGAACACTTTACCTGTGATTATTATTATATATTTTGCGATTATATTTTTTTTCAAGAGAAAAGTTCAAATCCACGGAAAACGTGCAGGTATGCAAAGTAATAACAGACACGGGAGAATTAAGCCGATGGTGATGATGATGATGGTTAGTGCGGTAGTGATAACGTTTGAAGATATCAACAAAACGCTAAATGTTACTAACTTACCATTGAAGTGTCAAAAAAACTCAAAAAATTCTATACATCATCATTTCCCTTCACTAAAATATGTCAAATGAAAATTAATGTGTTTTTTAAACCTCTCTGAATGTGTGTGTGCTTTCATCATCTGTCTTTTACTTTGCATTTTTTTCTGGGGGCATTTTGAAATTACGTAAAACAGAAAAAAAAATCAACAAGGTAATGTAGGCACTACTACAGCGTTACTCTTTTTCTTACATTTTCATTTTACCTTATATTTTGCCAGCAGCACATCAAGCCAAGTAGTATATATTCACTTTACATGCAATAACACACACTCTGCGCCATTCTCTGTTAAAATGTACAATTTTTAAGGTAATAATAATGAGCTTTATGCAAAAATAAACGACTTTTATACACGGCATTATATTTATTTAATAGATGATGCCAGCAGGATAAGATACAACAAGAGATACTACACGTACACACTACACTTTACTTGTAAATGGGCATGAATGCATAATTTTTCCCCGTAAAAATACTGTCATTGACACGGAGAAAAAGGAGGAAAAAAATGAAAGAAATGAAATGAGAAAGAGAGAGAGAGAGGAGCATTCAAGCATGAAATGCTATGGCAAGCAAGAAGACAGAGAATGAATGTTGTAGCTGATAACCATACCATTTTTACCAACCAGTCATACTATCATCATCAACTAGCCAATCCATTGTTCATCCTGCTGAAGAAAAAGCACATTACTTGTGTGTATATATATTTTTTCTCTGTAAAAATGTACAATTCATATTACACCAATTTTTTTGTTTTTACTTGACGTTTGTGCAAAGAACAGGACAAAAATCATTGGTTCTGCTTGGCCAATGTTGTAGCCAATATTGTTCGAATGTAAAGACGTTTGTGCTGGTGGTGGTCCTCTGCTATGAGAAATAAGCCAGACAACCAATTGCTTATTATTATGCACCAGCATGCATCAATATATGAGTGATATTTTAATGTGGGCATGTTGAATGCTCTCTTGTGTGTGTGTGTGTCTCGCACAAGACAAGAAATTTATCTGAAAATGAGTTGTCTACCAAGCTGGTATATAAGGAATGCACAGGGATTGGGATTGGGTTGATAATGAAGAGGTCGACAAAAACGGACACTCTAGTATATATACCTTGCTGCGTACTATCTGTCTTTAGTCCACAGGACACGGACGAACAACCACTACATCACGATTTTCGTATTCAACTTAGTTTTATAATTTTTTCTTCTTTGAAACACCTCACCAGAGAGCTACTGGTTATTGCTACTGAAAAAGTCTAGATGAGTTATGTAAGTAGCACCACTGTCAACATCAGCAGAACAGACCAGTTGTCAATGTCCATTTTGTACTAATGTGAGATACATTTTATTTCAAATTTTCTCTTGATGATGATGATAAAAACAAAGCGCATAAAATTTTAAGGCAAATGAGAGGATGGTTAAAAAATGCAAATCAGTATAGTATCCTAATGTGACCAATCACAAATCCTCAGCCTTCTCATCATCATCCCCATCATCATCTTCTTCATGTTTATATAAAGTCATCAACATTGTCATCATCAAAAAACGGGCTAAAAATTCGTCGCCACTACATCATCCTTCTCTCATATCATTTTCATATCATCATCCTCACTCTACTCCTTCTGTCCTACTCATTTCCACTTGCACTTTGTCTCTGTTTTGCAAAAGAAAGGTAAAAAATGACGTTTTATTCTTTTGCTCGCTTACCTTCTCTCTCAAGCTCATGATTGCCATTCCCATATATAACTTTATTATCATCATCCCCATCATCATCCTATAGGCTTGCCATTTTTTCTACCTTCCTTACCAACCACCACTAATGCAATTCACCTTATTCCCTTAACGTATCATGCCCACATACAAAGAAATTGCTCATCTCTTCTTCTTTTACCCCAAAAAACTGTTGTGTAACGGCATGTCATGGCTACTACTGCTGCTAGTCATGTGTACAGCTAGCCACCACACACCATATACCACTTTTGCAAAATAAAATTCATTTCCTTTTTTTCTAGAAGAAAAGCATATAAAGCAGTAAGATAAATGTGCTGACTTTTCTTGCTATGCCAACACACACACCCAACCCAAAGTTGCCATTTGCCATTGCGCTTCAGCTAAAGTTTACATAAGCTCACAAGCATATAAAGGGAAATTGTCGTTTGTCCTTCTTACTTGCTACCTTTACCACCGGTCTTCCTTTTTCTGTCTTCCCTTTCATCTGTGTGTGTGTGCGTGTGCACCTAATCTAGTTTGAAACAGTAAAGCTCTCATCGTCCATCATCACACAAAATCTTTTTCTGGAATCACCTGTGCATACATAACATTTCTCTTTTAAAAGATCCATAATAATAATATACTATATGGCCATAATATGCAATATATATCCACTCGCCCATACAATAAATGGTATTAAACCAAAGAGAGAGTTGTCGTCGTTACGCCCATAATTCTTTCCAACTTAAGGCAAACACACTTTACATCGTCATCATCATCATCATAAGAAAGTCAATGCTCTATCATGGCGTTGTTTTATGGAGAAAAAGAGAAGTTGGAGATTTCCTTAGGAAAAACGTTCCCTTTTCTCTCTGTTCTGCTGGCATGTTAGCATCGTAATGGCATTATTCGCAAATGGCATCTTATTTCTCTATCGAAAGGATGGATAAAATAGTGATGATGTGATATTACGAAGCTGTATATACCTTCATATTAAGAATGTCGCAGATATAAAGACATTCCATCTGAGAATATTCTTATTCCAAATGTGTATGATATTGCAGCAATCTCTCAACTGGAGCTTTCTCTGCCTAAAAAAAAGTTAGCCAAGCTCTCTTCTTATCCATTCATCCATTCGTCGTCCTTTTCTGCCCACATCATCCTCCACGTAGACTTCTGCTGCTGTTGTGTTTTTTTACTTGACTTTTTTTCTCTAGTTGAATCCCTCCACGTGTATTTGAGTTAGTCAACGAGTTAGCAACATTTTGCCATAATATTATACATTTTAGCGTAATATCCTCTTTTGACATAAGCGTATGTATAAAAAATTGTGCACCATTTTCCATCTATTTTATCTATTCATAGCCGCATCCTATTATTTATCCGATTTTTCTTTTTTCTTGTCAGTTTGCTACTGTACTAGTGTATCACACACACACGTACTTAGTGTACTTTGTACTCTTTTTTATCCCTGACATTTTCTTCTTTAACTTAAGACAATATTTTATGGGCTTTTAGAGCTTTTTAACACTTGCTACCATTTTTATTATTTAAGCAGTACATATTACATATGAGGATGACAAAAAAAGAACAATCTATTGAACTGGCATGTATAACGTCATTTCCTGATTGTTTTTAAAATTTCCCATTTTATAATAAAACGTGTAAAAAAATTGCTGGAAAATGCAAACAGGATAACTCTGAAAATAATGGAGGCATGCAAAAGGTGCACGGTTGAATGAAAACTCAAAAGTGGGAAATTACATTAGCAAAGCATTAAAAAAGCATATTGTATTGTGTAGTAATAATGATATAAATATATGTATCAGGTTTATAGCAGGTCACTGGAAAAAATCGGTGGGTACCTACTACACATATTATCATTAAGATTTTATTTACTGCACAAACTCATTTTGGAATTTTTGTTAGTATTATGACGACAATGTCTATCTGATTTTTGAAAAAAATGTAAAATGCTACATTATATAGTGTGTTAAGTAATCAGAGAAGAAGCCAGACCTTTTTTGCTACTGCACCTCTGTCCCGTCTCGTGTGCCTCAGTTCTGTAGAAAAAGTGGTATGAAATTTTACTCACAAACAACCCAAAAACGAAAAGCACAGAAAGAGCATCTTTTTAAGGTTGATCCAAAATCCAACCCAAAAATCAAGTAGCCAATCCGAGGAAAAATTGTTTGGTTCAGTAAGCACGACAAAACGATGGATGGTTGACTAGAGGGATAATAATATTATGATGCTGATGATGAGGATGATGATGATGTTTTATGCACATAGACAAAAAACATGAGAACTATATGCTCACATCATGCAATAAGAAAAATAATATTTTTCTGTTCTGCTATCATCCTCAAGAAAAAGATGTTGGTTTAAATGTAGTTACAAGTTTATAGCACTCTTTTTGCATCCTTCACTACTCATTATACATAATACATTATATCTGCACGGGCACAGGTACAAAAGACAATGTATTATAAAAACAAACTTAAAATATTATTCTCTCTTTAAACAAAATTCTACACACATAAACCCTTATACGTTCCTACAACGAGTACTATCATTATTATTATTATTATACATGCAGTAGAAAATCGTATTTTAAGTGCTTCTCGTATTTCATGCAAGACTCATTGTTCTGGAACGGAAAATGAAATGAACATACATCCATTTTTATCAAGAAACATAGCACTTTTTCAAGTTTAGTAGTTTTGGTCCAAGCAAAAAAGGTAATTGACGTATGTATGCGCCTTTTATTTCTTCCATTTTTACACAGAGAATGAAAAGTTCAAAATATTCAAAACGCTTGAGTCTCTGTGTTTATTCATTTTGTTCAAAAAGCCGATGGAAAATAAGAGTAATTTTCCTATTGATTTTTTTCTCTGAAGGAAATGATAATTTTCTCTGGCGGCGTGCATTGTACCTTCTTCTCGTCAGTATAGTCAACTCTGGAGAGAGATTGCATGCAATGCATAGGACGGATGTACTAGCATGGTAGCACCAACAATAGAACTATTTTACTATTGTCGGTTTATTATATAAACCAGAAAGCATTCATATAACACAACACCCATCCAACATGATGGCATTCAACATTCAAAGAAATTTCAATAAACTGCAAACGGGTGAGAATATATAAAACGGTTGAGTTGAATCAAACTGAACTATTTACAAGCGTACAACAAACAGTGTGTGTGCTGCAGTGGTAGTACAAGTGTACATGATAATAATAATAATATAATAATCAGTAATAAAAATCAACAAAGCCACTTCTTCACAAGACAAGTACACAAGTACAAAATCAACCATTTTTGTAATATAGATAGATATACATTTTATTTACCGTCTTCAGAGTTATATCAACATCATCACAATATATATACTTACTTGATTGTATACTTCTCTCCAAGCAATCTAGAGTATACTTTTGTTGTAGGAGTAAAACGTGTATAACATCTCAGCAACGACTACTTCTGTTGGTGGTGGTGTTCCTATTGTGCAATAAATTCACTGGAGCAGAGAATGATGGGAAAACATCATCATGGTCATTACATTTTTGTGGAGGAGCTGATGCTGCGAGAAGCATCAACTCTTCCAGTTTTACAATTCTCGTGTTCAGAAGAAGATATATACTAGTGCAGTGTTGCCAACTGCAACACAGATATTTTTACTCCGTTTTGCGCCCTCATCATCAACGTTTGTTTCTCTTTTTCTTCCAATTGCTCGTTTTATGTCCCTCTTGTCATTTTATTTTCTTCACTGGAAATTGATGATGATAGGAGAGTCGATGCCGGTTTTATAGGAACACAACGTTTTTTAAAAATGCAGTGGAGAAGTAGGCAGTCAGAAAACGCATTGTTAAACAATACCTTTATGTCTTATTGTTGGTAACCACTTTTGTCGTATTTTCTTCAAGAAATAGAATAATTGTTTGAAAAAGGGAAGCCCTTGTTCCAAGCTTGGGTTTTGGTTTGTCGTAGCGTTTAAACTCCTACATGAACTTAATATCTTGCATTTTTGTATAATAAAACATTATTACGTCGTCTTCCCGTCATCATCATCACCAGAAACAGGAGCAGCATATATTAAACTGTATGTATCGTCACCATGTTTCTATCTTGTACATCTTCTTCCCATGTAGCAACTTCCCCTGTTTTCTCCCTGAAAAAATTTCATTGCAGTATTTTTTCTCTCTTCTTCGTCTTGGTGCTCTTCAATCTCTCAAACGACAAGGAGGATGAGGACAAAAAGGCATAAAGAGAAAAAAAGAGTAAGCCATTGCTAATCAAGTTTATCTAATTCAAGAATAAAAAAAGTAAGATAGATAGACGGTCATGGGAGCTGAACTTGTAAACGAATAGATTTGTTTAGAGAGTGCATTACTGACTGTTGTACTGCTTGCTGCTATTTTGATTTTTGATTGCCACACAAACTCCATACTACATTTTTACTACTGCTGCTGCTGATGCACACAGACAATCATTTTCATCATAGTCATCATCCAACATCATACCCTTCATCCGCCTCATTGTGTACTTTGTATATTATGTGTATATAGTGCACACCAAAAAAATTTCAGATTTGACTTGGACTTGAGACGATGAACAAGATGTCGGAGGATGATGATGATCATGATGACGGTGCACTAGAAATAATAGTAATAAAAAAATTGGTAAAAAGACAAGGAGACCATCATTCTTATCAGCAGTGCACAGAGAGAGAGAGAGTCATTCATGATGATGATGAACATGTTCAAATTCTCATACTGCCGCTGCTACACATTTTTTGTTGCCTTCTTCACTTGAACTTTTTTCTCTATTGTCTGAATCCTAAATTGCATTTACTTTACTTACAATGTTAATGTCAAAAAATAAATTTAATCCATCCATGGGCACACACACACAACACAACATTTCTGGATTGTTGTCTTCTTGTCGGTTATTCATGCATGTGTGATGATGAGTATGGCTATGTCTGTGCCTATAAAAATCCATGTGCAAGTTTTTTTTTCAGTGTATTACTGGATTATGCACGGCAATAAAGTTACACGCTTGAATTCCATTATCGTCATCAACATCATCATGATCATCATCTCATTGTTACTTTTCCATAACCGGTGCGGTGGTGGTGGTACTTGTGCTATGACTGCAATGTACACCAACATTATTTCCTTTTTGCTTGAAAATGCTCTGCGGAAAAATAAAAATAGACTTTTTATTATAGATTATAATAATATCGCATTGCAGACCAGAGAGAGACTTGAAGATGATGGAACATGAAGAAAAAACGTTTACAAAAAATCGTGAATCAAAAATGAATGATGTGCACGGGAATAACTTTTAAAGTGTAGTTTATACTTTACCTACGCATCCAGTACAAAAAAAGTACAACATATACTTCTTGTATACCGTACTGGTTTGTTCTGACGCTATTATTGGTTCGTTAGTGCATACTTGAGTGAGCGCTTTTAGACAGGTGCTTTGATTTTGTGCGTTTTTTTGTAGAGCGCAATGCTTTTTGGAAATCCATAAAATCAGGTTTTTCATTTTTAAAAATTACAATAAATACATTATACAACCGGACTTGACTACTACCAGAGCAACTAGTTGATTTACTGATATGTAAAGTCCAAAGGAAAAAAAGACTAGACGATTCACTATTGAATATTAAATTTTTCATTTTGCTCAGACTATTCGATTTTTTGCTCTGAGTTGTTGCTCCAGTGGTTGTTCCACATGGCTTGCTCCCACATTAATAATAGCAGAAAAGTCTAGTTTTAACTATAGACTTATTTTACCACCACATATCGTCATCATTATCATCATCCAAGAACTTAGACCATCATCATCAGTTTTACTTTTTAAAAATATTATAAAATTTGTATTACAGATTTGTACCTGTATGTGTGTTTGTATATATGCAATATATAGAGTTTGATTAATGATTAGGTAGATATTGTTCTTTTGTAATTAGCGATTACATCTTTTTCTGGAGTCTTTAATATATTTTGCACGGATAACTATATAAACGCTCTGAAATTGTGAAATAAATTTTTCCTCTTTGTTTTCTAGCCTGATAGATTACGCAACCAAGATTTATTACTAGTTTTGCAGAGCAGCGCAGTAGTTTAGTAAAAATATTGTAAAATTCCGCCCTCCTTCGCATTCTATATTTCAAGTTACAAGTTCATTAGGTGAGGCAGAACGCTTTTTTATTATTTTGTTTTTTTAGTTTAGTCTAGTCAATATTTTTTTCCAAAAAAAATTTGCATACCAAATCCATAACACAATTTTGTTGTTGTTGCTATGTAGTAATAATGTAGTTTGGTGTAATTATCATCTTCCGTGTTTGCTTACGTTGAACATTTACCTAATTATAAATTCTTGTAGCTGATCTCATTATTGTTATCATTAAAGCCAACCAACAGGAAAGTTAGTTGTGCTGGAGTTTGTTTACTACCCTACTTTAAATTGTATTACGTATGCAATAATTATTGTTGTGATAAGTGTCTGGAAATTTATTTTAAACGCACTTTTAATTCCTTACTGTGTTAACCTTGAAACCTATTGATATAAAAATTGGCTCATGTTCTGAACAAGTTTGTTATGTACTCTATTCATTTCATTGATTTTTACTGCTTTACTGTATCCAATTTCATCTTCAAATCCCATTTCTGGTTTTTGCGTGTGAATTTTGCACATTATCTTACCAACTTGCCCTAAAATGTTAGCCAAGTTTAAGGTTTATAGAATGCTGTTCTGCTGCTGCTTCCACTTTTCTACCATTTTATTCTTAAGCGGAAGAAATTGCATTCAAAACCGACTTACTTTTCTTCTTGCAGCACAAGCACAACATATGGCAGAGCGAGGGAGTACTCTAAAAGGAACAAAAGACTTGTCAAGTTGAAAATGAAATGAAAAGCTGTTGTTAGACAACATGGCAGTGCGCTTGCCGTTTGCGTTGCATAAAATAGCAAAGCGCAACATAACAATATTCCATGTAATACAAAAGGCCTGTTTGCAAATAATTTCATGAGCTAAAAAGTAGTAGCAGTACTCGCTATTATGCTGTTGCAGTAGTCTACATATTTCTTCTGGGTTTTTACTGCCGTACTCTGCGACCTTGTCGTATAAACAGTTTGTGTGGCTAACCAGCATTGTTCTTATAACTATTTTTCTGAGTACAAATATGCACCTATTTTAACTGTATTCTCTTCTGACATTTTCAAAGAGTCCGGATTAGCAAAATGTTTTTGCAGGAAATTATATTACTGTAAAATGCTGATTTCTATTGAGATACATATATTGCAGCTGTTGTGTGTACCAGTTTTCCTGCAGATCTATCTTCCGTTTCTGTTTTACAAGAAGGGTAAAAGCAAAACGAGGGAAGAACCAGCCTGGTAACTTTTTAAAATATAATGGTAATCATATGCACTTGCTTGCACACCATCAAATGCACTCTCCGGGCATAATAATACTTTTGTGGATTATGCATTTTTTACTATTCAAAAAATATAAACCAACCGGTATGCGCAATACAAGACATAGTAACATTTGAATGGACACTTGCACTTGTGCAAGTGAAAAGGTCGTCCAAGTCCAAACTTGATTCTATAAAACTGCAAAAAACAGGAGCAAGTCACAAGAGCTTTTATACATTATATGCCACCATGATAATAATAATGTGTACTTGCAGCAAACAAAGTGCATTGTGTATGTGTTGGTGGTGGTGGCAACAGCAGTTTGTTACTTTTTATGTCTGCACGGCTTCCACTTTGCCGTCAGAGAAAATGTAGTAAAAAATGTTAAAAAGATGCACTATGTTCTAGTGAATGATGTCGTTGTGCAAAAACTTATATTATATTATGCACATCACTTTACTACCACATTGAGCTACATGGTCCACCCAAGAAAGGAAAAGTTTGGGATGATGATGATGATGCCCAGAATGTCTATTATTCTGCTGTACATACTTCATTGTTGCCGTTGCCACTACTTAGCAAGCTGCTATTTTTATCCTGTTGCAACTTGCATGTACAACAATAGGCCAACAAATAAGAGTTGAGACGATGTATATTTTTCGGGTATTTCTCTCCAACTCGGCATTGTAGTCTCTGTGTGTATCATCATCATCCCATTATTTTCTCCAAAACAAGAAGCTACGACAAGACAAACAGAGGAAACCAAAAAGCGAGAAAAAAACAGGATGCGAAATGCAATTGCACATTAAAAATGTACGTAATAACCTGCCTTTTTCTCGGATGCTGCTTGCAGGGCTGCTTTCATAATTCCTGTTTTACCAGCAGGCATAAAACAAAAAAATACACACTCAACCAGAATTTCTAGAGGAAGGATTTTTTTCCCGTACAATATTCTTCATGCATTTTATATCCCTGGGCTAAAATAAGGGGTAATTTAAAATCATTGCAAGTGCAAGTGTGCACTGTGCACAGCAGCAGTAGTGAAACTCTAAGCGTAACAAGTTATATTTGAAGACACAATGCAAATCCTACCACCACTGCAAAAAATAAGTATAACCTGAAAGCATGTAATATCCGGTAGATGCGTAAGTGGCGGTTGTGCTGGTAATGCGCATAATATGTAGGTAGCTAGACCGAGAATGCACTTAAAAACAGCATGAAACACACTGACCAACATAATATTACAATATTACATTATTATGTACCTTGCAAGCTCTGTACAAGCAAGTGGGGGAGTTTTCTCCAGCACACAAGGAAAATAAGTGCGTAACAAGCCAAGACAGAAAATCTCGTGTTTTTTGTCTTGTGTCTGGTTAGCACTGAAAATTGCGGCAGTGGTGGTGGTGGTGGATTGTACTTGCACTTAAAATACTTTTTCTCTACTTTACTTACAACTTACTATACAAGTAGAAAGCAGTGAGCAGTGTGTGTGTGAATATGCACATGATAAACTAAGGAGAAAAGGGAAATGCGTTTTTGGTGGTGGTGGTGGCGGCGGTGCTCTCTGTCTGAATGTGTGGGGGATGTTGATGATGAGGGAAATGGAGAGAGAGGCTTTTATAATGGGTGCGTCGCACTTTACTACCACCAAAACTACTTTAATATGAATGTATGCATTATGCAATGCAGTGGAGAAGTAGAAATAGTGGTGGATGGTGGTGCAAGGGAAAACGCTACTTGCTTCATGGCAAAACACTAAAAATGCAAGTGGCTTTGCAATGCAAGTTTTTGGACAAGGAGAAAGAGGAACTGTACTGTGGTTTTCTTTAGTATTAAAGTTGCTGCTGCTGGTGATGTTGCTAGTAGCCAGAAAATGTTGAAATGGTAGAAAGAGCAGCGTGCAAGTACAAGTAGCAACTAGAACGTACAAAGCAAGGCTTTGTTGAAATGGAAAATGTAAAAAAATGTATTATTAAGTTGCTTAGCTCTCATGGTAAACTTAGTGTGTACAACACGCTATTTTTATATCGGACAAGTGCAAAAATATGCGTTTATGTGAGAATACGATAAACGGACAATGTACAATCCATGCTGCTGATGTGACGAGAGTTTGAAGATTTGCAGTTTTGTTTTTGGTGAATAACGCATATGTGCCCATGTCCCGGAAATATTGACAAGAAGATGTTGATTTTAAAACAAACGGGTAGACAATCAGTATGCTGATCTGCTACACTCATACAGTTAATTATGTAATAACCTTAATTATTTTAAAGTTTTATTTGCATAAAAAGAGAAATGAAACTATTAAAAGGTTATAAAATTATGGAACGTCCTGTTTTTCATGGCTTGCTGTAGAATAACAACGGGTTCTTTCAATTAATGCTCCTTTTTCTGCTGCTCGCCACCACAAATATAAAATTTTATTCCCTTCTTTTTATTACTGTACCTATTAAATACAAGTAGACTTGGAGTTTTGGTATGTGCATGTGGCTGACGTACAAAATGGGTGCTTGCCTTGTAAACTATTATTGTCGTTGTATTTACATTAAATGAAAATATAGTTAAAGACCTGGTACCACAGACAGTTTGACACTGTTGACATGTTCAATACATTTGGCGAGATAGAATCGTTAATCTGTACAAAATGCAATTTACTTCTAATTGTGTTTACATTATCCCCAGATTTGTCGTCGTTTTCCAAAGAAAATATTACCTTTAACTATCGGGTATCAGTTATCAGTGGAGATTATTAGGCCATTAAAGTTCGTAATAAACTTGTAAAAAGACATTTGTTATGTTTGTCGTCGTGTCTTTTGCATATTTTTGCAGCTTAGCAAACACTTGCCAGCCACCAAAAGTTAGATAACGTACGAAAAATTCGCTAATCTTGGTTTAATTGCCTGCAAAATATGACGGAATGCTGTCAGCGCATCTACCACCACCACCAACCACGCCACCATACCAGAAGAAGCATATTACTTGCATGTGGAATGTATATGTGGGTGTCATAAATGATTCATGTTGCCCTGTCTTCAGTGCAGTGGCAATGCACCCATTTAGCTATACAGACTGATGGTGTGGTCCTTAAGAATGTGTCAACAGCAGAATGTGTACCATTTCTCTGGAATATGAATACTTAATTCTCTTAAAGGCATTCTCAGACAGCTTAAAAAATAGTTTGCTCACTTTGCCCCAAAAAATATTTTATGGATTGAATTAAAGTTCAATATATTTTCAGACAAGTTAAAGTGTCAATAACCTAACCAGTAGACTTTTTTAGTGTTTTAACAATTTATATAATTGCACCCAACCCGTCTGCATTGAAAAAGGCTGACAGCCCTTTTGTCCCATTATAATCCAACCCTAGATGAAAAACGCAGCAGCATAAAAACGTACGCACTTTTTTGCTCGCTTTAGATGAGATGAGGAGTTTTCTCATGGTTTCTCACTATAAACAGCCAAAGCAGCTAACAAAACTACATAGCTGTTGGTTAAATATAATTTCTTCAAGTATTTAAAGCCAGCACAACACTTGGCATTTTCGCTCAAGTAACCTTTCTCACTACCCATGTTGCTCTGTGCAAAAACCGAATCTTTGCAAAGCCCATATCATTTTCCTTTTCAACGGCCAGTCTACCAGCTCTGCTGAAAGAGCCACTGGACCACCACCAAAGAAAAAGCATTTTGTTCAAAAGATAATATAATTGCTAGCGCTCCCAATCATCATTACAACAGGGAAAATTGTAAGTGTGCATGTGTTTCTGCCAATACCATGTAAAGTAGTAAAAAAGCTGGTATTAAAGTGATCATAATAGAAAAGCAGAGAGAACATTGGTATCAAAGAGCAACACAGTTTTTCCTGGTCATGGTAGCGGTGGTGGTACCAAAGCAGCAGCAGAAGCTAAAGAGTAGTAAAAAACGGTAAGAGAATCCAAAGCTATATTACTAGAGCATTCAACAACACATCACATCACACACACATCAAGCAATATAATAGTGATGTGTGTTCAGTGTGTTTCAGTTTGGTTCTCTATCGTTCGCTAGTAGAGAGTTTTTACAGCATGCCAACTTGGTTTGAACGAAGAAGTAGAATAGCTCAGCTTTTTCTCCACTGCTGCTGCACTAGAGTACAGAGCAAGCAGAAGAGAGAGAGAGTAAAGCAGCACAAGAGAAGGAGAACACAGTGAACGAACGGAATGAATGGAGAAAATGGTCTTGGGTTTGGTTAGCAATCCTCCACCCTTTTGGGTCGGACCGAAGCTCCAATCCGGGAATCAATCCGGACGCAAGGCATGCGCCCGGTTCTTATTTCCTATAGACAATTCCTGATCAGATCGAATGATCGGCCCTCTCCTTCACAGCTTCATAAGCAATACGTATACCGGAGCAATACACAAGCGTATATAGATATTTTTTGTGGCTGTGACGACTTCTGCTGATGCGATGCTGCTGTTGTTGTTCTCTGTGCTGGGCTGCTGCTGCTGGCCAAAAATGTGATCCAGCACAAGCAGTTACATAACAAAAACAGTAACCACGATCGGCTTGATCATTCAACAAAATCAACCATAAACATTGAGTTCATAGAATACGTACGATACATTTCAACTTCAAGTTTCAAAAAAACGAAATGCTGCTTTAGAATTTTTACCAACATTGCTCTGCTCAAGCTTGAAATTTATTCATATAGTTAAACTTCAACTTACGCACATTTTTACTTTTAAAAATGAATAGCATACCAACGCAAAACGCATTCCAGTTCATGCTCACCTGAAATTTTCCCTTATTACCCCTTTCCCGTCAATGATCAATCGAACCTACAATAAAATCGTATTTGTTTTCTGCTGCATTCTCTCAAACAGCTCATTCACATCATCATCCAAACACACAAACAACAACATCAACAAAATTATAACAAATAATACAAAGCCATACTCTCTTTTACAAAAGTTCCTAATACCAGTTCATGTATTTCTCCAATCTATCTATTACACACACACATCTTTCTTCTAGTGCGTTCACCAAGAGAAAAAAAAAGCCAAAGAGAAAGGCAGGGATGATGATATAATATAGAACACACAACAACACGTGAATATTTCTCTCTACTTCTTCCCTGTTTTGTTCTCAATCTCTATTTTCCCGTTTTGATCCCTGCCTTGCTATATATTACACAGAGATGATCATCATCCCATATCCATATCCATCTGCTCAACTCAATACTTTTTTCTCTGACTGCCTTTAACTTTTTTCTTCTTGTGTGTTGAATGCTGAAAACCTTAAAGCAAGCTAAGATCCAAGATCATCACATTTTACACACGCAACACAACATGATCATACATAAGGCATAAGAAAAAGGCTGTATTGGTCTCCGTTCGTTTGCCTGTGTGTATTTCAGCATCTTACTCTCTGTATGCTGATCTCTTAGAGTTAAACGTACAATTTCTATATATTTTTTGGGGTATGCTGTGCTTATTCTGCGCTACACTTCTTCTTCTTCTCTCGATTCTCTCTCCTTTTCTGTCATATCCTCATCTATTCTCTTTTCAGTTCAGTTTTTCCAATGCTTCTGTTTTTCGCCCTTTGCTGCTTACTTATTTTTTCTCCCCGTATAAGAGATAGATGGGCATTCACCATTTCCATTCCAAAGTGTGTTGAAGCCAAAGCCAATAGTGATTCCCTTCCTTCTCATTTCTTGTTCATCGTCTCTCGCTCACTCTGCTCTGCTCTCTGCGTTCCCTATATATTTTCTGATTCTCCTTTTGCTTTTTTTATGCCACTTGCCTCTCTTTTACAAAAGATACATAAACAGGAGCTTTGACTGTGTGGTGCTCAGCTCTGAGATG
This sequence comes from Entomobrya proxima, assembly GCA_029691765.1. Lineage (NCBI taxonomy): Eukaryota > Metazoa > Arthropoda > Collembola > Entomobryomorpha > Entomobryidae > Entomobrya > Entomobrya proxima. The sequence continues at coordinate 8,822,563 of CM056173.1, forward strand.
CTGATGCTGTTGTGTAGTTTTCTACAAACTGAACAGGGCGATATTCTCAATGCACAATATATACTTTTTATGGTAACACGCCGATATACACAATGTTACGTTGTTAGAAAATGAAATGACGAACAGAAAGAGATGCGATGCTGTTGCTTTTTTAATGCAAAGTGCTGCTGCTGCTACTACGGCTGCTGTTATTTCTTTTCTCAATTTTGTGTGCCTGTGTGTTGTATATATGCGTGTGTTTGTTAGCCCTATTGACAACCCCACTTACCCTATGCAAAGCTCAGTTCTCTACTTCACACCGAAGTAAAATCATGTTCAGTTCCTCATCGCTCTCTGTACTTTGCTGCTAGTGCTGCTGCTTTTCAAGCCTTTTTTATTATTTAACCAGATGAAAAACTAGGAACAAAGTATAAAGCATAGTGCGTTTTGTTATGCGCTGGTGAAAAAAAACTGTAATAATAATAAAATAATATGCAAAAAGAAAAGTAGCAAAAAAAGCACATTTTAAAAGAAAAAAATTACTGTACCAAGTACACCCACTTTTTACATAGGCCCGGGTTTGTCAACAGCATTGTCACAGAGAAAGAAACAATAAGTTGCAGGAAGTGTGTGAGGAACAAGCTTTTACTCTCAAATAAATAAATAGAGACAAAACAAAAACAGTAATAACCAGAAGAACTGGACGGGACACAAAAAGACAGAAAAAAAGTGACACTTGTCCCTTAGTCCGCACGACCCGGTCCGGTTTTTTAGAAACCTGTCTCTGGAGTGAGGAGAAAGCATATATAGAAAAAACCAGTTTACCTTCTCCTCCTCCTTCGCCTCTTTTAAATGTGACACTTGTGCACAAGTAAACAAATTAAAGGGGTTATCCAGTGAAAGTTTTTAAAACTTTTGAAAATTTGAAACAAGTGAAAATCTACAAGAAACAATTTGAGAGTTTGATTTCTCATATTGTCAAGTGTCAGTACTGACAATATTGACTTTATTGAAAAACAATATAATTTTGGGGCAGTGAGGAACACGAAAAAGTTGAAAAAATTGATACTTCGGAAAAGTACACAAAATGAAGAACTTTACCGTGTTTTAGAACAAAGTAACTTTTAATTGTGAAAATTGACTTTTTTAATTACCCAACTTGGTATTAATTGTTTCCGAGTGAAAAGCAAGTATTTTTTTGTGTAATAAACCTACCTAGACAATTACCACCGTGTGTTAAACTAAATATTTAACATTTATATCTCAGTATTACATTTTTACCTGCAAAAAATATTTAAAGCAGACAAGTAAGTTATTGCTCTATCTAAAAAATGAATAAGTTTTTTAAGGTATAAAAGCGGCATGTTATATAATATGCCGTGATTTTCACTCAGAGTAAGTTATTATTGTTGCTGATAATCCGGCACTCATTCTTACGCACGCAATACATTTAGTTTCTCCAGAGAATCTACACGGATTTCTCACGTAGCCCTGGTGTGTCTCTTAGCCTGTCTCTCTGGATAAAATGTATAGTGTATACCTAGCTAGTAGTTTTTCCCTGAGTGCACTGTACCAAAAGCATTACGTCAATATGAGTTCAGTGAGCTTATAAGTTTTTTACGTTTTTAACTTTTGTGAAGTTTTGGTTGGGCATTTTGAAATTTGTTCAGGTTTCTAGTTTCCGTTAAAAAAATTGTGCTTGTTTCTCGGGAAAAGTGAGCTTGTGTTTAAATGAAAATTTTTGTTGTTTGTTGTCCCTACATTGTTAAATGTCAGTGTGTGTGCATGCAGTAGTAATTATTTTGCTGTTTTTTTATTATTTCTTTCTCTCTGTGTGTGTTTTGTATTGTGTATCTACACGTCAATAAATTTGTCTGTACACGTTTTATACACATCAGCAGTGTTTTTTATTATTGGTATTTTTAGCAACACCACTACTACTGCATAAATGATGATGATGTTGATGATGATAGGTTAAACACTTGAACATGATCGGCTTGTCTTTGTGTGGTGTTGCCGCAAAAGCTACAAAATGTACAGATATTGTACACAAACATAATATCTTGTCAAGTGCTTATCTTATCAGGTCAGGCCAAACACACACAAACGACATAAAACCCGCGACCATGTGTACACACGTTTTTCTGAGTATCATCATCAATAATATTAAAAATATTTCACAATAAAGTGACCAGTTTATAGGGATCAATCAAACAGGCTAGTATTCTAGTGAGCACTGAATTTGTTTTTGAAATTGATTGCTACCAAATTTACAATGACTTTGTGTAAAAAAGTTGGATGATCATGATTTATGGTGATGACGACTTAAGATAGTTAGCTACCTAGTAAAAAATGGAAATTTGAGCACAACAGAAAATAACTGATAATTAGTAATCCGCTGTTGAAAAAAATGTAACTTTTTATATTGAATTTATTTATCCCGTCCTTTATTATTAACCGTGTGGAACAATATATCGTGATCGTGCTCCACTGATTAATATGATCGGTTTTACTAAAGTCCATGTGTCCGTTTTTTATGTAATCATAAAAGGATTTATTGATCAGAAAATGAAAGGGGCCGACTGACCAACCAACTATCGTCATCATTGCCAGCCAATAAATCCATAATCCAGACATGATGACCAGCATCGTCATCATGTTTTTTACATGAAATATTTTACAGAGTATTTATTAATAACAATGGTCAGTCGTACTTAAGCTCAGAGGCTAGGATATCAGAAAGTTATTGACAATGTATCCATTCTTTCCACAAGAGGATTATTATTGATCATGGGAGAGGATTAATTATTTGTAATTATCTTTTTTTACAACGGCCACACACGCTTAAACTGATAGACAAGAGACTTTGCAAGATTTTTACATTATCATCATTACAAGCATAGGTATACACACACAAATCGTAAACATTTTTTTACGTGTGGTGTAAAAGATGTTTTTTATTTTTAAAATAATGCGTAAACTAAAATAGAAGAAAATCAACATCATTATCATCAAACAGGGTATTCCTGTAACAAAGTGTACAAACCACACACACTAACGCGAGAGGAGGTAAAAACTTTGCAAAAATTGTTTTGCAGTTTTTACAACCATTTAAGAAATTAAAGCCAGTAGTTTTATAAATAGGTAATATATGTATATATATTTTTGCACACACTTGTGTAATAATAACGTATCTCAATCAAATCATGAAACTAGATCTGGTTTAAATTCAGGTTTTTTTTCTATTCTTATAAGTTGGTTGAGATGATGATGGAGGATGATGGTACGCGTGTGTAATCCAAGTGAGCGAATTTGAACGCTAGAGAAAAAAGTATACTATTTTAGTTGCTTGATGATGATAGCAGCAGAAGCATCATTTTTGCACTGGATGGTTGATCAAGTTAGTCAAGTGGTGATGGATGGTATGAGCACTGTGTGTTATTGTAGTTTTTTTCCTGAAATTTTAATTACTGTCTAGTGCATGCACGAATAACCACAAGCCTGGGAAGCACTTACATTTTATTGAAACTTTAAAGAAACATTATTACCATAAGTCTGTCAAAAAGAAAATGTATAATATTAGCAATTACTGTAATTACTTTTATCTATATAAAAGTTATACAAGTGTGTGGTGGTTGTTACGTTACTTTTAACGTTATTTATTAACAAGAGTATCATCATCACACTTGACCACGTACAACATTAAATACTTAGAGAAGAAAAATAGAGTTTGAGGAAGAGAATCAGGCAGGCTAGCGTGATGGTTGATTTTTTTTTCTGTTTTCAAGAAACATGTTATCCAGAGAGGCAATCAAGCAAAAACGTATCATCATCTAAAGAGTGTGTATGAATGAGCTTGATGTATCATGTATCCAAACAACTTTATTATTATAATGATTTTCATATTATGATTTTGTTTACCCTTTAGATAGAGGAAGAAGGAAAAATACATCAAAATTTTTTCGAAAAAATTTAAACTAGAGTGAATTGTGCAGCTTTAAGCTTAACTTATTGATAAAATATCAGTGATTCAGTTTTGTAGTTAAACACTAACCGTTTTTCAGTGCGGACGTACGTACGTACAATTTGCATTTATATAATTTTTTAAAGTGACAACACCAACTATTACCAAGAATCATGTATACGCAAAAAACTACAAAAGTATTATTCTAAATTAATCTTGTTGCATTGTGAATCTGCAAAGGTGTATCTCTATCTCTAGTTGTTATTTTCAATCTGATTGTTACATTACTTAACTATTCTCAGTGTATACTTTAAAAAATCAGCAGCAGCATTATTACTTCTATTATTTGTTTAGCTGATTGCCACATAAAAAAGTCATGCAAATCAATCACGCACCCTTTCCCAGTATTATTCTAAAGAGCAGCAGAACGCCGTCGTCGTCCTGTTGTTACGTGAATCAGCAACAAGAACAAGGGACTCTAGGCACACAAAATAATAGCAGCAGTGAATGTTTTATGAGCAAATTCAGCAGCAACAACAATCAAAACAGTAATGATTTGATGTTTGTCGGCAACAAAATCCATTTCGATTGTTACAGTGACAATAACAGTTTTAATAGTGGTAATCACCGCCAGTACCACCACCAGAATGAAAGTTGTTCAGGTGGAGTTGTCACCCAGCAGTAGTAACAGAAGCAGAAGCATTTACCACAACATCTTGTCATAAGTTTCGTCATCATTAGCGTGTCAACCTTTATACAAAAAGAAAATCTGAAAGTGCTGATTGTGTGTACTGAACAAATGAACACTAAAATAAATAAATACTTTGACAAAATACAAAATTTATAGAATAAACAGTTAGAGATAGTTAGATTGTTGTCAATTGTCAAGATAGAGAGAGAGAGTCCCGATTAGTATTATATTGTTTGAAAAATAAAGTATTTTTTATTTGTGACTGTCATCATCATCATTATCAATTTTGTAAACTGGGATGATGATGAAATACTAAAAAAAATAATTTGGGTTTGACAACTCAAATTGATTTTCTTAGTCAATTATTATAATAATTATCGTTTTCCACACCGCAGCATCATCAGCAGTGTTTATTTTGTCATAGTGACACAGTGTTTCCGTTTATTTAGTGAGTTTCAGTGTAAACAAGAGGAAAAAACCAAAGACAAAAAAACTCTTTACTATTTTTTGCAACTTCAAATGTTTTGGCAAATGATTGTGCAAAATAAGTATAGAAAGAGGCCACGGTGACTTCAAAACTTCAAAGGAAAGATATTGTTCCGAAAAATAAGATAGCAATTAATACCAAAATTTTTGACACTAAAAAGTTGACAAATTTTGTGGTGAGTTGGTTTTTTACACACAAATATATATCAATAGTTTTATGTAATTCTTAATTTTTCCTTTTTATGGCATTATTTACTAAAAAACTCAGTAGTTTAAATTGTAGAAGTAGCAAGCATGCACATAAAAACGCATAAAAATTAAAGCGGTGTTCATTTCTCCAAAATTCCGGGGAAATGTTAGACAGGCAAAAAGGGAGAATATAAAACTGATCAATTTCCCATGCACCTCAAATACATAAAATGCAACATGTAAACGTTTCTCGCTGTTCAGGGGTGAAATTGTTCTCACTTTCCTCGTATTCTTCTCAGCAGCATTTGGTCTCCAGTGGATTTTGTTCCAATTTCCCCCAGGAAACAGGCAAAGCATAAAAACTTATTGGAAAATCAGAAGGGTGATTTGCTGCCGTGTCGTAGCTCAGCACAAAATCTATATAGATTGCCTTTTGAGCATAGAAGCAGCAATGTCAAAAAACCTATTCTGGTTTCGGTACAGCTTGTCCTTCGCTGTAGCAACAAGCTAAAGACTCGTCAAGCTTTTCTCAGAGAGCTCAGCTCACACAAGTGCGGAGAGGGGAACAGTGGCTCTATCTCGTTTTCTACGGACATAGTCATTTCATCTTCAGCTGAACAAAATCCCGTGTGTTAGCCAAGCAGCTTTTCTTACTCTGAATCATTCTGTCAATATACCTGTTCATCCATATCGGCAGGGCTCAGGTTACCCCAAGTCTTGTCTCTGGTATCAATATCCACCCTTTCAAACACTAAAGCTTATTTTAAGGTGACAATACACAACTTTTCTAGTTGTTAAGTGGTGGTTAAGATAAAATGTTATGCTATCATCACTCAAATAGCTCCGTATTATGTATTCTGATCATGTTTCCTTTCCACTCTACAATCTACTATTTAACCCCAACTTTTATTCAAAAATCGGATTCCACACTTTTCTCAGACAAACGACAGAGAAAAGTAATAATTTTCCAAAGTTCTCAAAGGCTTCTTGTTTTTGTGTCTTTGCTCTTGTAAGTCACACGCACGGAAAAAGATTGACAACTTTTTAACTTTCTTTTTCATCTTGTTCCTTCTTTTTATGCATTCATTATTACAAGAAATACTGTCTTGTAGAATGTTGTTCGGAGATTTCTTTTTCGGAGAGTTCCCCTTTGTAAATATTCATCTCTTGAGAATGACACAGAGCACCCTCGTTCCTACTATTGACTGGGATCAAAAACGGAAAGAAAAAAGCTTCTTTTTTCATCTTCTTTTCTTCCAATTTTCATTTCGTCTGTCACTGATAACCTTCTCTACACTGCTGCTGGTAGACTGTTGAGTGGTTCCGTTACTCCCTCTTTTGTACTCGGCTCATCATCACTTTTATCAGAGCCCAAGTTTGACTCTGAGCCACAAATGGTTTCCTTTTGTATTTATTTTGATTGAGGCGGAGAAAGACATGACATGATCTTGATAACTGTAGAAGCAGAGCATCCGAAGAAAAAATCCGAATTTTTTCCTCTCTCCAGGAATTCATTATACATTCATTGACAACGTATTACTTATTACTAGTGTTGTAATTTGTTTTTTATGTTTTCTGGTTTTATTGAGAAGCTGTGTACTCTACTTTTTTGTCTTGTCATATTGTCTAGACTTGCCCTTGGTGTGTTTGCTTTTTTTTCTACTCCGGAAAATAATAAATGAGTAGGAGCACAAGAAGAATGGGTGCCGCCACCCTGTTATTCTCCCTGATTTTTTCTCCCCTTCTTGTGTATTGTGTATCAACAGTTGACAAGACAGATTTTGAACTGATTGCTTGTTTAAATGACTGATTTCTACAGAAAATGAAAATCTGCTTTGGTAAAAATCCATTTTCATTAAATCATTGGCAGAAAACCGAATATCCTCTTTCCACCTATTTTCTAAATTGTTTCTTTTCTTTTTACAAAACGCTCATTAAAATGTAGCAAAATGCTACAAATACGCGGAATTATGCGGATGATAGAACATTGAACATTTTTAAAACGGCAAATAAAAAAACCTGGCACAAATCATCCTCAGTGTATTTTGTTCTGTTGTAGTCTTCTGTGCCATTTTAAGGAATTTCTCTAGCAAGCTCGCTTTATGCTTGCCGTTTATTTTGGCTTGAAAGAGGTGCAAGTGAACCGGGACACATGTGACATTTGCACATGTTACGTTCATATCACCACAAAAACGACCATGATGATGATAATGATGATCATGGTCCCGACGACAACAGCACAACAGCCTGCATCATGAGAGCACACACAGCAAGCCAGAAAATTTTCAGTTTGTATATATTTCCCTTCTCTAAAGCTTGATAATGATAGAGCACCACCATCATCACTGCTGCAGAAAAAGCCGGTATTTCTCATAGTACACACACAAGAAGTGATACAAAATCCGCATCATCATCACCACGATCTTGTAACCTTTCAAAATATCTATGTGTCCTGTCCTGTTTGCAGCACCACGAATGTGTTGTTTCATGTTGGCAAAAAGCTAATCGTAGTTTTGTAGTAGTTTAGCTTGCTACTGATTTTTGATACAACAGCATAGTGAACAAGCGGCAATAATAATAAATAGAAATTCATTCCAGTTTCCTGATAGCAGTTCCCTAGCTGATTTCATCACCACTCTTAGAATTCCTCCTGTTGAAAAGCTCTCGCTCTCTCTGAAAATGAAACTTGTGGGAGGAAAGAATGGGAGGGAAAGTGAAAGGCTGTGTTGGATTACTGATTGCTAGGTGGAAAAACATTTTGTTCTTGCTGGTGTGATCATACTCTAATGTTAGTGGTTTTATTTTGGCCCGGGTTAAAATCCTGTCCACGTTTAATGATTTTCAGCTCTTTGGTTCCTGGAGAATCACAAATATCCTCATAATCATCACGTTTCCAAGAGAGAGAGATTGTAATCGGGTTTTTGTACTCACCATGGCTTCTCTGCTTACTCACAATTTGGGAATTAGTCTGCCACAATAACAATTTGATTTTGCCCCATTGATACTCTTGTAGAAAAACAAGCGGTGGTGGTGGTGTGAAACTGGGAACGCAGCTGGCTATGGCGTTTTCATTTTTATTGATATAGCAGTACACACTAGAACACTACTGTAGTGTTTCCAAGTAGATTGAGAAAGTTATTGCCAAATTGTAATTATTATAAGCAATTTCCCCATGATATTATTTATGGCTTGGTATAGAGTGGAGAATTGTATACTGACTTGGTGTTTAGTTTTTAGGGGGAATTTGGCATTGGCAGCAATAATTTTTAGTCTGAGTAGCCTTAGTGTTTGGTTTAAATACACATTGTTTTATGATAACAGCTACTCTAGTGATCCGACTGGCAAGTGAGAATTAAAGTGTAAAATACAAGCTTGTATTGATATCAGAACAACAAATGTACAAACTGTCCACTTGTCTTTTTTACTACTTGTTTTTTATTCTGTTTAAAAGCAATACAATCCTTTTTCAGCTTGTCGATCATCATGATAGGTAATGATGATCGTTTTGTCAATGTCTCACATTTTTTTAGTTCGAGGAAGCTTGTGTGATTCACAAGTGGATCGCGCGGACACAAAGCGGCACACTGAGACTGCTTAAAACTGATACCATTTTTTTGTGTGGTGTGACGTGCATGAATGTAATCCTTGTCAATGTCGACGATATGGCTAATCATAATCTGTATCGGCAGCACAAAAAGAAATTCCAGTTTTAAAGGAGCAGCCACATTGACTACAACACATATACATATACCTGCTGCTGCTACTCAACAATTTTATAAGCCAAAAAGCTAGCATACAATATTATGTCATTTTTATATGGCTTTAGTCATTATTTACATGACTGAATGGAATGTTGTTGTCACTTGGAAAATGCACACGTTTTTGAAAGCAGCACAGACTACAGACATTATTTTACATATGCATTTTTCTGCGTTTGCATTTTATCTGCTCGCATTTTTCTGTTAAAATGTTAAAAAGTCATTACCATTTTGAAAAATTGGTAAAATATCTTTAGCCTGTTGTGAGGTAAGTAATTTAGTAAAGCAGTTTAGCATCATGGACTTAATTGCAGTTTACAAGTTTGTTCGCGGTGCATAAATTTCTATAAGAAAAAAAACAAGTTATGATTTTGGCGGTGCATAAAAAGTACAAAGTTGCAGAGGGAATAAAAAGGATGCACTAACATGAGCATGTGCATTTTTAATAGAATAAAAGTGAGAGGAAGGAGGAGTATAAAAACGCTATTCGCATCCTGTTCTTCTCTCTGGCTCAATGCAATAAAGGGAAACTTGTCGGTAGCTTTTAAAATGCAATGCCATGTCTGACCATAGCAAGCCAGTGTAATGTTTCACAGAAGCAAGTAACAAGTGCAGCTTACTAAATATCCAGCAATGAAAAAGAATAAAAAAGTGGTTGCAATAATACTAACGGCCCTAGAAACACGAGCATATAATGTCGGCAGCAGTTGGTAATCTCTATAAAAAATCTGGCTACAAGTATACTTAACAGTTTGCCAATGCAACATTGTATTCTGATAAGTTGCATGATGATTCCTATTACTGGAGTTATGCGCGTATTTATCGGCGTTTCTGGTTGTGCTTCATTTCACAATTTCTTTGTATTGCAATTTATTGAAAAGGGCAAAAAGAGAATAGAATTCATAAAGGCCATAACAAAATTGAGTTTTTTTAGCAAGTTGAAAATTGCATTCCAGCGTTTGTATTTACACACTTGATTGCATGTCACGACAAAAAACACCACATTGTTATTACATTGCATTTGATGATCATGATGATGTTAATGAAATGAAGAGGAAAAATAAAATGCACAACTGAAAATGTTTGAAATGCTGAGCCACAACAAAAAAAGTGAGAATCAATGCAAACATGCATGTATAAAAGGCTAGAGAGTGTGTATGGTTGTTGATAATCATGCTGATGACAAGACTTGTGGATTGTGACGAGTATCATCATCCTCAATGAACATTAAACACGACAAACAAGAACCTGGCATTGCTCAGAGAAGCAGAAAGGATTAGTACTGAGAATCAAGTGATATATCGACATAATATGACAGAACGTGTGTAATATCATTTAGTACAAAAAGAAAATGTCAGTTTTTAGAGGCTATGTGTATTCAAAAGTCAAGTTTGAGTTCAATTGAAAAAATTTGGCTTTAGAATCAATAGAAAAAATACACACAAGCACTTAGATAGGCTGAACGTACAATTTGAATTTTGAAGATTATACGCATTCCTCCCTGCTAATAATCATAAAATCAACAGACAATTTTCTCGCACAACCCAAACTGATGAACCTTTTGTATGACTTTGTGTGTATGTTTGGCAAGTGTCTAAGAGTCGATAGGTCGATTTTATTGCCACTTTTATGACTACATTATCATCAGCCTCGAATTCCAACTGGAATTTAACTTGTATTGAGCTTTTTTCAATGTGTGCTTACAAATTCTGATGAAGCCACACACATACACACAGTTTTTGTGTTGAATTGTGTACAAATTGTCGTGAATTTTTGCTTTTGTACCCTGCCACTAGTAAAACGCATCAATAGCAATAATAATAATGTTTTTTTGGTTAGCTTAGCTTGTATTCTGTATATCGGATTCAAATAGCTTTGATGATGATGATGATGACGCTGACAATGATTGCTCTGTGGTGGGTGACTGGCATAGCGTTCAGAGCGTTGCTGTGCTGGTGGCAATAAAATTGAATGGACAGCAACAAAAGAGCGCATAATATTGGATGTTGGATGGCTCAATGCCTGCTCATCTTGATGATGATCATGATGATAATAGAAATGATGACTAAAGTCAAAACGGACTTTTTCCAAAGTGGCATCACTCACCCACCGTGTGAGTGTGGAGGCCAAACCCGTCATCTTGTTTATTTATTGATTTTAAACAGTCCTGATTGGAAAAAAATGTGAAAAAAGACTTCCACTTACTACTTGTCCACTAGCAGCAAGAAAAATATCTATTTGTGTATCAGCGCAAAACGAAACTAATAAATGGTAATAAATATGTTCCCATTTTTCAATTGATTAAGTACTCGCCAACATATAAACTGGGTATTAATTCTACTGACTGCAACTCAGGATCGTAATATTTTACTCGAATCTGACGACAGGGAACTAATAACCATTGATAGAAATTTATTAGTATAATGTTCCACACAATCCACACAATCCACACATGCATCTATATGCACTGCATAGTTCCCGCAGCAATAAACACAAGCTTGTATATACTATCTTTACCAACGTATAGTATTCATCATTAAGTATTATTATTATTATGATCATTATTATATCCTTATGATCACATCATTGTTATTATTGACTATGAATCCCCTTCTTAGTAAAAATTTTTGCTCAACGCACACATTGCATTGCACTCACTCTCTCTGCTCAAGTTAGTCAAACTTGTTGTTTCATTTTCTTTAGAAAAAAGTTTTATTATTGTATATCAACCCAGCATAAAATATAATATGACTTAACACAAAAAAAATGAAATATTATGTTGCCAACCACTTTTCTGTTCTGTCATTGCTGCACACAGACAGTAAGAAGCATCATCATCATCATTTTTCCTTATTTTTCAATTTTAATAAATCATCATTGGTTTCGAAATTCTAATTGCCAGTCATTATTATTATTGGTGATAAAATATGATGGACTTGTTGATTAGCTGGTGGACACGGGGAGGATGATAGGCAGAGAGAGAGGCTAAAATGTTAGCAAAAATGGAAGCAAGACCAAAAAAATATATAAAATGAAACACATATCGTCTTGATTAAAGTTACAATCATGATCAACATCTTCTTTACATGTTACTTGTCATATCTTCTTTGCCTGGCATTTTTTTTCTATATCTACCTACTTTGCATTATATAACACATCATTTTATTAGAAATTACATATAATTTTACCAATCAGCCAGTGAGTCTCCTTTAAAACGACACAGCTGATTGGTAATGGTACTTATATTTTTGCTTGTTAACTTTTTGCATAAAATATTTTTTATATGCATGTATTATGATCTCATCATCTCACAACCACTCTGTTATAATATATTATTATATAAAAGTAAAGGAAAAAGAGCAATTTTTATTGCATTCTGTGTCCTCCTGTGTGCATTTTCTTTTTGGTATATTTGTACTTTTCAACAACCACTTCATCTTCATCGTGCTCGTCATCATCATCATCATCATCATTCTGATGGTCGTAAACATGATCAACATGTTGTCCTGTTCATCAAATGGTTCGATTGATTAGGCAACAGACACAGCACACTATACTCAAATGATGATTTTTAGCGATAGTGATCTAAAAATCGTTTGACCAACAGAGACATTCAATTCGATCGTTGTTATAATCATCACATAATCATCATCATCATTATCATCGAGCTTATAGCTCTTAATAAAATTAATAAAGAATCAGTTGAGTTTTTTTAATTGAAAAAAATAGAGCACACAGCAGCACGTCTGCATTTTTTTTTCTATACTGGGCCTATACTACAAACTCTGTTGAATATGATAATAATGCTAATATAGTTTTTAAATCAACTTATGTAATTTTTTCATTTTCCAATGAATTGCCCAATCTCCGGGGCTGCTTCTATTAACCAATTTTAATTTATTGAACTGAAGAAGACATCTCATGTTTCTGTTGGATGATTGATTAGTTGGAGTGTATCTCTCAAAAAAGGCATAAGAGTGGAGAGAAGAAACCATAGCCTTTTATACTGATGATGATTCACTTGTCATTTTTTTAATTGGTGGCCAAGGATTACGGTGGTCATCAGACCATTTATTTTATCAATAAGTATTAATTATTACCTATATGCCATTTTTTTGCATACCACAGCATAGTACATTGCATGTTATGATATTGCAAATTTTTTAAAGAGATTATTTATTTCAGTAGAGAAACAGATTTTTAGGCAATCGGTTCAAATTGCATGCAAATTTGCTATTCTAATAGGTAATAACTAACAATTTTATTTGTATTTTGTTGCGTTGTTGTACAAAAACAACTTATTTTTTCTTTCATGTTCCTCATGTCTCGTGTGTTCTGTGTGACTCATGTCCTGTCTAGTCGGTCAGTTTTGTTTGACGACCTTCAAAATCCCCCCACACACACAACTCTCCAAAAATTTCAACAACACGTCTATAAATTCCGATTATCATAATCACCCTAATCATCAACAGGCTTGATGCAGCACACTTGCCCCAACTCTTCAACTCTTTTTCCAAAGAGGAGCACCGCACCCATCAGAGAAAGATGATGATTATGGAAATGACTACTGGAAGTTGCAAGGTATTCTCATCAAAAAGTGACATTGGCATTGCAAGCACAGCAAGTGACTCTACAAACACGACAAACAACAACAGTACAAGCAACTCTGCCTCCAACACGCTAAACATTACGGCGTCCACGGCCACCCCGGAAGACTCCTTGGTAACGGATGTAGAGTCAGGAAGCCCTACCAGAGAAAACTCACAAGAGAGCTCGATCTCATCCTCCTCCTCATCATCCTCTCTTCAGGAGGAGAATGGCAAAGGAGACAACAACTCAGTGGACTGTGTGAGTTAAAAAAATCAGAAAAAACGGCTTTTCAAAAATCACACACATTTTAAAAAACAAACTACTTAAAAAAACTTCTACTGCCCTATCGCCACATTAATTTATAATACTTTAACCTATAAATAAGCCACATAAATACTTCTACTTAAGCTATTTATTTCAAACTATTTCTCCAAAACACATATTCAAAAAAATATCTTTGAAAAACTTCAATGTACGGCCATAAGAATTTGAAGACACTAGGAATAGACTATCATTGTTTACTGCCTATGGAATCATTGTCCGCCGCATCACTGGCTGCTTCTCCACCGCCTGCTGCACCTCCACCACTGCCGCCGCTAGCTTGTTCACCTAACCCTCCAACAACACCGTTACAAGCAACCACTCCATCACCACCACCACCTGTCGATTGGATTCTCAAAAAAGAACGCATCTTCCTCCTAGCTCAGTTTTGGCAACAAGTAAACCAAAAAATATATACACATACTTAATTTTTTTTAGTTTTGAGTTTTTTTTTTCAAACAAATTATTTTTCATTTCTAATTAATAAATTAAAAAGTTCAATTTTTTTAGAAACATGACCATGTCAGATCAGATTCAATTTCTTTTTCCTTTGCTTTTTCTAAGACATAAATGGCATGTTATTATTATACTTTATATAACAATGTATGTGTGTGTGTCTTTGTAATTGTTTTTGTGTCCAGTCAAATTAACATTTCTAACTTGTTGGCCAAATTATACCCATCATAATCAAGATGCTATTTTTAATTAGTAGTTTTGCTATGTGCTTGAACTGAGCCCGTGTTTCATAATTCTACAAATTTAGCACTTTGCTTATTGCTTGCTTTAATCATCATCATCATCCAATTGATAAGTTATAATGATAATTTTAATAACTTTTCAATTTGAATTGAATAACTCGTCGTGTGCTGTTGTGTTCGATTAGCAGATTATTAGGCTAGAATGCTAACATGGATAAAAATGGATAATTGTTTGGTAGGCTTTAATCATCATCACAATAAGCCTGTTTACTACAATAGTATTTCAATAAGCTATGGTGTCTTGTTCTGGATTTTCAATTCAATTCCCATTTGGTTTTGTTGTTAATAATAAAAAATTAATAAGAAGATGACCAGTTTTGTGCCCTTCTTCTTCTCTTTGTACCCAAAAGCTTAACTCATTTTTACTCCACATGACACTTCACTCGTCTTCTTCTACCTTGAATTTTTAAGGGTTGTTCTTCTGGCTCTCTAGCTGCTGCTGCTGTTGTTCAACATGAAATTGAATTTCCATCAAAAAATGATTGACCCATCCCAAAAATGTTGCATTACATCACACACACATCATCTCACTTTTTTATGCGTACTCTTCTTCTACGAATTACTATTCATTCGACAGGCAACTATTTTGAAGATTTTTTTTAACTTGCTCAAGCTATAAGGTACTTGATAGGTCTTGATTCTTGATCTTCGTCAAATTCGAGCACAAGGGAATCAAGAGGAAACGTTCTCTTTTTAAAAAAAGCTGGAAATTAGGCAAAAACAGCGGAACTCTTCATTTTTATAATATCCCATAATACTTCAACTTTTTTAAAGGAAGAAATACAGAATGAGTTTTTGATTGGATTGATTTTATGCCCTGAAGTTAAAGAAAAGAATATCTACCAAGAAAAACTGTCCATCAGTTTTCTTTTCTCTCTTTTTTCAACTGAAATTGGGTAGGAAAAAAATACTTTGAATTCCCCTTTTCATTTTCTGCTGCTGTTACTATTATTATGCAAGAGTAGTTCATCTCATCTCTCGGAGGAAACAGCATTGCACATCTTGCCTGGATGCAAGAATGCGTTTCCTTGATAGATTTTTCGTTGATAGAAAAGAAATTAGTACGCCTTCTTCTTCTTGCATGGCCTCCATCTATGTACACACTGGCTATTTATACCAAAAAGGTATTTTAATGGAAGAAAATAGATTTAAAAACCCACCACACGGTCAGCAGCCGTAAAATAAGTATCCGGAGGTTGTACTTTAGTTAATTTTTTTTCAGTGTTGTGTGTGATATCATCAAAATAAGCCAACAGATAAGGTTTAGCAGAATACCGAAATAAATAGATATTCTGATTATTATTTCGAGAGAGAGAGAGGGTACCCTGTACACAGTGTCAAAATGTCAATCACCCTACTCCTCCTTGATGGACTCCAGGGGGTCACGTAGTGGGTGGTGATTTTCTTTAACTGTCCTTTATTCATCTTGTCATCTATCAAACAAAAATCGATCTTCTTCTTTTTTCATATATAAAGCCTTTCCCTTCACTTTTTAGTAATATACATAAGTTTAAGGAAAAAATTCAAATTTCCAATTAAAAACCTTCAAAAAATATGATGGGATGAAAAGGGGAAAAAAGTGGACAGGTTAGAATGCATAGCAGCAGCAGATGAGCATTAGGCCTTACGCCGCGTTATTTTCATCACCGATGTAAAAATTTGATGAGGATAAGGATAGTACAGTACGTTACCAATAACAGAGGCCATAAGGAACGTTCTGGAATTTAGTAATCAGAACAAAAGCTTCAATACCATGAAGTTCATTTTTTGCAAAAACTCTGTTTTTATCCCGTTTTTTCTTATAAAAACCAGCTTTTTTAAATATGTACTCATCCTAATCAGCCTAAGAAACTGTGCGTGTTTCTACTTATTTTTCCAAGCACTCAAGTTAAACTCACACGACAAGGTGTGCGTGAAGTGTGCACAGAGAGAGGTGATGGCCTCGTTCACTATTGAAACTTATTATGCCTTTTTTTCAAATTATCGCTTTCAGCAATTTTTGTTTTATTTTGTACCAAAGTAAAAAAACAATACTTTATTGTTGTAAAAATTGTTGGTTACTCATCATCCGAATGAGTTGAATGCTCTTGCTGTGAAAGAAAATGATTAAAGGAGTGCGACTACACACAAGTTTGTGACGACAACACTAAAAGACAACCAGACAATATTTTGCCGGTTGCCTATTATCATCATCCGTTTAGTATTCCATTTGATTACAAATCCGACGAAATATTATTCTGAATCGAATTTTTTAAGTGCTCATGGAAATATACTTTGTTGCAACTTAACTAACTTTTTACTTCCAAGAGAGAAAACTGAGAGAGGTATTTTGTCAAAAGGGTGCTCCAGGCTGTACCACATTACATTCTACGTTCCCTTTTCTTTCTGTCAAAACCCGAGAGAAGAAGAAGAGGAAGAAGCCAGTTTTTTTCCTTCTTGTATCATTGAGACATTTTTGACAGCTCTTTACTAAATACGTCCGTCTTAAACATATCATCTCACATTGCGCGTACATATAAACTAAAAGTTATTTAAACTGGTAATATAATTGTAATGGTAATTATTACACTGGATAAAATTTTTCCAGTTATAGGTTGAATGAAAAAAACTGGAAATGTATTTCTTTGATCAGTAGTGTATATTCCTATACACACTTTGTTTTTATTATTGATCACAGCAGATAAAAACAATTCAGTAGAGGATTTGATGCAAATGCAACCATTGGGAATAGGAAAAATATCAGAAGGGTGAACTGTTTTCACTCTATAATATTCCGTTGCTCATTCCAATCCAACTCTTCTCTTTACTCTTTTGTCTTTGATGGCTCTGGCAATCAATTTCATTTGAGTACAAATGAAATCTACGTCACAGCCTGGAGCAAACACAGAAAGAAGAAAATTTCTGAAATGAGGAGCAGCAGCAAAAACAGAGTCATTGATATGATGATGATGGCCGTTGCTGTGTTGTCTAGATGAATCATCCTCCCCATTCCCATGTTTTTCTCCCCAATTGTAAATATTCAAATGGCCTCTCTCTCATTTAAATCAAGCTTGGTTTTTGGTCTCTTTCCAATCAGCCTGACATCAAAAACGAAAAATGATTTTTTATCAGTTTCCCCATAAAATCCAAATATATATCTATGACAGAAGAGTCAAACGACAGAAGAGAGACGGTTTTTCATAATGAGATGTGCAGTTTTCCATAGTCAAATTTTACGACAAGGAAATCCCATACTTATTATTATGCATGCGTGCATATTATATCTTTTTCAAAGACCAAGCTTCCATTTCATTAGTCTGTTGTTCAACTTTAGTTCGTTTGCCGTGGCTTTACTTACTCACACTTACAATCACATTTTATTTCTCTCTCTTTCCATTTTATAGATTTGATATATTTTTTAGATTTATGCATTTTATTTGAAATTGTGTGTGCTGCGACATCAGAAAAAGAAAAAACAAAAGCGGGATGAACATCAGAGTTTTCATAAACGAGCTGTGTGTCTCTCCCTTTTGCTTTTTTTATTTCTTCATCGATATTTTATAGTTGGCCTGCTGCTGTGCCGGCAACAGTCTGGCAATATGCAAAGGCCATATAAGAACCAAAATCGAATGTCTCGTTATTATTGGGACAGTTCACTTCACTCCCAATCAAAAGTGGTGGTAGCGGCATTCTCTTGTAGAGTGGAATTATAATGGTAATAATAATGAATACATTTTTGGCAATCAAGTATATAAAATATATGCACCAAATAGAATGGATAGTGATTATCAATGCTTTTTGTAATGCCACCATCACTTCTCTGATTTCCTGTCTGAAGTCTGAACGTTGTCGTACGTATCGAAAAACGAAGGGGTGAACTCTCCCTGTATGTATATTAATCTATGCATGGTTTCAGATACGCGGGGGTTGAAATTTTGCCATTGGAAAAATGATTAGCCGGCAGAGAGATTAGTGCAGTTCACATCATCTCACAACAATCACAAAATCCTCGGAGAAATCAATGCATCAAGAATATTAAGAACGTTTTTCACAATGCAATAGAAGAAGCATGAGAGATGCTAGGGCAAAAAAGAATCGATACTTTCCACCACTTCATTCCATTGAAATACTAAACTGTCCCTCTTTCTCTGTGTGTCGTTGTCATTTTCCCTCTTTTTCCTAGTTATAATGGCAGTGTGACATCCCAGCAGTATTTATATTTATGCATAGTGTTGCTTTTACTTTTAATGACAGAAAGAGAGAGAGAGAGTAAAAGTTGTAAAATTAAATATATCAATACACATCATCCTCCTCCTTGAAATTCTTTGAGCTTTGTTTTGTATGTGTCATCATCATCCCATCGTGCCATCATGATCATCATCAAAGACAGAGACAAGCTAAAGAGTAAATGAAATGCAGACTGAAGTTTTCAACTGAGGTCTCTTCCTTGTTCCCCGGTCCATTTGAGTTTCAATCTTGATGATGATAATGATGATACTGGCAATGGCTACAAAATGCCAACAGAGAAGAGGATATCCACACAGAGAAATAATAATAGTAATAATAATAATGTGAACACTTTTTGAAATATCTGTCAGTCTTTACTGGTGGGGCAGCACAAGCGGTGGTAGCTTTTTGGTGTTGTTGGTTTTCTCGTGTCAACCTTTCTTCTTTCATTTTCCCTGTAATATTACGTGAAAATAGCCACAAGGCACAAGTTCTTTGGGTTTTTGAGGAAGAAATCTAAAGAAGAAAAAAATTGAGTGCAGGAGTCAGTATAACTTTTTGGGATGATGATGAGAAGCAGAGCAGCAGCACAAGAAGAGGAAAACTTTTAAAAGATATTTTTTTCTTTGGGAAAAGTCTCCCTGTCAAGCTATAAATGAAGTTGATATTGTGATGTCCTTGTGACCGCCACGGTGAATGGTGGCGGTTGGTCGCTTGTCGGTTTTTACTTTTCTTTTTCTCTCTGCTTCTATATAAGTGGATGGAGAAAAGAAGTAAAAGCGGAAAACTTGTGGCGTGTGCTATAGTGTAGTGGTTTGTGTTTATGGTTGGGTTGGGCATGTATAATTATGTGTGTGTGTATTTAAATCTAATATATATATTTTCTGTCCTTTTGGAAAATGTTGCCAGTAGAGTGGAGTGACAGAGAGAGAAAGAGAGTAGCAAGTGGAGTGTTTGGAAAGGCTTATGAATATTCATAAGGATTGATTAGTCTTAAGAGTGAAATGGCTAAGATGACTTGAAAGAGAGAGTTTTTCCTTTGCAGCAGCTCAGCATTTTCCCCCGTTCTTGAGAGTGTATAATAGCCAGCCTGAGACTACTCTGATGAACGTGTGCACTTATTTTATGTGTGTTTTATCCTTTTTTGCTTAATTTTCATTATAAATTCTGTGCGGCAGCCTGTGACAAGTGAACAATCTTAAAATATTAGAGGGAGAGATATGATATTCGTGGTAGTAGTCCCCAACAGCAGATTAGATATTCTTTTCGCACCGATATTATAATCAACTGGGGAAAATGTATAATAATTATAACAGCTAGACAGAGAATAGATGAGTGAGGTCATCCTTAAAAACTTTTCTGCTCTGTTTATCAAGTTGATACAGAGTATCTTCTGAAGAAGATGGTTAATCTACATATTAAATATTTTAGCCCGCTTTTTCCATCAATATTATACTAATAAGCTGGCAAACTAAACTCCACCTTTGGCTTTTTCAAAAATTCCATATTTCTTTGATGTGCGCGCTTCCTTTCACAATTTTCAATGACGATGCTCCTTCAAAATTCCTAAATGGAATGGGTAAACACTTCAACTTTTTTTGATCAGTAATAATAATAGTAATAATCAGGTAGACACTTTTTTATCCGCTGAGCAGCCCAACTTGTCTGTCAGCTCAGTTTTGTCACATTTTACACAAGGACAACAAAAAAGAGGTGCTTCCATGGATGCACAGTAAAATAGCATGAAAAAAAGCCTGTTCAAACTTATTATATATGACTGTCGTTTAATATTACGACTATTGTTATTACAATACTCTTGTCCTGTTCATATCACAGACAGAGAACAAGCGGCACACAGAGGTTTTTTCCAGGCCGGTGTGCTTCTGGCGGCGTTATGATGCACAAAGAAACTTCCGACTAATCAGGAAGAAAAAAAGCTGGGCTTTGGCAAGATATATATTTTTTATCATGCACAATATTATTGTGAGGTGCACATGCGGTGATATTATTATCGATTAGCAAATGTCACAACAAAAGGACATAGGAACAAGGCAAACCATGTAGTTACATAAATCACAACACGCAGGATTTAATCCTACTATACATTATGGTCAGTGAGTCAGTAGGCAACAAAAAAATGAGATGATTTACATTTAATAATATTTCCAAGCTTATCATCTCACAAAATATAAAAAGTTTGTGCAAATAACGGTTGGACCAGTGTAGGGCTTAACTATATGTTGCGTGATAAGCGTTGAGCAGTATCGTATTACGGGTCGGTAAAAGGTTGACCTTTCATTGATTATGCAGATGTCAGAAGCTACTATAAAAAACTGTACTGAAATATTTATCAAAATCTCAAATAAATGAGTACACACACACCCGAACAGTTTTATACGTTTAATCTTGCTCTGGGGAATAAAAGAAGAATGCATCATTTTTTTCTCTAAGCATATCGTATCAACTCCATTTCTTTATTTATTGCTTTGAAATCAGAGAAGTTATCGAGAATAACAGCGTGTTTGAAAGAAAGTGTCATTGGTCATCTGGACGGGACATATGCGTGCATGGTCTGTTGTGTAATTTATTTTTGCACACGCCAATAATTTTTCAATATCAATGTCAAGGAAACAAAAAAATGGTAAAGCAGTAGTGATCAGTTTAAAAGGTGAACAAAGATGAATAGCGAGTAGAACTGCAGCAGCAAACACAAAAATGAATGACATGATTGAGTGATGTCATGTAACAAAAATGGTGATGATGATGATGACGATTGTGGAATAGTAGCCATTCAATTGTATTAGCTATATCGGATTTTTGTGCCCACTTAAACCAAGTAACTGTTTGAGAGTGTAGACAAAAGAAACGAACATTTTACATGAATGATGATGATAATGATGACCAAGCCTGTGTGGCGATGATCAATAACAGCAAAGAAAACTAATGTATTTTGCATTCAAGAATGACCATTTAGGTATCAAGTGACAAGTGGAGGTATTATGTAACCCAGTCTTTTTGGTGTACTCTAGCACCAAACTACTTGGATGATGATGATCATGGTGAGATGACCGTGTGTGTGTGTGTCCGTCTTCCTATATCTCTGTACCCGTTTTTTTCAATGCGATAAATCAAATGAACGAAGATTTTTAAAAGAAAAATGTTGATAGCTTTTAAGCTTCAAGTTGTTTTTAACAAAGTAAAATACGCACACTCAGACAGATTTTTCATTTTATCACAATCACAAGTCAATCAAACTGAAAGAAGGGAAAATCAAGAAATAATAATAATTAGTTTGATTTTTCTGATATAATCATCATTATGTGCTCAAATAATGCAAAAATGTAATCCTTTATGCCGGTAATTTGAGACCTTGTGCTTTCTGTCTTGTGCTTGTGCGTATAAAATACTCGAAGAAAAATGTGATGATGATAAGTGTGAGCTGAAAAAGCTCAAGCCAAAAAGAAACAAGACTGACTGACTTGAAGAGACAGAAGACGTGACGTGATGCATCCACGTTTAACGTTCTCTGCTCATATTATATCCTACCTGTGTGCACCTTGATCAATGTGGATTATGTGTTCTACTCTGCAATTTTGAGTAAAGAGCCGCCACAAATAACAGCAGAACCAGCCAGTAGTACAAATACTGCATCTCTCCCTCCATTTATTTATTTATTATGAACATTACAAGTATAAAATCTCTGTAATTATCATTTATATCTCTCTGCATGTGTGTTTATGTGTGCAGAGTGCAGGCAGCTAGTGAATAACTTGAGTAGTTTGCTCAGGTACGCATATTATTTTTCCTGTGATTTGTTGCATATTACATACACGGCACAGAGCATAAGTATTTGATGGATAATATGAAGCTTTAAAGAGATGGTATGAATTGGTCAAGACAACTAGCCGAACGAAGAAGCCCAGCCAAGCCAGTCATTTTCTCTGTTTGGTGCTGGTGCACAACCTCAGGTTCATCATCATTATTATCCTGTCTGCTTCCACTTGTCTACTTTTCTTTGCCAGACAATCCATCTACTTTCAATGAACACTTTTTTGCAATGATGCACATTCCATTGGTGCTTTTAGAATAGTCACACAGGCTGTTTGGCTACTTGTGTGCGGATTTTCCCTCTATTTATTTACTTTTCTTTTAGAGAAAAAAATGACATAAATAAGTAGGTACACAATTCACTCTTAAATTGTAAAACAACCAAAAATATATGCAAGCTTATCATTTTTCTTTGAAAATTCAATAATTCTCTTTGAGCATCTTGAGCTGTTATTGGTGTATCTCAAGAAGCAACCAATAAAGACAAAGATGGAATTTGATAATGGTGGCGTACTTTTGACAACCAGCTACAATAATGCCTAATCATAAAAAAACCTTTGCGATTCATCACAACAACATTGTTGTCTCGTAGCAGTAAAGTCAACAATGTGTAGGTACCCAATTGCATTGTTGACCGTATGATGCCTTTTCTCCCCTTTGACAAAAAACCACACAGCTTATCTGAGTTTAGCATCAAACCTGAAAAAGTCAAGAGATTTCTTTTACGATTAAAACAAAAACACACATTCCTGGACATTGTTTACTACACTGGCATCATCTCAGTTTCATCGTCATCATCTTATGATCATGCCCAAGTATTATTATAAATATACCAATAACCGTAATAAATGAGCCTGCACACTAATATATTCATTCAGTGATTTTTCTTCTTTTCTTTTCATCTTTTAAATAACCCAAATGACCATGGTCATCATCATCTTGATAATCGCTTTGATTTCATTGTTCGGCAATTGTCTATTTCCCTCATTTTTTATTCTTTCAACTTTTTTCTCTTATTTTTTATGAAGGTATGCATGCATGTATATTTTTATGACTTTTTGATACTTACCTCTCTCTGCACAATACAATCTATACCACCTGTCCACTTTTATTTATCTACTTTATTTCTTTTACCAAAAAAAGGACAAAAAAGGAAAAAAGAATTTGAAAGGGATCTATATGATCTCGCTGTTATCATCATCCCAAACCAAAAAAATAAATTTATAGGCAAGTGTACACAAAAATAGGGAAAGACACTGAAACTCAGAGAGTGAAAGATTTATTGACATCTTCTCATCGACATTTTCTTCACAGATAAGGTAAACTCCTTGTGTGTGTATAAATGATATATAGCTCATGATGCATGAATGGTGCATCAATCTCCGTAAAAATATATATAAACTACACTTTACTTGCAACTTTTTTTTTCTGAGATAAAAACCGTCTGTGTGCCAAACAATCTCCAAAAATATGTACTGAGTGTGTGTGCACCTATCTATCTATTTTTTTCTTGGATCATCATCATGATCAGTTTGAAAACGACAAATTCCTAGGAAACCCCGCTGTACACACCACCAAAAAAAATCAAACCGATATGTTTCACATGTGGTGATGTTGATGCTATGCTATATACCTATTTGTATCCTTTTTTCTCCTCTACTTTATTCTTTTAAACGGGCAATTCATCTTGCTACAAGTTTCTCTCGAAAAAGTATAAATCCTTCTTTCTCTCTCCTTCTATTTTGTCTTTGCCGTGGTGCGTGTGTGTGTTATATGGTGCTTCATTACTCAACTAACATTTTTATCTGATGCTAGAGAGCCAAAAGCTTGCTTTATGGCTATATAGATACATACATACATAATATCATCATCCAAATGTACATAATAATAAATATCAGATTTTTTCCAAGCTTGCCTTTTTTTACCTGATGCTTGGCGCATTGTACGCATATTTTCCTAATATAAGAAAATACCAAGAAGAAAAGTTGTTGGCCTACGACTTGATATGATATCATACAGAAACTTTATATTTGGTTGGATAAAAAAAGGCTCCTTATTCTCTCATCTCTTCTCTCTCAGCCCGTGTGTGTGAGACATTTTATTCGGATTTTTTATGCGTCGTTAAATCCACACACCCGTCCATTCCTCCGTGTCTTGTCTAATCCCAGCTTTAAAGCACAACACAAGCTTTAAAGATAGACAGAGAGACAGGACACTTCACCAAAAAAGAGTGCGGTGCATGTGCATACCTTAATACCTCCATAAATATTATTATTGGGAAGGAATGTGCGTAAAAATGCTGTTGTTGCATGGGTGGCATATTATAAGCACACCATAATACCGAATCGATGTACACCCAAACGCCAAAATATTTTCATGAATGTTTTTTTTTTTCATTTAAATGCTACACTGCGCTTTTTAATTGTTCGCATAAATAAATACGCTTTCAACAGTTCTTTTACCACTGCAGCAGCAGCTAGAAAAAAATTGTCTTGATATTTAACTTGATACGGTTTGCTAATGGCTTAACTTGCGGGGTAAAAATGCGGGGATTTTTAATGTGTTTTTATTATCACATGTAAAAAGGATTATTGATTTTCACGTGAAGACACGTCGGATTTTTACCTGTGATGATGATCATCATGATGCACGACTTCAACAGAAGGCATAAAGCAATAACACTTTTTTATCGGCATATAAAGTCGGTATTTATTGTCCTCTGTAGTGTAGAGATATTATCGGTAAATGGGAATACAGACAACATAAATATTGGACTGTAGGAGTAGAGCATTTATATCGCCAAAGTTGTATAAATCGAAACCGGGATTAGGGATCATGATCACCAGTATCAGTGTTTTTTGTTGGTTTGGCAGTAAAATGACTGATTTCATCCACGGCATGATCAAAAGGCATGTTCGGGGTTTCGTAATAAAAAATCATAAATACGCCAACCAAACACCCACCGACCGAGAATCTGTCTATCTGTCTATTTTAATACTAACAATGCATGATGGTCACCGCCATCATCATCGGAAAATGTATGAAAAAAATTATATCATAAGTTTTCTCTTCGGTTCGTGAGCATGATGATGATATGACTCTGCTAAAAGCTTAACCTTTTTTTGTTCTGAGACGCCGAAGTCTGGATCAATGAATGAAATGGATACCTGGCAATAAGTGAGAAGAGATTGAGCAATAATAATAAAGGTTTTTTCTCTCTTCTCTCTCTTCTTTGGCTTTTCACTACATTATCATCATCATCATCATGCTCATGTATGCCTTTTTGTTCAGATACGTATAACTCCCAAGAGAGAAATTGATTGTGAGTGAGTGTGTGTGAGGCAGTTTTGACGTAATCGGAAATCTCTGATGATGATGATGACCCATCAATAAATAAACTATTTATCATCGCACCGACAAGCGCTCAGCATGCAGACCAGTAGTCAAGTTACAAGGTGTATGTATAATAACAATAAATATCAGAATAATAAAGAATCCTGGGCATTAGCAATTACCAGAAAAAAAATCTTGACAGCAGCAGCAGCTTTAGGAAAAATCATATCTAAGGTATTTATGGGATCACCTAGCAAACCACCACCACAACAAGTCCTCTTATTGATCATGATAAAAAAATGGTTTGGTAGGACGTGTTCCTACATTTTAATAACGACTATCATCGGATCAACAGCAGCGCAAAGAGGATCAGTGCTCGCAATAACCGCACAACCACCATTATCCTGATCATCATCACATCATCAACTTATTTTACACCCCAATCATTTATTGATTCATGCTTTTTTTCTTGTATGTCTGTGTTCGCATCCCGGTTTTTATGTTTTGGTCGGTTTTTTGTGGCTTTTACCACGAAACTGATTTTACCACTTGGCAAGTAGGGATGATGATGATAAGGCATTTTTTCACACAACCAATCTCACCGTAAACTGCAAAGGTGATGTAATATGTAGATCCTTCTGTGCAGTTATTATACCTCCTCAGCCAAATATTTCTGCCAATATTCCCTAATAAATAGTAAAAATCAGGTTGGCTTATGGTGGTTGACGTTGATGGGCTTTGACTAAGCCCGTAAGGCATCGATATTGGCAGTTTAGGAGGAGTTTACTGCTTAATCACGCACGCATCCCGGTAATAATCATCGTGATCGCAGATGATGTGATCCTCGTCATTTTTTTTCTTTTTCTGACTGACATATCTATTCCACGTTGTAACTTTAACCCATGCGTATCCCTATACAAATTTTTTACCTGTGTGTGTGTGTCTGCTTACACACAGACAGAAGAAAGGTGAAGGTTGATCGTTCCTCTGATATGGCAACATCAATACCACCTTCACCACCACATTGCCATCATCATCATCCACAAATGATGACCATGATTGCCAGTCAGGTACACAGAGAAAAAAGCATCTTCTCTCCTCCACAACAACTGATTGTTATATGGAAAAGCTATTAAAGGAGAATATATATTTTTTGTGCTGTTTTCCCCTAGCCTTTTTTTAGAGGCCATAAAAAGCCGGCTCTCTGCTGATACTGATGGCAGTAGTAGTGTGGTGGTGGTAGTGGTGGTTTAAGCCTCTTTCTTTATTTTTTCCATCATCCTCCACCTCTGCCTTTTTTACGGCGATATTACTTGTTTACTACGACACACACCATTTACACTGAATAGAAAACCTCACACCTTTTCCTTCTTCCTTTCCTTTTCTCGAAAAGGTTAACTGCCTGCAAAAAAACTAAGCCTATTTTTGTAAGCAGGATCTAAGCTGATAAAGATGATGATCATGTGGTTTTTCGTTGTTGGAGTTTATACATTTTCCCCCTTTTTTTCTTCTTATGCTTTCTTATGTTTTGTTGTGGTGTGGTTGCCGGTTGAAAGGACAGATAGATAGATAAAATATATTTTTATATACCAAGTGCATATGGATGGATGGATGGACACAGAGAATTTTTTTACGGAATCAAATAAAAAAATAGTAAAGTGTGTGTATGGATGGATGACTGTAAGCATACGGAAATTGAAGGGATGAAATGCTCACATGCCTTTCTCTGATGCGTACACAAGTATTATTATTATTGCTATTACGATTAGTATTATTATTCCCATTATCCGTTCACCCAAGGGGATACTTTGCTCATAGTTTGGCTTAGTCACACACACACTCACTACCAAAACGGATGAATATATTGCTTGAATATGTATATAATCATCAGCATATAATATTGCCTATCGAAAACCCATAAATTTTTATTATTTCGGTAATAAACATTTTTTGCCTGTTGGTGTGGCACTTGTGGAAAATAGGAACCATTTTTGTGTGTCTGATGGAGAGTGAATGACTGATGATGACTCCCTAGTCGTTAATATATGCATTTTTTCCTGGGTTTCTTACATAATCAGCTATTACTACACACTGTGCATCATTATCATCAGCTTTGCTGCGCCTTTGATAATGATAAAAACGGTTTTCAAAGTTAGTCAAGAAATCGATAAAAGACCAGTTTATAGTTTTCTAATGACGCTGAAGACCATGACGAGAGGTTGTGACTCAGACAAATCAAATGTGGGCTTTTTAGCACTAGTCAATGTTATATGTATGTGCGCAAAGTGTATTATTAAGGCACATTAACAAAACCGTACCGTGTGTCATTTTGTCGTCAAAATATACTGAAATGTTTCAATTGATGTTGTTAAAGCGTCTTGACACGGTCGACTTGTTGCAACTTTTGCTTAGCCATTATTATGGGTGCCCAAAGAGAAGGGCCCTTTCAAAATAAAACCGTTTTTGCATTATTGCAATAGCAAAAACGTTTTTGCGCCCTTGTTGCCAAAGTCCTTAATAAAAAGTTTAAAACGCACTCTTTATAATTTTCTGTGTGCCATCATCACCTTATCGCCATTACCCATCATTCACTTGTCATTATTAACAGACTTTGATTTACCATTTTACCCAATTGCCAACTAGCTATGCTATGTTGTCAAGTTTTTGCCTTTGAGCTAAAATAAAGTACTAAGCTTACTCATCATCATCCTCATCTATTGACTCTTTTAATTCTCACAAATGCAGCACTGCTGCATTAGCTTGATGATTATCAAACACCAACTTTCCTCAATATACAACCAATTGATAATTATTGGTTTTTTCCTATTTTCTTTGTACATCATCACATCCTGTCAGCATCAGCAGCAGCAGCGTTTTTTAGGGTTTTTGCTCTTGCGTAACTTTCGTTTGATGATGATTGACAGACGTTTTCCTTTCTGTTACTTGATAATAACATGCCTTTTATAATAAGCATTTCAAATAGCATATAAAAATAATACGTACGCAGCACAACAGCAAGGCTACCTGCTGCCTGCACCCATCAACATCATCCAATATTTAAAAATGGATGATGATCATATTTAATCCTTTCTGTTGTCTCTACTCATTAATACAAGGCAATAATAATGTCGTGGTTGTCGTTTCTTCAGCAAAATTATTTATTAAATGTTTTATCACACAACTGGTGGTACTTATAGGTGTATCCAGTTTGGCAATATTTGCATTATTGGGATATTATTCAGAGCCCAGGTGATGGACTTTCAAAAATGGGATTTGAACAGAGTGTCTACTGTGTACGCTCACACACAGTCCATAACTCTTTGAAGTTTCTAAAAACCGAGCTATCAAAGTTTAAGAAAATAATAAAAATTGCTAATCTCTCGCTCTGTTGTGCACTAAAGCAAAAAGAGGCATAGAAATGGTGGTTGATCAGTAAGGCAGGGACCACGCAAATCACTCCAACTTCCATATCAAGAAGAGAAGTAAAGCGATGAAGCTTGAATTATTGCCAAGAACGCTTGACAAGTTCTTCTCCTTTTGCAGCAGCAGCAGCTTCATAGAAAAAGTCTGTTGTTTTTTCCGTGATTACTGAAAAATGAGAGAGGTGTGCCGTGTGCCAAGCATTCTAAATCTGAAAAGCCAGCAAACAGCAAAAAACAAGTCTATAGCCACATTATAATTTTGGTGTTTAGAGTGCTGCAGAGCACAGAGTAATAATAATAATATCCATGAATGATCCGTGTAATTTACATTATTCCACGCGCTCATCTCTCACGTTAAAAATATGTATTTCTTGAGAAGCCTTGTATATTATGAAGAGAAGATTATAGATACAATATATTTCCAATGGAAACATTAATTGCCATGCTGTGGGGCTGAAGCTGAAGAAAAAAAGGTTTATTGAATTGAATTATTTTACTTCACGACGACACCATCATCATGATCATCTCCAAAGATTACATTTTCCGATAAGGCTGGACTGGCAAAAAATATATGTATGCTGCATACTATGAAGACAAGGCGTGTGTAGGTATGTGTGTGCATTCACAGGTAGTTTCATTCTTAGATAATCTGTGATAAAGTGAAATGGTAGAATTTTTTCCATTTCCAAAAAAGCATTCTCAAAGCCCAGTCTGAAATTCAATTAGGTGATTAGCCAATCAGCTAAGAAAGTTCAATTGTGTTTGCAAATGAGGAGAGAAGTAGAATGTCAGGTAGAAAAAGGGAATAAGAACAATAAGTGAGAAGTATGCACACCCCAAGTGTGATGATGATGATGATCGTTGTGGACCAGCATATAAATCATATTTTTGCCAAGTTAAAGCAGTCTTCAGTATTCAATACGAAAAGTGATGATGGCGCTCTCTAGTAATAATATTTACATGGTAAATAATAGCCTGTCCAAAGGAACAGTTTCCAAATCAAGTCAAGTCTCATGTAGACGCATAGACACACACCGTTTTAAGTGGTGATGATAGGAACATGTATATGTATTTTGTATGTACTCCCGCGTGATAACACATTTTTTTGGGTTCTAAGGTGTTTTTGCATAAAATATGCACGTTCTCTCTTTACTAGTCCTTCTTGCTGTTTCAAACTTTAAAAAGTAATTACATTTATGAGCCTGATTTTCAAAAGGGAATAGATGGCAATAATAATAATCACGAATATAAGTTGAGCTACACACACGGCACTGGTGTGTGTGGGATAGTAATAGTTTTTCTGTCGATTTTGCTGCTGGTGATGATTTGCTTGTTGATGATGATAATGGTGCTCTATGGATGATTATAATGTGTGTTCAGCCCGACTTCAACAAAAATAGCTGACTCATCAAAGTCTTGTACAGTTTTTGCTTCTATTGCTTAAAAGCTTAATTGCTTTTTTTCCTGTTCATAAACACATTTTATCCTTTTCTAAAACTTTTTAAAAACTAACTGTACTAAATAAATTAGCATAGGTGATATAGGGTGCAATAATGCAAAAAATGTTTTCTCCTTTAAAAAAATATTCTAGAAGCTTTTCCATAAAAAGAGGGTTTTCTATATCTTTGCCAGCCAGGTCATAAACAATTAGCATGTCTATTCAATTTCCCCTTTTTTCAATGAAATTTTGTAAGCGGTTTAACAAATACCGTTAAATGGTCTATTGTCTCCCCGAGCACGGATGACCATATTACCCATTTTTGCCAACAAGCCCAGCATCTTCAATTCTGTTCTGTTGTCACTCTCATCTAAATTAGGTTTAATGTCATCATCATTCTCATCATCATCCCAAAAATCTTCTCCTTGAGTTGTCAATCTTTAAATATTTAAACAATTTTTGCACAAATGGTTTTCCTTCGCAACAATTAAAACGGAGAGAGGACAAAGATGTTTTGTCATTCTTAATTTTTATTATTGATAGCGGATTTGTTTGCTGTATTTATTAGCATACAAAAGCAAAATGTCATTTTTTCGTCTAAGAAGCAATCAAGCATCTGAAGAAGATGAAAAAAGTATCTATTTTTTATGCGAAAAAGGGTGTTAAATGATTCATGTTTGTGTTTAGTGGTGCGCTGCGACAAGAATTCATGAGTGCATGCATCTGTCCCTATATAATTCTCATTTCCTTATATGCGCCTTCACTCCCTGTCAAAAAATTGTACTGATATTAGTTACAACTTTGAAGAATCAACATATTTTACTGTATTATTTGTGTCCTGTTGTTGGCATATGTCACTATACTTGAGAGACACACTTGTGCAAAATATACGATGGTCATCATCTTGAGGATGATACGCATATCATTATTAAATATTACCTTTATGCCTTTGTTTTTTCTCTTGGATGGCAGTGGTAGTAAAAATCATTAAACAAATTTACATTTTAAACAATCACAAAAATAGTAATACTATGTCACCATTACCGTACATAAAGTACAAGAGGGTACAACAACGTCAACGTCAACTGATGATGATGATCATGATGACGACAACGTCAACCAAGAGAGGAGGAGGATTGACCATCCAAACTCCAAGTGCCTTATAAAGTGTTTATTTCTCTCTTCTGCTTTACCTTGTAAAACGATAAGCATGATAATCAGACTCGCAACATCTAAAAAACAGCCAGCTAGTTTAGTAGTAGTAGTAGCCAGTGGCCACTTGCTAATAAACTCTAAGAAGAGATGAGATACTATTGAATGGGCTATTAAAATAAAAGAAGGAAATGCATAATATCTTATAAGTTGTTGGCATGATGATGTACTGGTGATGGTTGACAAAGGAAATAATTTTTTTCTTCAAGTGTCCAACAAAATACAATCTATCTTTATCCATTTTCATTTTTGCAGTCGCATAACTCATCAGACAAAGTATCAATGATATTTTCTGCACCACCACCACCAGCATCACACTTTCTGGGTATGGGTGTATAAATGATAATTAGCCAAAAATATTGTATAGATTTTTTTTCAAGAAAGGTCATCATTTAACACATGTACTGAATAGAATATTTAAATGTGATAAAAATGAAGAACAAGAGGATACACATCATGATGATCATCAATATCATGTTCTTTACTCGTGTTATTGTTATGCAGCAGCGCTACATACTAAACTTGTCCAGCCAGACAGGCATAAATTCTCAAGTGTGAATATTAAAGCGCTTCTCAAGTTGCAGGAAAAGAATTTATGGGAAACAGATAGATTCTTTAAGATTAAAATGGCACTTTTTCGCATGGTCAGCAGTACAACTGAATAATATATTGATTAAGAAATGGTTTCATTTTACAAAAATTTTTGCTTAAGTTGCTTTCTAGTCTGTAAAAATGTTTAATTGTTTAAAATGTCTGGTTTATATACTCAATATTCTTTTTCTTGTTGTTTTGCCACCCACAGAGAGCAACACTGGCGGAGAAAGAGGTGACGTCACTAAAGGAGCAATTAGCTAATCACGGTGGCACTGGTGGTGGAACCGGCGGAGGCTCTTGTTCCACAGGTGCTGCCACCACCATGGCTCCTCCACCACCGGAACGTGAAGATCCCCTAATATCCCCTCAGTCCCAACACAACAAAAACGACTACGAGGTTGTTGCAGCCAAAGATAAAGAGGTGAGTACAAAGCAGAAGCACATGTCATAAATAAATAAAAAAGGAACACAGATAACATCCTGTTTCTTCATCAACTTTATAATTTTACATTACAATTATGTTCAATAACTTTATATAAAAATAGTGTGTAGAGTAGCTATCATCATTATAATACTTGAATATTATCGTTTTGTAAAAAAAAACGTACACAGCTTTGCACGTACGTGCCTCATCAATTTATTACGATTATATTCTTTCCTTTTTGATAATTCCCACATGTCCGTGTCTATCCAACTGCTTTAGTTTATATATTCCTTTTTTCGCATGTCATGCTTTTTACGCTACTGGACCTGTAAGCAAAAAAAAGTTATTGCTTGTGCTTGCTTGACCATTTCGTACTACTTTGTACCATACCACTTGTCTGATTTTTTAAAAAGCAATTTTACTTTCCTTAAGCTTAAAGTTTATTATTGTTATTGCACCGACCAAAAGCAAACTACACTGTATGTGTATATACCCTCCTTTAATAACTTTTGATTAGACAACTTTGATCGCCACTGCTACGCATCTTATGATTTATGCCAGATTTCTTGAAGCAATTTTCTCATAAGCTTTTGTTTTTCTTGCGTCTTCTTTTGCTCCCTTTGGCTTTTTAACTCTTTTTATGCTATTGATTTATTGCTCTCATTTTTAATTGAGAATCATCATCCTATATAATATTCCGAGGATAGCCACCCTCACAAACAAGAAAACAACAGGCACAAAAAAAATTTATGTACCAAACGTGTATATACATACATTAGAATATGTAAATGAAAAATTGGATGATGAGGATGATGATGATGGTGTAATAAAGGAAGCAAAGTAATAGTACTTTACAACATTTTATTTTTCAATCGCTCGTCATAATCAACAACAAGAGCACAAAAAAGGAATAAAATAGAACATTATTTTATAACGCATCTACCTAAAAATGCAGCAGTAGTCTCCCACGTAAATATATTTATTGGACTGACCAGTAGTTAAAAACGCTCTGTATTAATATTTCTCATAAAAGTTTTCTCAGAGATGTATTTTGGTAGACATGTAGTAGACACCAATAAGGAAAAATGAGATGATGAAAGTGAGATGATGGGTCACCAAAATGTCATTAGCTAATTTAAAGTGACAATGTTTATCTTCAAGAGTGCATCTTGGGACATTAAATAAGCCAATATCTATTTATGAGGTCATTAGCTTACAAAATTTGCAAACTTTGTTGCAACTTGCAAGTGAAAAAAAATCATCATCATCATCATCTTCAGTTATCCAGGCGGTTTGCGGTAGAAAAAACTAAATTCCTTATTTTTTGCGTATAGTTTTCAAAGGGCAAAGAATAAAAGGTGGGCTTTTACTAACACGTTTATAATTGTGTTGTAATAATACCTTGTAATCTGGTACATTGTAAATAAAAAGTGACTGACTCAACAAACCATCACCATATTATCTTGACCATCAACATGAGAGTGATGATGATGATGAGGATCATCCTCAGCGTATTATATCGTCATGGTCGTCGTGATTTTTTTATGAACGTAAATTTTCAACTGTATTAATCCAACTTTAAAGCATTGAGGCTCTTTGTTTTTCTGCATATAAAAAAGTTGAAGAAGGTTTTACCTAAATATTAGATGACTGAATGGTGTTGTAGATATCAAGAACAAGCATGGTCGGTTAGAAAAGACTCAACCGTTGAATTGACTTGAGTTATGATGACTGAGCCAGAGTCGACATTGATTTAATATCTCATATGATATGATACGCTGTTTGGTTTGATGATGATGAGCATATAATGGAATGGAGAAGAAGAGTAAAAGGAAAGTTCTTTTAAAGCAGAAGAAGAAGAACGACGCGGGGACCGGACCGGATAGAGAAAAGTTGGAGAAAAAGAAGTTTAATAATTTCATGCTGGGATTGATGGTTTGTGTATAATCTCTCTCTTTCTAGCTTGTATAGAAAAAAGGCCGGGTTTTTCTTGTTTATTTGCTATAAAGGACAACAGCAACAGGATATTACTAAACTAAAATTACTCATTTCAAAATACAAAGTTGGTTAGGTATATATGTGGCGTTTTTTAAAAAAGGAAATACACATGTATTCCCTATTGGCTTGGTGAGGCCTCTCCTCTTCTTGCTCACTCACTTTCTCAGCTCTTTGGCAGTTTAAATTGCCTTTAGAGAATACATTTACGTGTGTAGATTGTGGAAGAATCTTTGGGTTATATCTGACCTGAATGATGACCTCATGGAAAAAAATATATCTAAGTGAGGGGGTTACAGGCCCCCTGCTGTCTTAATTGGCCATTTCCATGCATCTGTTGTCCGCCTTTAGTAATCCTCATTCCTTTTACGCCAGCACTTGAAATCCAAGATGCTAACACACACATATAACCAGTGATCATGATCATCATGATACCATTCATCCTTCTTTCCAGCAGGAGCATCAAAAAACATTATTATTACATTTTTTCTTTAGTTTCCTTTGACATTATTGTAATCTACAGAGTTGTTCCAATATATTTACCATTTTTACCATTCTTTTCCTCTTTCAATCTGTAATTTTAATTCTTCTGTTATGCATACCACCAAATAATTTTTCTTATTTTCCTGTAAGCTCCATTCTCTGCATATTATTCCATTTTTACTTGAAAAAACAGCCTTTTTACGTGAGCAGTGAGCAACCTGTTCAAATTGATGTATTCATGTAGTTTTGGGCATAGTGATGCCAAGCTACGTCACAAGAAAATATGCTTTGTCGTTCACATTTATTCCCAGAAAGCTTCAGCAGCAATAATAATCATAATGGTTGGCAATAACAATAATATTAAACCATTCAATGCAATATTTTGTCTTTGTACTTGTCTAAAGCATATTTTTTGTTTTGGTATATGACATTATAGATATTTTATAATGATCTTCATTTTCATTGTCGTTTCATTTTCACAAGAGTCCAAGACAGGTTGCTTATTTATAATGGGGCATTATTATGTATGTTTTAAAAAACCTGGTTTTTTGCCTGAAAAAAAAGTTGACGATGATGGTTACATATTATTTTGAAGATTATAATAGAAATGAGATTAGCATTTTTTAAAATGTTCAAAATCACGGGTGTGGCAATCATGTTCAAAGTTTTAATGTTAGGAACGCACCCGTTTTTTCACCCGAAATGAATAAACTGTAATAAAAATCACAGGGAACATATAGTTTTTTCTTATTCAGTTCATTTAACCGGTCAAATTGCCAATGTCAAGACAAATTTTGATGTCGCCGCTGCTGCCGCTGTGTTTCTTTATGAATAATTTGTCACTGAAGGCACAACTGTATACATTAAGAAAAAAAATTAGACATGAATTATTGGCACCAACCAATCCACATTCCAATACCCACATTTGCCAACTAGTTTTTTTACAGATATGTATGATGGGTACATGGAAGCACATTATTAGAATAATTAACTTATGTACGTCTATTGATCAATCGGACAGACGATAATTTATCAATACATTTTGTTCGCAGAAGAAGATAAAAAAATGTCTGTCTGTCTGAAATAATTTTTTGGCAATGGCATGCGGAGCTTGTGTAAGTGTGTGACTGTCAATGTTATTTCTGTTTAACTAGCAGTTGAGACCATTTGCTTAATTGGTATTCAACGTTTGTCAATTTTGACTCGCCGGCCAAAAACTATCAGAAAAAGTCATTGATGTGCTGAATAAATTAGACACACGTAAGAAAAAAAAACAAATTGGTGGACAGATGCGCTAGCCACATGGTTTTTTTTGCAATTTTTCGAAGGATTTTTATAAGCTATTGAAAATATTTGAAAATAGCCCTTTTGCATGTTTACAACTACTTATTCGTTATAAACGTTATATTTTTGCTTATCATTTAGCCACACAAAGTATTTGACTATTTGCATATTATGTGTCAAGCCGTGTGCTAAAATGACCAGGTTTTTTCCCCTTCTCTCTTTATCGCCGAATTACACGTATGTCGATGAGAATCGAGATTCCGGTTAATTTCAATTTTTCACAGATAAAAAACATTCCTCTTTGCTTCTTCATTTTACTCTGCTTGATTTATAGATAATAACTGTCTGGGTTTTTGTATGTGTGTCTTTTCTCTCTTGTTGGTACTTGGTAGATAGTCACACGCGGAGAAAGAGAGAAGCTTGTTTAAAAAATAACACGTATCTCTCTCTGCATGTATTATTGTTGTAGTTCCTTTTCAGTCGGAGTTGATTGATTGGACGAGTTTTAATAGTAATTATAATATTAGCTTACCAAAAGCCTAAAAAAGTATTTTCTTTTGTTTGTTTCTCTGTGTTCAGTTGTTGTAAAAAAGGATTAAATTATACATTTCACTTTATTGCCATTATTCATGCAGATTGCTAGTTTGG
The DNA here is from genome assembly GCA_029691765.1 of Entomobrya proxima. NCBI lineage: Eukaryota > Metazoa > Arthropoda > Collembola > Entomobryomorpha > Entomobryidae > Entomobrya > Entomobrya proxima. Next base: position 8,860,166 of record CM056173.1, read on the forward strand.
TAGAAGACATCCAAAGACTTCAAAGCTCGCTCAATCAGATACGTGAGAACAGTGCGACGCAAATCCGACTCCTTGAGGAGCAACTAAATCAAAAGCAAGAAGTCATCTCGAGGTTGGAGGCACGGCTGGACCAACAACGCGACTACGAGGAGATGAAGCGAGAGCTTTGCAACCTGAAAGCCTCAAACGCCTCTACAATCATCACAGCTACAAATACGGACTCACCAAACTCATCCATCAATGGGGTCGATGCCAAAGACACGAAAGACAACAACATTATCATCAACGCCAACACCACCACCTCCAATAATACAACCACCAGTGTAAACAGCAAGAGGCCAGGTAAGCCACTTTTAACCAAAAGTTAAAACATTTTCCTTTAAGAAAATGCCACTGAATATATTTAAATGACAACAACAGCAGCAACAATAACAATAAGTACAAATATATTTATTAATGCTCACATTATCATCAAAAAACGGTTGTGGTCACTCACAAAAGCTTTGGGGATTTATTTTTCTGGGATGATGATGATAAATGTACTCTTTGCGCAAACATTAATTTTACATTTTTACGTCATTACGTGACAAATTCCTCATAAATTGATCAAACTCAGCGGAGAGAACAATCAGACTTATGAATCAAAGCACTACCAAAAGTAGACAATGTTCGTTTCCTAGAGTCTCTACCCCATACAGTGATCCTTATCTTGCTCATAATTGTAAAAATCCATAACAATAGCTCACATAGAAAAAGTAGCTATATATTAGATCAGTTTGAAAATGGCAGGAATGAAAAGGTGAGCAGGTCGTTGTAATAACGCGGATAATATTAGCAAGTAATATTAGCAATCAAAAATCAAAGCAGAGCGCGCGGCGACATTATCGTAATTGCCAATGTGGCAACAAATAACAATAATCTGCTTATCCGCGTCATTAGCACAACTTTTATCTCTCTCTGTTTGGAAGTCGCTAGTACATATAATTACAATTATTGTTCTTATTAAATATTATCATCATCGTCATCATTATGAATATTATAATATGTACATACAATCTAATTTTTTGATTAGAGGGAAGAAGCGTCTCAGCTCAGAATAAAAAAATGATGCGTCCAGAATTATGAATACCGTTTTGATCTAGCATGATCATACCATAAAGTTGGTATTTATGTGCTATACACACACATAGGCACATATAGACAGACAATCGCGCAAAAGACGCTGATGCTGATAAAAAAGTGTTTTCCTCTTATATTCCTAATAATTTATTACACCCATTATCAATAAATTATGATTATAATTATTCTGAAGGAATGACCGAACACAAAAGGGTAGACAGGCATTTAACCAGCAAAATATGTATAGAGAAGCAGGCAGTGCAGCACCATCATCATCAGTGAAGTAGCATTGTAGCACAATAAGTAAGTACAGAGATAGAAAAAAATGGATACATAATATTGGTTAGTTTAGGACGCTCCGCTGTGCTGCTGTGTCAGATCATCATTGCCATGCTCATCGTCATCATCCTCATCTTCGGTTTGGAGGAGTAGACGCTGAAGAAGAAGAAGAAGAAGGAGACTGCACTGCACACAAAAATGGGATGATGATGATGATGAATTCAAATAGGCATTTTATAACAATTTAAATATATAGACTTACAACCATGCCTGCACACATAATCTTATATACTGTGTGGTAAACATGTGCATTCTCACATTATCGATATCATCAGCAAGATCATCATGGTCTATAAAGATTTTTGCCGAGAGAGAAACAAGTACAAAAGCACGTCACAGACAAGAGGGAAGAAGAAGGCGAAACAAATATCTTGTTAAAATCCATTCTTCCCCGAGTTTTCAAACTTGGAGATGATGAGTTTAGTCCTCTTTTCGTCCATTTTATACTTATTTATTTTCATTGAGCAGAGCAGCCTTTCTGCTCCAATCTCATCTTTTCTACAAGTTAAAAAGAAAATGCAAATATGCTCAAAAGGTAGGTTGGCTCTCTTCTGAGCCGTGTGTGTACTCACTCACCTGTCTTTCTGCATTACAATAAAATATGCAGAAAGGAGATACAAGAAGATGTGCCTTGTGTGTGATGGCAATAATGATGATGATGATGACGATATTTGTGAATAATCAATGATACAGCCTTCTTTTTTTTCCAAGCCCACACCACACAGCAAGATGATCAGCACCAACCAAAAAGCATTATCAACTTTTTTTGCCAAAAGAAGTCTCCGAAGAAATAAAAAAGCCAATCAATACAATAGAACATTTTTATGACTGGGGTTTGTTGTGTACACCAAAAAATATGGGAATATAAGATAGGTATACACACACAAGCCTTTTTTGCTTTTTTTTGATGGCGGTTCATCAACATGCCGACTTGGTTTTTATCGTCGTATAATCGTCATCATCCTCACAGCTTGTCTTTTTTGATTTTTACCAATAACATGATATATAATGACGACGGAGCGACAAGGAACAAGATCATGATGATCATAGCATGCGATAAAACATGATCTCTCTTATAACTTGCTTTTGCACTTTTTTTTCTGTGTGCTCTCAGACAAAACCAACTATTTTATTTCCAATTTTTCAGACAGAGGGAAAATATACGTAATAACATTTTATTATAATATCCATCCATGGTCAATAACCATTTTTTATGCATGACTTTAGAAAACATCCATGCCGCACTTTTTTCAGCGTTTAAAACCCTTTTTATTTATCTCTTTTCGTCTCACACATCACTGTCGCGTTGTGCCTACCTTATCCACAGATATTCTGATGGCAAGGCAGGATGTATGGAAAAATTTGTTCATTCTCACAATCACACACAATTAGAAAATTATACTTGATTTTTTTCTCCTCTCTTCTCCTCCTTCTTTGTCGTCTTTCTTTTTTTTCATCTTCTGCTTTTCATTGTCATTTACATTTATCCATGCTAGCATGAACCGCAACTTAGCAATCAAAATGTGTTCTCTCTTTTCTAGCAAGCACTCTTACTCTATTCGCTGCTCAACCGATTATCTATCATCCACACCATTTTGTGTATTTGCGTGTGTACTTCAAAACTAGTATTATTATCATCATGTACATAATATCATCTTCTCATAAAGAGCAGCAGCAGCATCAACCAAAGCAAAAAAATAATGTAATAATAATATATAAAAATGTTATACAATTGGTTGATCACAGTGATCTTCATCTTGAGCACAGGGGAAAAGAAGGAATATATGAATATATATGGTGATCATGCTCCTTATTTGGTGGAGCTTCCCTCTTGAAAAAAAACAGCGATTCTTGATTGAACTTGTGTCTGTGTGCATTTTGAACACCAGAGCACAACAATGTACATTGTTGAAGTAATGTAATATCATTACTATGGCTTGTGTTGTGGATTAGATTTATTTTCAAAAAAAAAAGTTTTCAAGATGAGCAAACTTTGTTCCTCTCTCTGCCCATTTACATTTTAAGAGGAACAAAGTAAAGGCTTTTGTAGCAAGTGAGGATGATGATGATAATGATGGTGAAATGGCATCAAACTGTGTGTCTGCTGCACTTGAACAAGATAACATAGGTAACACGAGTATTGTTGGATTGGATAATATATTGTTGTAATGTAGTAATGCTTATTTAGATCATCAAGAACATATAACATAATATGCTCAGCGTCATCATTATCATCATCGTCAGCATCCTCTCGTTTTCGTTGTCGTCGTCATGTTGTGTTGTTATGCATATAATACATAGCTAATGTGCACGCAATGCGCGCACACTATGGAAATTCCTGAGGCGGTGCTTCTTCTTCGACTTCTTTCTTGGCATTTTTTTTCCTGGCTATAATATGCTCCTGTCTAGAAACTATTTTTTTTGGATTGCTATACTTGATTCATTGCTGATTGTTATTGAGTCGGTGAGTTGTCTTGTAAGTGAGGTTGTGAGGTTCGAGCTACAACAGAGTGCATTGTACAGTGATGTTGGAAAAAAATATGTATATCTATTTTGTAGTACGTTTTTTTAGTAGTAGGCAAACAGATTATAGCAATATATACCAATACCATCAGTTTACAATAGAAAATTCTCATCATCGATGATGATCATCTCATGATGATTGGAAAAGGAGAAGCACCTGAACTCTCGTGTAAGTGGTTGTTCAGACACACTGGTTGAATGCTCGTTTGGTATGTGCAGCAATAGCAAGAAATGGGCTGTCCAAAACCAAATGAAATCACCACCACCGTTTGTTACTGTGTGTGTGCTGCTCCTGCTGCCGATGATGATGATGATGATGATGATGATGGCAATGATGTTGATGGCTTTTCTATTTTACCATTTACCACAAACAACCAAAGAAAGAAGAACAAGACACAAGACGACGACGACGAACCGAGAACAAAACATTGTTGCTTCGAGCGAAATAAATCGAAAGACTATTGAGTGGAGTGGATAATACGATAGATATATTTTTTGTGGGGGGATGATCAACTGTTTAGTGGTGGTGGTGGTGATGCGGTAAAAAAATGTAATGCAAAGAAGGGAAGCAATGATGATAATGATGATGATGTGCCCATTATTATCGGCAACTGGAAAGCAACAATAGAATATATCTCGCCTCCTACTCTCTCTGAATGGTTTTGTGATTTTTGTACCTGCTATATAAAGTTGTTGGACTTGTGCTAAAGCTTCTCCTTTTTTTCGGGGATGATAAGATATGAGACTGAGTCCGTGCATGCATAATAATATTATTACCAGCAGGGCTTGTACAATAGAAAAAAAGCAAAAAAAGTGTGGATGATGATGATCTGGCTTGTTGGTTGGCTGGTGATCAATAGGCTTTTGTTCGATTCGATTATTCATTCAGGTGGAAACGATAGCAAGAGACAAGTTTGTGGCTAGACTAAAAACTCTATGAAAAAATATAGTCGTTTTGAAAAGAAGCCATTTTACATTGAAAATCAAACAGGTGCATATATACATAAACTATTACTAAATCATTAGAAACTTGTGTAAAACTGATAATCATATTCACTTTACCCCGATCTTGTTTCAATAGAAGCTGGTCGCAATAAATTAAAATAAATGGTAGAAAGCGCCTTTACAAAATTGCCCATATTCCTCCTCTCCGCCAACTTCTGTACACTTCATAATCATCCAAAAAATTGCTAATGTTACCAATAATAAATGGCATTTTCCACCAAACAAGCTAAACTATAAACTATACTCATTTTCAAGTTATTATTAAGTAAACATGTTATAAATAAAATGGGCAGGAATAAATAATAAGTAATAATCATCTAATGACCATACAACAGCCCAGCGCAAACTAACGATCATTATCTTTTTTAATATTTTTCTATGCAAATTCTCTAGCCCATCTTGCTTACAAAAGCAAACACACAAACAGATTATTTTTCATTACAAATTTTGTCATTGTATTCAATCACCAACAAATAAATAGAGAGAAATATATAGGTATAGTATTTTGTCATGGTAATCAGTTGACACACATTTACCACGTTGACAAAAAATATACACCCAAAGCCAAAAAAATAGATAAATATTAGCCATTATCATCATTATCATCCACACAGAGAATTGATTTCTTTGAATGACAAAAAAGCATTTAAATCTTATTTTACATAGACACAAGCTCTATAGATTGTCACTCTACTAAAAAATATATGCTATGATGATGATGATGTTGAGAGTGAGTGGACAGGTGAGCAAGCAAGACAGAGAATTTAAAGAGCTCCACCTAAAAAAATACAAACTAATGTGTTTTACATTCCTTTTCATCTTCCTCTCAGGTTACACCATTAACCATTCAACTAATCTTGATTAGGTATGTGTACGCGCAACAGAAACGTGAGTCCCGTCAAAAACTGTGTTGGTGGTAGGTATGACGATGCAATGGTGCAAGCATTACTAATAGTAATAAAAAATAGATGAGAGATATTAGAGTAGGTATACACCTCTCTTTGCAAAGTAAAATGTTTAAATAATAATCACAGTAATTCTTGTAATGGTATATAGATGGGTGATTAATTGATCAATTTGCAATTGAATTAATTATTATCATCATCCACAAGGCATTTACACAGGCAAACGCGGACAGCGCGCTATGTGGTACAAATTCTAGAGAGGCTGCGAGTACATTTTGGCATGTACTTTAGATACAGTGTTGCTTACGTATGTGACATTGTTGATCATCCTGATTTTGTTGGAAAGTTGCTTGGTCACATTATCCTTATTACTCAGACAGAATCATTGTCAAAAAACGGCAAACATTGCCTTTGTGCTTGCTTAGCAAAAGGTGTACTTTAAATTATGTTGATCGTGAATAATTATTGTTATTACCGCTCAGGGAATTACATTATTAATAAATTTTCTATGTGTATGTGCGGTGGACACAAAAACGAACCAACAAAGTTGCTATAATGTACCCATTCACTAATTTTTATAGCTGTCTGTGTGTACTCTGTACTCTAGTGAATCATTTTTTTTATTTAGCCGCTTTGTACCAAGAAATATTTTTAATGCAAGTTATTTTGCAATAGATAGACAGACCCAAAAACTTTGTATATCGATAAATGAATGACAAGAACATGATCAACTAGTTCTCTCCTTCTCTGCGTGAGCTCTGATGTTTTGTTGTTCAATAATCTTTTAGAATATCTAATGCGACACAACAAACTGAACAACAAGCATGTATTTTTTTGCACTTTTTATTACAATTTATTTGTGTATTTTTACAAAATCCAAAAAAGTTTCCCTTATTTTGTTAAACTTTTTTATTACTTTTTTGCAACGTTTGCATTTCATTTTTGTTATATAACTTTGTATGCTAAAAAGGTTGTGCTTTTAAAGTAGCACTCTTTTTTTTACTTGTGGGGTGGATGATGATGCCGGTTGATGATGATGACCAGACTGACAAGTATTTTTTATACTCTTGTTCACTTCTGCATTGCTATGCCAAAAAGCACGAGGAAACAAGCGTGCGTATGCACTTTACTAAGCAAAAAGCGCAATGTGTGTGTAGTTTGCACGCATTCTCGGTGTCAGCATCATCATCATCATCATTGTAAGCTTGCACAATGTAATTCCTTGTTGCCCTTGTGTCTGCAATGCATTTTTTATTGCAAACAAAGCCAGTTAAAAGAAAAAAAACAGTGTCCGAAACTGGAGAACTGTGTAGTAGTTAGGTAGGCTGTGAAAACAACGGTAAATGGTGTTGTCATTTTGATTTGGATTGAGATGATAAGAAAGGCATTGGTACATACAAGTTGGCAGGCAGTATCATGATCATCATCAGAGAGTGAACAGGGATTGAAAGGGATGAGTTGAGTGACTGGAGCTATTTGTTACACTCCACGATTTTGTGCTCCGTATCCAGAAGGAGCATTGAAAGAAAAATCCGAAATAGCCAGAGAGTCAAAGTGTTTTTGAACGTGAGTGACTATGTGCCTCTGTGTGTCTGGCTAATGATGATAAGAGCAAGTGACCCGAAACCACAGGACAACAATGTCATGCTATTGATCTTGACAGGCAATTATCCAATAATAGCTTATGATATTTGTCCTGACAAGCTCACTACTGGATTGATGGTGGTGGTCCCCGTTTTCCTGCTGCTTTTGCGCCACACAATCTCTCTCTTCTTGTCTTGTTATTGTTGCTGTTTGTTACTTATCATGCTAATAATGATGATATCATTATCATCATCATCAACATGATGTGATCGCCGATGAATAAATGACTGATGAACGTTCCGACTGGATGGAGCACTCCTTTTCAGTCACTTTTGAAGAATGGAAAGAAAGAAAAAAGAAGGCCCCAACAAAAAAAGATTAATGATGTGACGTTGTCTTTTTTTCTCCTTCCATCTGTCTCTCTCTCTAGCTTCTCCAGGAATAGCCGGCATCCCACCAAGATTTCTCCTGGGTCCCACCTCCCTCCCCGTAGAAGCCTTTGGCTCGCTTCTCGGAGAAGAGATAGTGGCAACGTGGAGACGCTCCCTGGAACGATCTCTACTTGCCTCTTCGCCACCGTCACAACCCCACGGCCCAACTTCAGGGCTTACACCCTCACATCATCATCTTGGAGTTAACGAGAGCTCCTCCTCCCCACCAGTTCCTCCTTCAGTATCCTCCCCACACGAAAGTTCAATGGCAGATGGGAGCATGGACGGTGGTCCTCATTGTAACCTTAACGGCTCCTCAGGACCCACTCCAGACCGCATCCCATTCCGCTACGAAGACTCGCTCATACCAAAAAGTGATCCTATGGAAGCCCGGCTCCAGGAAATGCTCCGCTACAATATGGACAAGTTCGGGAGCCAGTGCTTGGACACTCTGCAGATTTCCAGGAGGGTACGGGAACTCCTCAGCATTCACAACATTGGCCAGAGACTCTTTGCAAAGTACATTCTGGGACTTAGTCAGGGCACCGTTAGCGAGCTACTCAGCAAGCCCAAGCCCTGGGACAAGCTGACGGAAAAGGGGCGCGACTCGTATAGGAAAATGCACGCTTGGGCAGCGGATGACGCTTCAGTCATGCTTCTCAAATCCCTTATTCCCAAGAAAGGTAAGGATCCTCGTAGATCACCCAACTTTTCTTCTGCATATTTTTCCTCCCGCTTCCATTATATCTAATTTCTTTAAAAAGTCTTTGCATGAGACAATTTTTAAACCTGGGATTCGAATGCGTCATTTCAACATAGGCATATCATAAAATAATGCGCACTAGTTTTACTACCGTTGACACTCTAATTGTTTTTTAACAATGAGTTGTTATACCAAAAAACTCCACAACATTACCATTATCCATTTGGTTTCGCAAACTGAGTATTTTGAAGCAATGAACCAACCAACCATGCATGATACAATAATAGCATTTCCAACCTCATCATCATGATGAGGATGACGAACAATAATAAACTCTGCAGAAGAAAAAAAAACAAAGCAAAAAAGGTTAAACTATAAAAGCTGAAAAATTCCGTCAGGCAACTCCTGTCTTAAGAGTGTGTCTTCTTCTCCTCCTCAAAAAATATTACCTATAACCAACAAAATAGATATTGTAAGCAGCATAAATAGGTAGTAGGTATATTATATCAATCCAATAATATTTTGCGCACTACTACCCCTTCTATATACCGTCGGTGTACACGCTCTCTTAAATTACTTTATATACACATTTTTCGACAATATTCTTTTTTTTCTCTATACAATGCACATTGTACTTGTAATCATAATAATGCAATAATAATAATAACGTATTTCGCCGATCAACTCGAATAAGCTGTAAAAAGTTTAAATGAAACAAAAAATATTCCCAGGCTCCTTCTTTCTCATCATCAGTCACCCATGAGCATGGTGATGATGAGGATGATTGTGATGCCATAACATTATCAAAAAACGTAGATACATAAAATATACTACTACACACGCTGATGCATTTTTGCTCTCTCTCCCAACTTATTATTGCACAGAAGAAGAAGAAGTAATAAAACGTGTAATAGGCTATGTATGTATATCTATTTTATTTTTGGTGGAGCACCAAACCCATCACCATCATCATCATCAGCAGAAAAAGCAAGTCAAGTGAACAATGAGTAAAAAGAGCAGGTGTGTTATATGCATGTCTTTTTACTGTCTAGAGAACCGAACTGTGTGTGCACTATGTACATAACTTATTATTATTACTACTTATTGCCATGTTTTGCTCTTTATGCTATCATCATCATCGTCAAACCCAAAAAAAGAGGCAACAATGCTTTTGTGCTGCTGCTGTTGATGATGATAATGATAAAAAGTAATAATTCATTGGTTCAGAACTTCATGCCAAACAACTTCCGTTCCTTTCGCTCATCATCATCATCCAAAACAACAACGCTCAAAAGTCCTTTGGTTCAATGTTTTTTCTTCTTTCTTCAATTTTCTTCAGTGATGTGAACACTCTGAAAAAGTTCACAGTGGAGTTGATGCTGATGATTATTTGATTCTGTTGCGTGGTATATATATATCTATGTTGCAGTATTGTGTAGCAATTTACATGTTCCCATTTTTTTACACCAAAAAAAGCCATCATCAATATATCATGCATTACGTATCATTATTTTGTCTCATCATCATCCACAACAATAGGAGTAACCAAAAAAACACAAACAGACAGAGAGAGAAAAGGGCATGCATGTCTGAGTTTGCAGAGTTTGCATGATATTGACCAGCAAATAAAAAATATCACGTCACATCAGTTTTATAATAAAAGCCATGTGTGCATTTTCTTTACCAACCAATAATCCAGAGTATACATTGGGCTGCTGATGCGGTGACCTTTTTCAATAATTCTTTTCTTGGAAGATATAATACAAAGCATAAATGGATAAAAAAAACTGAGTAAATTAAATAAAGAAAATTTATGCACAAGTTTTATACACACACATGCATGCATTTCCTCTCAAACGTTCGTCCGTTCGTCCATGTCCATCACCAGCAGCGAGCTCTTTTCTCTCTGACTTACCCGTTTTCTTGTAATTATTCATGGTCAGTTGATGATGGCAACGCAGAAAAAAATGGTAATGTAAAGAGTTTAGCTTTATATTAATAATCAGACACACACACAAACTAAAAGGTATTTTCACTGAGTTGCTTTTATATTCTCGCCTATAATACCTGTATAAAGCCGTGTGACTGACTATATACCTGTGTGTGCAATTAAGCTGCTGCTGTTTTTGCTGGTCAGTCCACACGTCTGTTTGTGTATTTATCTCTCTTTGGTTAAAATTTTCTAATAGTCAATACCTGCTTATTATGTAACAATAAATTGTTAGTCTATAAATGAACAAAGCAAAGTTGTAGGTGTGTGTACGCCGAAAAATGATAAGCTAGTAAAGAGAGAAAAGTAAATTAAGCAAATCCACAAGAGAGAGAAAAAGGAATCAGATAAACGATAATAAAGATTTCTGTTGTAAGTACAACAGTGTATTAGTCATTCTTACAATAATTTTCCACGTATTGGTCTTGCTCTGTGTGCACACTTGATTCTCTTTCCGTTGAAATTAAATACGTAAAAGAAATTGTGTACTCATTTATTTATATAAAAGCAAATAAGCAAACAAAAAAGTGGTTACTACTCAGGTGAAACAAATACTTGCGTAATGCACCAGAGAAAATATAAATTGTATTGAAGGGAATTATTATTATTGCCTATGTTTAAGTTAGCAAGCACACAAGCTGTTTGATAGGGACAGATTTTTCCCCATAAAAATAATTTTATGCGAAAGACTTGCAATTAAACAAGCAGCAGCAGCACTGCTAAAGCCAAAGCACAATAGGAACAAAATCCAGCAAACAAAAATGTTTTTCTGAGGGATTTCAGATGAAAAGCCAAGATTAGATATATTTTCAATCCATTTTATGAATACAAAGTAGCCAAAAAGCCACAGAAAGTGAATTGAATTGAGAGTTTAGCATATTATTTGTTGGATTTGGGAACGTGTGTACTATTTTAAAAGCTGTATAGTAATTATTTCTTATTAACAGGAATAATAATCTCTCTATATGTACGTATGCTTTTTTATTGTGGTCACATTCCATTTTGGCACTGCACAACTCTCTGAGTGAAAATTGTGGAGAGCCCAGTTTCATACATTGTGTGTATTTATACCTATAAACTTATTACTATGTATCCAATCCAAATCTAAAATTCAATGCAAATAATTTCCCACTTTTTCAAACGGTATTAATAACAAATGGATTTGTTGTTTAACTTGACTTTCAAACGAAAGTGCTTTTTATGCAAAGTAATATGGCAACTGCTGACTGACTGCCTTGCTTGACTGATTACCTTCTTTTCATTTTTTATTTCTTGCTCACTTTTGCCACGTTTTACATGTATACCTACGTATTACGTAGTATTTTCTTTTAATCCTACAATACGGACGGACGGGTATACAGGGTGCATTGAATAAAACGTAATAAAAATAAATAATAACAACAGCAGCAATAGAAAATCACCACATATGCGTATAGTAGCAACAATGTAGAATAATATATTTTATATCGATTCTCTGTGAATATTTTTACTTGTGTGGGGGTGAGTTTGGCGGTGAACACTGTTGCATGTGTTTTTTTTACCTGGCCTGGCTTTTGGCTTGGTTCTTGGCAGTTGGCATGACCTGCTGCTGCTTTGGCTCTTTGTTTTGTTGTTACCTTTTTGCTTCTTTGGTAACTTCAAACTCATTTAACTCCGCAGCAGCAGCAGCTATCATCCACTTCCTTTTTTTAATCCGGCCCAAGCAAAAATTGCCCATCATCATCAACATAGCAATAGCATAGAATAATATTACATTTCAAGTGAACTTGAACACGGGGAGAAAATGAAAATCGAGTTGGCTCTGCCTTCATTTATGACTGTTTATATTTTTTGTGTACAGTCATCCTGCTCAAATGTGATTATCGTTTATCAACCGGGGCAGAACGGTAATAGCACCACCAACACCACCGATTATGTATTTCCAATAAGCTTGTGCACTAAAAATGCCCACAGATTTCCTTAAACCTTATACAGTATGATTTATCCTTTTTCCTCATCAGAACTTCATCATCATCATCATCCTCTCAAGCTATTACTCATCATCAGCAGAAGCAAAAACGTGGTGATCATGATCAGCAGCCGTCATTAACCTTGTTTTCCATGCATTACGTTCAATAAATGTAACGCTATTCACTCAAAGAAACGTTTTTCAAATATAAAAATATAAACTCTTGACTTTTCAAGTTGCTACTGCTGCTACTACGGAGGATGATGATGATGGTAATCGTAATAATAGACCAAGTAGGTATTATTTTGTCTGACACGTAATAGTTAAAACCGATGAGATGGTCATGATTCAAATTTTTATACACAAATTCACAATCTACTTTTTCCTATTATTATTATAGCAGCGTGTACACTTAAAACTAAAACAAAATGCTAAGTCAATATTGCCTAAAGTCAATAAACAACTAAATAATTGCGCTGGGCACACTCTGGCGGATTTTAAAAAGTGTAGCTAATACAAAATGCCAGGTACGTATGATCACCAGTTTGCACAACAATTATCATCCCATTCAACAAAAATATACACTTTTTTATAATCTGATTTCAAGTGGAAAATATCCTTGTACCTTATAAGCCTTGCAATATTCTTCCCGTGATTACCATGTCAGTCTCACTAAATTTGATATTACGCTGATAGTACAGATACAAAATACAAACCCAACTGGCAAAAAAAGTTGGAAAGTTTTAAATTTTTTTTGTAAGAAACTGGCCTCCTTCTCATGCTCAACATGGTTGAATGTTGTATTGCTACTTGATAAGGAAAAATTGCACTTATTTTTTTGAAAAGGAAGTTGGCACTTCTGTTCAGTGTCAAGATTCAATTTGAAAAGTGCATTGTTTCTTTGTACTGGAGCTATAGAGTTACGTCACCATCATCATCATCTCATTTTCCTGATTTTCCTTTCTGGTGTCATCCTCTGATTGCAATGTTGAGTATTATGGCGTGCTTGCTTGTCCTTTTAGCTGTTTGCATGGTATGCTTTAAAAATTCCCAACAAAGAGAAGAAACAGAACGTCTAATTGTGTAAGTACTTGTGTAAGCAATTTTTTGAAAAAAAAAAAACAAAAGCCTTGTATATATACCAGCTTTCAATAAATCCATCGGAAATACCTGATAAAAGTTCATTACATTACAATATTGGATAGGTTAGCTTGATAACCTTCACTTCAGACTCACAGAGAAAAAGTATTGCTTTTGACTTTCTGATTAAAAAAAGACGAAAAAAACGACAAAAAAATTCACCAGTATTATTATTATTACATCAAGTTAAAAATGTATTTTCCCATGGACTTGAAACAAGTTTTTGTGCTTTAAGCTCTTTGTGTATATTCCAAATATTATTAAGTACATGTGGTGATTGCGATAATAATGACGACGGTTCGTACACTGGCCAGTTGGCTACTTGACTCATATCCGTTCCTATTTTTCGATTGTGTTCGAGTTTGTTCTTGACTTAACTTGCTGTGGTTTTTACTTTATCTACCTACCTATTATTTATGCATGCATGCATATCACTCTCTTGTGATTCTGATTGTAAAATTTTATTTTAAAATCGATATAGAATTTCTTACCAGAAAGAAACACGACACCCAAATCCAAGAAAGACTTTTCTATAACAGTTTATATATAAGAGTACAATATCTAGTTAGTGTTTTTTTGGACTGGCGCGTGTTTGCTTTGTTGGCGTTGCAACAACAAATCCTATTTTTGCCAATCTATTTAATATTACGGTGGTGTGGTACACGGTAACCCAGGTGCTGGGGTGGTGGCTGTAATAAAGCTTTAAAATATAAGCATGCAGTTTTAAAGGCTGTTGCACTAAAACCAGTGCAGAGAGTATTATCAACTTTGAAAATGTTATTGCGTAAGTAACTAACTGAATAAACAAAAGAGCAATTAAAATGGTGTGGTGTAGGTATATACCAGGTAGCATTACAATGATCACAAAACGATGATGATGATGAGGACGCAGACAAAAGTTGGCTGTGCCACGCCAATCGTACAAAGCACGACGACACGGCACACACATACACACGGGCAGTAAATAGTAATCAAGTTGAAAACTGTGTGTAAAAACGGATGTGTGTTTTAGTAAATGCGACTAGAGGACAGTAACCAGTTTTTTTCTTAAAGCTGTGCGTTTACAAGTCAGAAAGGTATTTTTATTGGCGTTACACAAGATTGGACAAGTAGCTCGAGTTCCTTTCTTGCCTACTTCCTTTCTGAGAGTCCGAGGTTGAAAATAAAGTGCTTACACTTTTTCTAACTGGTATTGTATCATCACCTGCTATATAAAACGCATAAAAATACCATTTTCCTCCTTTTTCTGTACCCGTTTCTTGTTTCTTTAAGTTTTTTTACGTGGTAAACGTGTGGCAACATTAGACTTGATGCTCGGCATATAATAATTATTAGATTAGGATCATCATCAGCCTAATCATCATCATTTTCATTGTAACCACGTGTAAATTTGCATGAATACAAAATATATTCCAAGGTAAAATGTGGTGGTGTTGCTTATTTAGACACATGATAAATAGTTTAATGCAAAATAGAAAAATTTATGGAGACAGGTCACCATATTATTAAATAGTCGCATAGGTAGTTTATTGTATTTTTTTAGTAAATTGATACTAAATAGAAATTAGTTTTTGCTTAAAAGAACAATTGTATGTATTTGTAAACGTTGCCAATTTTCTTCTCTGGTTTGACCTGGTACACGAGGAAAAAACAAGATAATTAAATTAAATATTTATTTTTATGATTTTATTATTAATATCAAGTGGATTATTAAGTAGTTGTAATTGTAATGCATTCTCTGAAAAAAACAGGGCCTCTGACTAGCCAAAAGTAATTTAATGTACCTAAACATTTGTGTGGGTGCGTACTCACAGGTGCACAGTAGCAAAACAATTTACACACTTTTTCATTCAGTTTTTGAACAACTTTGACAAGACATTGTAAAAGTTTCTGAGAGAAAAATGGGCAAATAAAAAGAATAAATATTTGTGGCTTTGATTGATACTTAAACAACAAGGGAAACTGCGCAAAAAACAGAAAAGGGTTGATTGACTCATTTATTGAAATGTGAACCTATTTGATTTTTTAAATATCATTTTCTTTTTGCCGGACACTCATGTCATGTCAATTTGTGTGACGACATACACGCCACACGCATCTCTGTCCATATACAGCAAACACAAAACATGCCTTGTAAGGAATATACCTTATCAACTGTTGAGCTTCTTGTTTCAAATTATTAATTTAATATTCTCAACAGCCAGAAAATATATAGCAGGAATAATTATACCCAACAAAAATTAATCAGATTCCCAAAACTTTTTTTTCTCAATTTCATTTCATATCTATCTATTGCGCCAGTATTTTTCAACAATTTCGCACACACACACACTTTCTACATATTATATATTGACTATTAAGTTTTCAAACTAGGAAACGTATCAACAACAACGGGTATATAGATATAATAACCATAAATGTTAAATTATTTTGTAAACGAAAAAATCTAATATTCTCACACTGGTTTGACGTACCATGAGAAAATGGCCAAAAGACTCGGGCTATAATATAGACTCATCATTGCCACCTCAAAGTCGCCACCTTATTTTCATTCCGTCAGAGTATTATTATTATCAGCTAGACGTAATCACGTTACAATAATTTATAATTTTGTGTATTTCTCAGTATACCACCATTAATGAAAAAACACAGAAGACAAAATGTATTAAGGACTCGATATAGTGGAACTTATTGTGTGGGAACTCCGTTTTGTAAATTCCATTAATTAAATTATCACACTTGAATTTTTCTTCATCAGTTTCAGTGCGGTTATACGTTTCGTAGATAATATCCTCAACATTTTTGTGTGTACAAGCACAACTTATAAAGCTTCATCCATCTTAACTGCTTGTCTTTGTCCCTGTCTGGACACAAGACTCCTTGTCTCCTCTTTGCTCCTGATTTTCTGATTAATACAATTTTGATGGCCTAGCTTAAAAATTGTGTTATTACCCATTATACTTATTATGCTGCTTTACACCAACAACCTAACTTGCATTCTCCTCTTCTTAGGTTCAGTATGATAAATGGACAAACTTTTTTTTCTGTTCCTGTCTGTCTCCCTGTCTGTCTGACTACCCATAAATAAATAATTTCCCATAAAACTATATCTTCTTTTACGCTTTTGTTGCTCTGTGTGCAATGATCATGTTGCCCAGTGCAAAAAATACTCCCTTAAGTTTTTTTGTTGTGTGGTCAAAACTTTCCTGCATGCTCCAAATAGCCAGTACCCCAAAAAAAAGTTGGAGCTACTTCATCACTTCATCAAAGAAAAGACGTTTTGTCTTTGCTGGTCTCTCTCAAACACATTGTATGACTAATGACTACATCTTCTGATGTTGATATTTATTTCGTGCGTATATTCCTCTCTTTTCTCATGTATCATCATCCTCAGACTTTGTTCAAATTAGTTACAAACAGCATAAAAATAACATTAAAACTAAGCCCCATAGAAAATACTCAACCCCAACTTCTCAGGGTTTTAAAGCAGATCAACGAAATCATATAATATCTTGTAGTGATCAGTATGGAAAATCGGCTATGAAGTTGATGACGTTGATTTTTGGGTGGTTATGTTGGTGGCACTACTGAAAATAAGTACGGCAGTAAAAAACAAGCAGTTAATATTTTTAACACACAAGTAGTTATAAAAAATGTTTGATTTTTTATGACACCCAGTCCTACAGTTTTTTTTACAGACAGACATTATTTGTTTCTCAAAGTCTGTTAAAGTTGAATGCACGTCATCTGCATTATTATTCTGGGATGACAGATGAGAAGAACATTATTTCTGAGATGATGACTTGAGCAAACAGAAATATTTCAAGTTGTCGCAATAAATAATTAGAAAGAGCACCTAAACTTCTTGTCTTGTCGTTTGGAATTCGTTTCTTTGGGAACTTTTTCTTGGCCTGGCCTGGCGGTATTGATTACTGCACAGAGGACAGATGTGTGCTAGACTGGTGGTCGAATTGTTTTTCCTTTGGCGAATTTCTTTGAAAAAGGAAGCAATATCTTAAGAATGGCATATTATTATTAATTTTGGTATTTACCAAAGAATTAAGCGATAATGATCCCCCAAGTCAAAGAACAGTTTAGCAAGCAGATAAAATACTTGAGTTGTCTCGGGTGTTTCTTCAAAGTGGGCAAAGGTCTTGGCGCATTACAAAAAGGCTTTAAGCTTTTATGACTGTATAGCTACCCAGCACAAAACTGTCCATTTTTTATATTTTTAATAGCTTTACATTTTCTTCTTGTGTCCCACCACACCACACATTATCAGGTTTGCAATGGCAAGATTTTCAAAAGATTTCCCGTACATATTTTTCCCCTATCGACTTTTTGACTCGGTCTTATCAAGAGCCCACAAATAACTCAATTTATAAATTTGTTAAAACCAAGTAGTACCGCAGCAAAACAGAATATTCGTGTCGCTTTCATCAAATTACTTGTGTAAGCCAAACAGATGAGCTTGTAAATCGATACTGCAATTTGCAATGTTTTCTGTCTCGACTACTATTAGTACACTTTTTACACATGTTCCCGTTTTTTATTGCCATTGCCAGTTCAACTAAATTTTTCACATTACTTTTCTTGGATTGACATAAAGATTAGAAGTTTCAGATGAAAAGAAAAAAAGCGACAAGAGAGAGTGGATATACGAAATACATCTAAGCAAATTGGTAAAGTCAAAGGAACATCCGTGTAAATTACAAAATTATTGGCTGTTCGAACATCATCCTCCCATGATAAAACCCTACACTCGTATATTTTTTTTCAAGTACTTCACTTTAGTATTTTTTACCAGTGACAATTTTATCGGGAAATTGAGTACAGCGCAAATGGGAAAAGTGTAAAAAAAATCTCTACGAAGCAATAATAATGATGTAATCATCATCAGTCATGATACATGCTTACACACATCAACAAAAGACAAACATCGACAGTCGCTGGATTTCAGTGTGCAAGCCGATAAAAAAGCAAGTAAGTGTAAAGTAGGCATATAGATGCTTATAAACTATGTAACTTTTATGGTAGTGTATCTAAAGACAGGCTTTTGAAATGGGAAAAAACGGAATTGGAACTGTGTCAAGAATTTCAACTTTCTTTTTAAGAAAATATCTCTATCTATATATTTTTTGCGGTTTTGGTAGCAACCCCCGCGATAATAATAATGATATAGACAACATGATCATGCCACACTTGACAATCTATAATGGTATCAGTTTCTCACTTTTTCTTAGAGATTGCTACTCCGCCAAAGCAATATATATTGATATTGGTGATGACGATAATAATAATGAGATGATATCTGGTTCTACTGCCGCTGCTGCTGGCGCAGCCGGAATGTCTCATCAAACCAGTAACAGAGCTTATAAGCTAAAGTCTGAAGAATATCATCGCTTTTCAAAATCAAAATTGCTAAACCTCTGCTTCTTCTGAGCAACTGTTTCCTTCCTTCTTCTTTTTGGATGATGATGATGTTGATGATGAGCACCTACGACTACGAGGACACGACGATATTAGGTTGATATATATGTTAATATTTTTCCACCAACAACAACATCCTATTGACAAGATGTGACATAAACGGCCGTAACGGAAAGCATTAGCCGTTTAAAGTGTGATTGAAACTGATTTTATTTTACCCTCTCTCGGTTTTTTTCAAAATGTTCTAAAAGTTTCATTTTTCGAAAGGCATAACATTTTATGACAAAATAACAAACATAAATAGGCGGCTTGTGTGTTTGGATTGTGGATTGAGTATCAATATGACATGATAACGTGTGTGTATTTTAAATCTCCGATCCGAAATACACGCAAAATTGAATATTTTTGTGGAATGATCAACGATATCGTGAGTAAAAATTGTAATTTTTTTTCAAATGGTGAAGTTCACACAAGCAAACTCCTTGTTTTCCACACATTTTCTTTTAAAAGATATTTCCCTGTGAACGAACTGCTATCTTTCTCTATCTATTTGGTTGTTTTTTTTTCGGTGGTGGTAGCATATATAAATGTTCAAAGTAGACATGTACACCGTGACAGGGAATGGATGAGAGACTCATGGAATCAAAACATGAAACTCGTGGGATCTTGTGAGATGATGATGAAAAGTGAAAAAAAAATCTTCGACCGATGATCCAATATTTAGTGTATACGTGTGAAGAAGCCCAAAGCAAAATGAAATGAAGAAAAAGCTGAAGTGTGCGTGTAAAAAGTTTTTTCTCGCTTTTTCTAGTCGGTATAGTTTCTACACAAACAGAAATACTACATATTGGAGTCATCAGTCGGTCTGAATAATATCGGCTGAATGTCATACTGCCACCAGATATTGTCAATAGCTTGGCATTTTTCATGTCGTTCTAAACAACATTATCCTTTTAGCAGGGAGACAGTTTTACACACAAAATGGAAAAAAATGTGTAGCAGCAGCTTATCGGCGAAAATAAATATTGGTTAAAAAATGAAGCTATATATATTTCCATTTTAATTTGCAATGCGTGTTCAATATCTGTCGGTGCGAAGAGGAAAACACTTCATTACTCTCTTATATCTTGTCTTACAACCATTCATTTTTTTGTTTGGTTGTGGGAATAAATCCGGTAAACTTTTCTGCACATTTTGCCCGTCTTTCTGCAACCAGTGCTGAGAATGATGATGATAATGATAACTAGTGGAAAAGAAGAAATATGCTGTAAAAAAGTCCGATTTGAATACGGCACACATCATCCTCATCATCCTCATATCGGTTTGTCTTTTTGATGATGATCGTCACAGAGTGAAACAAGTGACAAAGCCAAACAGGCAGAAAAAAGGAAATACAGATGTTTGCAATGCCGAGAGTGTAACGACACACATACCTAATACCTACACAACACACGGCATAAAATTATACATTGATGATGATGATCACCACACTTCATGATCATGTTTATTCCGTCTTGACTGTTACTGATAGATTTTCAGCAGGCCGAGAGAGAGAGAGAGAGTATCAGAAAAGATTAAATCTTTTTAAAAAAGTTGACTGCATGTTGTGGATTATTATAGGCACATAGTGTCATATTCTAACCTGCGCAAAAACGGAAATATTTTGGAAATAGAAAAAAGTAGTACGCGCGCAACTGGGGGAAAAATTAGGAAGGATTGGTTTGATTAACTTTGTTTTTTCTTGGAACGGAAAGGTTAATACGTATTTATATGCCTCATGGTTTTCGGGATGAATGCTTGCAAGAAATCTTGTCAGATTGAAGGAAAGAAGACTCTGAGAGTGAGTGTGTCTCATCTTCTGTCTTTGGTCACGGAGCATAGCCATCTAGAAATGCATGTCGGTTATTTCCCGGCTATAAATAAATAAATAAAAAATCTATCTGCCGCAGCTTCTTCTTCTGAGATTTTTGCACACACACACACAGCTTGTTGTGATTGGTACATACGCAATAATAAATGGAGTATCATTCAAGTCGTCATCATTCTAGTGATCATCATCATCATCAGTATCATAATCTTGTGCTGTAAAAAGTCAAGAAGATAAATATAATGTGTGTACCCTTTTTTGCGCTCATTACACATCTCAATCCGTTTTGTTTTAACAGCAGGCATCACAAGAGGAACACGGTTCCAATGAGACATTTTATGTTCCACTAATGCATTCTCTCTCTAAAAGTCAAACGTCAAAGATGATGATGTGACTGATTAAAATGCTCGCTTGTGTTTATCGACTGTGACCTGCTCTCTCTCTCTCTCTGCTCCTGTTTTTCTTATACGTTTGAGTACAATCCAAGAAAAAAATGCAATTTAATGTTAGAACGGTTGAAAACCGAGAAATCAAACTTATTTTTTTCTAACCCTTTCCGCTCTAGCTGACGGACTTGGATGAATAATGACGATGGATTTAAAGTTTGAACAGAAAAAAAAATATACGGAACACAGACACAATCATTTTCCATTTTACTTTTGTCGAAATATCTGTCTGTCTGTTTCCTCACAGAGATTTTTTAGCTATTGTAGTAGTAGCAGCAGCAGCGATAATGATGATTAACCTCCGGGAAGCACATTACCAACGTATCATTCACTCTCTCCAGTCAGTACAGTCTGAGTATATTTCTTGAAATGATAATGATAACGACAATCACCGACAAATAATCCTCTACACACAACATGGTCATCAATTTTTGTTCATATTTTTCCCAAAGTGTTTAGTAGTCAATCGTAACAATAATGGTAATAATAACAACAAAAACATTGACTCCCAATCATTTTTTTGTGTTCAGGTGCAGCATAGCATATAGCTTAGATTTTTGGCTTTGTTAAAAACCCCTTTTCTTCCCTCGGCATTATATAGTGTAAGGTGAGGTGAGGAACATGACGATGATGACTGAGACTCAGCGAGAGAGTAGCAATCAGTGAGCTTCCGAGTGAACATCCGTGACGAAAAGTTGGAAATTTGTGGGAGCCACTTCTCTATCTGCTTTTTGTATTATTACTTCTGTTCCTTCGTTACACACTGAAGCAAATGATGATCGGCAGCAGTAATAACTTATTTTTTTGTCTAAGGTGGCCAGTCAAATGTTCTCTTTATACCTCATCAAAAACACATTAATGGTCCATGGAAACAGAAGGATTTTGGTTTAAAAATCTCTGAAAATATATATATGAAATAAACTCAGGTGAAAAAAAAATCAAACAAGCGATTGTTCTTTATGCCACCATTGCAACCATCAAAATCAAAAAGTACCCACAAAATGTTTTAAAAGTTAGTAATAATTTTTTTTCTGACAAGTTATAATACAAAAATTCCTCTCTATGGCTTTAATACGATTAGCATAAAATATATTTCTAACAAAAGCAGTTGGCAATCGAAGCAAATCTAATCGTTAAAATTGGTAACAATAATCGTTTAGCAGGAATTGGCTTAATGATGGGTAGAAGCGTGACGACTGAGCTGAAGAGAAAACGCTTATAGATAGGTATACAGTTTTTCGTCATCGCTTTTTTTTAAATAAAAAACGAAAAGTACATACATTGTATTGTGCTTTATTGCTTTTATACAAAATATATTTTAAATTTCAACACAATTGCAAAAAGTTTATCCACCCAAAAGAGCACCATTACTATACCCACAGCACAAATTAATTTGTTCACTATCTTTAATTAAAATCCATTTTCTGTATAATAATTTATATTCTAATTTGTAATCAGGCTAATAATTTAAATACCTGACGTGTACAATGGATAGAGAAACACCTTTCTGCTTTTTGGTTTTTCGCCTGTTTTTTTACATATTAGCCGCTGAGCTGTGTAATGTGTAATGCCAAGAAAATACATTCCTGTTTTAATTTATTTTCATATGTGGGCATTCTAAAAATTTTATGAGAATTGTATTGGCGCTACCAATTTATACACCATGAATCATTCTTTTTTTTTTCTTCTTTCGTCAATGACTAGTACTCCTACAACAGCAGCATAGGGTAGACATTAGACATACATCACCCCACACGCCACGTCGGACTTCCTTGATGAATTACAATGAACGATAATAATGACAGCTTATATAATATAAAATTGAAAATTTTCCCACCATAAATCCTCCTCGAAAGAAAAAAACACTGAGGCATTTTATTGTAGTTCCACACACGCCGTGAGCAAAAGTTTACTGCTGGCTTTTGTAGGAGCAACTTGTTCGGTTGATGAGGATGATGATCAGTTTTCTTGGAAAGCACACACTGCAACATTTTCAATTGCCTATATATTTTGTTGAAGGGAACAAAAAATTATAAAATTTTAGTAATTTCTCTTAATGCTTGTTTATACACACAGTAGACAGTAGTGGCTGGACTACTTTAGAAGAAGATTATAATGTGACCATGATAATGATGGATGTAGGCAAATGGCTGTGTTGCGTTGGATGTGCAATAAAATGCATAAATACCACACAGTTCATCTAGCCTACAAACTAGTTCAAATTTAATTCAATCCTGGTTGATGATCATGATGGCTGCCTACTACTAGCTTAACTTCTCAAATTACATTTTTCCACACAGATTCGCATCTCCGTATATTTCCACTCTTAACTGACTGAGTGACTAGACACACTCAACTGTGATTCATTTTTTTCCCAGAGATTTTTTTCGCGGAATTTTGGTGTGGATGTGTGTCTGTCTGTCGGTGTTAAAATCTTGATTTGCAAAAGATTTTGTGCACAATGACGTTCCTGTTTGCTTGGAAATTAGTTCAGAAGACAAGACTGTTTAAGTGTTGTCCTTTTCACTTGATGGCAAAAAAAATTTGCTTTACTGCTTGGATGCCTTTTTGGATGGTGGTGATATATGCTGGTCACATATTGAAACAAACCAACACACATGAGATCAATTGACGTTGTCGCCTTTGAATATTTAGAAAGTCTCAGATTTAGAAATTCATAAAAAACCGATGATCACTTTAATAACGGAGTGCACCTCACATAAAAATATACCTATAAGGCATGCACCACCATATTCACGCAAGTGACATGCCTTTACAGAGAAACTTATCGGCTACAAATATTTCTGTCCTGAGGCATGTGTTACCTTCCATTTCCCAAAGCCGTCTTTATTACTTGGTGATTGAGCGTGGACAAAGGCTAAATTATAGAGCAATCCTTTTTTCTAAAACGTAAAATAAGTATTGCTTTTTTACTTTACGACTCTCTATTTTGGATCAGTATTTATTTCTTGTGCCGCTCCATTTCAAGAAATGACTTGAAAGGAGAAATAAGAGCCTTTAATTTTATTTCGTGTTCCATCATCATCATCCTCATCCAAGAATGGTCGTCAAGTCGTCCTTCCCCACAATCATTTTCTTTTCCTAGGCATATAAGTTATCATTAGAAAATCTTTATGTGAGAAGTTGTGTAGGGCAGTAACGTTCCAAGGAATTGTGTCGTATAATCATCCTTTTATACATTATATAGTCAATCCAATAAATTCCATTTATCCATTTTTTCCTCCGTTCCAATTTTCAACATTGATTATTACAAGAATCTTGTAAATGTTGATCACATCACAGCGGACGGAATAAAATTGATCAAATTTAAACTGTCTTTTTGAATCTGATCAAAAAATTTGAGACTGAACAAAAAGGGAGAAAAAAGGCGACATAGACAAGTCATTATTATTTACGATCAAGATCAAGACGAAAATATGTACATTTTATTTTTTCTCCTCCGACGACTCTTTTTTTAAACGTATGAATTTTATTACTGCTTTCATAATCCTCCTTCTCATCAATACTTCTTGAGGATGATGATGATGGTTTGCTTCGACATGGGCAATCATGTGAAATAAATATTTTGTATCACAATCCACCAAATTTTCTCCGCATTGCTCATCTTCATCATTACCCTCAGAGTATTTTCTGTCACAGAAAAGTAAAAAGTTTTACCCTCTGTCATAAATGCCACCACCACTAATACTAGTCATATCATCATCAATAATGCTCTGTAATACATAATAGCATTCCTACACCAGGGCTTCTTCACAATCCCGATTTTATTACCAGGCACACACACAGCTTAAATAATATTTTTATCTATAAATAAAAATCCACACAGAGAGTGCAAGCAAGGCTCACAAAGTCTTCATAATCATCAATAGTACAACACTCCCTTGCCCATATTTACTATTTACCTCCACACACAAAAAAATGTATACCAAGACGGTAATACAATTCCTCAAGGTCTGTGTGTGTGTAATTTGACGGTCTTAAATAAGTCAAGTTTATTTTCAAGCGTAAAAAAAGGAATCATAAGGAAAAGGGAAAAAAATTTAATATTATATAGTGTCATGTGTGTGTGTGTGTGTGAAAGAAAGAGACGGAGGGGGTTCCTCTTCTTTTATTTTTTTGACTTCCTCTTCTCTCTTGCTCTGTCCTGTGTATATTTTTTTGTGATGATCACGCTGATAGGATTACCATGATATATTATTGACATATGATATAATGTCCCTTGGTCTTCTCTGTGTACCAATGATATTTAATGATTATTGTGACTGAACGAGAGAGAGTTAGAGTGGACTGGGCTCTTTATGATGATGAGGGTGGAAAAAGTTTCAGATTGTAATTGTGCCTGTGTGTAAGGTACAAGCAAGAAAATTCTGGACAAAGTTTTGGCCTTCTTGGTCACACACTGCGTGATTCCTTAAATCCTTCTTAATGTACCTATTTACTCGTTCAATTTTGTTGTGTAGGAGTAGAAGTAGTATTGGTTTGGTAGAAAATGTTATTATTGCTATAATGATGATATTCGATGGGCAACCAAAAATAAAAACGCAAACATTGACCCTCTCCAGGAAAAAAAGTGCAGCATGGTGTTATTTTTTGTGTGATTACTGCAACGTTGTTGATGCTACCATTAGTATTGTTATTATTGTTATTTATACATTTTGTCATTTTTCCTAAAAGAAAAAGAAATGTAAAAGGGAAAGCTTTTAAGGCTTGGAGAGGAGATCTGGAAGGCTGTGCGCAAAAACGGGAGAGTCTCAATTATCATCATCCATAATAATATTTCTGTTTGGAAAGTCAGATACAGTAGTAAACGGGAAGACAAACAAGGTTATTATGGAAAAGAGAGATATTTGCAGAGTGGGGGAATGTGCGGGTTGCAAGCAAGGTATTATTGGGCAAGCAAGTTATAACTTTTCTAATGGTTGCAGATGATATAATGCTATTATGGATCACAAGTCGAAATGCTGAAGATGAAACAAGAGGCAAAAGAAAGAAAGGAAGAAGTAAATAAATAATTTGGTTGTCCCTTTTCTCTACATTTATTCCTCTTCATTTGCTCATTATGTCATTATATTTTACTTTTATGAGATGTTATTACGAACACGGAGGATTTTTATGGCCTTTTTGTGTCTAGCACTTTAAAAGGGAAATGGCAAAAGAGTGAGAAAATCTGCTAAAGTTTTGGACCTTCACAGACAGATTGCATTTTGCATTCACAAAAGAATGCATTTGAACATTTCAATCATCCAGTTTTAGAATCCAGACAGTCTCTATTAAACTTGAACTTGGACAAAAGCCGTGCTGCAATTTTATTTTAGCAATCGTGCCATTTCCTGTGGAAAACCGAGACATGTAGGCATTGCATTTAATCCTTTTTACATGCCAGCAAGAAGAAAAAAACTATCTCAACATAAAATTTATAACGTGTTGTTGCATTGCATCCCTTTTTGCATACCCTTTTTCCTCGTCTTTCTGACTGACCATGTCCTACAACATAATTTTGCACATAATATAATATACACGCATTACATATTATTAAATATTGTATCTCTCTCTAGCAAACTGTTAAGCCTTTTTATTACTCAATTCTCCACTCTCCACTCAGCATCTGCTCTCTTGTCTCTGCTGCTATTTTGCTCCCACTCGCATACAACCATAATAATAATGTTAATGAATGCTCTGCATGAAACTGCACTGCTGTGTGAAAGTTGTTTGCATTTTGCAATGCAATCCTCTCCTCCCACTAAAAACTTTAAGCATTTTTGCACCAGGATCCATTTTTATCCTACATTCACCACTGCTCTCTATGAACTGCAGTTACATAAAAAGCATAATAATAACAGTGTACAGGGATGTTAAAATGTGCAAAAAAGGAAACCGTTTTTCAAACTTGCAATTTTGTATGCAGATTAATGCATGTAGTGTACTGTACAGTGCAGTTTAACGGGCGTTGCAGTTTTTAAGTTATAATGGGCATTTAGCATAAAGTGCAATGCTGCAATTTTTAACAGTTTTCCATTCTACTTGTTGAACACGTGCAGACTCTCAGTGCAGAGTGCAAAGAGGCCATTGTAATGGGAATAGGCAATTTTGATTTTGATAAACTTGGGTTTTCCCAGATCTTCAGGCTAAAAATTCATGCCATCTTCAATCGAACAACTTGAACTTGCTTTGAGTAGCAAGCAACCTGCATGTTTCAAAAATGCATTAAAACCGCCGGGGAAAAGGATGATCACTTGTATAACGCTTCATTCATGAATGGCTCTTATGCCAAATTGACGATGCTACCATCACTCCCTTAATAGCAACAATAACAATAATAATCATGATAATTATGACTCGGTTGGGTTGACGTGCAATGGCAAAAGCGAAAACTTCAATAAATATTATTGTCTATTGGAAAGATAATGCAGCTTCTGGTCTGGTCTGGTGGTTGTCTGTGTGGTGCGTTCTCTCCTAGAAACTATGCCATTTGGTTTGATGCCTTGTTGTTGTCCCTATCATCTTGCTCATCAACAGAATTTCATAATATAATTCTGTTGCCGTCTGAATTCTCAATGAGAATCAAGCAATAATACAGCTTATATAGCTTGAGAAATGAACGGTGAAGGAAGAAGAACAAGAAAAACTTGTGTGCTTCATGTTTCACTGAGCTGCTGGAGAAAATCAGTCGCCCTTGAAAAATTTATGACTTCTAATGCCAAACGGAAATTACGTCAAAGGAGGGCAAACCAGAATGGAAGATTTTTGGATATATATTTTTGTGTCTGGTGGTGGTGGATGGATTGAATGGTGATGATATCCACTTATAAGTATTTATTGTGCACTCTAATTCAAAGCATGAACAGAAAGTAAGAAAATTATGATGAAAATTGGTAGAGATAGATGATAAATATGATAGGATATGTGCTTGCCACTCGCCATCAGAATGATAAAACTTGTTATCTTCTCATCTGTAACGGCTTGAACTACACACACAAAACTCCCTGCTCTTGTCCATGTCCGTCTTATTATAACAATACGTTGCTGTAATAAAATATTATGAAATTTTCTTGAACATTTTTTTCTGTGCCTATCAATAAGAAACCAGTATTTCTGCATGTATTGCCAAATGGCTTGGTGGTCGGTGGTTTCAAGTGATGCGGGTATACCTCTCTGCAAAACAGTCAAGGTATACCAGCAGAAGGAAAATACGTGTAACCCTTTTAATCATTCTTGTCGTTTTACGATCACCAAACTGCTCTCTTAAAATCCCATCATCATCGCCAAATCCCATAAAAATCGGTATACAAAGAGGAATATATTTAACCGTGAAGAAAATACAGAGCAACTTGTCTGCTTTTATTTTAGCATTATTTGTTGGTGGGAATTCAACTAATCATACCACCACCATCATGCACAACATTGCACACTGTTTTGTTTCAAACAGATAATTACTAATCAGTATATTCCCCGTTTTCTGCTGATACTGCTTTCCCTTTTTTGCCCACTGACTGGTATGGTGCTTGCATTGTTGCTCAGGAAGAAAGGGTAAGGTAACTTGATCCCGTGAGTCCGTGCATTGTTACACGCAACTCGTGTACATCAAGTCTCACTTGAATTGTTATTCAGTTGAATAATCTAATACGTAATTGTAATTGTAGTCGTAATATATAAGCACAAGGTATATATATAAATATCTTGTGCAAGTTATCAAATAATGCGAGGGAGGCTACAGAAAAGCAAAGATAAACTTAAAAGCAAACAGTATCATCGGAGGAGACTGACGGGAATAACACACACGTAATTTCCTTGCTTGGTCGATCATCATCCTTTTTTCAGGGTTGGATTAGCAAGAAAGGCGCACACAGGAAGAAAAAGGATGAGCTAAAGCAAAAATAATAGATAAAACGCTGATACAAAACAGCAGCGCACGTCAGCCCTCTCAGAAAAGTGCTCTGCACTCTTTCTGAAAGTGTGTGTGCGTTTTTTAGGTATTTTTGTGGAAAACCTGTAACATGCACACAATCACACAACTGCGTAGCAAAATATGTACTGAAAGAGTGTTTGTGTACTTTTTAGCAAAATGGTTTTGATAGGTAGACAGAACGCCACATGCGCGCTTGTGTGGCTATCAGTCAAACGGAAAAATAAAATGAGTGTTTATTGAACAGTATTTTGCCCGCCTGCCCTGAACCATTGCTGTGGATGATGATGATGATAATCAAAAGAGGAGGAGGAGGGGGAGGCTGTAAAAAAATTTGTATAATGTATTTAAACTTTATAAACAAATTTTCCTTTTTCCTACCAACAACCTATAAATCTGATGATGATGATGATTGTAAAGCTGGTAAACAATGGCGTAATAACTTTTACATTGGTCACGGAGCATTTAGCATTAGCACTTTGGAGTTTTTCCTGTGATAATGCTATTGGCTAAATGGCTATTGAACAGCTTTAAAAAAAATTACAAATTCCTATTTCTTTACGGCCCTCGTGCATAGCTGCAAGGATATATTTTTTAATATGTTTAATCGATTCAGAGTCAGTCATCACGTCCAGTTTAGAAAAAAATATGGTTAGTTTGCATGATCATCATTATCGTCCACTTTCTGACACGTAAACCGTTGTGAATTGTTAGCAGTGTGTGTGTAAGATGCTGGAACAAAGTGAAATGGACAAGCGTTAAACACTCGAGCAAAAGAAGATTTTTAAAAAGAAAAAAAAAATTGAAAGGAGAATTGATGCGTTGTCGTAAGCTATTGACTATACGTGCATTTGATTTTCTAAAGAAACGTGGATAAAAGGCCTGAGTTTGGAATTAAATGTTAAAGCACAGGGGAAAAAGGGTTGTTGTGTTCAGTCAGATTCAGAGATTTTTACTACTGTTGCGCTCCTCACTGTGCTCTTTTCACTTTACCTATTATGCAATCTCTCTCCCTCACTCGAACTCAATCACTCTTCCTTCCAGTCTTTTCAATGCCTTATAAATAACAATACACCCATACGCTGTTCTACCGTCAGCTAAAAATAAATACGTACGATGATAATTGTGATTGTAAAAAAGCTAAAGAAAAAAGGTTGCTCTTTCTTTTGGTCTTGTATATAAATACACAGCGTTTTAAAATCCAGCAAACATTCATCAATTATTATTTATTATTATTTGTGTGTAAAGAGCAAAGAAAGACTGCCCGCATGATGATGACGATGATGATCAAGAAGTATGGGCATTTATTGCTGCTCCAGACAGATTTTTGTTTATTGATGATCACCAGGCGCGTAAAAGACTTTTTTTGGTTAGCACGACCAAACGCTGCTGCGTACTGAGTTTCATTCAAGTGACTCTTGTCTCTGTTTTCACCTCCATTGACAAAACAAAAAGCATTTACACACCAACTGACAAGCTTATATTATGCAAAAGGGTTAAAAACTTTAAAAAAGCTGTTACTACTGCCATCATCTTCATCATTATCATTATCAACACTGGTAATTGGACAGTAATAATGTGAATGAATCGTATCTGATTTCCTTCTTCGTTTTCTTGAGAGTTATGCCGAAGAATAATCATCACGTATTTGCTCTTGACTTTTTTTCCTCTGTCGTGAGATGAACAATAGACCAAAGCTTTTTTCCTCAGATGTTCTCCAGACACAAGAAGCTAGGAATTCGATTAAAAAATAAAAACTGTGTTCTGTACACAAATCAGCCAATAGCCTTTTTCCTAGTGTTTGTTTTCCATTCTATTGACTTTGTTTTCAGAAATACAACTTGGCTTTATGGGTTGTTGTTTGGTTCTTGAAAAAAAAACGCTGGTTTTTTTCTAGTCAATATTTATTTATTAAGTTTTGATGGGTTACTACAATGCATTCCACACTGACACACAAATCATCATCATCTTCATACATAGCTATGCGCGTTGCGTCAGTGTCAGTGCCGGACTGTCTACTTCTCTGCTTGTTTATCGTTTGTCAATACATGCCAGAGCTACACAGAGAAAAAACATGGGAAAGGGGAGAACAGCTTGTAAAACAAATCGACACCGTGACATGACAGACCATGACCAATTTTCAACATGCGTGCTATATTATTGTCAATCAGAAGGGTAATGGCTTTAAAAACTAGTATACATCTTAAGCTGTCAATGGCGTCGTCAATGTCAATGTTACATAATTTATTCCATCAGTTAGTTATTTCCTAGCAAAACGGTAGTACAAAATAGTCAATCTATTTATATTGATAATGATAAGGAATTTCTTTCCTTTTATCAATTTCCAGCTATAAAAGAAATGTACTTGACTTCACTTCTTTTTTAAAGCTGCCTACTTCCTTTTCATTTCATTCTTAGACTTGGCCAACCCCTTCTGTTGCGGTTACTACTTTATACATTGTGTAT
Organism: Entomobrya proxima; assembly: GCA_029691765.1. NCBI lineage: Eukaryota > Metazoa > Arthropoda > Collembola > Entomobryomorpha > Entomobryidae > Entomobrya > Entomobrya proxima. The sequence goes on from CM056173.1 coordinate 8,891,986, forward strand.
TAATGATCATTCATGAGGATGTTGGTAATGATAAACTGCCACATTTCAGCCTGCTGTTGTGCTTTTCCTTCTTCTGATCATCATCGTCATCCTCATGCCTACCCACACAGCCACGTTTATTAAGTGCATCCAAACTCATCCATGCTCTCGCCGCTTCACTGTTCAGTCTTCGTTTCTCATTCTCTCCTGCTGTTCTCAATAGCTCCATAAATCCATCCGGTTCCTTTTTTCAAAGAAGCTATTCCATTTATTTATTGGTTTCTTATCATCATCACTGTCCCGTCTTAACTAACATCACATATAACAGCACAGAAAAAAAATTAACAACCACCTCAGCAGCAAGCCAAGTTGTTATTATCATCGTCATCAGATCATGCAATATGTAACAGCAGCAGAAAGAAAGAAGCAGCGTACCACTTGTAAAATAATAATAATAAGTTACGTTACACAATATCCTGCCAAAACGCATTTGTAACTAGTGGAGTTTATCATTTTTATTAGTTATCACGATTATTTATCAAACTAAACCAATCATCATCATCATCATCCGCAAAGAAAAACCGTATTACGACAGCAAAAGAAGAAGTAGCAAAATGCAGAGTTTTTTAGCAGCTCAACAATGAAATCGACAGGAACAGAAGAGCCATTTATTATTTTAGTTTTCTCATCCTCAATTCTTCTCGTGATGATTCCGATGGACAAGCTTGAAGCACGAACTAATATCTAAGCTTGTATTTTGCGATTTCAACTACTGATAAGCATATGTCCCCTCAGTCAGTAGTAAAAAGTAAGTGCACTGCATTATATTTTGCCAGGTAGAGATATGAATAACGTGCATGCAAGCAAAAAAAGGAAACCCTTTATTGCTGCATACCACCACCTAATTTTTTATGGGTCCATTTGGGTGACTGTGTCTAATTCAAGTATATTCATAACCAGCAATTTTTATATCTTAGCTACTTGATCATCATAAAATATGTATTTGAAAAAGGAGGAAATGCTAACCCATTAATTTTACTACAAGAACATAAGAATCAACCGCACACACAATTTTTTAGCGCTTGGGAAGGGAAGAACTAAGGACACAGAAAAATACATTTACTGCTTCTTATTATTATTCATATTCCATTTTACACACTTTTTGTTTGTCTGAGTCTTTAGCTTAAGATTTGCATAAATTGTAAACCAGCAAGGTATGCTAAAACCTCTTTTTTTACATGTTATCTGCAAGCAGTTAAATTATTGGCAATTTGTCCCGGTTAAACGATAAAGGTGCCCTGAAGAAGCTTACAAAAATATTCACACACACACACATAGCGCCAAAGTCCATTAATATATTATTTATTTATGCAAAACCAAACTTATTTTTAGTAAATTTTCCACGCTCTCAATTCAAGTAGTTTTAACAAACCGCAGCAGTAAAGTAAATAAATACTTTTAAAAAGTAAAGCATATAAAGTATTAACTTTGCATAAGAATAAATATGATAAGCTTGTTATTCACACTCTTAAAAAACGTTTCCATCTTTAACCAAAATAATTTGAGCATAGCAAAACCAGCAATATATCGTGTAGTTTATCTTGAATCGAAAAAAGTCAAACAGGAATCTATTTCTTAGCAACAAACCTAACTAGAAAGAGAAATGAAATACATAAAGACATGGAAAGAGATCAAAAGAGAATGCACAGTGCACTATGCACACTCATCATCATCCCTTTTTTCCACCGTTTGGGTATTTATGGCTTTTCTCTGCAAGATTTGTTTCTGTCGATGTATTTACAAAGTTTTGCACGATGATGGTGACAACAAACACGATATAACTATCACTGATTTTTTTTCATCTTGTATCTTTTGCGGCACTACAATCTTCTGTAAAAATGCATATGCATGAATACATATTCATGATGTCTTCTGGTTGTTTCGCTTGGATAGAGAGAGATTCAGATACAAACAACTTCTTTTTTAGGAAGAAAGAAAAAAGGATTGTGTATGAGTGCGTGTGTGTGACGGAAGCTTTTTCTATCGGAAGTCTATCGAACGGGAAAAGAAGGGAGTTCCGCATTTCTTCTATTTCCCTGTAATCGCTTCCGTCTTCTTTTCCAATTTTTTGGGGTCCCCTCTTTCCAAATTCCATATCTTTCATTCTCCAGCCCGTTAAAAAAAGTGGCAGGGTTGACGGTGTGTGTTGCAATGCCTTAAGCACACCTCTATAATGGCTTATAATGGTACATTATAAAGCAGCGTCTTGTTTCCCGACTTTGGACTAATGGAACGTTTAGTGACTTTTTTGTATGGATGACAAGACCAGAGAAGGGAAAAAGTGTAACTATGTATTATAGTGTGACGTATGTAAGTATAAGTGTAAATGCCTCAAATATAATATTTATTATTTGCTACTTGACAGGAATACGTTAAAAACTGTATATGATCCTGTTTTTTACTGGTGTAGTTCCAAGAAAGGGAAACCAAGCTAAGAAAAAAAATTATTTCGGGCTAAATATTGAAATAAGACTGGGTTATTATATAAGAAGCCCTTTTTATATTATTGGCGGATCGGTTGTGGCGGATATTTTTGGTGTGGAACAAATTAGGGGAGACAGTCGCCAAAATTTACAGTCGATTGACACGTATGTTTCTATCTAGTAAAAATGTTCTTAGCGGCATGTATCACACATACTGCACACATGCTACATTTGAAATATGTCTTTGAAACAAAAAGATGTACAGTTGAAAATGTATAGAAATTCTACCTACCTAACTACTTGGTATGGATAGATTTTTCCTCAACATGATGATTATCCTCTCTTTATAAGCTAATTCACTTGTTTCAATTTCTTTTCTTGCGGTTTGTTTCCTCCTCCTTCTTAGTGCAGTGTTTTTTAGGGAGTCATTCATTCACAATAATTGATTCATCTGTTTTCCTCTCTCTCTCTCTTTGGCATAATCGCAGCACTAGTAGTAGTGTTCTGTATCATGTCATTCATGTCATTCCTCTTGCTCCTTTCTTTCTTGGAATAGTACCGAAAAATTCACAATAAAACACAATCAGTTTTGTTCTGCCTTGTCTCCGCTAAAGCCTGACAACCAAATGGAAACATAGTCTATGATGAATAAAGTATGCACATTATTTCGGCACATAGACAAAAAATGCATAAAACATAGTAATAATAATTGTCATGCTCTCGTTTTTTTCTCTTTCTGCCTGATCATCGTCATCATCATCAAACTCATCATTTTATTTTCCCTGGTGCGCAAAACTCATCATGAGTAGAAAGGAGGATTTTTTGGTATGCCAATTAAGACCCAAGTGGAAAAAAAGATCTTTTATATTTTTCTTTCTGTTACACTGACTGTTATGTATCAGTCACTTGTGGTATCTATCTATCTATCTAAAAAACTAGTATGTATCACATATCGCGCATTGAACATTATTATTACATACCAATAGATAAAGTCAGAGAGAGAGAGAAAGAGACTATTTAATAGTAAAAATGTTGCACGCTACGACGCACAGTCAAATAAATGGAACCGTTGGCTTGTGATCTTGTTTGTTGTCGTCGGCGGCTTCTATATCTAAATACTATGCACATAGCACAGAGTACAGAGTAGAAGTGTTCTCAATAATTATTAGTAGTAGTGTCGTTCCTCTCTCTCTCTCTATCTAACTGACTACTTATTCAACTCTCTATTCTTTTCTCTTTCTATTTTTTTGAGTCTTTGAAAGATTATTCAAAAGCTAACCTCTAAAGTATCCAGATGTTCTGAATCTTGTGAATAAATAGCTATTTGATGTCGACATGGATATGTATTTATAGATTTGAAACAATTTTTTTTCTTCTCTCTTTCTAGCTTCTTCACTCTTTCCATCTGTGTCCTCTCAATCTATCTATTTATTTGGCGGTGTCGCCCTCCAAATCGTCTTTGTCAATCCATTTCAAAAACCAAGTAGTATTTCTAAAAAGCACAAGCACAGATTACACCACACCTTCTATCTTTCTCTCTCTTATATATTTTTTCAGTAATAATTATACACACGCAGAAAAATATCAGAGAGACAGATAATAATGATATGAATTTATAGGCAAATAGCAAAAATATAATGGCAGAGTGGTGTACCTATCCATCTTTGTAAACATTATTGCTTTATTTTTGCTTGTGCATAGATTTATCGAAACAGTTTTTGAATCTCTATTTCACAACGTTATGAAACTCAATTGGAAACAAAAAAACTTATACAAGAGTAGCGACAAGTAAAAGTGATGTTGTTTGTCTGATAGCTAATGTGTGAGTGTGATGTCTCTTTTGTGGTTTTTTGTTTCAATAATATATACGCATTCTACAGACAGACAGAGAAGAGACACACATAAAATATATCTATCTGTTTTCACACGACACACAATCACATAAATGAATGCAGATGTTGTTCACTCAATTCTCAATGTGCTCTGCTTTTCTTTTCACTGCAGCAGCAATACGTACAAATAATTGGTAGTTATTTACTAGACACGAGGGACATGATCACATTGTCATTCTTATGATCATCGGTAAAAGAGATCGTCATCATGTCAGTTTTATATGTCATGAGAAAATCTTCTAGGAAGAAATTCCTCTGCGAAGAAGAAAAGGTACGCAAGCACACATGTGTGTACGTATTACGCACGGCCTAAAGAACTATTTGATTTCCCAATTGCTTTCCAATTATAAGTTAATCCCGGCTTTAGAATGAACTTTGCCATTCATTCAATCTATCAGAGCAAACCTTACATTTTAAAATTTCCCGTTCCTCTCTACTGCCACGCAGTTTTCTTAATAATCTTTCAGCACCCACACGACATCATCATCATGGCATGCTTTTACAAAGATAATCTCTCATTGAATCGGAAAAAGGGAAGACGAGCAGCCAGGAGGCAGTTGTTGCAACTTGCAAATTTTTTGATTGTATCTCAACTCAATGGAATGGATTTGGCATGACATGATGATGGCATAGTTTTGCCCCTGTGTGCAATACATCATCTCATATATGCGTTTGCCATGTAATAAATTTTATTTCATATCTATTCGACCCAGAGTCAATAATAGAATACTAATTATTTCCATCCAACTTGAACCGCAACAACAACACAAACAAGAGGAGAATTCATTCCTTTTTATCATCATCCCATCATCCTCTTCTCTTAGACAGTTTAGCTTGGCACATGAAAAAAAAGAAAGCCAGAGCCACTTCTTTTCTCCTCCACCAGATATTTTTTTTTGCAAGAGAGAGATATCTTCTTCAACTAGCAGAAAAAAATGTGCATGGACGATCACGACATTACTGATGATGACATAATGAATGAACAGATGTTTAACTATTCTTCGTGCTCACATGTGAGCTGTCTGTAGAATAAGTATAGAAAGTGCATAAAAACTAATAATTAAGACAGGTCTCTATAAGCACACATGCGACAGGGAATTGTAAAAGCCAAATTTATTAGAATCGTCAACATGATCATCACAAGCATATATAGCTAGATTATATATCTATATACGCGCACAATTACTCACTACAATTATTACTGCACATTGCAAAGTCAAAAATTTGTGCCATTAGTAATCCTGTCGTATTTACTACTTCACGATCAAAAATTCATTCTCTTTCTTGTTATTTATTTGGTGGCTAAAATGCTAATAATATGATAGTCGTTTAAAAGCTCTTCTGGTGATCAAGTGATCACCATATCGTCATATAATACACACTCTCTTCTTCTTGTCTTGCCTCTCGACCAGCCCAGTGAACGCAAACACGGCGTACCACTCAAATAATTCAAATGAAATAACTGTCGTCAATTTTTCCTTGTCAAGGAAGAACAAAGACTTTACTGTTTTTCTACTACTCCCATTATTATCATCATCCCTATTTTGTGTAGCCCCAGACTCAGAGTATGATTAGGCTTTAAAGCACACGTTGCTTGGTTGTTAGATGATCACTTGTCTCGCTCTCCATTCCAGATTTTAATCAGTCGAGGAGAGAGAGAGAGGCAAGATTTTGTGGCAAATAAATTGCAGCTCATATAGACAATTATAATTGATACGTTATTATAAACGTAGCTTCTGCTTCTACACACCACACGTATTTTTGATTAGCCCTTCTGTCCCACACCATCATGTTATCATCATGATCCATAAAGAAAGTGGTCTTTAGTCAGAGACTCTGGCATTTTCGATGAAAAATGTAAGCTTTACACAAAAGTCAACATCTGCGCGCTCTCCCTGAAAATGCCAATTCTAATTCTTACACCGAAACTAAATAGTGATTGTTTACAAATCACAAAAAACTTCGTGCAGTTGATTAGTGTAGTTGGAGAAGGTATTGGTATTTGGAAATGGAATACAAAAATTCCAAAATTTAAATAACAGCTTGAAACACTTTTTTTGCCTTTTCCACTTGCTTTTCTTTTTCAGTGTGTAAAGCCGTATTTCAAAATATTTTCAAATAAACACATTCCTCACATATTATTTACCTTTTTACTCTTTCCACTTAAAAGCCAATGAAAAACAAACTGTAAAATGTGGATGATGATGGTAAATGGTAACACTATAGAAAAGGAGAATTGTAAGCAAACCTATTATCCTTACATTTTTAGCTTAAAGCAAGCCCATAATATTATTTATTTATAGACAGGCTGTGTGATTTAATAGATTTTCTCTGTCTTTTCTCGCCACTTTTCCATCTTTTACAATAAATTCAATTTTCCTCCTGCAATACTAGTACATAGTGTGTGGTGAAATAATAATAATATGCATTCATCTCTCTGTATCCTGTTGCTTGTACACATGTTGTGATGTTGATGGTGATAGCTTGTGATAGTTTTTTTTGGCTTGTATTCCATTTCACTATTACAACTTTACTAAAAAACTACGCTCTGATCTAAACTGAATCTATCTATTGCTTCACCGATTAGATTGACTGCATGCACATGAAAACCGTTTCTCTAATTTTTTTCTAGAGCACAGAGCATGATCACGACGATCATGATCATCATCCGCCTAAAAAATTGTGTAGTAATGTACGTATTCCAAAAAATCGGCAAATGGCATCAACTGAGCTTTTTCTATCAGTGCTAATTCCTGTTTGTAATCGTGTAACCATCTCCGCAATAAAATATACGGGCTTAATGACATGTGGATTGGCTTTGAGCGGAATGAAAAGCAACTTGGAAAAAAATTATGTCTCTGATGTCTGAGCGTATAAAGTTTCCACACATTTTTTCCTTGCTCTCCCTAATAATTTATAAATATAGCCAATAAAGTCGGCTGTTTGATCGGCAAAATGTAACTTATAACTTTGGTTAAAATGCTAATAAAGCACATAAAACATTTTACCGATACGTATACGTATGTACACACAGAGACATAAAAAAGTTGTTGTGATTGTGATAGATAACTTGTGTTCATTCATATGAAGGGCATGGCATTACATGACACGTACAGGCCATTACTGCTTCACTGGCTGAATAAAAAGTGACTGACTGAGTGAGTGAGATTTTTGGCAAAAGGGTTGAAAATAAAGTGTAGAGGCGGACCGATTAACTCAAGTGTATAGTGGCAGTTAATGTTTCTCCTTCTTCGTCGTCACTCACTCACTCATTCCTTTTTATCTCAAGAAGACGACGAAGAAGAGGATTCCTTTTACTTCTTTTTCTTGTAGATATTATAACATGCAGTTATGTAACAAGTACACACATAGACAGCACGCTTCTTTGACAAACTTTTTTTCTTGGAAAATTCGTTTTCTTTCCTTTTTCTCTTCTCTGTGTGTATACATTTTTCAATGCCTTTTTTTAAATGAGGGATATTTGGTGGAAAAAATAGGGTTTTAGTCTGAGTGTCACTTTCAGCTGTTTTCTTTTGCATCTTCATACGTGGTCTCATTCACGGCAAACTGACTTTTTGGCGTTTTGTCACATTGTCAACTTGAGTGATAATGAGCTCAAGGAACACTATTTGCTATTATGGACAATTTGCAAGTTGGCAATAATGCAACTAACCACACAGTTTGCCATTCTTTCTCTGGGGGTGGTGTTTGCTTTAAGAAAATAGGATACATTTTTTAAGCAAAAAAATATTGTCTATTTTTTGATAATGGTGATGATAGGTTGAAACAAGCAAGCTTGTTTACTCTCAAGTCAGAATACATTGCAGACTGTCAATTCCTTTTGACGTTTTCGTGTATACCACCAAAAACGTTGGAGCATGTCACGACATTTGAAACAAATGAAAAATGGAGAATTACCTGAATGCACTAGCGCAACAACAGGTTGATTGACTACATTTTTGGTGGAAAAACTAGAAAAATCATTTTTCTAGTTGAAACTCACATCAGCACCTAAAAAAGTCAGTCCCACTCAGCAATTTCGTTGTTGAGGTGTCTTTTTCATTTAAACGTCTCGTGACCATAGAAATTATCATTATCCTCGTATTACATCTTATTTGCTGATGAAAAGCCTACATGTCTACTTATCATCTTTGAATTGCATAAAAATTTGCTATGTGATCAATGATCAACTTCACCCAAGGGAGAAGAAAGCACACGTTAGCACTTGCGCCATCATCATCCTCCCATCGCATCTAACAAAAACACGTTTACCGATTTTCTGTAAATGTAAATCTGTGAAAAACACACACACAAACTCAATCCAGTTAATAAGAATGCTAATAGGAAAAAGGCGAGTCGACGCCGCCACAGCAAAACGCCTCATCACCACCATCAACCATCGTCAACAGAAATTAGGAAATACACCGAAAAAAAATCAAGAAGAATCTAGATTGGATTTCATTTCATTTCATGTCAGCTATGAAGCGTGTAGATGCGTACAGCGTTTCTAGACATTTTGTTAAACTCTGTGTAGCAAGGAATTAGCCAAAAAATCAAAAGAAGATCATTCTTTTGTTCAGGAATTAAATTAATCGAAGGAAAAGGCTGCCAGGAGGAGTTTTTTGGGAAAAGATAAATATTTAAAGGAAAATTAAAGAATTGCATTGGTTTTCTTGTGTAAAAATCTTAAATCTGCAATCTTACCAGTAGCAGCACAAAGCAGCGGGTAATCCCTAAGCAAAATAATTTATTTTTTAAAGTGTTTTGAACTTAATAGCGTATTAGCAATATTAAATTTATTAATATTTATTTAGGCAAGGAAAAGGGCAATTATCTTCTGAAGGCTTACAAAATTGCAAGGCAAAAAAAGGATTTATTAGTCTAGTAATTGATCAAGGTGTGATAAGCCCATGTATTAATAATAATTACTAATAATAATCATCCTCACCATCTTCACATTATCACCCAAACAAGGCTATAGAACACAAAAAGCGTTTAGTAGCAACATATTTGCAAAAGGGCTGAAAAATATTATAGATAGAAATCATTTTATTCTGCTTTTCTCACTAGCAATTCAGTTAACCTTTTTTTCAAAGCTTTTTAAACCAAAAATTGTTTAACTAAACGACTCCTATATGCTCGTGTACAACAAGTTTGCTGTTTTATCATTTTAGATTATAGATTATCAGAAGTACAACCACCTATACCACTTTTGCTGTACATTAAACTGATTAAACCCTTTAAGAAACTAAACTACTTCGCTAAACTCTTGTACAATTTAGTAGATAAGCAATAATTTTTATCTGAACAGAAGCAACATTCAACTTAGAAAAAAATATTAATTTGTTATTTTTTTTGCGGAACAGAAATATCTTGAACACAACAGATTGAGCAATATTTTTTAAATAAAAAATGTAGTGTGGTAGTTTCCCAGAAAAATGGAAAAGACAAGACCACCATCAACAAAAATTGAATTGGCTCGTGTGTCTCATCATCATCATGAAAAATTAGCAAGCAATCATAATCATCACGATTATATTTTTGAACATGATTTCACTAATAGCTTTACTTGTTAAACACAACACTGCATTCGTCAAGCTTAGCCAAAAATGTATATATATTTTTAACTGTTAATATTTTATGCGCTGTCGATACTACTTTTAGAATCATCATCAGTATGACCATTGTTGTCATTAGGCAAACAAAACACCCTTTTTCGATTATTTATTAGCAGCGTATTATCTAGCACCTTTAAATTACGTAGTAATGGCACATTTCAACCATCATCATTAAAAACCCAAATGCTATAAACTATAAAACGATTGCAAAAGCATAAAAAAGAGAAGAAGTTAATACGTATTTGTTCTTCTGTTGCCATTATTACAACTTGGTTTTATCTCTATTTGCTGATTTTGCGATTAGCCCTTTTGTTTCTGTCTGTGTAAAGCTAATAATGGTTATAATAAGTATAGTAAATGAAAACTGCTACAAAATAAGTAGGTAGTAAAGTTTAAAGGTATTAAAACGTTTAAAGAAATAAATAGAAGAAGGGTAATAAAGCATAAAATCGTTTAGTCTGTTAAATGCTTTAAAAAGCGATAATAAAAAATTAAAAATAGACAGCCTCTCTGTCTGTTGGTTCTTCTCCTTTAAATAAGAATAGAAATGGGTTGAAAAAATGTAATGTAATGAGCCTGTATTGTAAGTGTGCGCGCGCGTGTCTGTAAAATGCGTCGAATCAAGTGCATCAAATGCTCCAATTCAAACTATCTTTTCTTTTTCCTTCAAGTTAAATCAGTGAGCCATTACACAGGTTTATTTTAAATGTTTGCTTTATTAATAAAAAATAGTCTATTATTATTAGCTCAGTATTGTAAAAATCTGTTTGAAATAAAACTGCTACATCCGCTGTGCAAAAAAAAATGTAGCTTATATTTGTCGACCTCCGTGTTTCTTCAAAAGACACACAAGAGATAAGGCTGAGGAGAGGATTTTAAATAAAAATTTTAATTTCTTAAAGCAGCAGTTTTCTGCTTCCTCCTTTCTTCTTACCTGTCGCTCATCCGTGTAAGTATGGCTGAAATATACAGCAAGGTTGTAACTTTATTAAACTGTGTGTAGCCCCCCAAGCGTCTGAATTCAACTGCGAAAAGAGGAAAATGAAGAGGTTGAGCAGTTTAGTAAAAGAAAAGGGTCCTGTTATTAGTATTATTATTATTTTTTATGTGATGTGTACTTTATGTAATGCATTTTGCTAATAACATTACAATTATTATCGTTTTTAGAACGGATTTTCAGCTTTTTCAGGAGTTGATGATGATGATGATAATGTTGCTGTATCAAACGTTCAAACTTTAAATAATGTTTCTGCTGCACTTTTTCTGCGAGTCAACCTATTTGTGTGCTATTTTAATTTTGCTGTTAGGTGAAGCATATCATTATCATCAGAGCTTTTTGAACAGTTTGTATATTTATTTTGTTATTGCCTTTTTCAAAAAAAAAATCCCTTGGTCTTTGCCAAGGCTTCAGAAAATAGGCAGTAGAGAAGAGAATCGGCAGCACACGCGCAAAATACCATATCATGTCCTAATTAATTATCGCTTGTACAACATATTATAAAAGTAAACAGGAGTAGACATTGACTACAAAATAAACTTTGCATTTTGCCATCATCGCCATCGACTGTGTACATTTTGTACAAATTTTTATTTCAATTTTTCAAAAACGAATAGAATTGCAATTTTGCCAATATTTTTCTTGCTAATGTACTCTTTTGTAATATTTTTGTATTATTGGCTATTGTAAAGTGAGCCTATTCGTTTTTCAAAACGATTGAGCAATTAACTAGCTAGCTGTTGTACACTATCAGTATCAAAATGTACAAGAATGTATCTACAAACAAGAAAATGCACACAAACACACATCAAATTAATTAGCTGTAGCATGTGGGCTTTTGAAATTAGCAAATTTATTCAATTTGTAAGTAATTTGCATTCCAGTGATTTGTTGGCAAGATAAAAAAGGGCAAACAGAGATAACTGTCCTTAGACTAAAATACTAATAATAATTATATGGTGGTAACAAATGGGCATATCAAGTAAACAGGAGGAAAATTTATTCATTTACTATTTTGGAATGTTTTTTGGGTACAATAATAGCTATGTATAAGCATTTTGTTATAACTTGACTCACTCATGGAAAAAAAGTGTTACGCAAAAAACAAGAGATATATTTTTTATTACTTGAAACAAACACGCATTTTATACAATCGTCATTATTATTAATTTCTTTTTAATAGTTGGAAATTAGAAACTTTGAAATAAAAAAAGCTTGGCTAGTAGTTGGTGCTAGCAAAATATTTATTATTTCCAATACAAGCCTTTTAAGCTTTAAGAGTAACATGACTCTGGCGTGTTCCAACACAGCTTGTTAATAAATTGTACACAGACCTTGAACAGGATTTGTATATTTAGCGTATTTTGTTATTGGCCTACGATTTTGCAGTTAATAGCCGTGAACCAAAATAAATCCAAGTGTAATTGAAAACAGTGTACGTATGAGTTTATGTCTGTCAGATAGAAAAAACCAATCTGGGTATAAAACGCGTTTGATTTGTGCAGCAGCTTTGATATTTGTTCTTGTGAATGCACATCTCTCTCTACTAGTATTGTTCTCTCTCTCTCTTGTCGGGGGTAATTGTACAATGAGTTGTGTTTAGTTGAGTGATGGCCCAATCTATAGACTAGAGGATTGATGAGGTTGAAACACCGGAAACTCTGAATCATTGTCCTCCCAAAATACAACTGCGGAGCATATATATATTAGCAATTGCAATTGGAGGGAGTTGAGCCGTGTATACATGCATTATATATTTAAAGTGTACGTACAACAAAAAGCCAGGATTTTGAATATAGATTCAAAACCCGAACTCTGCTTTTCACAAACTTTTTTTGTATATGTGCATTTTGCAGTAGAGCACATACAATCATTTCAGAAAATTCAAAGAATTGGATTGAACCTGGTTTTGGTTCGCTTCGAATCATCACCACCACCATCTGTCAAAAGGAGTAATGTAGCTTCAAATCACAGAGTGACTAAATCTATGAGAGACTCGAACGAAAGTCAAAAGTCTTTCTCTTCTTCTGTTTGATCACGTCTCTCTGTCTGTTCACTGTGCAAAGCAATGTGGATGATAATGATGGCGTTTGGAAATGAATGTCTTTTTTTCCATGCCACGCCATGCCAATGAAACACAATTGTGAGTCAATCCGATGCACCAACAACATAAAAAAATAGCTTCTTCTGATTATTTGATGAATTGAATGTGAATGGTTGGTGTAAAGCAGAGAGATGGGAGAGTAGACAGAGATCAGATAAAAAAATGTGTAAGATGAGAATGATGATGTTGTGCTTTACTTGTTGCATGTCTGCGTGTACAAATACAAAAGGTAGTAGCAAGCAGCGTTTACCATCTAAAAAAACGCACACACACACAAATAGTCCATCAACCAAAAAATCATCGCACTCATGTCGATTTTTGTCAGCAAATCATGCTGAAAAAAGCAGCAGGAGTGTTTTCACTTATTTATCGACAACCTAATCTCTCCGACAAGAATTGAACATGAACATTCGTTTAAAAAAAAGTTGCTACTGTTATGCCAATGCTACAATATGCGTACTTAATCATAGCAATTTTACATTGTAACGTTGTTCAAGTCCATGTAATGTCAGCAGGAACACGCACACACTCGACAAAAAAAATTGACTTTTTTTCTATTGCCTGCTCCCTAATGCGCTGATAATGGTAATGGCGATATCCGGTCTTTATTGATTGCTCTAATTGCTACTGTGCTAGATTGACTACTTCATCTAAACATTCAAGTTTTCCAATTCGTTTATTTAACTCTACCGCTCGCTCTCCTTTTAAAACCATTTGTCTTAAAGACAACAAAGCCATGATGCATTTAGCTATTAAAACCCTTTGAATTGACACAAAAGAAGAGAAAAAAAGGCCGCCGTCAGCAGCCAAAGTTATATGACTGTAGGATTATTGTTGAATTGTCCATTTCATCGACTGACTGACTGACTGACGACGACCAAAAGGAGACTGCTGAGGAGAGGGAGAGGGAGAGAGTTGGTTTCTTCACGTCAAATTTATTATAATCATTGGACAAAATTGATTAGTCAGATTGGCTTACGGCGAGAAGCATAATTATGCTCATTGTCATTACTATTTTACTTCGTTTTTTTATCCTATTGCTACTTTTATTACTGCACAAAATCCTAATTACAAATAGCGTGTCTCAATCATTTCATCTTAAACTCTCTTGCAAGAGAGCATTCAAGCAAAGGCATGCATAATGTGGAATGGATGGCTAACCACACGAAAATTCGATTGTTTCTTTTCTTGTTCTTATTTCAAATTGCAATCATCCTTTCACTTTGGCCACTGGCCACACACTCCTTGTCTTTAAGCTTTTGTTTCTCAAACTATCAACTTGTGTGTGTGTATTTCCTTTTTGAAAATTGTATTAAATACCTGAACAAAATGTATTACACCTCAGCACACACACAAACTGTTTTTTTCTAAAAAGCCATACATAGTGTCGATGTCATATTATTACCCTGTTCATCTGGCTTTTTATTTCGTCGACATCTGTCCAACGTCTGATGCCGCTATGTACACACATACTTTCAAATCGTTCTATATTTTATCCACATTCCCATCTCAAAACTTTTTACATTTTTCCGCTTGCATTGTTTAATAAGTCACGAGCCTAGTAGAAGTGTATAGGTATATATTATTGGCACCAAAATATTCTTTTTTTTACCAAGTCACTGTCGTCGTCCTCCTTTTTTTCCTCATACCAGTCATTCCTCTAAATATTTTCTGAACAATATAAATTACGTACCTCAATATATTTCTTTTGCTCATTGCATTAATTACAAATTACACATGTGTGTCCAACATTCCATAGTCACTTGTCAATCTTCCATGAACTTCTTAAAAGAAAATAGCGTCATGTTTTAATGCTTTTGGTGATCATTAGATTTTTGCCTGCTTGCGATTATAATTATTTGAAAAAGAGTGTTATTGCTTTTATTGCTTTATGCTACCGTGTCCAGACTGTCTTTGGTCTCATCATCATCATCTCCAACCGTTATGTATTTTCCTTCTTGTTCTTCTGCCTTAGCAAAAAAAGCAAATCAAGAGAAAGAACAATGATAATAATAATAATATGTGTAGCATTTATTGGAGGAACACCAGTGAGCAGTTTTAGTAGTAAAATAGCACATCGTCATTCTCGTCCTTTTTATCGTCTCCAACCCGTTCATCTCACATCATTCTCCTTTGCTCATCATTTTGTAGGCCTTTCTTTTTACAACACAGACACACACACACATTCAGACTTAGCAATAATTATAATAATAGCGGTAATAATGATGGTGGTGGTGATCTCGAGCGTTTTATGACTTGACTACGTCTGTGCACGGTGCATACCTTTACAATCATTATCATCAAACAGCAGCAGCAGAAGAGTCATATCATCATCAATACAGCCGCCGTGAAAAAAAGTGAGGAATTTTTTCAGAGAAGAAAAAAAGAATGACAAAGATTTAGCAGTGCACACACATGTTACTCCAAGTTTTTATTATTCTTTTTGTTCTTTCTCTTGATATGTCTTTCGGTTGATTATCAATAGCAGCAGCAGCAGTTTTGAGTAAATCTGTAATAAATAAATGCAATGAATTTGAGAATTTGACGGTACATGCTCAACCGGCAGTAGCAGCAATAATAATACTAATAAATAGTCAGAATGATGATGACGATGATGATTATCATCATCATCATCGTTTTCGCGTCATGAGAGGATGATCATTGTGATCATGGCGATCACTACCCCAAACTCCCATCCATTTTTCGTGTGATTTCTTATAAGACTCTGTTTTAACAGGGGTAAAGTCGAAGGAGGAGGTGGAGGATGATGATGATTGTCATTATCGCATGCGTTGAAGGGAAAAAAGAACAAGTCAATGAAATGGGCCGTGTTTATTAGCTCGCTGCTTCTGCAGGAGAGCTATTTAAGATATCGGTGTCCGTTTGTCCGTCTGTCCGTCTGTCCGTCCGTCCGTCCGTCCGTCCGTCTGTAGACTTTATTTTTGGTCTTTTGGGGTATAAACCAGGGTACCTAAGTGGGTTCTAAACCAGGTTAAATCGACTCCAGACCAGGTTAAATGGGCTCTAAACCACGATAAATGGGCTGTAGACCAGGTTAAATCGGCTCTAGACCAGGTTAAATCGGCTCTAGACCAGGTTAAATCGGCTCTAGACCAGGTTAAATCGGCTCTAGACCAGGTTAAATCGGCTCTAGACCAGGTTAAATCGGCTCTAGACCAGGTTAAATCGGCTCTAGACCAGGTTAAATCGGCTCTAGACCAGGTTAAATCGGCTCTAGACCATGTTAAATCGGCTCTAGACCAGGTTAAATCGGCTCTAGACCAGGTTAAATCGGCTCTAGACCAGGTTAAATCGGCTCTAGACCAGGTTAAATCGGCTCTAGACCAGGTTAAATCGGCTCTAGACCAGGTTAAATCGGCTCTAGACCAGGTTAAATCGGCTCTAGACCAGGTTAAATCGGCTCTAGACCAGGTTAAATCGGCTCTAGACCAGGTTAAATCGGCTCTAGACCAGGTTAAATCGGCTCTAGACCAGGTTAAATCGGCTCTAGACCATGTTAAATCGGCTCTAGACCAGGTTAAATCGGCTCTAGACCAGGTTAAATCGGCTCTAGACCAGGTTAAATCGGCTCTAGACCAGGTTAAATCGGCTCTAGACCAGGTTAAATCGGCTCTAGACCAGGTTAAATCGGCTCTAGACCAGGTTAAATCGGCTCTAGACCAGGTTAAATCGGCTCTAGACCAGGTTAAATCGGCTCTAGACCAGGTTAAATCGGCTCTAGACCAGGTTAAATCGGCTCTAGACCAGGTTAAATCGGCTCTAGACCAGGTTAAATCGGCTCTAGACCAGGTTAAATCGGCTCTAGACCAGGTTAAATCGGCTCTAGACCAGGTTAAATCGGCTCTAGACCAGGTTAAATCGGCTCTAGACCAGGTTAAATCGGCTCTAGACCAGGTTAAATCGGCTCTAGACCAGGTTAAATCGGCTCTAGACCAGGTTAAATCGGCTCTAGACCAGGTTAAATCGGCTCTAGACCAGGTTAAATCGGCTCTAGACCAGGTTAAATCGGCTCTAGACCAGGTTAAATCGGCTCTAGACCAGGTTAAATCGGCTCTAGACCAGGTTAAATCGGCTCTAGACCAGGTTAAATCGGCTCTAGACCAGGTTAAATCGGCTCTAGACCAGGTTAAATCGGCTCTAGACCAGGCTCTTATTATTGTATGTTTATATTCATATTATCGTCTTCAGCAGCGAGCATTTTTAATGGTTTACCATTGACTGGTTATTATTATCATTATTACCAAACGAGTAAATGAATGGTGAGCAAGGAAAGCAAGAAGAAAAAACAAAGTAATCAAAACTCTCTCAGAAGAAGTGAAGGAGTTCATATAAAGTGTGTGCTCAAGCTCAAGAAAGATAGACAGACAGGTAGGCAAAAAGCTTAAAAGAAAACATGATAATCAGGTAGCGGACGATTGATGATGCATGACAAATGTGTCGTGCTTGTATTAAAGCAAATTTGCTTGCAGAACAGAGAGTGGCAAGATTGAACAAAGGAAAACAGTTCATCAAAGACAGCTCTTGAGGATGATGATGATGATCACGGGTTTTAAAGACAAAGTGGATATTATTATTTTGGGAGAAGAGTGCAACGTGCCGATTTAGATGAGTTGAGTTTAAGCAAATAATAATAATGCATGATGTGTTGTCTCAATGGTGATTTTAGTCGCCTGACACAAAACACCACACCAAACCAAACTAGCGCACACAATTTTCTCCTTGTGTCCCATCAAACTTTGTCACGCCGAGTGTATTTCTCAGTGTTTTTGTTACCATCGCATATCACTACCAAAACTACCAATCTCCTCTTTTCCCCGACTTTGCTACCCTGATGTCGGTTTCAAATGGTAATAATAAAGACATTTGCTTTTCTGCCTTTAAACGAACCAGAACTGATTTTATTGCCCATTGCATATCATATGTGTAAGCTTTGTCTTTTGATGAAGAAAGTGTGCAAGCCTCAGATATTCTAAAGACAACAGACGTGATTTTGCGTGGGGGACGATGAACGCTGTACTGGCACTAGAATGTACGCGACATTGGCTCCATGGCTGGATGGAACTGTTCTCTGAAGAAAATAGTGAGAAATAATAGTAATAAGGATAATGGCATATTTGTTTTGTGTTAAGGAGCACAGAGAAGACGGTAAATGTCGGTATTTAATGGAATGAATGACTCTTCTATCAGAAATATCATCAGAATTGTGTGTACTTCTTGTGTAGTAGTGATGATGATGATGGTGATACACCCAAGCCATACAGATGACATATTACCAGTTTAATGGTATAGCAGAGCAATATTGTTTTCGAAAGGAAATATCGGCGAGACAAAACCGAAATTCGGATAATTCTACTCTAGGCTTTTGTTATTCACCGGTGATCTTGAATTTGGGGTATAATGATCATGATGGTAGTGATGATGACGATGATTGAGTTCCATTATTTAGAGATTTTGTGTGTGTTGGTCCATCCATCCATACAGATTGTGCTGTGTTTTAAGTAAATTTATACCCCGGCTTTAGCTCTCCCTTGAAAATCCGGGCCTTTCTCTTTTATTCTGGACAGATGATCCACAAAATGAGCATGAAACGTGCTTGCTCCTGCATTCATGCAGGGAAAGTGTGAAAGGAAAATGGGTTTTCTCTTTGGGTTTGTCTTTCCAATCCCAACTTGCTTCCAACAACTCACTCCGCACTCTCTTCTCAAGCATAAATAATGTAATAAGTAGAAAGTAATATTAATAACGACAGAGGAGAAGAGAGCAAGATGGTTTTTACTTCTGCTACTCTGATTTCCTCTTCCACCAACAGTGTGTTTGGTAATCGAGGGGAAATCAAATCGAATGGCTGTGTAATAAGCTCAAACTGGAGACATTGAGAAACAGGGAGCTTTCTACACAGTGCAGTAGTAATGGTGTCATTAATAATAAACCCTGTTAGTTAGCTACCTTCTTGTTCTTCTTCCCCAACCAAACAGTCCATTTAGCAGGGAATATTGGAACAAGGGCAGCCATGGCCAAAGTAATAAATGGTGATGTACGATCACTTTGCAGGTTTTTCCCGTTCCGCCAAACAGACAGTTTTACAAATAAACTATGAATTATTTGATTCTTCTTGGCATACACATTTCCAAGTGTAATGTCAATCGCTAATTCTGAATAACCGCTTGATAAAAATGGGAATTTTTTTATAATTTATTGAAATAAGCTGTGTTACAAGTTATCATTCATTTGAATATGAAATGGTAAGAGAGATTATCGAAAGCAACTAGCTTCTTGCACTACTTAACTCAACCATTCAATTAAAATAACCTACAGATTCCTCCACAAATGATAATGGTTTTGTTGGACATTTCAGGTTTGTTTGTCTGTGCACACCGAAGAGACTTGACTACTTGACTTAAATTGTGCATTACAACAAGCCATAACACGAACCACTTGACAAACCCTTTCTGAATGTAAATTTTTTGGTTAAACTTTTTTTGGTGGACAAAGGCAATCTATGTGTACCATTCCCATAAAGTGAATTGTTATGGGCTCTTGTAATGACTTTTCATTTCAAGAAAATCATTTCTTGCTTCTAGCGGCCCCTTCTTCATCTTTGTGGCTCCCCACCTTACAATACAAAACTGTAGTTTACTTTCTTCATAATAATTCAATAGATATGCCTATTACACTTTTTCAAAAATGTTACCTGAACTTGTGCTTATGGCAAAGCAACAGTTGTCTCCATTTTCAGTAGAAAAAATTGTCACATTTATTACCTCTCTTGTAATTTTTATAGGGGATAATTTTTTTTGGTCATGTGAGATTATGTGACATGCATGCTGATCATAATGACAAAGAATGACAATATGGCAATAAGCACCGTGTGGTGCTATGGTGGTCATTAGGTGGTTGTAAACTCTAGCTTATGAATTGGTCAATAATCACATGATATTATCATTTCTATTCAGGAAAGCTCACACAATTCATATTTTTATGCACAAAATATTCATTCCAAAGTCGATACAATTTACTGTTAAGTTTGTAATATAGCCCAACATATAAATATTTCCTATGCAACTGTCAAACACTCTCAGGGCTCTTCCAAAAATGAACAAAACAGATTAGCTTATTGACTGTGTATAGGAATATAGTGTGCTGGGCTATTTGAACAGGATGTTAATAACCATAATAACAATTATCGTTATGGTGAGTAGTTAGTCATTAGAAAAAAACATGGTTTTGGTAAGGAAAAAGGATTTTGGACAAAGTTTCTAAATGGAAATCGGAACGCTAAACACCGAAAATGATAAAGTATACTTTACATGATTATTATTACCAAAGAAAAAATCCTTTTGGTATGACACACTCGGATAGATTTTTTTGGAATTTTCAATGGATGGACATAACACCACCACCATTCCATTATTATTATTGCCTAATATAATAGCTCGTCTTATTGCTAGTTTTACTACTGGCAGTGTACAGATTGCCATTGAACATAGAGCCATTATTGTCTCATCCTAATAATCATAATATTCACTGGCTCACTTGAAAGCAATAAAGGCTTGACATAATGGCCTCATAACTTGTCTTGTGGACATGGAAAAGGTAAAACCGCGCAACAACAATGCAACCAAATCACAATTTGAAATAAAAAAACCACCTGTATTGGAAAAGGCAGGAGGATATATATTTTTTCTAAAGGCTAGACAAAAAAGTGGGTGGGGAACGAAACAGAAAGATTTTTCCCTAAAAATTCCTTCACAAACAGATATACTCCACGCTTCAATAAATTTATTGCATTGTTTTCAATAAAAAACACATTTCTAACCAATAAGCCATTAAAATACTGACTTTACCTGTTGATTATTTTTTTCCTACTGGAAATCATTAATCTCTCACGTTTTAATTTTAACTTTGCCAACTACACATGCAATCATAACAGTAAAAAAAATATGACAAGTTTGACTTTGAAAATGGAATAAACGGTCATTTCATTATATTACCAGCCTTACACTTTTGCTCTCTCACATGTCAAAAGGGTTAGTAGAGGATTATTGTTACCTTCCTTTATACTTTCCTATCACACCATTTTATCTGCTCGATATATCTTGATCAAGTTTTTTTATGGAAAAAAATCAGTCAGTCAACATGAACAACAACTCTCTGGAAAGCATTTTAAAAATAGGGTTGTGACTCCTACAACAAAACTTATAGGTTGCTTTACACAGAGAGCAACTCGGTCAGGAACGGAAATCCTGTGCAATAACTTTGAAACAAAAAAAAAACACAAAGGCCAACTTTTGCAGCAGCAGCATTAATGATAACAATAGATAACTACTGTATATGTTATGTATTGACTATTGTAATGTTACCACCACGCAACAGCAAGTTTTTCAAGTATTTTTGTTATTCCTTTTTTCATTATCATTTTTATTAATAGCCATGCAATAATATTACCAATTCTCTATATGATTTGGTATTATTATTTTTTGGTCGATTGTCCGCATTGATAATGGCAAAACATCAGAAAAGAGAAATGAAATGACTGTTGTGCTGTTAAAAAGCTTTATATCTATTTTCCATGTATAGCTATTATCCAACATTTTTTTATTTATTACAACGCGATTTCCTCGTTTTTCAAGCTTCTAGTTTATTATTACTGATCGGTCCACTGATTGCCGCTGGGAAAACAAAAGGGAAACAGTAGAAGCACAGAAAAAACGTCAATCCAGGCCATTATGGTTTTTTGGTTTTACAATTTACAATTCAACTTTTATAAGTGATTAAACCATGTATGCTTTTGCGCAACAGAAATAAGAGAGATAGATAGTCCATTATTGAAAGCAATAAACGCGCGTGTAAATGTACACTACACTGAAAAATAGGTGTATTGAATAGAAATCCAATAAATGATTTTTATTTCTGCATACCATTTTATTGCGGCTGTCACGGGAAATGAAATGGATTAGTGGATTATTATGCGCAATATCCAATGGCTAGGAAAAATAATGCTTGCCAGCATCCGGTATAGATTTTAAGATAAGCTTCTGTGCTTTCTGGCATTTGGGTTGGAACAGGGTTGAAAATGACGCATTCAATCATACATTCTAAATTTTTGAATAAATTATTTTATTATTTCAATCAATCTTTTTCTTTCTGCTTGAATATTCTTTTTTATGAATTTTTCTATGATTTTATGATTTGACCATGCAATTTGTTACAAGCAGAGAAATTATATGGCTTATTTTTGGTTCTTTTTCTCTCCGGGTGTTGAAGGAAAAGAGGGCTCGGGAGGCAGTTTACCATCCTCCTTCCGGAGCGTGTGTGAGGACTCTGGTGCTGACGATCGCATAGCGCACATTCTCTCCGAGGCTAATCAAGCCCTGCATCGGAGCCACGGTCTCAATAACTCGATTGGCAATCATGACTCACTTTGTGATGACAACCCGGGCAACAAGTCCCCCCTCTCTGGCAACAATAACAACTTGTGTAACAACAATAATAACAATACCAACAACAACAACAATCTAATAAACAACAACGGACCCTCGTCCCCTTCGGGTAGCTCT
Source organism: Entomobrya proxima (assembly GCA_029691765.1). Taxonomy (NCBI): domain Eukaryota; kingdom Metazoa; phylum Arthropoda; class Collembola; order Entomobryomorpha; family Entomobryidae; genus Entomobrya; species Entomobrya proxima. Next base: position 8,914,637 of record CM056173.1, read on the forward strand.
GGACGCGGGGGTGGGGATAGACGTCTAAGGAAATATGAAAATGATGACATACCTCAGGAACAAGTAGCAAGAATATATCAAGAGGAGTTGGCCAAGCTAGTGGGTCTCTCCAGACTTCCTCATGGCATGGGTGGAGATCCCACGCAGGATCCTAGAATACCCAGAGAACACTTTCAGAGCTTGCTATTCCCGCATTTGTTTGGGGGCTCGTTATTGGAACGGGATGAAATCAGAATGGCGTTGGATGCTTATCACAGAGAGTTGGCCAAGTTGGCTGCTACCACGAGTGGCGGTAGTCCGAGCCACTTTCCACCCCCACTGTTTCACCCTGGTGCTCCCGGTGTTCCTAATGGACTGGGGGGAGCTCAAGATCTGACAATGCCCAAAAGACTGTCCCCGCTTGATACCAAAGATAATGATGACAAGGTAAGAAAGGAAAGGATTTTTTAGATGTTAAACTTTGCACCAATCTTTTGTACAAATTATTTATCATAATTTTGCATTTCTTAATGTGCAGAATGAAAAAGACGACGCAAGTGAGATGATGCGTCACGTAGGTAGCGCCTTCTCCCTGGTTAGACCCAAAGGAGGGGAGTCCAACTCTGGAGCACCTTCCCCTCTCAACACAATCCTACCTCCGTCTGGTGTTGACGACACGACAAACGCTTCACCACTCCAGAGAATGGCTTCAATCACAAACTCACTCATCTCGCAAGTACATGTATTTCCTCACCACTTAAAACTCACAATCAAAATTCATAGAAAAGCACACTTTCCTCATATTTTTCACCTGGTGTACTATATTCGGATATTGTTTTTTGTTCCATTTTATAATAGCCCACTGCACCCTCAGTTGCGTCACCCAGTCAACGACCCCTGAAAGCAGTACTACCCCCAATTACCCAACAGCAGTTTGACCAATACAACAATCTCAACACTGAGGATATTGTTCGCAAGGTAAATGTAATGAAATACACAGCCTCTCCACTAATTACCTGTGGACCATTTCAATGGACCATTTATGAAACTCTTTTAATTTCTAAAATAGGTAAAGGAACAATTGAGTCAGTACTCGATCTCGCAAAGATTGTTCGGTGAGTCGGTTCTTGGCCTGTCCCAAGGCTCCGTGAGTGATCTCTTGGCTCGCCCCAAGCCCTGGCACATGCTCACCCAAAAGGGTAGAGAGCCATTTATCCGCATGAAAATGTTTCTCGAGGACGACAATGCCGTCCACAAGCTGGTAGCTTCACAGTACAAGATTGCCCCTGAAAAGCTTATGAGAACGGGAGGCTACGCTGGAAACCCAAGTCCAGCCACGGCATCCAAAGCCCCTTCAAAAATCGCCGAGCTTCCCAAAAGTCAGGAAACTTCTCCCTTACCTCCACCACCTCCACCCATTCCTCCCATGCCACCCACAAGCGTGGCCCTAAGTCAGATGAATCTCGAAACGCAAATAGCCAACTGCAAAAAGCCTCCATCATCCTCTCACGGTGGTCACGGCGGGGCTACCACGCCCACACCCCCGCTAATGCACACACGTCAACCCCCTTCAGGACTGCCACCTCAGCCCAGTGTCTACGAAATGGCAGCCCTAACCCAGGATCTGGACACGCAGCTAATTACAACGAAAATCAAGGAGGCTCTGTTAGCCAACAACATTGGGCAGAAGATCTTTGGAGAAATGGTGCTAGGCCTGAGTCAAGGGTCAGTGAGCGAGCTTTTGTCGAAACCCAAGCCCTGGCATATGCTAAGCATCAAGGGACGGGAGCCCTTTATCAGAATGCAGCTTTGGCTAGCGGACCCCTTAAACGTGGAGCGACTCCAACATTTGAAAAATGAACGGCGAGAGGCAAACAAGAGGAAGCGTGGACTGCCACATTCCAATTCCTCAATGGATGCTTATGGATCAGGTACACATGGCTCTAGTGACAATTCCAATGACTCACCGAATGACTCGTACAGCCCAGGAAGTAGTGCAGCTGCTCCACCAAGCAAAAAACAACGGGTAAGTATGCAAGTGGTATGAATTGAATAAAAAAAATAGTTGCACTAATTAAATCAATCTGTGTGCGCTTTTGCACTTTGCCAAGAAAATTGGATCATGCTAATAATATATCCTGTTATTATTAGTGACAATATTTATAAGCGACATGGCAAGAGATAAAAACGTGCAGATAAAAAAGAAATGAAATGATTCACAATTTTTCAATTCATGCTTCACAGGTTCTGTTCTCGGAAGAACAAAAGGAGGCTTTGAAGCTGGCATTTGCTTTAGATCCATATCCAAACGTTAGTGCAATCGAGTTTTTGGCAAGGGAGCTTGGTCTCTCATCCCGAACCATTACAAATTGGTTTCATAATCATCGCATGAGGCTGAAACAGCAAACCTCTTCGCCGGTTGTTCAAGGTATGTCTTGGATCAAATTATTAGAAAAATAATAATAAAGTGATATGTGCTCATTATTATATCAAAAATGATTATCTTTTTAAAAACAGAAACGCCATTGTCCTCTCAACCCTTTGATCCTGTTCAGTTCCGACTTATGCTGCACCAGAGATTATTAGAGCTTCACAAAGACAAGTTCTCAGCCCTGGGCTTTATGGGTCATCATTCCGGCCATGGAATGGAGGAGGGTTTGGATCTTTCCATGAGTAACACGGCATCACGAGCTCACTCGGATAATGAGGATGACTTTTTTGAGGAGGAGGATGATGACGATGTGGAAAATGAGGTAAAGAGCAATGACCAAATAAATTAAAAGAAAGTAGCTAAAAGATAAGCAGTAGTTTAACCAACCCGGGATATTTTTTTGGGATTGCAGGGAAGTGTAGCTAGTGATGACTCTGGAGGTTCCAATTCTAGTAGAAAAAAGCGCAAGCAACAATCCAAACCACTTGGTTTACAAAGCAATCATTCCTCCCTTCAAGGTAATTTTTGTGCTAATCTGACACTCTGATTAATTCCAGGTTAGCAACTTGAATTGAATTTTTATGCTTGTCAATTTGCTTCTTTAGGAAAACTTGGCGTTGGCGTGTCCAGCTCCGGTTCTTCCCGCAGAAAGCCCGTAGCCCCGCAATGGTTCAACCCCTCCTGGCACGACGACTCTGACGACGAAGAGGTGCTTATCAACGGTGTCTGCGTGTTCCAAAACCCCACCCCATTCGGCAGCTCAGGTAAAAGTTCAATCAAAATGGAGCCCTCACTCCCCAGCAAAGCCAGGCTCAAGCTAGAGCCCCGAGAGGAGTCCACCGGGGAGAAAACGGACGACGACATTGATGGTGCAGATGAGCCCTTGAGTCCCTCAAGTAACAAGAATGAGGACGACAAGGCCAGTGAAGTCAGCTTGAAGCAAAGCTTAAAGCATCTTAAACATGAGCCTAATGACGATGCTCATGACCTCAGTGGGGAGGACGACAGACGCAGCGATGGAGCCACTTCCGAGTAAAAATATAAACCAGAGAGGAACTTTAGAAGAAGAAAAAAATGCACAAAAAACAAAGCTGATCATGAAGAAAGACTGTTTTTATCTGTTTTACTCTTCACAATACCTAATTCTATAATCACTCTACATTACACACACGACAAAAGTCTTAGATTTTTTAGCAAAAAAACTAATGTAGAACATCTAGCAGTTATAAAAAATTCACGTTTTACCTTCACCATAAAAATTCGCACACAGCATCTATTCATACTAATCATTTTATTTTAGAACCAGATCTATAGGGCCTATACCATCCACCAAAAAGAAAAGTTTTACCAAGAAGAGATTTCCAAATCAAATATATATCATCCATTTTCAATGTCTACCAATTATAAAAAATACTCTGCTCCATTTTTCTTACTTGTCTAAATATCTCTGTAGAAAAATATATAGCAATTTCAAAAGTAAGTTGTTCATGCAAAAAAAAACTTACACAGAGTAATAAGCTAACTTTATAACTAAAGTATTTAAAAGAAGGAAGGAAAAAATGAATGAAGTTGTTTTTAGACAATGGCCAGTTCTTTACAATCTCCATACCATATTAAAATAATTATGTAACAGTGTAACTATTTGTTTGAGAAGGTAATATAATATATAATTATTATAAATAAGCATAGTTTTTTAACAAGGTTATTAGTATCAATTTATTAAAACGTTGTTGTTACTTGAACAAAAGTACGTGCGTGCAATTCAAAGTTTTAAAACTGTTGCCAGTGAATCTCAACTCTCTTTTTACTTAAAACTCTATAAATATTTACGACTAAACTCATAAGACAAACAATTTAAACGGGATTTTGTCTTATGTTTAAAAAAACAAAAATGGTACTGTATATTTTTTGTAGATTTATCTGTACAAATAGTATCATCATCATCCAGTTTAAAAAAACACACACACGAAACTGTTGACTCACAATTTAAAAACTTTTTTGCTAAATCAAAGCAAAAATTGTAAAAGGGTGGATTGGGGTGGATAAAAAATAGATACAAGTCCAGTGGTAGCTAACCAAAGTCTTCGCGGTGTAATTTTAAAGAAAAAAAGTGTAACCATAATTTTTATAATAGCTTTAACTTTGAACCTAAAATATAATAGGTAAAATAAGCACAAACTCACATAAACACTCAAGTCACAATTTTTTTTTATAGAAAGCACGCATAATTCGCTTCGCTAGTTTTTTTGAAACCGTCAATCATTTCATTGTTTAAGTTACCTGGTCTGACACACAAGTAGTGACATTTCCTTAAAAACGTATTTTTCAACACGGGCAATTTTTTAAACATTGGAAACTCAATCATGAATCATGTACACATGCCGCTATATTCAATAGTTTTAGAAATAGAAAATCTAATTTTTGTGATAAAACTGACTACCCAATTGCTATAGCTTTTCTTAGTTTGTCATTTTTTATATACAATTAGTCAAAAAAACTACTAAAGACACAGTGGCAGCAGCATTCTATGACACAAACAGTTAAGTAAAATTTTATATTGCTCTTCCGGTGAAACAAGAAACATGATACCAAAAAGAGATTTCTTCAAAGAAACTTTTGACATTATTTGGATTGCTGTAATAAGCTATCTAGATTCCAAGAAAAGCTCGTCTTTTTACTCTTCCGTATAATAAGTACATAATATGTAATCAGCATAAAATATATATAATCTCTAGACAAATTATTTATTACGGTATGACATTTTCAGTGACAATTCTAAACAAAAAAAGCAAAGCAATTGAATACAGGTAACGGTGGAAATTCAATCGAAACAGGATAAAGATTTCTGCATAAAAATGTATAGGTACTATATATTCTTATTATAAATTAGGCTGGTTATTAAAAAAATGCATCATTACCAATCTATTAGGTACTTTAGAATCTACTAACATAATAGGTTAAAATGCTGAATAAAATCTCTCGGAACTCGGAACAAAGTTATCCATTAGTTTGTAAAGTATAATTCCAGGGACAGTTTTACTCCCAGTAATTTTACCCCACACGCACCATATTTCCCCCAAATTGCACTGATTGCATAATAAAAAGGAAACAAGAAATGAACTAGTTTAAAATATATAGCAAGTTTGCAAACAAGCTGCACACTCACACACATACATATGTATACAGTTTTATGATACGTAAAGTTACCCGTTTTGAATCCTGATTATTGATATTAATACCTAATATACATAAAAAATTGAACAAAACCAGTCTAGCTTTTAGTTAGAAAGTTGTTGTAGTTTTACCGCTAAATAAAGTAAAATGAGGATGATGAGTCTGTTTGTAAAAAAATGAGAAGGGAAGAGTTCGCCACACATGGTAACTTAAATATACGATTTAAAGCATTTTTACTACATTGTAGGGCTGAAACATTCTCCTGAAACTTGTCACTTGTTATCATCATAATCATATGATAAGACATTTACTAAGGATAACTTATGTAGCAGCTATATAGCCATTGCACAATTATATCTACAGCATTTATTCTTATGTCATGTAAATACAAATACTAGGCTAGTATAGTACACGCAATCAGTCCTTTTTAAACCGGAACCATTTTTCTTATTATTTTTCTTATCATATTGCTTATCAGTGGACTAGGGAATTTGTCTTGTGCGTTTTTTGGAAAATGTACCATATAAGCCATGCGTTATTTTTCATCTTCTTTTCGCCTGGTTAAACTCGCATTTAAAAACTCGCTGTTAGGAATTTAGCTGTGTTAGGTATATACACTAGTACAATATCAGTACTAAAAAAATATTCACTACTGTTGTTATAAGTATCAATATTATTATCCCCTTGCTCCTTTTATATAACTTTTTTGAAAGGTCACAAAAACTTAATAAGATAATCGTTAAACTATGTTTAGTAAGTTAGGCTAAAGTAATATCATTATCATCATCACCAAACACAAATGTGGTTCTTGTAGCTTTACACAAACTCATGATTAAATATGATCATTAAACAACGCGTGAAATTATCTGATTGTATTAACTAGGTTACAAGTCTTTATCAGAAGGACTTAGATTTTCCAGTAAAAATTGTACATAAACACACATCATAAAATAATCTACACAGTGTATATACAATGCCCACTTGTTGTGTACATTATTTACTTAGAAATTAGTATTTATCAAAAGATTAAATGTACATTTGACATTAAAAGGTATAAAAAATGCAGTCTTCTGATCAGAAATGAAGATTTGAAAAACATGACGGTCTAAAAAAAGAGAATACTTGTGACTACACAAACAAGTAATGTTTGCAAATAACGCAAAAAAAACATTTTATCATTATTAATTTATTTTTCCATATCAACTAAGGTCAGTAACGGAGAACCAGAGAGAGAAAGAGAGAATTGAGAGCAAAAAACACAAGTTTTAAACTAGTAATTATATAAAATATTGAATATAAAGCTATTTTAGAATTTTTTTTTGGTGTGTCCATAAAAGTGTAATGTAAATAAGTGTAAAAAGTTAAGCAATGTAAATTGTACATGATCATAAAAGTATAATCATTATTCAATGTGTATTATTAGTTAACTACTTATAAATTGACTCTACATTGCAGTTGTATTATTATATGTAAAAAGAGAACAAACAACAACGTATTTAAATGGTAAACGTTTCTCTCCGATTTTTGATTTACATTAAAACCTAGCTGTTAGATTACTCATGAGATAATTACCGCTTTAATTATTACACTGTAGAGCGTATATACAGTACTATAGTTAATTTTTTTTATTAGATTTTTTTATAAGTTGGATAATTAAGTAATTAAAACGTGAATTTTTGAATTAAAAAACGACGAATTTAATAAAACTTACACATTTCTCTGGTAAAACATGAAAAAACAAACGAACATTCAGTTTTGTAGGCAGATAAACGAATGGTTTTTTTAGAGTAACTATTTTATAAAATGCCGAAAAAATTATCCCCTGAAAAACTGCTTAATATTTTTATTTTGTGAAAATAAACTGTTGCATCGAATATTACTGTTAGTTTTTTTTAAACCACCAAAAACCAATAACCTTGCTACAGAAAACTTTAATCTTGAAACCATAAAATAAACTGCTGTGCTATTTGTACTGTGAAATCAAAACATGGATTTTGTTGTTGGTTCAAAAATCTTCAAAGAGGGATTTTTTTTTTCTTTGATAAAAACAGACAAAATCATCATTAGAAACTTGTGTTTTTACAGTAGAGTTTACACACGCGCTATAGTATACATAATTATATATTAAGTACGTAGACATTTTTACAGCTAATTATACTGTAGACCAACGACAATTTTTTTTTACTTTTTTGTGTGAAATACATTATCACTAAATGTAAAGTTAGAAATATATAAATATTATATAAAAAACCGTATAGATTATAATATGCTAGTTATATATCTATATGTTAATTGTTATAATTACCTTTAAACTTATTATGTGTATATTATTCTACAATACTTAACTAAAAACTTCTGCGATGATACGATATAAAATATTATATACCTTCATGATATACACATACCTACAATTTTACCTACCTACACTACATATACATATAACAAATATGTAAAAAGAAAGAAATGTGTTGTTGTTCATTGTTGTTACATTTTACTTATTTTGTTTCCGTTGCATGATCATGTTTGAAAAAATTTACCAATTACCATTATGATTATACTCTGTGTAACACGTAAGAATATTAAATGCATAAAGAAATACATGATAATGATGAGTTTAGAAAAAAAACGTTTTAAAATGCTGAATTTTTATTGATTTTGCATAAAAAAGCATACATTTGCATAATTTGCATAATGCATCATAAGAATGCAAAGCTGACCCATTTTACAATCTAACGGTACCTTTCCCACTTTCAACCTTGATGCATCACCCAAAAGCCTCACTTTTCATTTTGTGCCACGTCTGTGCAGTCTCATTTTCACTTCGGTTCCTACTTTACCATTAAAAATGGACAATTCCCCCAAACCCAAAAAATCAAAGAAAGCCAAGAAGAAGCCTAAACCTCTTAGTGACTTGCCCATTGTCACCGTTGACAATTTGGAGCCCTTATCCCCCTTACTACCTTCATTAAACACTGTGGAAACGGCTCGCTCTAAATACGCCCAACTCACCGAACCAGAAAAGGATCTAGCCATCCAAATAACCGCAAAGCGTTTTGAGCACTGGCTAAAGCACCGTTTCACAGGGCAAATTGAAACCCAGTTTAAAAGATCATCGGGTTCCAGTGTCACAGACGACTTTGTGGAAGGTTCTCCTAATAATCTTAACGGAGCAACTCGCAGATGCCTCTCTGTTCCCCCTGCATATCATCACGGAGAAAAATACCCGGTTAATATACCCATTGCCATGCACCACTTTCTAATGAACGGAAACGTTTTTTCTGCAAAGTTATTTAATAACGCAAGCAGTAGTAGTACAAGTGCAGGGAAAAGCCATTTTCAAGAAAGGAAATCCCCTCGATTGTCCCTTCCAACTATGGAAGGAGCCTTGAAGGATTTACAGTTTTCCTTTGATAGTGTCAGCAGCCTGGCCAGCGATAAAAATCTGGAGGAGGTGGTGGCCTTGGACTATTCCGACGAGGAGGTGTTTGTCGACGAACAAAGTAAAGCGGATGTTGCTGGCTTTTCTAAAGCGGGTCGTAACATTTAAAAGAAAGTCATCAAATATTCTACGACCAAGGTTCCGGGACAAATCCATAAAAACCTTACATAGAACAATTTCACGCTAGATTATTCGTCCGGGGCAAGTTGACACATTGACTTATTTTCCAATATTGTCACTTTCTGCATATAGCTATATACATACCCATATACCAATTTATAAGTAGCTATGTACACAGCCCACAGAAAAATCCATATAAATAATTCACAAGCTGTTTCAACGTTGCCATTGCCAACGTTCAAGCATACAATCTACAAGTTCATGTTTCAACTCAAAAAGTTAATTAGTTTAAGCTTCATTATCATTTATTATTACACAGTGCATATAATAAGTTTATGCACATAAAATAATACACTAAATACTTAATGTACAAAGTACAAACTATTGACTTTACATCAAGTTATCATTATCATTGTTCTAGTTTGTTCTTCTGCTAACCAAAAGTGCCAAGTGCCAAAAAATACAACAAAGTTTGCTGTGATTTTACCATAAAAGCTCAGTGAATACGAACACTACCTCATCAAGTCAAGTCTGCAGTATGCTTGAATCTGTATGATAGTCCGATAGTCATCTCAGCTGTACTTGTGGGCATACACCTCACCTTTTAAACTGAAAGTGACTCACAATTTCTCGTCTCTAATCTCGCCTGTATCTTTTGGCGTTAAACAGTTAGTTGTTCTGTGCTGCAGCTTAGTACTTACTGCATTCATGTGATAACTCTGTAAAGTGCAATGTGCTTTTGTTCTAAGTAAAGTTGACTAATAGTTTTGTGGTGGTGGCTGCTATATCCGCAATCACGACATTATTACAAGAAGGTAGACGTACACACAGACACGTTAAGTTTTACTGGTAAGTTGACTAGAAAAACTGCGTCACTTTAGCTTTAGAAGAATAGCAGGGAATACCTTAAAATGTTAGTGATTGGGATGATGATTAGGGAGGCAGTTAAATATTGGCAGTATTGCTAAAGTAAATGAGCTGTGAAGGCAATAATTTCTTTTGTAGTTCAATTTATTTACTTGTGTGAATGTGAATAGGCTTTTTTGGGCTAATTTTTAAAGACTGATGGGAGTTTTTTCAATTAGTTCAGTTTTGCAGGCTTTGTAGTTGGTTAGTATACGATTTCGTAGGAAGCAGGAAAGCTGCTAGGATTTTCTGTGATTTTATATTGCGCAGGTAAGTTTGATAGGATAGGTTTTTGGTTGGTCTTTAAATCTGTAGGAATTAGAAAATTAATTAGTAATTAAATTTGGTAGTATAAGTGGAAAGGAATTTTTATTGGGACATAAAAAGATTTTGTGGAGGGAGGTAATTAAACAAGGTGGAGGTTTGTGGATGGTGTGGAAAGTTAATGAATGGAGTTTGGGATAGGTTCAGGTTTTTAAGGCACTTGAATTGAATTTAAGGTTTAATTGTTTGCTTGGTTTTCTTTTTTACAGAGTTAACCGAAGCCACAGCAAGGTGAAGGACGAATCTCAGTCATAGTACCTTGGTCAGAATCCCCACCTTACAAATTAAAACAATGGCAGGCTCCAGTTTCACTTACGACAAGTCCGCACCCTTCTTTGCGTCTGAGGAGGTGGACGACGCCACCTTTCTAAGTTCGGGAAGGCGAGCGTACGAGTCATCCACGGTTGAAGAGCGGAGGCAGCAATTGTTACAGGAAAAACAGAAGATTGAGCAAAGAACCTTAGAATCGTCATTCCGATCGCTTAGTTTACTCCAGGAAAGTGAACAAATTGGCACTGCAACGGCAGAGGTATGGAAATAATTTCGAAATGGGCTGTTGAATGCTAAAATAATGAAAGGAGTTGCTAATTTATTTGGTTTAATCTTTTTAGGAACTGGCAAAACAACGTGAGCAGCTTCAAAACACGGAGCAAAAACTGGACGACATCAATTCTTCCCTTCGAACAAGTCAGAAACACATTCAAGGGATCAAGGTAAATTATTTTTATTGTGTTTTAAGATGAATTTGTGTTCAGGAATCTGTGCTAATTTTTTCTACTCTACAATTTTGTTCCAGAGCGTGTTTGGCAGCATCCGAAACTACTTTTCCAGCTCCAGCAAACCTGAAACCACAGTAATGAAAACCTCCACCTCTGGCTCCGACCTAGATCAAGTACCCTCCAGGTCCACTTCCAGAAGTAAACTGTCCTCTATTCTTGAGCAAGCCAGCAGTCCAAAGGATGATCTTCATCCCACCCAGCGCTATCGTCAAAGTGTAGACGAGCCTCTACCCAGTAAACAAGTTGATGACCTGTTGGATCGCAACCTGGACATTATGGGAGACTCCCTATCCCGTCTTAAAATGATGGGCACTAGTTTGCTGGACGAAATAGAAGATCAGAATGAAATGGTTGACCGAATTACTCGCAAAACGGAGGACGTCGACTTTAGAATGACTTCACAAACAAAGGATATGAATCGTATTTTGAAAAAGTGATAACTTCTTTCATAAATAGTGCTGATAAAATTACTACATAAAGTGCTGCAACTTAAAACATTTCCTTTTCCAAAGAACAAACTATTGTTTCAAATTATTTCATAAAAGTAAACTGTTACGGAAATAGCTATGTACTCAATCTACTATGTTTTCTTCATGTTGCTGTGTTGTCTATTAGTTTTACTTTTGATGCTGATAATGCCATCAAAAAGTCATTTATGAATGTATACCAAATTATAATAATAATGCATGTGTTTATAAAAAAAACTATATAAATACTTAAAATTACATTTAGATATGTACATCAAACTGTAAAAGTATATGAATGAATGAATGAATTTTGTGAATGATGAACAGAGTGCGTGTACCGATTTTGCCAAGTCGCTCAACAAAAATAATCCAGTGTGTATGTTCAGTTTAATTCTCGTTTGTAGTAGCTACAACTTTTTTTCATTTTTTTGTCGCAAGAATTATATTATAAATATAAATAAACTGAGTTTTTTTATTGTGATTATTTAATTGAATGTACTATTATAAAGAAATAGTATAATAATTTTGTTTCTTCTTCGGTAATTTTTTTTTGTTCCGTCGTAGATTTTCTCTCAATCGTAGTAATAATTTTTTGGGTAATAAAAACGAGTTTTTGAGAATATAATTAACTTAAACTGTACAATTTTTTTATAATAATTATTTATTAATTAGGATAAATAAGTTGTAGGCAAATGGGTAAGAGGATGTGTGCTCCCATGCTGTTGTCTATTCCCTGAGGAAGGTGGACTATAGCCCACCACGTTATTCGACTTGGACCGAGAGGATGTAAAAAGTGACTTAGAATTGGACTGAAAGCCTCGCACCGTGAAGGATCTACAGTTGGCATTTGGAAAGGTTCTGAACACACTGGAGTCCAGACTACCCTTCCGATCAGGTAAGCTAACTATGGGAAACCGATGAGGCAGTGAGTTGGAATCGTAGTCCTGAGTTCCTGGAGGAGATGAGTTGTTTAACTGGGGCAGCGAGGACTTTCTCTGGTGACCGTAGGAAGACAGCGGCTCAATGGTGTCGTATGGATAGGTGGAACTTGTGCCGGTGGCACTGTGAGACCGACTATGAGATCGGATAAAGAGCTGGTGCTGCTGTTGCTTGGACAGAGGGATTGTGCTCTTGGCCTCAAAAGCTTCTAATCTCTGCTTTACCACACCAGTCTTCATTGTGTGAAATTCTGGCTTCTCGTTTTCCGTGGAAGACGACGTTAGATGACCAATAGGCCATTTGAATTTTGGCTTGTAAGAAGACTTCTCTTTCAACTTGTCCCTGGAACGACATGGACTATCCCCCGAACCCTTTTTAAAACTTCTAGGCGTGTCTATCAAGTTGCTACTACTGCTATCCTTTCCATACTTTTCCTTAAAGCCATGATGCGTGTTTCTCCTTAAAAATGACAAGCAACCAAAGGCTTCAGCCTTCTTAGAACTGACGCGGTCATCTCCACTGGAATTTGCATCAGACTCGTAGGAACTACTTTGTGCTGAAATGTCGCCATTATTACTACTATCCTCAACAAGCACTTGACTGGTTGGTGGTGGACAATTATTTGCGGAAGTACCGTTTTCCATGGAAGACAGTGAGTTGATTAGCTGACGATTACTCTGACTCTCAAACTCGTTCACTAACCGCCTCACACTAAACTTGGAGTCTAGGACAGTACTAATGTTGATTACTTGGTTGGGAGACACGCTAAAAGTGTGACCGTTGAAAGGCTTTCGGCAACATTTCAAACTTATGCTTTTCCTGCTACTAGCACTAGTTCCTGTGGTCGAGTCCGAATCCTGAGAAGTGGGTGACTTGGGGTGGTCCTCAGGCTTTTCTACTTCGTCCACAGTTGGTAGTATGTTCAACTCCAAAATGGGTTTGATGTTGAGACTACCGTTAGTGTTACCGTTAGAACTATTACTACTATCACGAACTAATGGATCTTGTGGAGTGTCCGTTAATACTACTACTGGCGTTTCCTCCGTATCCATACTGCAGCAATCCACTTGACTGTCATCATCAAAGATTTTTACAATGGGCACCTCCTTTGGCGTTTGCGTAAGGACTATACTCTCGGTTGTTACTACTGTGGTTGATGAGGATACTACTGCGGGTATGGTTGCCACAGGACAATTGAGACGACAATCCGGAGGCAAACTCTGTTGCTGCTCCTGTTGCTCTAAACTTCTAACGGCAGCTGTAAAGCTGTCCATAACTTCTGGGGGAACAATGTCGTTAAAAACGGGTGGTGCTGCTGAAGACAAGGGGATTGCCGCACAGGAGCAGCTTTTGGGTCTTAGAAGGTCACCACAGATTTTGCCTACTTTTTCCGGTTTCAGGCGTGCGGGTGCGGTATTGTAGTATTTTCTGGGTGACTTGACTTCATTTCCACTAACGATAATATCATTATTTGAACTGGAAAAGTTTCTGTCCTTTGGCGTGGAAAGGGCGATATCACTTTGTTTCAGATTGGATTCTGACTTTGAACGTTTCTCAAGTGTGCTACTGTAGCGTTTTGCAGCAAGTATTCCCTATAGAAAAAAACCAGAACAAAATCATTTCATTTAATTTTTCAAAGCTCGTTTGTATAATTCTTAATTGAAATGCTATCAACTCACCTCGTAAACTTCAAGCTGTTTCATAAAATGCGGATTGGGCTTAACACAAGTACGTCGCTTTTTCACATGCTCTAAACTCCTGGGCAAGTCCCAGTTCCTGGTTTTCATTACGTATGCTATCACAATTGTTGCAGATCTACTAATACCCATTTTACAGTGAACTAAAACATTCTTGTCCTCTTTAAGTGCTTGGCTAATGAAACGATAGCTATCATTAAAATATCGGAGAAGGTCAGTCTCTTCATTATCAATTACAGGAATATTCATGTAGCGAAACATGTCTGGAAAGAAATTGTCAATTTCCGCTGTTACGTTGAGAATACAGCTTATCCTGTGGTAAAAGAAAAAAAAATCATTTTAGTTTAATGATTAATTTTTAAATTGATCATTCTACCAAGCAATTATATAAAACCTACTCTTTCTCAGACAGTTCCTGCTGATGTGACGCATTCCATTCTGTGCCCAAGTACAAGTGATCAAGTATTAGGGCTGGAGCCTCCATTTGGCCCAGTATTCTCAGCATCTCCTCGTCAATAAATGATTTATAGCTGTAATTAAACCCAAAAGTGATTACTTTAGCACTCCACACCATAAAATAACACATCATTAAAATTAAAAATCCAATTTACTTTGAAAAATCAATCTGGAGCTTGTTCTCAAGTTTTGTACGGATTTCTTTGGAGGTCACCTCATCCAAATCCTTTTCGTTTAACAGAATCTCTCGTAACGCACCGCTTATTCTTTCTTTTAATGTAATTTCTTCAGAAGTCCTGTAATAAAAAAATTATTCAAATTGCATTTCCAAGTTTCCTTTAAAAAATCATTATTAACCATATTTAGTAAATTCTTACATGGCGGACATAATGGGTCTTTTAACTTCCACCCCCGGCAGCGCATTCCACTCGCTGAGACACTCCAGATCACTCTTGTACATTTGAAACAACTGGTTATAGTGGTTGACCGCATAAACCTGGTAACTATTGTTCTTCTTGGCGCACTCGCTGGCCTGGTACAGGCTCTGCAGCGCGGTCCACATGGTCTGCACACTAACCGGCTTGAAAATATGGCTCCGGAGTCCATCCCCGTTGCTAATGCAAAAGCCTCCATCTCCGTCCAGACGAATGGTGGTGTGGCTTAGAATGGCAAGCACGAGACCCAAACTGATACTCTTTTCGCAGTCGATGCCCAGCACGCAGTACTCCTCGCAGTCTTGCTCAATGCAGGACACAACGGCAAGGTAACGGCTGCGTGGAACGGTGGTCACTGTGGTGTTCTCCAAACGGACCACTAACTTGATAGAGTCCTGCTCCCGAAGTAAATGCGACAGTTGGTGCAAATGCTTCTCGATCTCAGGCATGGTGGCCGTGGGATCATGTGATATGCTATTAGGTCTGCAAAAATCAAATTAATAATCAATTATTTTTAAAAAATAGCAATTTGATTGGCTTTGGAACAAAGGCCTAAAGAACCTTCAACAATGGTCATACTTCTAACGTGACCACTTCTGTGACGCTTCACGGTTATGCTTGGCTACCCTCCTAATGGACATTAACAACTAAAATATTTAATCGCCTTTCAATAACAATTGACCACTAATCCATAATACTGACCATTTACTAGTCATCATCAATGCTCCTCATCTTAGCATAAATTAGGAAACCCTTTCAGGTCAAGGATGCACTAATGAAAGGGTTTCCGCATTTTTTCTTTCTTTTAAGCATTTCTGTTGGCATTTAATGGAAGTTACACTGTACTGTCTATAGTACGCATCACTAGCAGCCAAACGTTACCCTTAAAACCTTTTATTGATATAGATATTCTCCTTTTGAGCACAATACGCCTAAAAATTTATGAGCGTACTTGACTAAAAGGGCTGGGCTGTCTTAAAAATCTTCCCTTTTAAATGCGCTTGCGATATACTAAAGCGTTATAAGTTGTGTACATATTTTGTATTAGGATCATTATCACTGCTTATTATGCAGTATTGGCACATTCTTCTGTAGAGCAGTTCACACGTTTATGCACTTAACGGAATATATTCATAGACATTTTTTTTGCATAAAAAACAGAAAAACATTTAGGACGAGATTCACTGCTGCCGATAATATGCCATCTTTTCAATTACATTGCAACGAAAAGTGACACAAAATTATGTAGATTTTGTATAGAGTGCTCAATACCAATATCACCGTTACAACAGCTGCATGCACTCTAATGTAGCAAGTTTTCTCACTGTTACTGCTGCACTCATAAACTTATCACTTGATAAAGATGAGGATAAATGATAAATCTGACTGAGCTATGTACATTCGGTGTGACGACAGGACTAAATACGCTAACGCTGCACTAAAACAACAAGCTCAGTGTGCAAAAATCTACTAACCTCTGCATTTTAATAATATCTCGAGACAATTTTTTCAAAGCGCAACAGCAGCGTCATCGTCATCGTCATCACAGCGTGTTTTACTAAACTAGCTTTGTTGCGCTTCAAGTTGTTCTAATAAAAAGGTTTTATATCACTTGGCAATTTTTTTGCATAGAGTTTTTTATTGCATTGTCAGCGTTGTCCCTTTGATAGTAAAAACTGTAGTCATGATGTCGCTCAGGATAACAATTTCATGCTTGCCTGCCTTTTTTCCTTTTAAACAAATCAGTACAGCGTTAATAAAAAAACTAAATGGTTTGCTAGAAAGGAAACCGATGACAATGACAAGCTATTGGTTATGATCCTGTCATTTTACTTTTTTTAATGCGGACTTTTAAGTGAAAGAAGGATATTATGATGGCCTTTGTGGTTTAATAGCTTTCTAGATAGAACTTGAAATAATTGAAAAATTGATATGAAAAAAACTTACCAATGCTGAATTAAAAATTAGAGTCCGCACAGGCTAATCTCAATGAAAAATGCAATTTGTGTATTCTTATTTAAGCTGGTCCTTTTGGAAAGGCTTTTCCACAAACTTTTGGTTCTTTTGTTTAGCAGGTGGTGAGATCAAAATGGTTGCTTGCCAAGAATAAAACGTAGCAACAATGGAATTGGCTAGTGGTACGAGCAACCTTGAAGGACATTCTTTTTGTTGCAGAAATTCACAAAAAAGCTTTAAAAGCTTTAAACTTTATATTCTGTTTTTTTAAACATTTTCCATGTTTTTTTTGGAAATTTTGTATTGCACTTTAAACAACTTTATTTTTCAATTCTTTGAAGAATAAGCATATTTTCTTCACACGTCACTTTGTTTCGTTTTAATTTTTACTGTGCCACGGCCAGGCCGCTCGGAAAGCGTCCTTTGCGCAAGACAGTTAGAGTTGCACAGTGTGTTCCTTTCCATTATGGTCACATATTCCAGAGAAATTCATTCTGGAGCACTTGTAATATTCCAAGTTTAAAAAACAACGAACAACTTTTTAAATGGATTTGGTAACAAAAAATAACA
Organism: Entomobrya proxima; assembly: GCA_029691765.1. NCBI lineage: Eukaryota > Metazoa > Arthropoda > Collembola > Entomobryomorpha > Entomobryidae > Entomobrya > Entomobrya proxima. Next base: position 8,932,308 of record CM056173.1, read on the forward strand.
ACTTGGAAGATAATCTTGCTTTCTCTGAAGCAATGGTCAATTACACTCGAACATCCTGTTGCTGATGCTCCTGCAAAACAAAGGAAACAATTAATTAAACTATATATTCTTTTAAACTGTCAACTTTTGTAACTTAGCCACTTTTTAAAACTTTTTACACTTTGAAACCATTTTCTAACATTTTATGCATGCTGACCAGTGTGTGTGGTGTGTGCTTTTCCCCTCATCATCCCCTGGGGTCAGCGGGGTAACCTTTCCTCAAAACCTGACAGCCTTTCGTTCCCATTCATTCCTTTCCTTGAGCAAATTCAAAACTAAACTACTTTTTACACCTTAGCACTTGAGCACACAACCCATATTTTTTAATGCTTAAAAGCACTCAAAATTCACCTTACCAAAATATTATGCTACAATTTGTACATGAGATCTAAAATAATGTTGTCTTTGGTGTAGCCACAATAATATAAAACTATATAACCATTTTATTGTTATTTTTGCATCCTATGCAAAAACCCAATTTTTTGAGGTAGTGTAGTAAATGCATGTACAGCAAGTTAAACTCTTTGTTCATTCAATTCCTATATAAACTATACTCCCATTTTTTTATATGTATTTGTTCTGCAAAAGTAAACTTCACCCGAAACTTACTTTCTTACCTACATACTAACAACAAACTAAAAACGTGTAATAATCATATTATGATTATTTAATAAATAATAAATAAAAATAAACTGCAAAAACAAACGGGAGCAAAAATGTGCATGTGCTGTAATAATACACGCGACCTTATACTATCTTATGAAAAAATAAATTTGTTTAACATTTTTTTCTCAATTTATTGTTACCCCCACGCCACACACCGCACCACCAACCATTTACTAGTCAATTTACTGATTGTTCATTCAAAAGTGTACAACAGGTATTATGTATCTATGGTTTTTTCAAAATGCAACAATGATTATTACAACAATTTATTTTTGTTCTCATACCAATTCGCATATTGACTCTGTGATGCTAAATGGTAACAATGCCATTTTGCTTTGAAAGATATAGCCTTATAATGTTCCTCCATATTAAATTGTTACACAATTTTACTCTCTCAGCACAAGCAGAGAATTGTATCTAATTTTTTTCCACAAAAAAACTATAAAAATTTTACACGCCAAAGAGGCTTTTATTATATGCACTTGCTTGTACAACTTACAACACTACTTGACTTTGACTACATACAGGCTCATTAGTACTTAGGGAATTACTTTTTAACTTTAATCAGAATCCACAGGGAACAAAAATAGATGCCAGTAAGAGTTACTCCACCAAACACTGGGCTCACCAACCACCATCATCATGTACATATATGGTAACAATGCAAAAATGTGCAATACTTGCTAAAAATCATGCACACTTATTATGATTATCTTGATTTTTATAAAAATATACACACATTTTATACATCCTAGCAAGTGCCTATATATAGCAGTACTATAGAAGTAAGTACTACCACTACTTAACATTAAATTTCAAAGAGAATGTATTGTTCATTTTGTTTAAAGCTAGCATCATCATCCAACATTAAATTCATCTTTTGTGCTATCTCTCCCTGTACATATAATATGCATGGGTTAAATAAACACACACATAGATTCAAATGTTTTGTAGCACAGCCTGGCTTTCATCATCATCATCATGGTTCAACTCAACAGATGTAATTTTTTTTGTTACCTGGCTGTTACCTGCCCTCACCATAGTAATCATCTATCTAGTCTCCCCTTTTCTGTTTACAGGTAAAAACCATTTCAAAAAGCGTACAGAGCACACCTGGTTTTCAATGTATAACAATATAATATGTACAGCCTTACACATCCACATATGATGATGATGATCCATTTTACTAGTGCTGTGTAGTTGAACGTGACTGCTGCTCATCACTACTGCGCTAATGGCCAGGTATGAATCTGTGTAGTTGCACACCTGAGAAAAATCCTACTCCTACTTTATGTATCCCTTAGTGTATGCAAAACACATATTCAAATAGCTCATTATCATCATCATCCAAAAAGGCACTACTACATTATTCCTGTGTGCTGAATTATCTTCACATAATATGCATTATACCTATACATGTGTACATCTCATTAAGTCATTGCATATATTATTATTATCTACACCTGTAATTTTTTTGCTTTACCCCAAAGCACCATCCTCTGGTCTGGCTAAAAAATATAGCTAATACCTTTAAAAAAAGTGATGATGATGATGATGAGTACAAAACGGATACATAGATGAATTCGCATGGTCTCTGACCAAGCCTGTCTCCCTTTGCCAAAAAAGTTGCAACTTACAAAGCACTCTCTGCATGCAAGTGTGCAATCAAAACTCAGTATCATCAACTTTATTACTGCACTTATTTTTGTAAGTTATACACACAACAACACCCTTCTGATATCTTAAACCTTCAGAAGACTTTTTTAAAAGAAAAGAAGTAAAACAGTAGCTTAAACAAAACCAGATTTCCTGTGTGCCTCCCAAGAAATAAAAACTAATTCATGATTCATGATTGAAGCCCATTTGCTACCTAAAGATGATAAAGATGAAACCATGTCGTTTTATTGATGGTAAAGTTTCTACACGATTTTTCATATAAAATCCTATGGCTCTATTTTACACTTTAGAATAAGCATAATAAGTAAAAGGTTGAAAGGTGTCTCTTTTTTAAAGCCTTGTCACAAATTTTCTTATGCGGTCTCTATGTGCTAGTGAAAAAGTGTGACACGTAAATAAAATCGGAACGGAATCGGGTGAACCTCTATAGAAAGAAGGCGTTTTTACTCGCCCTTACACACACACATCCCATAAAAAAGGATGCTGATGTTGGTCATGACTACAGTGGTAATATATGGAGTATGGGAGGAAAAAAGGTGACACGACATCATTTGTTACCTGTGTGCTGCATTTGCACAAAATATAAGAGTACTGCTAGTCTAGTGATCTTCTTTTTTTAAGCTTTTGCATGCACAGTACTCTTCTGGCTCTAAACAAATAACAACAAAGAGCGTTAAATATTTAGGTAGGTAGAGCTGCTGCCACTTGAAGACAAAACCCACAATAAAAAAGCTTTTTTTATGATTATTGCGTGCGAAATAAAGTATACACGACATACAACGACATTTGATAATATGATTACTTTGCGATAGGAGGGCACGCTTGCAAAATAAAAAAATGGTCCATTATACGTGTTTCACAAGCTTATTTATTTTTTCAGCTTGGTAAAATATACACTGAGATTTTTTTTTGTATTTTAAGGTTTAATTTTTTCGGTATATATATACGTTTAGATTTATAGCCGTTGGTGATGATAATGAAAATGATGATAATGATGTTTGCAAAGTTTGTAAATATTTGTAAGAAGTGAACCAGAAATAGCTTTGTCTAAAACGTCTAATGGATACATAATACATTTTTTACTTAACTTGATGTTCATGGCTTTGAGCTCTGAGCTTGGAGTGGATAACCAACAAAAAAGGATTGCTTGTTGCTGTGTGTGTGCTATAGAGTGCTAGATGATGATATAATATGGCTTGTTTTTAAGGTTATTGTATAAAATCCCATAGAATGTATCATCATGTAGCACAAATTAAAGCTTTTCGTATCATTTAAATGATAAAGGTTGTCTATACTGCAATACATATTGCAAATTATTCCCTGCAAACATTATTACCTCACGTATAAGTGCAGGCAACCTTTTTTATCAGAAGGAATCATAAATTTATGATAGATGATGGGCGAACACAAGGAATATACATATAGATATATTGTAATAATAGCTAGTAATATAGTTCACGAATTCCCAATCTCTTCCAATAATAAATCAAATCCTTCTTTTGCTATAATACGCAGCAACACACAAAAACATTCTTGTTTTTTAATTATATTTTTTTTGCAATATCCTATTTTGTTCTGGTAGGTAGCATAATAATCTGCATGAGTCTGCATAACTATTATGTGTTTTAAATGATTTAAGCATAGTTTTTTTGGCAGCACCAGCATAAAATAATTGCTAAAGGAATGTTTATATACACAATTCCAAATTATATCTTGTAAAACGTAAAAACAATAAAATGTTAAATGTGTCTGTAAGTCTAGGCATATATATTTTACTTGGACGCGACTCGCGTCTCTCTCTCTCAACAGATTATATTATTTCAAGGGATTCTTTTGTTTTTACTGCACATTTTTATTATTATTGCATTCCGCGTTTAAACTTGTGTTAATTTATTTTGTAGTGCAAGTGGTCTGAGGAAAAAAGGATGATGATCATGCTCTAAGGTCCTACCTCACTTTGTTATGTTTACTGCATTTAATAAATTACTTAACCTTAATCCTCTTAATCTCATTTTGAAAAGTAGATAGAACAAAATCCTACACACAGGTAACAAAAGTATTATTGTACAATAATTAGTTTAAGAGTGTATGAAAGGCTTGGTGTGTTTTTGTGTGTTTAAAAAGAAGATGCATTTTTGGTGCATGCAATGCACTTTTTGCACTTGCCACGCATTTTTTTATTCCTTTTTCTCAGCTTACAACCTATAATCATATTAATTATCCCAATTTTACAAGCTTGAACTATGAAACTATAAATGATTTAATGACACCAGTGAAAATTCCTTTGAAGAAGTGTTTCCTTTCAAGCTAATTTAAAATGCAGACAGTAAAAACTTATATACGGGATAGTAGTTGACACCAAAATCCACACACAGAGAAAAAAAAAAGTCACCCAAACACTCGTAAAATCTGTTTTTATGAGGGAAAACACTGCACGAAGCACATAAGCAATTCGTGAGCTCTGTTCTTTTACCCAACAGCACAAAAAAAAGCTGTTAAAGTTGATTGGGTCAGCGACCAGCAATAATAATAATAATATATGGCAAAATAGCAAATAGCTGTTTCAATGCCCGTAAAAATATATTAACTGTAGGTTTTATGGAAAATAGAGAACGGGACTTTTTCAAACGTTTTCCCAATGGCGTATTCACACACATCAACAGCAAACCAATCAACCAACAATAAACAACTTGCACATTCCAATTTCTCAAAAACATGAAAAATTTCCCTGTGAAAGAATCACATACATTATTATAATGGCAAAACATTTCTCTCTTTTTCTGATTTGCTAATATACCTTGCTTGCTTTGTGTCGTGTCTATTTCCGGTAAACGGTACTTAGAGGATTAGTGTTTGTGTGTGCTTCAATTTTTATGCACACGAGTAATGTAAAAAACCAGCGGTGAAGCCAGACTCATCATGATCATCATCATCATTACCAACTTTCAAGTTGAAGTCTTCAACCCCATCACACATTCACATAGGTAATCTCAGCTCAATATCAAACCGAAAAACCATTCCCTTGTCATAAAAAAAATAGCAAACTTTGCTTGTTTGTTGTGTACATGGCTTGTTTTTTTGCATGAAGTGGTTTTAAATAAAAATTGCATCCTGTTCCTAAAAAACTACACAAGAGGTACACCGAAAGTTGTTTAGAATCTATAATTTTTTCCCATTTGACAACCACATAAAAAGTTTATTGAAGTTCACACGTACAGTACAAATTTCAAGAAGGTTTGGTTATCGGGAAATAAAAGAGAGGAGAGATGGATTACCTATATGAAATGTAAAAAAATTAAGATGCACAGGTTTTTTTTCTTTTCTCCTGTGCAACTTTTTTTAATATTGCTACTTTCAATCCCAATAATTTCATGTGATGATGATGATAATAATGCTCGGCAATTTTTTTTCTTCTTCTTCTGTGGATAGTGGTTTATTATTACAAAAGGGCAAAAATCGAGTTTGACTGGTCTGATCTTTCAACTCACCAAGAGTCAATCCATCAATCACAAAAAATGGTACAGAGAGAAAACCAACCAAACCAACAATAACAACAAACGGTCATCAGCTTTTTAAAGAAGAGCCGTTTGAATTTGGCGATGATGATGATGCTGATGCAGTTGATGATGATAAAAAATGATGATGATGATGATGATGTTGTCGTGGCATTAAATATTAAAAAGATGCAATGATGTGGAAAAAATAAGAAAAATTGCTGAGTACACACACACAACAAACAACAACAACAGAAGGAAAAAAAGTACGCCTTTAGATCTTATGCCTGGTTGACTTGAATTCGACACGATTGTTTTAAAACAGCAAAAAAGTAGGTCATTCACAAAGTCACAACAATGCACACAACAATACAGTGCAAAGAGGGGGGAGGATAGAGATACAAGGAAAATGTGAACCAAGAAGGCAGCTCTAGGGAGCAAAAGTAATAAATAGTGAATCACGCACTCTTATCATGAGTTTCAGAGTGTGTGCCATCATCATCATCATCAATTATTATTATCATGAGCATCATATACCACCATGATTTCTGCTTGACTTTCATTATCCTGATTCCTGATCAAGCGCAAGCAATAATCTGACTTGAGTTGATATTCATTTACATTTTAACCTTTGCTGTAATCTCTAGAGAGACGAGATAGATAGCAATGAGCTTGAGCATGACATTCGGACGTCAGAATATTGGAAACTTTTCCTGGTTCGTGCAAATGCATATTACCGGTTCCAACTTTTTTAATGAAACTTAAGCTAGTTTATTGGCAAGTAATATTATGAAAATGGATATCATTCCAACTAATAAAACAATTTTAATTGCAAATTATTGCCATGCAATCCTTTAGATTGTTTTTTAAAGATTGACTTACATTTTTTAGTTTTAAACGCATCTCTTTTTAATTACGCTGGCATCAAAGAGAAAACAGAAAGATAGACAGAGAGCACTTTCATTGTCACACAAATGTCACAAGTCACAAAAACAGAGAGTTGCTCTTGCAAATCCTTTTTGTATTTTTACTTTTTACAGAAGTGCACCACACAATACTAAAATCTCAGTTCCATTTTGCACAATTGTTAATTATTGCTCGTTTATCATTTCTCTCTTTCTGTTTTAAATTCCGCGTGTATTGCAGTTTAGTAAAATGTACAATTTTTATTGCATATCCGTATCATTATTATCCTGCGCTCATTTAACAGTTTTCTTATTTACTTTCCTTTAAAAAATTCACTTTCAATTCAGTTGACTCTTTTTTTGGTTATGGACACACACACACACTCACAAAAACATACACAAAGAGAGTACACAGGAGAACGACATGCAAATGCAAATAATTTATTTTATTTTACGCGTTTAACTTTTTGGTCGCGTTTGCTACTTGTTTCGTCTCTCTGCCTTTTTTAGTGTGTGCTACCGTTTTGTGCTTAGTTACTAGTTTTTTAATGGGATGAATTGAATATACTTATTTTTTGAAAGCTTGTCGTTTTTTCCCTGCTTTGCTACTAGACTTTTTTTTGTAATAATGATGATCTCTGTAGCAAAGTCAATTTCTGCATGAGCTAAAACTGGCTGTGAAACACAGCCCTGTGTGCTGCAACAGAGATGGGATGTGAGTGACTGAGTACTTGAGAGAGTCGCTGCAAACAACAACATCATAATAATCATAATACCTACCTACAAAAATACAAACAGCTTGTTAAAATGTCCTATAAGTTGCAATTGTAATATATATAGCGAATCTGCAAGACACACACAGCTTTTTTGAATACTATGTATATATGCCTCTGCGTTTGAACTGTTCAAAGTTCTGTGCCAGACAGAAAGAGACCAAAAATCCTGAATGCCAACAAGAAATCTTTTGTAAGTACAATGTGTATGATATGATGGCAATATGGCAAATAGCAACAGCAGCAGCAGTCGAGCCGAGGTTGAGTGTGTATTTTTTTATGGAATAATATGGACTTTGAGTGTTATCGACATAATGTTATGTGCTATGTGCAAGCAAGCAAGCAAGTTTCCATATTCCTCCGTGTATATCCATCCCTACGGGTTTTGCTTATAAAGTATTAAAAAAGGGTATTAGATCCATCTGTGTGCTGGTGTATCCTTTGTGTTGTTTGTTAGAACATAGTAGCACAGGGCTGATCTCATCTTTGAAGAATACAGCCACTCAACAAAGTCGCCTTTGTATAAAAAAGGTTGTGTGGAGAGGGCCGACCGTGCAATAGGTGGACACATGACAAAATCACGACTTATTTTTTTGAAGCTAGACATATTTCGTCCAAGTAGATTAAGCGTCTGTATCATTGCTATAAACTTTCTAAAACTTAAGGCTCAAAGCAAGGCAACTTAAGGCCATGCGGCTTTAAACTTTTTGAAATCACTATATTTAGGCGCACATTATATTAAGCATCATAGTTTTTAGATAAACAATTCTGCGATTCCAATCCTAATTCTGACCCTGTCTGATGTGACGTCACCTAACGCGGACTTTCGGAACCTTGAATTTTGGTCGACTTTATCCAGAAATAACCTGGAAGTACCACTTGGAAAAAAATTGTACACAAATGAATCTCTTAAAAGAGGCTATAATTTCAGACATAATTTTTTATAAATATTGGCTCAAAAATGAAATCTTATAGTTAGTGTTTGTCGTTGGTCCTTCTTTGGTCAATTTAAAAAAATATATTGTAAACTGGCTAGAAAGGTTGAAATATACGCACATCGGAGAACTCTACAGTTTCACAGCTCTTCTTCTAAAAATACAGAGAAGAGGGTGGCATTGGCACTGTGTATGGATATTCAGTATTCTACGGTCATGTTTGAAACACTCATACAATACAAGCTATACACACCGTCAGAGCTCTATCCATCCACCGTGGTCGTCGTCACCAAGAAAACCACACCACCGCCTTAAAGCCCAAGTCACACAGTCACCACAACAACAGTGTACACTCCACCACCTAAAACCATTTTCAAGTGAGAAGTTGAGTTCAGATTCAGAGAGAATTATCTGAATGTTCTTTCATGTGCAAATAATATTATTATGCAGTGCATGCATACCAAATACACACACAAACCATTTTATTCCCCAAAAAGGCTTGTTTCCAATTCCATTCCAGTTTTTTATCCTTCTCCTCCTCCAATCCATATTTCATTCAGCATTTTATTCAGCTTACCAAAAAGCTCAGTGTTCATCTCAAAGCTTCCATACAAGCTAGAGATAATGCGTGTACACACGCTTTGTCGTTTATGTTTTAACTTTTAACTGTAATCATGTACAAAACTGTGATGATAATCACACGACAACGCTCCTCTATGCATTTAATTCTGTCAGCCAACAAGATTGAGATTTTTGCATGAAAAGCATAATAACAAAGCCTAATTTCTGTAGCAACAAAGACTCTCAAGCACGATGACTACAACGACAACGATGCTACAACCAGCCATTAAAAAAGTTCTCACTTTTTCATACATGAATAGTTACAAAAGTAAACCATTTCAGCGTCGTCAGCAGCATAGCGTCGCGTTAACCATCATCATCATCACAATCTCGGCCTGTTAAACAGCTTCCATTCCTCAAGTCAACTCTCTCAACGCCCGTTTTATATTCAATACATTTTTTTCTATTATTCTTTTTATTGTCGTTGTGATTTAAGCGTGGGTGATGCATGAATAAATACATCAATGAATGAATATACTTAAGCTTCTGCCTCTTTCTCTTTTTGTGTGAAAGGAGCATATTATCGCGATAATATTTCTCTGTGATGAATTTAATGAGCTTAATGATGGATATAGCTACAGGCTGATGCATAGTCATGGAAAATATTATAACAAATAGAAGCTGAGATTTATGATTAGTGTAGAAATTTGAGTATCAACTGATTACACACTGAAACTGCAGTTGACAAAACACTCCGAAGAAGTATGCTAGTGTGTCATTGTACAAAAAATCATGCAATATTCTGTTGTCAATACCAAAATGACAATGCTGTCATTGAAGTATATGGTTTTTTAGTAATTATTTCCAACATTTATTCTATTATGCAACATTTTAAAATTGCAATATTGACGCACGCGTGGTACTCCGAAACAATCCGGGGATTCATACGTGCTTCTCATTTTCATGTGTACGGTACACGTTTTAAAACTTCACAACTCAGATTTAAAAGTCATTATTGCAAGTACTTTGCCATTTAGCCACTTTTTATGGATTAATTTTATATTTTATTATTGCATTGCATGTCTCACTGTATAATATGACAACTTTCTGGCTTTTTATATGGTTTTATCTTTTCTGTGGTTTGCGTTGGCCTCGGTAACCAACTACATTTAAAACCTTTTGCTTATTTTTATGCATGAATTTGTACATAATAATTTTTTGGAATTTGCCAACGCAACTCTGGTAATAAAGCAAGAAAATGAAACTTTTGTGTGTTCGCATCGTTTATCTTAATACAAATTTTCTGTACGCACACAAGACACAAACCCTCGTAATTTTGGCTTGCAGTTTGACTTGACAAAGCTGACATTGTATTCTTAAAAAATTTACTTGTGCGCTTAAACAGGCTTGCGCTTACCACAAAAACCTTTAAGAAACTTTTTTATATAAGCGCAAAAATCTTTCTTAACATGCCACACACATTATATTACTCATGAAAGAACAAAGATCACCAGAAAAAAAAATTGTTTCACAAAACGTGTAACCTATTTATAAGCCCAAAGTTTGTACATTTTTGCCCAAGAATAATAAATGGCTACACTTTATCCGCAACTGAACTCCTTTTAAACAAGGAAGTTACTCTTGAAAGCAGCAAAGGGGGCAGGAAACAAATTTCGAAACTTAGGCACAGATCAACACAAGCCATAAGCCAAAGTCTTTGTTTAGCAAAAAAATTTGTCGAAACAGTAGGCTGTCCTGCCATGCCATAATATTATTGTGACATTGTGTGACAAAAGGCTTGTTCTTTTCGAGGAAAATTGTTAGCCAAAAAATATATTTTGACCGCCATTTTACAATAAGGTTTGTAAAGAGAGTGTGTGCTATTAATTATGCATTCTTCCTTGAAGTCGCATAAATTACCAGTTTGTATACACATTTTCATACGGATCCTATTTAAAAGTACAAAAGAGTAAAGTCATCAATTTTCCTAGAGAGCACATTTATCATATGCCCACCATCTCTGCTGCGATGACACATGCTACTCAAGAACTGTTTAGTTTTTCATTTATGATCATTTCAGAATAATGATAGCAAATTTTTTTTGCAAAGCATAAAGCGTAATATGTAGTAGTAGCTCCTGTGGTGCATGATGATAAAAGGAAATTTATGTCACGAGTTGTATTAAAAAAAGTAAAGTTTCGCCATGTATCCCACATTTTCATAGGCGTGAAAACTTTAAAGAGCATTAGTCATACACAGACGCGCAGTTTATTTTATAAGTTGCATAATAATTACTTACACTAAAAAAAGAAGAAATATGCATAATAACTTACAAGTGGGATTCTACACTTATATTTCAGTTTCAGCACAGATTATTGCTTTTATTTTTAAAAATTGCATATTATCGTCATGATCATCATCATCTCATCATCATATTGCACACGCACGAAGGTATATTTTATGACAAACAACAACAGTTTCAAAACACACAGACACACACGGAGGGAGAGAGTATTAAAATGCTAATTGCTAGTTTTGACTTTCTTTTTCTTTAAAAAATGAAAAAGATGAGCCCATTGTTTTTTGCACGACTTTTTGATGACTTATTTTTTATTTCTGTAAAATAAACTGCCTTGATATCGTGTGTGTTGTGTGTGTCTGCATAATTAACCGTCTTTCTTTTTTTACCTTGTTACAAAAATAGTTTGGTGACTTGTTGAACATTTTTTAAGTATAAAAAATGCAAACATTGCAAACAGCAATAAAAATATTTAGAAAAGTTCCCACTTTTGCCTTTTTGTGTATTATAGCAGTAGTGTAGCATCACTGACACACTGACAAGTAATGTTCAACGTATTTTTTTATATTATTACCAAAGATTAGTAAAAAATGATGATGGTAATAATGGGAAGTGTAATCATTATCTTGACTGCTGCATGCACCAAACTGCATTTTTCAAAATGGTTATAATGCTAGTCTAGCCACTGCATATACTATATATGCCCATTAATATGTACATTTTATAGTAGCTGAAGATTTTTGGGGTCACGCGCGCACTCTTAATAAATAGTAAGGTGGCTTTGTAGCATCAATACAATGCTGTTGAGTAGAGTAGTAGTATCAAAAGCAGGATAATAATAATAATGATTTCAAAGTTAATATGAAAATAAATTAAACTACTCCTCAAGACTATATTTCATATGGTGCAGTACCTTAAGAGTTGACGGGCAATGCTTTTTTGAAATACAGGTTTTTAAAGAACTAAGCAACACGTTACATTTATTTATACAGCCAGGATTTGTTTTTCCCGTCAAAATAATTGTATGAAAATGTCTTAATAAATTTAATGCCATTATAATGCTAATAATACCTGCAATCAGAAATCATAAAGAACAATTCAAAATCAAGTATATTTTATTTAATAGCCGGTGTATGTAATTTTTGCAAAGGTTTGTTTGCTTAGCTTTTATTGAAAATTTTTTTCACTGGCTTAATTTTAGGCACGCGCAAAACTCTTATTTAACTTGTTGGATTATTGGATTAAATTGCAAAAGGTAACCCCAAAGCCAAAAAAGAAGCATTCCTCAGCATTTTAACACTAGAGATCTTGTTTTTGATAAAAAGTGCATCACGATTTATCAATTAAAGTGGATTGTGGATGCAACACTGCTCTAATTACATAACAGAAAGGCTAAATCAATACACAACCAAATTAATTTCTTTACAAATTTATGCACTTTTGGTGTGTAATTAATAAATTAGTGTAAAAAGACACACACGGGGTATACATGCTTAAGTTCTTTGTTTCGCGTACTCACCCTCCTGCTGTCTTTAATAACCAATTTATCATAACAAACATGGTACATCATAACTTATATTTGTAATATCTTGAAAAAAAATCTAAAAGCTAAAAATACTCAATTTTGCTGTTGACTACTTTATTTACCTCAGGATGTACTACCAAGCTGAACAACAATTATTTACTATTTTATCAAACAACGCAAGTATTATTACCTACTTTAGCATTAAAATTCATTCTTAATTCTCTCTGTCTGTTTGGAAATGCATTACTGCTAATAATGACAAAGAAGATGATGTCTTACTTCCATTTCCGCCAGCCTTTTCGCAAAAAAAGAGTTTTACTTGCATAGATCCTCTATCCGCTTATTATTGTTTTGTTTGCTAATAATACACACACTTTAGTCTTTTTTTCTTTCTGTCTGTTTAAATGGGATAATAATGGCAAAAAACGGCACTAAATTTCTTACATCCTCCCTTTCAGAATCTGAGAAGAAAAATGTGTTGTAAAACAAGCTAAAAAACATGACATGCTGCACACATGACTGATGGCATATTATTATTTTTGTGTACACCTTATTTTTTCTTCAGTATAACTTACCTTAAAGTTGTAAATCGTAAATCATTTATCAAGAGCAATTCCTTTTATTTGTTTGTACAGTTGAACAAGTTAAATAAAAGAGAGGTTTATTTTTGTTGTGCTGCTAGTAAAAAAAATTTAAGTACTAGTTTGTTAAACAAAGGAATAAAACGCAAAGAAAATTGTAAAAAGTGCTAACAATAAAAAAGTATAGATGCACAAGAAACGGAAATGAAAGAAAGAAAGGATGTGTCTGGGGCGAGGTTGGATGGTGGTGATGACACTGGTTTTTATAGTAAATTGTTTATGCAGTGTATAAATTGATTTTTAATTTGTGCAATGAAGTTATCAAAGAAACAACAGCAAAAAGACAGTTTTTTTACGAAACAACTTTTTTATTAATATCAGAATTTGTTTTTTGATCACAGCTTCAATTAAAGAGATTTCAAAATTGGTACAATAATGAAAAACGACAAAGTTACAAGAAAAATCTTCGTTTTTTATTTTGCAGAAGAAAAAAATACCCTTTTTATACATATTTCGAAGGAAGCATTTATTTTTTACCAGTTGAAAAAATCACAACCTTATTTTTTATAAGATTTTTTAAGCCATGTGTACATTATATCGTTTAAATGGATTTTATGACATTAATTAATATCAGAAGAGAAAAAGGTTTTTTTTTGCGCATACTGTGTTGTACAAAGAGAAAATATAGTTTAATTGTATGATATGATGAGATAATATAATTATTACATAGCGAATATTATGCAGCACCGGACGATTTGATTGTCAGAAATATATTGCTTACTTTTCTAATATATATTTTTATACCATACTGAAGGTATTTACTAAATGCTACAGCGAAAAGAAATCTCGACTATGACAATTACAATTTGTGAGCATGACCGGGCCATTTGTACGAGCCGTAGTATTTAAAGTTGCTGCGGTCACACAACTCATCTGCTTCCAGTGGTCCTCGCGAGCCATACTTGTAGGGAATTGGCTTGACAGCCCCTTCCTCAATTTGTTTCAAAAGAGGAGTGAATATTCTCCAAGCTTGAGCTAGCTCATCGGATCTTACAAAGTGCATTTGAGAGCCACAGAAAACGTCCAAAATCAGACGTTCATACGCATCAGGTAACTTGACACCCTGCGAACATTTAAAAAAAGCAAAATTATTAGTTTTTATTAAACTGAAATACATTTCAGTTTACATGTCTGAAAACTACAATAGCTTTTTGTACCTTGTAACGGTGGTTGTACGTAAGATCCAGTTCAGTTTCCTCCAGTTCAAAGTTGATTCCTGGAGTTTTGGTCATCAACTTGACATACACGGCTTCACCGGGTTGCACACGGATTACAAGTTCATTTCGCTTGGCTTGTCCTCCGAAAATGTCTCCGGGAACGTCGTGGTATTGAATACGCACTTCAGCCTTTCTTTCGTTCAAAGCTAAAATCACAAACACAACTTACTATAATACATGGACCAATACTTTCACGCTATTTTTAAAAAATTTAAAGTTTAATTTTACCCTTTCCGCAACGTAGGATGAAAGGAACACCATCCCATCTTTCATTGTTAATGCGACATGCAGCCAGAGCATAAGTTGGAGTATTTGAGTTGGCAGGAACGGTGGGATCATCCAAATAACCCTTTGTAGCTTCACCTTGGCCGTTTGGATCACCAACGTATTGTCCAAGCACGACATCATCAAGCTTCAGGGGCTCCATGGATTTAAGAACTTTTACTTTCTCATCGCGAATATCATCCGGGTTTGTTGACGGTGGCTTTTCCATAGCAAACAAGGACAAAATTTGAAGCAAATGGTTTTGCATAACATCCCGAATAATACCAAACTCGTCGAAGTAACCACCCCGTCCATAAGTTCCAAAGGGTTCTTTAAAGCTTATAAGAACAGAGGCGATGTTGTCGCGATTCCAAGTAGGTCCAAAAATCCGATTGCCAAATCTAAAAGTAGAACAAAAAGCTTTTCATGTAAAACCAGTTTGCTGTCATTTTAAATACTACGTCATCATGCTTACCTCAAGGTCATCAAATTTTGCACCATTTCCTTTCCAAGATAGTGATCAATACGGTAGATCTGCTCTTCCTTGAAAAGTGAAGCAAGATGATTTGAAAGCTGAGCAGAGGAGTCCGAATCCTTTCCAAAAGGCTTTTCAATGATAACCCTTGTCCAGCCTCTGCAATAAAGTGCAAAAAAATCAATTGTAACTTCTATCCTTTTCATTAATCAAACTCATAGTTTTGTATTTCAAAAAGCATACCTTGTTCCCATGCAAGTATTGCGAATGTTGGTTGTCACGGGTTCAAACACAGACGGAGGAAGGGCCAAATAAAACAGACGATTGGCCGCAAGAGTCTTCTCCTTCTTGCTAATTTCCTGATTCAAGAACTCAAAGTCCCGGCGTTGGTCGTAGCTTCCTGCAACGTACTCGTTTAGCTCCCAGAACTTATCATACATTTCCTGCTCGTCTGGGCGCACCTGCAAATAAAGCATGAAAGATAATCCATGATTATTACTGATTCAATCCACCAAAATCTTAACTGATACAGAAGACAAGTTAAATGCATACCTGCATGTATTGATCACACTTGGCCCTAACATCTGCAATTGTCATTTTGCTACGAGCATAGCCAACAAACCAGGTCATTGAGGGAAGAAGACCATCCCGGTACAGCCACCATAGTGTTGGGTAGATCTTCTTTTTGGCCAAGTCTCCCTGCACAAAAGAAACCCAAAAACTTATTAAACCGCTAAAAGAATTATCTTTTCGGATTCCAAAATACTTGAACCCTAAACCAGACCTAAAAGTTTCTAACATTTTAGCCTAAATTTTACAAAGTGCGTCATCCAAAAAGCAATTACATTCCTGGTTTGGTGTTTATTACTTAAGCTTTTAGCCACTAAACTACAATTCACGTTGGAATTTCCGCAAAAACATAATAACCACCATTAAGTTTTATGCCTCAGTTCAGCTCAACAAAAAAACCTTATGATTTCCTTTACGTGTAAAAATCCCTATATAGCATTGCAGCTAAAAGCCACCTAATTAAATTACCCGAAAATAAAATCTTTTCTAGAGCTTCAACTTACCGATGCTCCTAGAACGGTAAAAACATGCGGAATGTTGTCCAAATGCTGTCCACCCGAACCATTGGTATGGCCATTCTGCTCACGACATCTCAACGAGTTACGAATCATGGCCAAAGCTTGGGCTCTAAGATCACCTGAAAACAAAGACAAAAAAATCAAACCATGTCATTAGCCACACTTTAAAAAAATCTCTACACATTCCAAAAACCTACTAATTTTTACCTTTCAACTTTAAAAAATCACTACACCAACTAATCTGTTTTATAAATTTAATACGACTGGATTGTTAACCCGATTCCAATGTATAATTGAATGACCTATAAGGTGTTATGTATTTAAAATCAGACTATAAAGTCTGAATGCAGATAACACTTGAATAAAATATACTATACTATACTATACTATCTACTAAAAACCTCTTCCAACCCGTCGTGTCACTAAACTTGCTTTCAATCCCAGCGTCAATGCAATACTAACCCCGTCACCTTTTCCTTTTTAAACTCTCTGTCTCTGTTCATCACAGAAAACCCTGACGATACACACGCTTTTCTACATCCTTTAATAAGCCATGCAACCTAGAACTACTAATTAAAATCCTGTTCCCACGCTGGCACACAGGCCATAAATGACTTTAATATAAATTCACAGAACTCTACTCTCGGGTCACTGAAAATCCCAAATGGATTGCGACACACAGGAACATGCAAAAAATATGCCGCAGTTTTTATTCACACACAAACACACAGTCAGTCTCCCTTGTGTCGTCACACTTAAAACTTAAGCAGAATTCGTACAAAAAGCCCCAACTCTTAACACGTAACAAAAAACCGTCACAAGAAAAGAGTGATGAATATGACGATAAATGTACCCACTTTACTTGCTGGCTATTGTGGTGTGAGCAAGCACGTGTAGAACACAAGAAGCGTCCTCGTGAGAAATATGCAAGATTGCCGATTGCCGGCTTATCCTCCCTCGCAACTCTCAACTTCAGAATGAATTTTACATGCACCACTTTGTTCAAAAGTTGAAAGCGTATGCAAACCTTGCTACATTGTTCCACAAACTTTGTTACAAAATCATGCTGCTCAACTGACGCTTTTTAAGATGAATCCCCAGAGCAATAAAAAGTAGATCTGATCAGAACTTCAATTTAGTTCCAGCTGAGCTTTCTGGATTCCCCAGAAGCTATAAATAATGTGAAGTTATATAGCCCGACTATGAAAAAAATGCACACAGATTTTCATGGAGTTACCCAGTTTTGTTCATGGAGAGCAGGCTTACAGTGCAGAAAAATTTGATGGTCATCATCGTCATCATCATCAAGTGCACATACAAAACATGCATGATACACTGTACGAATAACAGACGAGGATACTACCTGGAAAAATACCTGGACAGGTTGAATTTCATGGCATGATCTTATAAAAAGCTTTTACCTATTTGCTATACAATTAGCCGGGATATAAGTGGGTGCTCGTGTACTGGGAAACTGCTTAATTGTATTATCACTTTTGCTCGCCAGCACGTGAAAACGGGTATTCTACTTCATGCTCGAGTCACACGTGAAATATTGCAAACATTCAGAATGACAAAAAGGCTGTATGATGTTCTCCATGCAATTTAATGTAAAGCCTATTCGTGTGCTACTGCCAATTCACTAAGAAAATCCCAAAAGATTATATAGGTTTGATAGTAACAGCAATAATATGCTTCGTAGAGCTAGCAATAATTGCCTAATTCATTATCCTCTTTCCATACCACTAAGCAGACTTCTGTGGCTCAGCTCATGTAAAACCAACGCAAAATGTAATTTAAAAAGCAACAGGCTTTTATTGCTTGTGTTATTGCCAAATCATTAAAAAAGCTGGATGTTTTCCGTATAGCCATTACAAAATATTGCATCACCCGGTGTTCCAGTACTTTCTGGCTAAAATTGGAATATAAAATTCCCAATTCTCCGGTCTGATGCTATAAATCCGTTGTTAAATTGCAACCTGGGCAACCTCAATAAATTATGCATGCAGTTTTAGCAAAACTGGATATTATTATTATTACATTGCCTATTTGCATAATACCGACTAGGCATTTTTTTGTCCTTGTTGTCTTAAAAACAATATTTTTTGGCTCAATGTCACCTTGCTATGCTGACTTGCAAAATAAATGACTAGCCAAAGTTGCAAAACACTGACTTTTGTTTTATTTATGAAATGATTTAAATGGCTTGAAAAAAGTGTGAGGACATTGGCGTGTAGGGTAGGTTAGGCATTCACACCTATCTGCAAAGTGTAAACCACACACCACATACAACCTACACAACTGTCTATTTTTGCAATTGTCACAGGAACAATGTGTTTTACTGTTGCATAATGATTATCATTACTAAATGGTATACAACCTTTTGTGCTGGTGACAGAACAAAAAAACCCCACCTTGTTCTCCACCTACACACTAATTACAGGTGAATATTTATAACGTAGTAACAAGTTAACAAAAATATGCTAACGTAATGCCAGAAAAAAACGTTTGGACATTGTGACAGTTGGCACAGTTAAAACTGCGAAGGTTAATTGTACCTTATGAGTAAAATAGACGAAAGTATAGTTTAGTGCTTCAAATTTAATTGCGTTAATGGATGAAGTGTTTTTAGTGTGCTAACGTTAAAAGGTGCCACTTGACTCATTCAATGTTTCAAGTTGCAGATTAAATGACAGCACCTGAAAATGACTCAAGTTGGAAATTGACCAAGAGAAAAAAAATATAAAGTGTAAATAAAACACTATTAAATAACGTGCTTACTTTTGGACTTGATTGAAACGATGATTTAATATGATGACCAGCTTTATTTTAGTGGGTTAGTTCGCCAATGCTCTTCTAAAACTTGATATCTGAATGAAACTACCCATGAGAACACACTCCATTCAGGTGTGAGTCTCCCTGCAAACTGATAAATGATGAGTGGGATGACTAGCGATCTATGTGCTAATATTTTTGACAATCTTGAAAGTAATAAATGAGAAATAGTTAAGTTGACGTAGATGTACATGTCATCCTCTTCCATGACGACACATGACCACTTCTGACATTAAAACGTTTTAGCGGGTAATCAATCATAAAAAATGATATTGATTTAAAGTTTATAAAAGTTACCTTTACAATTTGTTGAGTTTCTGAAGAGAAAGTGGACGGTGGTGGTATTAACGTCAACGTCAACAAACCGAACAAATACCTAAGCAAATGTTTGTGTG
Source organism: Entomobrya proxima (assembly GCA_029691765.1). Classification (NCBI taxonomy): domain Eukaryota; kingdom Metazoa; phylum Arthropoda; class Collembola; order Entomobryomorpha; family Entomobryidae; genus Entomobrya; species Entomobrya proxima. The sequence continues at coordinate 8,952,097 of CM056173.1, forward strand.
CCGGACATGTGCTTTTAAAACTGCCGACAGGTCTCAACTATTTTTTTACCACCGTGTCTACTGTTCCTCGTACGCCAATGATCGTCACTACTCACTCACACCACCACTACTAGTCCTAAACTCCGCGAATAATTTCTCAAATCGGACAATGACGTTACTACTTACGACGACGGAAAAGGAACTGTGAAAACTCTCAGGGAACCTGTTTATTTTACCTGAACAATTTCATACAAAAGCTTGTGTACCAGCAACCGCACTTTTAAACCATTGGCTTTTTTGGGGTCTACCGCTGAACTAACTAGAAGAATCGGTTATGACTTTCAGAGATGATGAATTTCTTACTGTTTGATATGAAATATGTGGAAAAGATGAAAAAAAAGAATTAACGTGGTATAGCTAGTAGTAACTAGTAACAGACTAGAGCAGCGATTATTAACGATTAACTACTTTTGTGTGTGTGTATTGTATATCATGAATCATGATCATGTCAGAATCACAATTCATACGTATTTTGGTAAACTTTATAAGAAGCATCTTTCCGTGAGAAAAAAATTTGTGCTGAGGAGACGAGCACTCAATTTACGTAGGAATGTGTTTGTGTGGCATTTACAACAGAGTTTTAGCATAAATCTCTTTCTAAAGTTTAGTTTTAAGTATGCACATTTGCTATTTACCTGCGCTTGTATTTAGCTTGAATTGGATATAGGTATATATTTTTCCGTCTTGGGATGATGACGATGGCGTGATGCAACATTGTGATGATGACATAGATATTGTACCGTGTGTGGTGGTGGTACATACCTACTATCTCAACCAACCAAACCGTTCAGCAAAACAATAATAATCTCAATCAGTAATTTTACTCCTGGTTGGCTACTCTACATCAGTGCAATAAATAATTATGATGAAAATCAAGCTATCCATCTCTCTGCCTTTTTACCTTGAAAAGAAAATAGTCCGATTTAAATGAAGAAAAACGAAATCATAAAACTGATTTTGGCTTTTCATGTAGGTACATGAGCGGTTTGATTAAATTGGGGATTAACATTGTAAGACTATCAACTATGAAGAAATTCTTTAAACAAAAATACATTTTTGCAGAGATAGTCAGATTATCATGTATACAGACTATTTTATATGCAAGGAATGCTTTGGCAAAAACGGTTGTGCAGTGCACGACGGAAGAATAATGCCAACAATGTAGGTATGCGTCCTTCTACAAATGTGCAAGCATTTATACAAAAACATGAATAATTGTCAGAAAAACCACTTGCTTCAAAGTTCGACACAATGTAAAATCATGATCAGAAGGATGAGATAACAGAAGGGTATAAAATAAATAAGTTGTAAGAAGTGTGTTCATGTTTGCTAGTGTTGGAATCATTTTTAAATTACATAATAATACATTAATTTTGTATCCGTGACCATGTGCCATGATGGGTGACGAACAGGGGATTTTTTCTTTCAGGGGAAGTTTCTTCATGCATGGTCTATTCTCAATCAGGACAAAATTGTCATGTCATGAAAAACAATGAAAAATAGAAATAGAGATTGTTGTAGATATAGTCAAAAATCAACACTTTTTTGCCTGTGTAACAATATGTCATCATGAATCATAATAATAATGTTGAATGTGTACACTGTACAGGACAAAAGCCAAGAAAATTTGTGGTTGTATTGAGATTGACGTAGTTTTCCTAAGTCTTAAATCATGTAAGGTGGCATTTATTGGCAAATAATTGAAGGGGCAACCGTGACATAAATATCTAACTAGCAATAAAGCTGACGTTTATTTCAAGCTTGCACATGCGAGTGCAGTAGTAGATGCAGTTACACAAAAAATGATTCGATTTTCTTCCCGATGAATTCTTATGAATTGGTTTAAAGTTGAGTAAAAATATGATTTTAGAAAGAAATTTGACATTTTCATTTTCACGTGAGAAGCAATTCTGTCCATTATGCTGCTTTGTTGTTAAAGCAAATTCATGTTATTCTTAGGCTCTACCATCACCAGCAACACCAGCGGCAATTTGCAGACTTTTACTGTACACGGTCAATAGTTCATTGCACAGAGAGCAACATGATCATCAATTTATGCACATCCTATCCCAACAAGATTTACTGGCCATTTACAGGTAGGCTGATGGGTAATCAGTGTAACAATAAATAAGTAAACAATTTAAATTCAACTTGAATTATCTATAAATTTATCATGGATGTGTTGCTTGAGGCGGAACCACTTTTATCAGCAAAATTGTGAATTATTTTTGGGGGATGGAAAACAACTTGACAGCTAGCAAGCACACAGCAGCAGCATCAAAACAACAACTTTGCATTCTAGATAAGAATATTTTTACTTTAGAGGAATGCTTAAATTTGCAAGTAAAGCAATATTGCAAATTAAAAATCTGCGAATAGGTTTTTTCGCCACAAAGCATCTGTGGTTTCTATCTTAACGTTTCACAACTTCATGATGTTTCTCAGGAGTTGGTTGTGCTGGCATTTTGCACACACGTGAACAAACTACACCGTTTGCTCATTCAAAACAAAAATAATTTTGTTTGTTTAAATAATTGCTATAATGGAAAAAGCCGTCTTCTAGCCACCTATTACTATTATCATCTTGCAATTTTAAAATGATTCATCTAAATAAGCCATTGTAAGGCGTATTAATTTTTAATATATATTTCATTTCATTCATTCCTACTTCTTATTATGTATTATGCCAAACAAAATTATTACAAGTGGCTATTCCATCTACACACACAGTGTTTATTAAAAGTGGTTAAATCATTTTGAGGGAGTGGTGCGTTCTCTACCTACCTATCTACCTGTCCTCTTGCTTTGCTAATAGATAGGTTATCATTGGACAAATCCACTTGAGATGAATTTATGGGAATCACTTAAACTAAAAATTGTCCCTGTTACAAACGCACTTTCCTCCTATATCTTATTCAAAGTCTTGTCATATTGTCAGCGTTTCAATTTTTTATAAGAATACGGTCTAATTGAGAGAGGTACAAACTTTGTCATTGTCAAATTTGTTGACAACCAAAGAAACAAGTTGGTTTTTTTTTCTGGCATACTGTTAATTGGTAGTACTATGTTGGCAGGGCAAACAAAGGTGCATGCTCGACTTTTAATCAACTTTTGTTACAATTAGCATGTACTCACACACAACAAATAATGTATTTTAGTTTACGTGACATGAATTTATATGCCAAAAAGGGTACAAATTATTGATGAAGATCAATTAGCTGATTATGATGAATCATTAGACGCAACAATGTCAAAATGTTTTTTAAGGAACCACACTAATTTGCATTTAAAATAGCTTTAAGCGGTTTAGAGTAGCTAGCAAAAGCGCTTATGTTACATTATTAGTAAAAGCATTTAAACATTTGTCCTTACTCGAATTGACTTGAGCCTTGGCGGCGGCATTGTTATCGTTACTGCTCATGGTGATGTGAATGGTGATTAAAAGGTGGTTAACACGGCGAGAAAATTTGGTTGTGGCGACGGCGCAATAGGTCGGTTGCGCATTGAACACTTCACTTTACTTGCGTGATGAATTGCGATTTTTCTATAAATAAAAAGAAAGAAATATGTCGTGCACTTTTTACTTTGTATACTTTAACAAATACAATTTTAAAAGAGAAAATATTTAGTGTGATGTGTAAAGTGCGTCAGAATGTGTACTAAGTAGGTAGACAAAAAGGTATTGAAAGTGTCTGTATTGCATAATATGTTGCCTGCCAAAAGGAAAACCAACGAAAGCTTCCCTTTCCTTCCGTTTTTCCCTGTTGCTTGACAAACTTAGCAGAGAAAAAAAACCCTTGTCGTGTGCTCTCAATAAAAGCTTATCGCCACAAACAACAAACAAACGCAAAGTACTTTGTTCAGCATACCAGAGAGCTTTCTGGCTTGGTTGCTGAAAAAAGCACACTTGTTGTTTTTCATAACAGGGAAAATTTTCCCTGAGAACGCCACTCACTATGCCCGTATGTTTGTCAATGTATATTTTTTGGAACAATTAAGCTTACACTTTGAAAACAACAAATAAAACGAACAAGGGTCTTTCTTATTTTGAAACAAACAAAACAAACCACCCACATATAAAACCAACTAGCAAACAGAACTGTTGAAAAGTTGTGGCTGAGCAGACCGCAAAAACGGAAGGAGAAAGGAGTTTTCAAAAGTTCTAGAAATCCCTGTCTTCTTTTTCTTGTTGCCGAGAACTTGTCAATAATAAAATAAAATGTAAGTAACCTTAATGGACAGTTTATTGGAAAAGATGTGTCTTTACTCAAATTAGGAAAAAACTTTTTCAAAACTTTTCTCAAGTAGTTAGGAAGGATGTTGTTAAACGCGCAAAAATCTGGAGCACTTTTGTGTGTAGTGGCAATAAGGCGAAAAAAAAGATGATGTGTGATGTGACGTTATGAAAAAAGGTAGAAGATAGTAGTCAAGTGGCTAATATAATATTATATTATACAAGGTAGAGAGAAGATAAGTGTAGTAGTAAAAATAACGAACCGGAGAGCTTATGGAGCCGCTTTGCACAGGTCGATGGACAAATGACGAATAATCCAGCAGCAGAGTTGATGGTGTCCACACGGTGGTATGACAAGAGAAAATAGCCAACTCTCTGAAATAGCCAAGGCAAAAGAGAGGAGAGAAGTGACACACAAGGGACATGTTATAAAGACACAAGTTGACAGAACTCTGAGCATAGAGTAGTAGTGTGTGTAGTAAAGTCAGTAGAGTACTAGTATTGTATTGTAAAGCAAAGCCACACGTTTGCAAACCAAGTAAAAAAGAGAAGGAAGCGAATATATTTAACGAAAAAGCCTCTTTTTCTAAAGGCTTGTCGTATAGAATATTAGTTTTGTATAAAAATGTATCTGCCCGCATATAATAGTAGTGTAGTAGTTTAAGCTTATAGTGATATAGAAATAGGTATGCATGTATTAGATATAGGTGTGATATATTAAAAAACTGTATAAAAACATTTTTTTGGTACATGCGTACCAACTGATAGAGATATGTGAGCCACTAAACCATATGCCTCTAAAGTAAAGCATATTCGATAGAAAACTTTTGGGTTTTAGAATGCAACTGGCTTTATGTATTGGAAGGCGAAAAAGTGCAAGCCGTGCTCATCTTGATCATCATCACCGTCAGTGGTTATCGTAAAAGGTATTCTTAGTGCTTATACACTCAGATGTACTCTTAAACACAGCCACCAACAAGCATCTTCTTGACTTGGGCTTTACTTTTTCAAACGTAAGGAAAAAAGGTAGTGTCTGAAGCACATAACGCATATAATATCATAAAATGCAATATGCTTCTTCTTTTGCATATGTATTTGCATTCGGCAATCATCTTCTGTTCATCATTGAATCATCTTTTGAATGCACCATTTTACCAGAGCGTCATTTACTCACTACACATTATTACTGCACGCTTGCTTGTTCCCTATTCTCCGAGAGCGTGTCATCATGCTGATGATGTTGTATGCTACCACCAACAAACAACGTGGTGGATGGATGATGGGATAACATGAAATGCTTATCGGCACAGGCACAACAACATTTCTATATGGATTGGATGGAACTGAGAATGCACTATATATACAAATGATGGTGACAAGAAATAAAAGGGAACTTGATGAGTTGCATTGTACTAATTGTGTACAACGAACGATAACATGCATACTTATTTCAGAATTCAGAAGCGCTCTATTATTCTCAAGAAAAACTGTTAATGAATTACTTTGTTCGTTTTTTAGTCGCTACTACACACACACACACAACGCGTCCTCGTAGATTGTCAGATTGCTTTGTTGAAAAAAAGGAAGGGAACCAAAAAAAAAGGAATGTCTACTTGCATTAATCTTTTCAAAGCAGCGCAATTAATTTCCTCCAATCCAGTTTACAATGGGGACTAAATGAAACCATTTATTTTTTTGATAAAGATAAGATGATAGAGAGGAACGTGCTGTTTTTTTATTATTTTGCTGTGAATATTTATACTTGTTGTTATATAACATTGTACATAATATAGTCCTTTTATATGCAGAAGGTAATGAAATTGACGTAATTGTGCTAAATTACGTTCATCTTTTTTAATATACTTATGGTCCTTGCGCGTAGCGTGGTGTGTACTCTAGATGAAGTAGTGATAATGCTGCTGACACAAGTGGTGTTGACATTTACTGCTTTAAAAGACAATTAAAAGCGGCATATTTATAGGGTTTAGAATAATTACCTGTTACATAGTCTAATTACTTGCCTTCGGGAGGCATAATATTTACCATACTTTTTTGCAAATGAATAGCCGCATTGTTGTACAGTGCAAACAATAAATTATTTGGGAATGGAGGGTCATTCTGAAAAATGGAAGTGCAGAGCACTTATTTTAATCACTTGACTTGCCTTCCAAAAATGAAATCTGGACAGAGAGACGGCAGTCGGGTCTTATTGAAGGACTGTAATTTATGCAACATAATGCCCTGTTGGTCATATTTCCACCCTTTCTGTGTTATCATTACCAACCAACATTTTTTTCTTAGGTACTTTTTCAGAATTGAAATGATTTACAAACTAATTATCCTTTTCTTTATGCCGAGTCCTTTGTTGACCTTCGATTTCCCCAAATTACCATTATCATGCGCATACACATCCCATTAACTGGTAATTCTCTGAACAAGTGTGCAGCCCAGATCATAAACAATGGATTTATGAATTAACATTAGAATAAAATCACACCGTGATGGCCAACTAAAATAAAATAGACTTGTTATTGTATATAGACTCTCTGAGGAGGCCTTAACAATGTTTGGAGGCAGAGGCATGTACATTACTACACTCATCAATTTAATGAAATTAGTTTCATTGCTACCCACACATGTGCAACTGTGAAATTAGAAGCAAAATGGGTTCAGCCAGACATTTTGTGATTATTCCACAGAAAGGTTTTCAATCACTTCCATATTATCTCAGAGTACTACATACCAAAATTGGTTAAGTGTATCTGGTCACTATAACATGACAACTTTTTGAAGTTCCAAGTTGACCAAAAAAATATGAAAGTTAGAGCCGGTGCCCTATACCCATCTTATTGACTATGACTCACGTTAAAAGGTTACTGTACTCAACTAACTCAACATCTTCGGCTATAATAAAAAATTATAATAGCACATGTCAATCCCATGTAAATTCTACAATTTAGCGTGCACCAGGCAATAAAACCACCTGTTGGGTAAAATTACTTTGCCATCTTTCACCTCTCCTCTACATTTACATGCCTAACTGGTAATATTAAAGTTAACTTTGTCGATCAATTGATATTGTTTTTTAGTGCCTTTTGTCCTTCTTTCTATACTTTCGTCGTTGTCAGCAGATTAGTAAAGCCAAAGGGGATTGTCATTTAGTAAATTGAACTGAAAATTGAATCAAGTCCCTTGAGACACATCTATACATGCATGCGCATGGCCCACTCATTAATTTCTGATAAGTTATGGGCCATAAATTATCCTAATCCAATTTTATTGCCCATAAATATATCCAATTGTTATAGATCTTATAGAATGCGCTTAAGATCTCTATATAGTATGCACTGACATAATGGGAGAATGTGCCTCTGACATATTAGAGGTGTGTCATGTGTCTACATCGTTAGAAATTGATATGTGACCATGCAGTTATAAAAAATATTATCAGTGACCACATGCGGGCCGCGCGGTTCCCTGAACTCTAAAAAAGCTATGCTGCAAGCAAGGTGGTAGTAATCTCTGTGTTGGTGGTGCACTGTCATTACCTTATATTTTTAGGCCTGTGGTCAAATAAATTAAAAAACGTAAATTAATGATTGTTCCCAAATGCAATTTAATAAACTGTGACTCTCCCCACAGGAGAGAGTAACATGTTCACTTGTTCTTTAGGTCCATTTCTGTCGTTTGGTTTCTTCGGGGCACTGTGATACATGTACCGCTGCAAGGCATATTATAGGTTTCTAATAATAATTTGTTTACACAGTTTCGTTAATTAGAAACTTGTAACAACTTTCGTATTGAATATTGTTGATTGTCAATAATAGCTTTACAATCTATTTCATATAAAAACAACAGAATAATCAATTGACTATTGACTACGATACCAAAGCTACGATACTAATTAAAAATTAAAAGCATTAGCATAACTGGTAAGAACAATAATAGCAAGTTCAAAACACTGAAATAGTAAGTGCATAAATCATTATGTGTGGCCAACATGACCATGACAACCAAGCAGTAAGCAAAATCAATCTTTGTAAAAAATTCAACTAGAACTGTACCTTAAACCACTGAAATGACGAAATTTCCACCCAGCGGAAATTGTACAATCTTCTAAAAGTCCACTAAAAAGTCAAGTCTCAGAAAACCAGGATGACCAGTTTAGCGCAACAGTTTTCTCTGTACATTTTGCTTACAAAATACATTCTTGGGAAGAACTCACAACCTCAAAAGTATCATTCAAGAAGACAAAAGAGCTAATATTCTACTTTTGGGGATAACTGATACACTCCATATTTTGCCACTTTGCCACTTTGTTTTTCCCACAACACCTATCAATTGTCAACTATCTTTTGGCTTCCAATATGTTAACTTGAATGAATAGCCAATTTTCTCTAAAATGTCTACTTCCAAAATACCTTGTACCTTTTATCTTCCTTCTAAATTAAACTTGACAACCACCAAACCCGTAGTTATTCCTCACGGAATACAAAATGTGTACTTCCTGTTAACAAAAGCGAAAGCCTACTGCCAACATATCATGTTTACTCCAACACGACATCTGATCGTTTCCTCCATTCTTTGCCAATGTATCCGCTATTTCACCTCCAAAAGCACAAGCAACCATGCAAAAGTAAAAATGTTTGTGCTACTGAATATTACATGTTTTAGCATGCACGTCTGAGTCTGGCTACCAACTTAACAGACATATTTTCTGTTTTGTAAAGGGAAAAAGCAGTCGGCAAGTCGGCATGCACAAAGAAAACCGAAAACCCCAAATCTACTGCTGCGCTTCCAAGCAAAACCGGAGTCTTCCATATGCTCAGAAATGCTTTCCATTTAGCAGCACATTTTTTGGTCGATCCGACCCATACCACAATGCCTTTTTTTTTAGAAAAAACTGCAAGTTGTATAAAAGCAGGGGCAAATATCTACCCTGCAACTGTAAAACTGAATAGAGATCCCGTTTTCTCTCGCCTGGGACTCCAGTGGAATTCTCTATCTTTCCTGGAAATCGATACCACACAGGAATGGTTTTCAAGTAGAAGTGCCTTACACGTCTAACAATAACACCAAGAAAGCCTATATTATTTCCACTTCTGGTGTTCCTTTTACCAGTCTTCCTGTTTCCATAGAGGATAACAACAGCATGTTTTTTTAGAAAAAAAAGTTATATCAAATGTCCTGTGGTGTAGAAAGCTAATTTATTGATAGGACCACTAAAAGGATATCTCTGTCTCCAGGTTTTTCTTTTTGTTTCTCGGGAAACCTTAACCAAGAATGTGCTTTTAAATAATTTAATATATAAAAAAAACACCAACCAAGTTCAAAGCATATTTACTTTTTTATTAGGATAAAATAATATCTATAGCTTCACTTTACGATTATACGTATATAAATCTTCCAAATAAAATATTACACACAAGTATAAAAAGTGTCTTGGAATATTTGCTCAGAAATACACACGTAGCCTACTACACACTTATTTGATCCCGTAAAAAAGAAGAAAATTGGTTTACCAACATAAAAAAAACTAATCTTTGGTAAGTGCTCTTAATACGTGGCTAGGTTGTAAAGCAGGCTTAAGGGTTTTAATTATTTATAAAAAAGGGCTAGTCCGTGTCGGATGAGTTGGCATTTCATGCGAAATGCGAATGGTTTACCAGTTCATTTGTGAACTGTGACGAGAGTAGACATTCGTACAAAAGCGTTATTTTTTGCATTTTACCAGAAATATCAGTAAATTTTTAAAAATTTGACATTGTTTCCTCTCTGTTTTCTTAACAGGTTTATAAAAAAGACAACAAGGCCATATAATGACGAATGTCACCACTTGCAAAACCTGTGTTGACTTTTATTCGTACTTATGTCAGCAAATTGTTGGACAATGATTTGCTACCATGATGGCCCTCATTTAATAAAAGCACATATCAGTATCATCATGACAGCACTTTCTCTGTCTGAACCTCGTCGTGAAGCTGCCTATCACCGTGAACAAAGCAATAATAAAAACAGTATTAGTAAAGGCAAAAGACTTGACAACTTGTTGTTGTAAATGCAATAATAATGACGATTATGGTAAAGCTTAGTTCTATAGATTTATGCAGTAGCACACAAAGACAAACGACGACGACAATTACGGTGCAGCAGCAAAGTGCCCAGGATACTCTTAGAAATAAATCAAGCGTGGAGCTTAAGGCTGAAAAGGTGGGATGAAAGTTGCGGAAATGTACCGCACAATAGTAAGTATGGTTTATATAAACTATTGAATGAATTCCTGTAAAAATCAGGGAGACTAAAATATGTGAGGATATAATTTTTATGATTTGGGGTTATCATTAGTACCCTGAGACCACGGGACTACACCACACGTGGTACAACAAAGGACGAAAACGAGCCCTTGAAAGATGTCAGTGCGTACAACTACAGTATCGTCATCATCTTGGCTGGTTCAAGAAGATTGTGGGCTTCAATCTAGTCATCGGTTCATTGCTAGTTTTACTATGGAACGAAGTAATATTAATCAACTATCTGATCTTTTTATTGCAATTCTGTATAAACGCTTCTGTTTTCATAATTTTGTTCATTATTCTTCATAGGGCAAAGCTATAGAAAGTTCAAGGTCATATCACGAAGGTCTTCGCTCCGTGTACCCCTTGGTTTCCTCAGATGTGATACAAGCCGAGAACGAAGGGAAGTTGGTGCATATTGTGGGCTACCTCAAAATACTGGAACCTTTAGAAGACCCCTTTTATGGCGTTTCTATAGCTGCGGTGAAACTCAAACGTAGAGTGCAAATGTACCAATGGGTGGAGGAACGAGTGGAGTAAGTGTAATGATTTTTATTCCTTGAAGTTAAATATACTACTTACTATAGGAAATCTCTTAGCTTACCTTTTCCTTAATTTTTAATAGTGAATCCAGCGTGGAACAAGTGGTAGCGCACAACTCGACATATAAATACTCACAAATGTGGAAGGACAAACTTATCGATAGTACCCAGTTCCAAGTGCCAGAAGGGCATGAAAATCCCACGTAAGTCAAATACTGCATGAATAAATTGTACATAGATTGTAGATTGCATGAATGTAAATGATTCTCGCTTCATTTTCCAGATTCATTCCAGTTAAAAGCGAAGTGCGTATAAACCCGTACGTCTACGTTGGAAATTTTGCGTTGGGAAGGGAGTTGAAAGAAAAGTTTGTAAACTTTATTCAGTTCACTGGTGGTGAAAGACCTGAAACATTTGATATTAAAATGCATATGGGGCTGTATTACCATTCTTCCGACATTTGGAATCCTGCAGTTGGGGATTTGAGATTACAGTTTTCATTTGCTGGACCAACCGGATCATACGTAAAACAATTAGACTCCATTTTCAACATTATCTGACACTTATTGTTTTGCTATGTATGAAAAATGCATTTTTGTGCGCTTCCATTTGTTGTAAAGGTAAGTGTAGTGGCCAAGCAGGTTAAAAACGAGTTGAAGCCTTTTTACACGGAGTCTGGTGCCCAAATTGCCTTTTTACACGAAGGAAAGAGAAGTCACTTGGAGATTTTCAAAAAGGAGCATGCCCTGGTTACCTTATACGTATGGATCTTCCGAGTCTTTTCAACCATTACATCAGTATTTGGATGTTGGCTTTCATCAAAGACCATAACACTTTTGAGTACGTAATACAAGTTAGCATGCAATTATGCTTAACAAACTGAATTATTAAAAAAATGTCATTTCATTTCATGTAGATCGGCGTAATCAAATTGTACAGAACTTAATGTCAGTGGGACCTATGAAATTCAGTTTGATTACGGCAACATGTTTATGCTGCTCCACGGCAGGATTTGCATGGACATTTCACAAACCACTTTTTGCGTTTCTAATGGTAACATTTGCAGGCTGCTTGTTGTTCTACTATGCATTTGTTGGAAACACGGCAAGCCTCAACAACAATAATAATAACAACAACAACAACAACAAAAAGTCAACCATTGTTCTTCCTCAGTATTCGCAACTGTATTAAAGATTTCAATTTACTTGGAGCTGTCTAGTGACTCTACACAGTACAATAACAATATATTATAAATTCGATAAAACTCTGTAAATTACACAGGAAAGATAAATTCCATGTTCCAATAAAATGTATTACGTGAAACAACTAAAAAAAAGTATGATATGACAAGTGTGTAGATTTTTTTTGAAAACTGAAAGTTAAAATCATGTATATTGATTCATCTCTGTTATATCGAGCGCGTGTGTGATATGCACTCAAGTGCAGTACCAGTCTCGCAAGCAATGCAATCTAAAATTTCTCCACAAAAAAATTGCGAGAAACCGTCTCTCGTGTGGCGTGCCACGACCAAACCCTATATTTCCATTCTGTATATTCCCGTCCAACACAAACGAAGCACTGTCCAACTCAACGGCGAAAAGTTGACCTTCCAAATACCAACTGGGAGACTGATTGTTCCTCCTCGCGTCGTTCTTCCTCTTCTTGCATGCGAGTAATGGCAAGTGTCCGGCTTTTCATTTTCTGCTTTTCTAGCTTCTCAGCCTGTAAAAATGCAATTAAGTACGTGTCGCATTATACCCCAGTACATATATAGGTACCTACATAATACACCACCACCACCACCAAAAATATTTAGGTATTACCTCCTCTCTGGTTTTCAAACTGACGATAAAGTCCTCCTCAGCGGAAACGGCAAGAGTTTTAAGTTTCTGCTTGTTATTCTTTCTGGTGACCAGAGTAACATTTACAATCCCATTGCTTGTCACAGGTTCTGAACTTTTTGCAGCAGCACTCATAGGAACCGGGAGATCAGATTTGGTACTTTTGGCAGCCACTGCGCTACTTTGGTTAGCTTCATTGCATAATTTCTCAAACGCTGCTAAAAATTCCTCATCTTCAAAGTCCTTTCCTGACTTTTCAGCCTTATCTTCTTCCATTTCATACTGGTCGTATGGATCTGCTACTGGTTCGTCCATGTCTGCGATTGCCCCAGTATCCTCTACATCCTCATTGCCGTCCTCCTCAGGTATGTTGTTAAGCACGGGAGCTGGTATTTTGGCAGGTTCCACAGGTTGTTTACCAGCTTTAAAAACTGACACGATAAAATCCACTCATGAATTACAAGTTTATTCAAAAACGTTCAGCTTTACAATGCATACTTACCTTTTTTAGCGCCTATTGATGTCGCCGGAAGCCTAACACAGTTTACTTGGTTACTCATAATAGCCTTAAGTTCATCGCTTTTCACCTTCCTTCGTAGCTGCTCATCCATATCAACAATGTCCTTTTCTGCATCTTCTAAGGTTTTGGCTAGCTTCCATCGTCCCCGAAGCCTTTTAAAAGTCTCTTCGTAAAACTCTTGGACAGAGTGTGGGAAATCGTTAACCTCCCAATAGGATAATGTACGCTTGTATACATAGTAGCGCTAAAACACCAAGTAAGCATATTCCTCAGAAATCATGCTAATTTTTATAACAAAACTACAAAATTATACTCCACATACCTGAAAGTACTTCAGAAAGAAATTTAATCGCCGTTTGGAGTTGCTACTAGTCAAGTAATCTCCACAGATGCGAAGCATTTGACAGATCATCCTTACCCGATACATGTTATCAGGGGGGTCCATTCGAGTAAAAATATCATCTCGGTAGGTAACGCCGTAGGATATCAGGTAGTACCAAATCTACAAGGAAAAGTCAATTTTACTATCATTTTTGCTCTTAGCACACCAACAATTCAACTGTTTTGTGCTGTTACGTACATTGAATAGCGTAGTGGTAGACAAAGCCCTGTATGTGTATATGTACGCCACATAGTGGCAAGTTGACATTCTATAATTATTTAGGTCATCAAACTCATAATCACATCCCAATCTGATTTGTTCCGTGAGGTTTTCTATCACAAAAATTGTCACGTGTGGCTACAAGATAGAAAAAATAAGCTATTATAGGAACCAATGCTTGTCTTTAGGCTACTATATAGGTACACTCATACCAGGATTTTTTTAATGGCTGCAAGCAAAGCGGCTGCAGATTCCATTTGGACATAGCTATATTTCCAAGGACAGCTTAGTATTTTGATAACCAAACGTGTTTTCTAAGTTTTTCAATCACACCATGATTTAACATTGGGTTTTGCTTAAGGGTTGAACTTGAAGTCAATTCTAGATGGGGTCTTCTTACCTGGGGGTCCTTCCAATCATACAATTTCAGAACATTAACTGCTCGTTCCAAAGTGATCTTGTTGAGATCCTCCCACAACACGTGCTCCATAAAGGCTTGCAGAGGGGGCTTCTTTTTTCTATGAATTGCTCCACCAGCAGGAGGACATATGTGATAGTATGCACTATCCAGCATGTACACGTACCTGGGTTCCATGTTTCTTACAGTCTTTTTCCGCAGCATTTCGTCCTACAAATTAGTCAGTTGTAAAACATTATGTCAAAGGAAGAGAGAGATAAGCCCTTTTTATACTAAAGACCGAAGAACATTTTCGTTTGGCTAGTTTAATAAAGCTCGTCGCAAGTTCCCCCGACAAGTGATTTTCCTATGAAAAGTTAATGATTTGACCTAAGTTTGACTTTTGACCTTAAAAACCAGTTCATGTGCCTCAATACCACGTCAAGGCTACGTCAAGTCTCATTTTACTCAACCGAATTCAGTATTCAGTTATAAAAACATACAAAAATCACATATACCTATAAAACCTAATGTAATCAACTTCGGGCTATGTTCACCTATATCACAAAAGCTTGTACCAATATTCATTTTGATACGACGCCTGTTCATTCACTCCGTACAGTTTGTGTGCATAAGCTGTTTTAATGATTGGGGTTGGGGGGGGGGGTTAATCGCGGAGGGGTGGTCATCTAGTCGGTTAAGCATGCAGTTTCAGTTTTTACATAGTTGTGGAGCTCGATTTTGCTACATTTCTGTCTATGAGCACGCAAGGACCCCGAACAAACAATTTGGTTGAGGAAAACGAGAATGAGACCTAATCTTAATGAAGCCACAAAGTCTTTTGACACTGAGGCCATTGAAATGGTTTTGCAAGGTCAAAAGTCATGAAGTTGAAAATGTCTATATCCTATAAGTATACATAATGGTATTCCATAGGAAACCATTGTTTCCTCGGAGGAAATTCCTCCCATACAGCCATACTACGTACTTAATTAGTCTTCATACTGTTACAATTTGCATGTTGGCACCCATTCTCCCTAGCATATTTGCCCGCTGAAGTAGCTATGTGGCACTATTCTCCCACATTATTACAAACTTCTTGCCACACTGCCACATTTTCATACTGCGACACTCTACTGCCACATTGCCATTCAGTAGCCATATATTCGGAGGCAGAGTGGATACCAGCATGTAAAATGTGGCAGTATGAAGGGGCTAGTGAGGTAGATATGAACTGAGATGTACAAGAACGTGTGGCACTATGAATGGCAATAGCACATGTGGAAGTGTTATGGGTGGACGCTACCAGTCTCTTAATTTAGACCCCCCTTTTGCCTTTTCATAGAAAAATCAATTTTTGGGAAAACTTGCAACAAAAACTAATCTCTCGGCGAGCTTATTTAAATTAACTCCAAAAAATTCGGAATTTAGTGCCCCCTAATCAAAGGAAACCCTTCTTTGACCATACTGGTGCATTAACATATATTATCAACTAGTTCTGCAACTTACCAGGTATATTTTCATTCTTCGATGACTATCCGAACTACGGTAGAGGAAACGACCGCAGGTCTCCACAAAAGCACACGCCATTTCAACTTGATGGTGCACAAAATTCCTGAGCAACATCTTCAGGCAGTTGAACGCTTCCGACTTGGGAAATATAGCAAAGTTAACAAGTTCTGCTATAAAGCGAGTGATTTTTAACTTGGTTTCGATTTTTATCTGATCCTTTTTGAGAACAAGGTATCGAAAATCCTTTTGCAGCATTGTGCATAGGTCCATTCCAATATCGGGAAACACTCGGGAAAGAATGGCAACCAAGCGGGAGTACAAAGGGACAAGATCTATACGCTGTCTGGGCACTAAAAACAACCGCCTGGGAGAAAATCAGATTAGCTCATTAGTACAACGGTAGAACAAACTACAGGCTTTTATCACACATTTCTCAGTATTAGTAATATGGTTAGTTTTTATAACTGTTCACATACCGAACCAACTCCCTTCTGTGTCTTTTGTTGTTATACCCCTCGGCAAATTCAATGGCAGCTTTGTCAATCATATTTTTACTAACACAGTTTTGTAGTGTGTCCAAATAAGTCATAAAAGCTTGTCTTTGGGGTGGTGCACTCTCCTTTGTTTCCGTGCTTTCCTTTTCTTCCTCATTGTCCAAACGCATGGATGGTGGCAAGTCTCCATCCATTTCAGCACTGATTTCTTCATCCACAGCTTCCTTTTCTTCTTGAAGCTCGGCTTGCTCTAGGTCAGCATCAAACTCGTCAACCATTTTCTCTTGCTCCTCAAGCTTTTTGGCCTATTAACAATAAAAAATGATACTAAATTGAAACAAATGACATTTCAACCACTCAGTAGAATTTTATGAGATACTTACCTTTTCTTGCATTTGAAGTATATTATCTCGATACACAACAGGTGGAAGGTACACCTTCAGGTCAGGATAGTCTTGGTAAAACTGTCGTGTTTCTTCATTGTCAAACAGTACGATGCCAGGTACTTCAGTGAGGACCTCACCGTCCTCGGTAGTTAAAAGAGCCTTTTCAAGCTCATCTTCTGGATCTGGAATACAAAATGCCATATCATTATCATCAGTTTCACTTACGCATTATACATAGTACACAATGCACTGTAGGTAACATACCAGCAGGTAATTGTCGAAGAGTAGGCATATCAATATCCAGTAAATACGCTAGTTTAGACGCATTACTGTGATATTTGTCAAACCGTGTTGCCAGCTCGTTATGTGCTTCCTGTCGATCAGCAGGCACCTCGCCTTTGCTTACCAGCAACTTTCTATTATATTTTTCAGACTTTAGCACTTCCTCGTGTTTCTAAAATAAATGCCAAATCAATAATGAATTACCATACAATTTACCATATAACAAGTAGGTAGTAGCAATAATTAATCAAATCCTTCTTACCTTTACTATATTATTTTTAACCACTTCAAAGTAGTCCTTTAGTACACAATAAAGCTCCTTCTTTCTTTCCTCCTTCAGAGCATCACTTCTTAGCAGCCGCCAAAAGCAACCATGTTGCTCTAAGGCATCTTTCACATCTTTCGGTATCACTCCCAGCAAGTCGTCACATAACCCACGGAGCAAACTTGCAAACGGGAGAATAAACTGAACTCCCTCCTTGTCCAGAAAAACCATATTTCTAATGCATGCCAGTAGCAATGGAAAGCCTTCATGCTCTGGTAAAATCCCGGCCAAGAGCAGCTCAGAAAATAATCGAATGTCGGACGCCGCTTTACTAAGTACTGCGGGTACCTAAACACAAATAATTGCAATTAATTCTTCTGCCTAGAATATAAAATTGCTTAACAAGCAATGAAAGTTGAGCCAAAATACTTACAACTTCCGTTTTCTTCGTAGGCAGCATCTTTTTAAAGTTCTCCAAAAGACACCCCGAAAACTCTGAGTATCGCTTGTGCAGTTCCGAGCTGATACTCACCACCGCCGTGATTTCAGTCTGTTTTAACCTGCCCTCCACAATCACCGCAGCAATCTCGCTCTGATACTTGGTCAGATTCAAAGAGTTCAGATCCGACTCAATAGACGCCTTCTGACTCTCCACAAACTGTTTCATTTTCCTCACAAAGGCTGTACACTTTTTCAAGTTGGAGTCCAACTTCTTCCCCCTCACCTTCTTTTCAAAGGAGTCGTAGTCAACATTCACATTACTCTCGCGAAACGCCTTTCTCTCTTCAACCCGCTGATTCCACAGTTCTAAGTAGACTTCCGCCGCTTTCTAAAAAAACACACAACCAATCAATCATTCATCTTCCCAGAAGGTCTCCAATCTTCTAAGTACCCTTCGTCAACTAACCTGTTGATTAGCTTCCTGTGGAAAGGGAGCATCCAGGTCAATCAAAGTCGTCCCTTCTTTCTCCCCATTCTTCTCCCCTGCCACCTCACTGCCAACCTTGGCACTTTCTTCCGCCATTTTTGTACTGTAATTAACTTATCTTCAACAATACTTAAGCCCGGGACGAAATTCACCATTTTTTACGGGACCCTCCCCAAAAAGACGTGCTTAACCTTCTAAGATAAGCCTCTACAGCCTCACACCATCTCCTTGTCTATCTTTCCCAAAAACCCTATTCAAAATCCACACAAAAACCACAAATTAACTCAAAAAATCCTCCCACCATCTCACCTTATCATCCCAACAATTAAATCCTCATCTTAACCACTCACCTGAAAACTTTAAGCTTATGTCGCCCTGTCGTCTACCACCAACTTAATTAGCCTCCTCAACATATGTCGTCGCTTCTTCAGTAGTTTAGCTCGTCACTCGTCACCGACCACCCAAAAAATATACCACATTAATTAACACGTAGTTTTTACTGCACTACTTTCTGCCGTGGTCGTCATCCTCAGTGTCCTTATCATTTCCACCAACTGCCAAACAAACAAAGCACACATGAGCAAGATAGCTTAAAGTAAAGTAGATGATAGTACATTGGCATTTTGCAAATATATCTATCAACACACCAATGACACCATGTACAAAAACAGCAGCAGGATATATTATAACAGGACACGTGTGTCTATGTCCCATCGTCACCATCATCAATATAACTAATTTATTTAACATTTATGCCCATCTAAATACTCACCTTACAAGCTTTGTCTACAGTACTTTCATTAACAAACTCCCATAAAAATAAAGCTGTCCTCTGTCCAGTACAGTATCCTGCTAACTATGTACATAAAATAAACCTCATTTTATTTAGTTTTTTAAGTTGGAACAACAACGCCACTGCAGCTGGACATATACTTTGGTCAATGGCTTAGTTTACATTGTGAGGCGCATCTAAAGAAGGCCGCACATTCCTGGTTTTCTTATCTTTTTTAGCACTCAGCATTCAGATTTATCACTCGCTTTTCATTTTTCCCTAACTTTTAGACTGGAGGAAAAGGAGATTTTTTGGTTTATCTGCTTTTTGTTCAAAGTGTGAAGCTTTTGCTGTTCACTTTTATGCCGCAATACCCATCTCTACTGAATTGGTAGAATGCAGGGGGTCTCCTCTGAGTAATGTGTAGTGGCGTATTACTCACTTTGTGTGCTGTACAATATTGCATCCTGCTCATCTCTCTTGTGTCATCAGCATTTCCCGTGTGTGATATTCTGTCCATTTTATACCATTTTTTTGGTAGGATTTGGAAGTGTTGGAAGTGGAGATCATCTTGTGAAGCGAAGTGTTGTTCGTGTGCGCTTTTCTTTTGAGAAGGTGGTGGTGGTAAGTTGGGTGTCAAAACGGTTTGTTTTTTGAGAGTTTTTAACCGACGGACAAGGAATGACAGATAAGACAAGAGGTTGTTCTTCTGGCTTTTCTTAAGAAAAGTTGAAGGCAAGTTGACAAAAAATTTTAGAGAGCAGGGTTTTGATACTTTTTAGAAGAAGTTTTGAAGGTTAACGGTTGGGAAACGGGGATAAGATTAGTGTGCTGAGAACTAGCCGGTTTTTTGGGTTTTGGAGGGATTAAGTTGAGTAGTTTAACTAGTTTGTAGTTAGTTTAAAGGTTTTTAAAGGTTAGTGGACATTTTTTGGGAGTGGGAGGTACTACTGGGCTTGTTTGCCGCAGTGGGATTAATTATTCATGTAGATAGGCTAATTTGTAGTGTGGTGGTGGAGGCTGTTAGGTAGTGTGTGTAAATTGCAAGTTTTTTTTGGTGGTTTGTGGTTTTTTATAGCGTATTTGTATTTGAGATAAAGGAGGTGGAGTTTTGTAAAGAGAAGGAATTACAGGGCAAGTTTGTTTTGTGGTTATTTTGTAGATTGAGTAGGTTGCACACGGGCTTGTCAGCATTTAAACTGTGCGATTGTCAATTGTGTTGGCAAGTGTTGTTGGAGGAAGGAAAGGAGTGTACAAAAATCTGGAGAATAAGTTGTAATTGATGGTAAGTATGGCAAGAGTAACTGACGGTTAAATTAGATTACAAATTGTAGAGTTAGATTGGTTTAAATGTAATTGTTATGGTGTGTTTTTGTAGGAAGCAGTGTCAAACAGCATGTCACCTTGGATTTGACCCAGGCTTACGTTTAAGTTGCTAAGTAAGTTGATTTATCAGAAAAATTGATGTATTGGCTAAAAAACTTTGTATTTATTATGAATCGTTTGATTTGTTAAGGTGCCTATATCCTGAGCTTCAAGAAACACCATTGCTATTCAATTTGCCTGTCGTTCCTGTCACCTGTGAAGTTGCAAAAGTGATCTCACAATGGTTAGTTAAAATGCGTTTAATATCTTGTAGGGTTCACTGGAAAACGCCGGTAATGCTAAACTGAAATCTCTATTTTACTTTACAGGCAGCAACATTACGACCTTACTTGACTGCGGTAAGGCATACCCTTACTGCTGCCATGTGCTTGGAAAACTTTTCCTCACAGGTCGTCGAACGCCACAATAAGCCTGAAGTAGAAGTTAGGTACGTAATGGATAAAATATTATGTTGCCAATGTACCTGTCACTTGTAGCATTTGGTCACTATCTTTTTAATTTATGCTAAACTTCTATAAATTATTTGAAACAGGGCTAGTAGAGAATTATTACTAAATCCTGTAATAATTAGTCGTAACGAAAAGGAAAAAGTGCTAATAGAAGCTTCAATTAATTCGGTTCGGGTCAGCATAGCGATCAAACAAGCTGACGAAATCGAGAAAATCCTTTGTCACAAGTTCATGAGATTCATGATGATGCGAGCGGAGAATTTCGTTGTATTGCGGCGCAAACCAATCGAGGTAAGGGTTAAACTTTTCAGTAATTTGTGCAAACAATATGTATTATTATAAATTAAAGGGCTCATTACATTCCTTCTTTTTTAAAAATTTGGCAGGGATATGATATCAGTTTCCTCATCACTAACTTCCACACGGAACAAATGTATAAGCACAAACTGGTGGACTTTGTGATCAACTTTATGGAGGAAATCGACAAGGAAATCAGTGAGATGAAGTTGGCAGTTAATGCAAGAGCGCGTATTTGTGCTGAAGAATTCTTGAAAAGGGTACTGCATTCATATTACCTTTATCATCATTAAAAGTACACAATTAGTACCTACTACTACCGTTTAACTGTTCTAACTACTTGTTTCTTTCCACATTTCAGTTTTAACCGTCGCTCTCAATGTGAAACTGCAATGAATTCCTCCAAATAACCAATTAAGACATTGTAACTGTCACATTCAGCATCTCCTTCACGGAAAACCATAATTCAATCAATGTTCTTTTTCCATTAATTTTGATTTTATTTTGTAAAACACACACAAAGTTGTATTCATTTATCCGTCTCCATTTCTCACAACACTTTAAAATAACAACAACAGCTTGCTATATTGCTACTGTTAAACAAATTTTGACGTTGTTGTCAGAAAACAAGTTTACGTATTACATAAGTGTAGATAATATTGTAATTATCAAAATAAATTAAGTTATTTGTACGTATCTTCAAATAATCTCTGGTTGTTTGGTGTAATGAATTATTATTATGAACCTAATTTGTGCATCTCAGCATAAAAATAACCAAGATTTTAATTAT
Organism: Entomobrya proxima; assembly: GCA_029691765.1. Lineage (NCBI taxonomy): Eukaryota > Metazoa > Arthropoda > Collembola > Entomobryomorpha > Entomobryidae > Entomobrya > Entomobrya proxima. Next base: position 8,974,125 of record CM056173.1, read on the forward strand.
TCAGTAATTTAGCAGAACGGTTGGCTTTATTAAACAAGTTTAGCATTGTAAGGTATATGATTGTAAACTTTTAGTTATGAATTGGCTTACGACTAGAAATAGATTAAAAAGGAAGATTTAGAGTTTGGCTTGTGTATTGATATAATAATCTGGAGTTTCGTTGACATAAACATTTCAGAGGTGACAAGCTCTTTAATTTCGGTTAAAAGTGGACAGGTAATTGGAAATACTAATACAGCTTATATTACTACTAGTACTACAGAGAGATAGGATAAAAATCACCAAAAACGTTCCAGCTCATTCAATTTTTCATACTTAACATCTCCACGGTAGTAATATTTAAAATGCCTACAAAACTTTAAAGTAATCAGTCTAACATATTATTGTATACTATTATTGTAGTTTTATTTGAAACCCTCAAAAATTTTCATTGATAATTTGATGGCATACGGTAAAAGGTTGAAATAATTCTATTCTAGTAATTTACTTTTTTCCTGAAGAGTCATGGACGTAGAGTACGCTGGCCGTTGGCAGTTGGACTTGACCTTAGATTCACATAGTTCTCACTCAAGTGATTGTAAATGTGTGTAGGTACGAAGAGTATAATATATACTTTAATAGCATAGCAATACATATGCATTTTATACATGTATATTTCTAGTATTTTACAACAATCGGTCACTCTGTGATGACTCATAGATTTGGGGCAGCCCAATTCAAAAAACTCAGGGCAACTTCAAAACCCATAAAACATGCGGCGTTAGCAGGAAAAGCTCTTATCATTACTGGGGCAATTCCTTTGAAAAATCCACGAGGCCCTTCTTCTCTGAGTAAAACTGGGAACACGGAGCGCACTCCGTTGGGATAAGTTCCTTCCGGTGCTAAAAAAATTAAGCAGTTGGCATAACATATTTACTTAACGCATTGTAAAAATCATCACCTAAGTACTAGTTCAGGCTGCATACCAGTTTGAAGACGACTTTTCATAACATCTGCTGGAATGGCCACAGCCCAGTTAAGAATTCCTGCAAATCCACCAGCAAACAGGGTTTGCAGTGGACTCAGGGCATTGCAATCTTTCCCAGAAAGCTTTACCAACGCTTTCTTGGTAGTTTCATAAGTCATAAAGTACATGGAACTTGCAGGTACATCTGTGGATAAAATTAAAACAAAACATAAATCAACTTTCCAGAATTAACCAGCTTTGTATCATTTTTACTTAAATTCAGCATACACTTCTATCAAAACTATTATAGACCGCCTTTCCACCACCACCACCCAGTCCCAATGCATATTACAGATAAGAGCATGTTAGCACCATCATCGAACCACACACGATTTAGTACGCTTATGAAAGGACATACATATTATGGAATCCCTGAACCTGTGAATGAATTGCATGACATTCTTGTACGGTGCGGAAGCAAAGTGCGATAAGGACTAAGGATGAGATTGTTCTTTCCGGTGTGCTCTGGGACATGATCATTATTACTCTAAAACCAGTGGATGCATCAACATCCCACGCTTTATAGCATTTTTATCCTAGTGGTAATAAAAAACATTTGACAGCCATGGCCAATCTTAGGTTTATAATCTTAACCGCGCTATGTTTTTTCGAGGTAAGAAATTAGCCAAACTATCAAATTATTTTGATTGTAAAACCTAATCTTGAAAAGTTTCTAATTTTTGGTGATTTTTTCAGTGTTGGGGATACCCTAGCACAAGTGCAAGTGCAGACTGCCCTTTGGACTGCCTTTGCTATTCTGACTATCTGCACAACTTGGAGTCATGGCGATGGGTTGAGTCGGATGTGCATGTTGACGAGGATGATCCGGAACATGAACGCTTCAACCCTTACACAAGTCATAATGAAGTATGCATGAAAACTCATATCCATTCATATTTTTATAAAATATTGTAGAAAAGTAGTTAAAATATCCTGTCACTGTAATTCTTTCAGGTTTTTGAAAACCCGAGACTGGAGAGACGCCGACAGCGAGAGTCAATTCTTTCTACAGTAACTTGCATGATTCGAAAAAATGATAGTGACACCCTATCCAATCTTTTCAGAAGCATTCCTCCACATGTGCAGGTCTTAACAATATTTTTTAGAAGGTTATCACTTATTTTAATGAGCTTGACTTGATTCTTGCCTCTTTATTTTGGATTATCATAGGTCATGTCCCTAATTCAAGCCCCAGGATCTGGTTCAGTAACTCTAGGAAGAAACCTGTTAAAGCGGTTCCAGCTACTGGTAGGACTTGAGATTAAGGGCTATGACACTCAAACCGACACAACTTTACTAACTGGCAACGCCTTTTCCGACCTCGGATTGATAACCTATCTTAACCTGGAGACTGTGATTTTGGAACAAGAGTCAGTTGAAAACAACTTGCATGATTCTGTACCGAAAATCTTACGAATAAACTACACGTTTAATGACATTGTTACCAACGAGGTTACCTCCCAAGTACTTATGCTCACTCCGGATCTTAACAGCCAAAATGACGAGGACTCAGTGCTACCCTATTTTGAGTACAAAAAGGCACTAGAAAAGGAACGACACCAGGCACCACTAGAGCCCAAATTCCGCGTGGCTTTCACCGCACTTCCCAAACTACAGCACTTGAAAATTTCGGGTTGTAACTTACATGACATTAGTTGGGACATGTTTTACAAGCTGGATAATCTCAAGTATCTTCTGTTGGACGAAAACGATCTTCTATTCCTACCCGACTTTGTGTTTTACGCAACTAGTAACCTAACCGTGTTATCTTTGAGTAATAACAAAATTCTCAACTTGCAAACGGTAGGGCTTGCAGGGCTCTTGTACCTTCAGAAACTGGATGTAACTCGGAATAACATAACCCACCTGTCGGAACTATCCCTGCCTCCCTTTCCTCATTTGGAAATTGCCGATTTCCGTTATAACCCAATCAGTTCCATATTTCCAAACACTTTTGAGATTATGAACTCTACAAAAACGTTATACCTGGGTAGTCCCAGTACACCGTTGGATCTCTCAGCAAATTCGTTTTATGGCTTATACTCTCTAACCAAACTGGACATTACTAATATCAAAATAAGACTGTTGGAGAAATCCATGCTGGGTGGAATGCCCCAGTTAACAAACTTGATTATGACTGGAGAGATTCCCAGAATTTCATTTGATGCTTTTGGTGAAGTTAGCAAGCTGGAGAGACTGATTCTGAGAAACTGTGGAATCAAAAAAATTTCAATGGATGCACTTTTTGGCCTTACTGCTTTAAAGGAGCTGGACTTGTCACATAATTCCTTGTCATTTTTACCTCCTGGAATATTCGAAGACCAGGTTTCTTTAAGGGAAGTATTTCTGCAGCATAACAAGCTAACCACGCTGCCAGTCAATCTTATAGATAATCTACCTGTGAAAATCTTTCGACTTGAGGCTAATCCCTGGCACTGCTCCTGTGACATGAAGGACTGGAATTCCCAGATTGTCAATCGGGTCAAAAGATACCACATTCCCGCTCCGAATACCACACTTTGTCAAAAAATCTACGATAAAGGGAGCATGTGCTTTGAAACCTATGAGCCTAAGTTTGAAGCTACATACACGTATGAAAAACGAGTGTCCCCTATTTGTGAATCCCCTTTAAAGCTTAACCAGCGAAGTGTGTTCCAAGTTTTGAGGAAAGAACTGAGGTACTGCAAACAGGAAGCGAAAAAGGTGGAACAAAAACCTACTTTGAAGACAACACCAAGCTTTCCAGATAATTATTCAATGAACATGCTAAAGGCTTTGGAAAAGCAATTATTGGCCAAACCCACAAAACCAAAGAAGACTCAACAGCAACAGCTACCTTCAAACAATGCAGAGTCCAACTTTATTGGAACATCCCCGCAAGGCCAAGGTAATGAAACAGCTAACGAGTCAAACTCAGACATTTCGTCACCAACAAGTGCCGCGCTGCCAATCAATCTGAACACCACTAGCACTGCCAATTTTACCCTATCCAACGTAGAAATCCCTATTCAAGGTCAAAGTTCAAGAACGCCAACAATGCAAATTGACAATTCTCCATGGCTACCCACCATTACAACCAAGTCTAAGCAAAAGGACAAAAAGAAGAACAAGTCCAAGGCACGCTTCTTTCAATCCTCCAATAACGACCAGACAAACACCCTAACAAGTAATACCAGAACAGGGGAAACCTCAAAACTGCCAAAGATATCCAGTAAATCTCTCAAGCTAAACAGCTTGAGAACATCCGGCTAGATACTAAATTCATCTTGGTTTAAAACTGTACAACTAGCTATTAGTATTTAGCGTGTAAGATAAAATATAACTTATTCTTGATATCCATTATCCCAAGATAAGCACAAGTTAATCATTTTGTTACCTCTGAGTAATGTAGCACATGTTCCTTTGTACAGGCTTTTGATCCCACCTTCCTTCACTAGTTTAAGGGCACAGTCCACCGGACCTGCGTACTTTACTGCAGCACCCTGCCCTTGTTGAATCTTAAATCAAAAGACAATCAATGCATTTAATCATAAATTACACTTAATTATTTTAGTACATATAAATCTTTTTATATTAAATCATTTATATGAAAATAAATAAAAACTTTAACAAAAAACGTTATCTTTTATGATACCTGTAAAAGGCACTTAATTCTTTCCCCAGGAGTCATAACCACAGTAGTCATCACACCGGATATAGCACCAGCAAAAAATAATTGATGTATTCCTAGCTGTTCATCCGGGCTCCTAGCCACCAGCTTTTTGCCAACGCCATAACCGAAAAAACTGAGGGCAAAAATTGGTGCAACGCCGACAACTGGGGCTGCCATTCCTGAAAACATTTTAAAAGCCTTTTAGTCAAAGTCCACAATTGACAGAGATAATGACAACGTGACAAGAGTGACGTACCCTTGTATAGTCCACGAACACCTTCATTTTTCACAATTTTAACAAAACAGTCCCACGTTCCCTTGTACATCAACGGTTGTCCAGGAGGCGGTGTTGGTTGCGTTTGTAAACGAACCTACTCCAAAAACAGGGCATTAAATTATTTTACTGTTATCAAAACTAATAGACCAAAACAATTAAACTTCTTACCTTAATAGTGTCTGCCAGTGAAAGGTAGTAAATAGCAAGAAAATTAGAATTTGTTAAACAATTAGTCTAAACTTGTAACCGTTTTTAACCGTAATCTTTACACATACCTAACGGATGACCCACAACAACCAGACAAACGCCACCGAAGCCTCCAGCCAAAAAGTTTTTGATTGGACTGATTGGTGCTGCCTTTTGTTCACTCATTTTGACTTATCTTAAGCGCAATCCAAAACGCCAAGTTTCACACAAATGAGGACTAAAAATAGCTGAAAATACTAAATACTAAGTTAAAATTCTTCTATAAAGCTAGTAACTTGTTTAGACCACTTCACTCTATTTTTAGTTTGGCAGTTTCAGAGTATCCTACTGAATTGGCTTAAGTGGCTAATTAATTTTCCGGCAAGTTGGTCAATGTTCAGAGTACACAAACATGCGAAGGAAAACACATGCAAGGTGGCTACTCTGGCTCTACTCTACACTGCCGACGACGGCTGACGTCTATCTCAACACTACACAGATATCTATTCTTACTCTTACTTTCCTGATGGCTCATAAGCTGCAGTTGTATCTCATCATCAAGTATCAAAGGTCATCAGTGATCGCTGAACTTGTTTCAATTTAGTTAATCGCCTAATCTCAATTAGTGATGCAATTTGAATCAATGAAAAGGTTAAGATTGAAGAATACTGCAATAACAAAATAAGATGTTTTAGCCCGTTGGACTTTGTACGTTGCACTTTGCCCCATGGTCTCTCAGAAGAGTAAATTGAATGGTAAATAGAATCAGTTTATTGCTCAAGGCACGCTTTATTATAGTTACAGGGATAATAATCTGGCCTGGTGACTTCCAACACACAAGGATTTCAAGCTCAAGTAGTTGTTATTTCCGCTAATATTTTGTATGAGGCGTCTCAGCCTTGTGGTTAAGCTGCCGACTTTTTGCACTGGGACACGACTTCGAATCTCAGACCTGTTAATTTTTGAAATTCGAACCCGTGCCCTCCGAAGCAAAAAGTCGGCAGCTTAACCACAAGGCTGAGAAGCCTCTTACAAAATATTGGCGGAAATAACAACTACTTGAGCTTGAAATCCTTGTGTGTTGGAAGTCACCAGGCCAGATTATTATCCCTGTAACAATAGACAGTTTCAGAAACAAACATAGTATCTTAACGAAAATGCATACTTGTACATTAAGGAACATTTTACAGTGCATTAAAAGTTGTAATTTAAAACTGTCATTTGATTTGAGAACGAGATCCCATGACGTTTGCTATTTTTCTAAGTTATGTCTTATGTAAAGATACAAGTAACTTACCAATTCTCAGTCTAGTACCAGGGGGTGAAATTTCACCCCCCTAGGGGGTGAAATTTCACCCCCTTAGTGGGTGAAATTTCACCCCCCTAGATGGGGGTGAAATTTCACCCCCAAAAATACACAGAGGGGGTGAAATTTCACCCCCTAAGGGGGTGAAATTTCACCCCCCTTACCTAATTAATTTTTTTTCCGAAAATTAACACAGGAGTGATTTTTTTAATTAATTAACCAAAAAATATGCAAAAATACTTATTCAATGCAGAAAAAAATTGCAGATTTTTCAGTCATAATTGCAAAAAAGTAGCATGTGTAATTACAAAGTTATGCAGAATTCAATGTTGAAATTTTTGAAATTCAATAACTCAAAAATCTCGAATTACACGGATTTGCAAATTAGTCAGGAAAATAGCAAATTTTTTGTAGATTAAGATGGTATGAGTCGCACGGCTGGCGTTTTTGAAACGCAAACGACAGAAAATAAAAACTTCAAATTTTACTTGATTTTTGCATATTTTTTTAAATTTTGAGGGTGTAAACTTAAAACGCCAGCCGTGCGACTCATACCATCTTAATCTACAAAAAATTTGCTATTTTCCTGACTAATTTGCAAATCCGTGTAATTCGAGATTTTTGAGTTATTGAATTTCAAATATTTCAACATTGAATTCTGCATAACTTTGTAATTACACATGCTACTTTTTTGCAATTATGACTGAAAAATCTGCAATTTTTTTCTGCATCGAATAAGTATTTTTGCATATTTTTTGGTTAATTAATTAAAAAAATCACTCCTGTGTTAATTTTCGGAAAAAAAATTAATTAGGTAAGGGGGGTGAAATTTCACCCCCTTAGGAGGTGAAATTTCACCCCCTCTGTGTATTTTTGGGGGTGAAATTTCACCCCCATCTAGGGGGGTGAAATTTCACCCACTAAGGGGGTGAAATTTCACCCCCTAGGGGGGTGAAATTTCACCCCCTGGTACTAGACTGATTCTATACCATAAAATAACTGGCGAATTATGTGAGATGTGAAATTATGCTATATTTATAAGGGTATTTACACTGATTATATTGCATTTTGCATTTGTATAAACGTGAAATGCTTACTGGTATAAATTACAATGTTACGGTTAAATCTAGCCTATTATTTCATTTTATAATAGAAATGTCTTGTGATTTGTTATGTTATATATACACCAGCGTGGTAAATAATAATGTTTTCATTTTTCATCTTATGAACAAGTGCAATAATACTGACGAATTCGGAGGTCATTTCTATAACAAAGCCAGAAGGAAACCAACCAGTTGCTAAATTGTTAATTTGTTTGACATAAACCGAAAAATTTATGTGTTTTTAAAAGTCAAACACATTCGGAACATCCTGAAAGTATTACAACAACCTATAAATACAATTGGTTTTGTGAATAAGGTAAATCGACATAAATGATTGTGATACCAACGACAAAATACATCATGAGCAATAGTTAGTAGTTCTTTCTCAAGCAAAGTACAGTTCAATACTTAGTTTTCTAATTACTAGTATGTATAATAAGTACTGATAAATTGTAATTACAAAACCTACACATTGAACATTTTAATAAAAATATTTCCTTCAAAGTGTAATCATTCATGATTTCTCTCAATTGTGAGCAACTTTTCGCAGAAGCTTGAACTAATATCTATAAGCTGACATGTTGAAGAAATAGTGTGCACGCATTAAGATTTGCTGTTTCAGGTATCAGGTTGTAAGTGATTTCACGGGAGCACCTAAAATGAAATGTGGACACACTTCTGGAACAATCGGAATGGAACAAAACTATAGTTAAACCTATTATATGATTGCCATTTGTCATTTACGCTTTGGTCTTTTTTCTCAGCTTAAAACCCAAGCAAACAGAACACTTTCACTGTTCTACTCTCTATTTTGGAAACACTTTCCGTCATTGCCAATTTTGTCAGCAGAACAATTATTATTACTACAACAATCACAATAATAATTGTTAATAGCTTTCTGCTACGAGCTAGCTATACTATATAGCTGATGCCTCCTTCAAGATTTATTCGCCTGTTGTTTCCACCGCTCCTCTTGATCCGCCATGATTTTCATTCCCAAGTGCTGATGCACAGATACAAATGTGGGTCGTTTCTTGATAACCTTTTGATCCTTTGTGTGCTTATTTCTTGGTGGCGGTGTAGGACAATCCGCAGAACCTCCTGCTGATGATCCAGACGCTCCAGCTCCGGAATCTGTTGGGTCTTTAAACAAAATTCATTACTTTTGTGTCAATTTCCATTATAGTAGCTTTATATCTAAAGATATCGTCACTTACCCAAACACAGTTCATTTAACTGTCTTTGTAATTCAGCTGCCATTAATTTAACATAGTCATAGCTGGCACAAGCCAAGGCTTTCATCCACTGTTCCATCACTTGCTGGCTCTCAGCCCCGAGAATGTAGACTTTGGTTGGAAACACGATTTTGAAGCAAAAGTGTTCCTCCATCTCACTTTCCGCCAGTTCCACTGTACTTCCCTCTAGAATGATAACGCCAATGGGCTCCTTATCCGTTTTCTTTTCAAAGTAAAACAGCAAGTTGCCCTTGAGCACAAACCAGCGTTTGGCAAAGCTTTTGTTGCCATCCCCCTTTTTCATTAGAAAGCCTGCCTTGTCCACTTGGGTTTGGGAGGTGGCAAAGGCCGCAAGGTTCTTTTCGTTTATTTTCATCTTCCTGATTAATATTTAGATGCCTTTGGAACAAAATCCAGTTGAAATTCAGGTCATGCCAATGCCAACTACACTAAAACTATAGCCAACCAGATCCAATTAACAAAATGAGTTTTAGGGTAAGTAGCTGCTGTTGTATTGTGATGTAACAGTTAAGTCAGCTCTTTCACTAATGATTTACTAAAAAGTCACAAGCTAAATTCAAATCAGTTAAGGTAGTCTCCACAAATCAACCATTGACAACAGGTAAAAAACGAACTCTCAATCTCAACAGTGCAACGGCTGCTCGTTGATGTTGGTCATCTGGCAATTTCCTTCATATATATGCTGAGTACGCTCAACCAGAGGCTGCGGTGAATTGGGTATTGGGTTTACTTTTACTTACACGCTAGCTAGAACCAAGAACGAGAGACAGCGTAGGTTTATATGGTTTATTACAGCCGACATGCGAGATGGAGATTGGAGATGTGCGTTATGACGAAGATTGATTTTTTATACCTTGTTGATTGATGTTGCTTCAAAAAATCCTTTATTTGCGGAATCATATAATTATTATCCGTTTGTGATTGATTGTCTAAAAATGCAGCAAACTAACGATTTTTGTGGACAAAGAAAATGTTGCCTATTCAGTTCTGATTTTGCTTGGCTTTTTGTATTTTTTCATAAATTACCGAGTCATAAGCTGTTCGCTAATCAATTATTCCTGGCTGTAGCTTCACCCGTTTTTGAAGCCGCTGCAACCTTATCTAAACCTCGTTACCAGAGAAGTGGAGTGTGTGGACAAAACAAAGAAATGTGGACATTTGAGGGTCTTAAATTGAGACAAAACATAACTCGCTTCAGAGAATAAAGAACCTCGTACAAATGACAATGTAAGCTTATCATGCAAGTTTTTATTTGTTGAAATTGTACTTTTATTCGGTCTAGCCATTACAATAATTAATACTGGTTTAAAAACGGTGACCCATATATATAGGTATATAGAATTTACTAGCATAATTTAACAATTAATATTACATTTCACCAGTTATAACCTTTCGCAACTTTTTCAAACTTATATTATCAAGTACCATTTCCTTTGGGAAAATGTTTGGTATACCCCGAACTACCACGCATGAGTTTTCCACGTGGAAAATTGGGAGGGTACGTGGAATTTTGGAAGACGGTGATATACCGCGAGCTCTCAACGTATTTATCACGTGTAATATTTCACCAAAAATTTATAAAAATGCTAAACGGGATTTCCACGAAAATCTCCACAAAGTCGATCAGCTGATACTCATAATGCATGAATACATTCTTGTATTTTTTATTGTTGCCTACTAATTCTATTTTGAATGTTGAGAATTTCTTTAGCAGTGTTAATTAATTTAAAATGAGCAAAAGACGTAAGTTGTCCCGTAGTGTCCATCAAGTTGTCAAAGATTCGCATTTAATTATTCAGGATCATGATGAATTTACTAATAACGGTAACAGTATTCGGTCCGGGATAAACAATCAATTTGACAATTTTGAGAGAATCGCACCAGTTCACGATGAGCCGTTTTGCGATTACAACAGTGATTATTCAGATAGCGACAGTGATAACTGCTTGCCACTGCCAAGTTACTACGGGTCAATCAGTAGTGTAACAACAAAAGCAAGCGGAATCGCATCATTTAAACAATCTATCCAGGCGTGGGCTGTGCGTCACAATATTACCAACACAGCTACCAGTGATTTGTTAAAAATTTTGAAAACCCACGAGTGTTTCAGCAATTTACCCGCGGATTCCAGGTCACTGCTGTCAACTCCAAGATATTCATCAGTGCAAGAAATATCATCTGGTAATTACATAAGTTTTGAATGGAAAGACAAACTTGTGAATCTGCTAAAACAATTACCAAGTCTGGAAGATGACGTTTACCTACATGTGAATATTGACGGACTGCCACTTTTCCGAAGCTCTAACAAACAAGTCTGGCCAATCATTGCAAGCATTCAAGGTACAAAAGATGTGTTTTCAATTGGAATCTTTTATGGATCATCAAAACCCGCGGACGTAAATCAATACCTAGACCATTTTGTCAGTACCTATTTGGAAAATCAAGTTGTCACAGTTGGAAATCGCAACATAAGGGTGAAACTGAGTGCATTAATTTGTGATGCTCCAGCCCGTTCATACATCACAGGTGTAAAAGGTCACACTGGCTACTACGCGTGTTCTAAGTGCGTAACAAAAGGCGAAGCGGTGGATAAGCGAACTACATTTCCGGAAGTTGATGCGGAACTTAGGACTGACCAGTCATTTCGATTACAGCAACAAAGTGAACATCATCATATGACTACGCGGATATACGATTTACCTATTGATCTAGTGCGCGATATTCCGTATGAATTTATGCACCTAATCTGCCTTGGGGTTGTTCGGAAATTGATATATTTATGGTGTTGCGCAACAAAGTGCCCTGGTAGACTACCCCAATCTCAGATTCAAATAATTTCAGGTAGATTACTTGACAGTCGAAAGTATACACCACTAGAATTTTGTAGAAAGCCCCGAGGTATGAATGAATTTAGTCAGTGGAAAGCAACGGAGCTTCGCCAATTCATTTTGTACACAGGTCCTGTTGTTTTGAAAAATGTGTTGAGCAAAGACGCCTATTCCCATTTCCTTCAACTTTGTGTAGCGGTACATCTCCTCAGTAAACAGGAAACATGTGTTCAGTACAACGAGTACGCACACAGCCTGCTGCTTGTTTTTGTAAGGAACTTTGCTTATTTCTACGGCGCCAAGTACATATCCTACAACGTGCACGGTTTGATCCACGTAGCGGCTGATGTACTTGCACACGGACCTTTGGACACATACTCAGGATTTAAATTTGAAAATCATTTGCAAAAAGTTAAGAAATTAGTTCGGTCTCCATTCAACGCACTACAGCAGATTCATAATAGAATTTATGAACTTGAAAATATAGATATTTTTCGTGAACATGAAAGGTTAGGATTATTAGGAAAAGTGCATAATGAGGATTATTCAAGCGTAAAGTACAAAGGATTTCGATTTAAAAATTATACCATTAAAATAACGCCAGGAAATAATTGTGTTGTGTTGAATTCGAAGGAACTTGGGTTGGTTACTTCAATTGAAAAGTTTGAGTCTGAAGAGATTGTTATAAAATTTAGAAGGTTTACCAACTGTCTATCATTGTTTGACAATCCTTGTGACTCCAAATTTGTCAATATTCAACGTGTTTCAAGATTAGTACCTCGGGAAAAAGTGATTGCAGTTAACGAGATAGCAAATAAAGTGTACTTGGTTCCTGTTGACGGGTCAGATACTGAATTTGTAGCAATTCCATTAATCCATTCTCAGTAAAATGTTTTCAATCGTCGAATTTACGAAGACTAACGAGATTGCGGTGGTGCCTTCCGACTGGGTGGTGGACAATAAAAGGTGCTGGTGGCCAAACTATAGGACCTCGGCTATGATACAAAAATCGGTAATGAAGCGTGAAGAGGTTGACTCAAAAAGATTCACATTGTACGAGATTCGGGTTATGAAGCTGTTTAGTAAGATTTTGAAAATCATGTTATTAATCTCTCTAATTAAAAGGCGGTTTTCAGTAGTACAAATGTTTTTGGCGCTTTTAGAAACGTATGATGCAGCTCGTAAAAAGTTGCCAAGTGCTGAAGTTGATTCAGATTTAAATACGGATGTTGAAACACCAAAAACCCACCGATTTCGAGAGAGAGCGGGGACCCGGAAATCGTTAGGTGATACCTTGGACATGGCAGAAAGTTCGGAGGATGACGAGGTTGTGGCGCCTACACATGGAAGGCCAAAAGTGCAAAAGGTGCTTATTCCACCACCGCCTCCTCCAACAGGATCAGTGACCAATCTTGGAAGAACCACTCTCCAAGCCCGTCCTGTTGTTGTTGCTACGCATTCAGAAGAGTCGCATGTCACGGCCCCAGCTGAGAGAAATGTCACGGGCGATATACAATCACCCTCGGAGGATGCTGCAGCAATTAGAACTGGAAATACTGGTTAGTGGAACGTTTTAATTTTGTTTGCATACGTTTGCTGCTGGTATAGTAAGGGGACAAAATATTGTTTTTCCAGGATTTGAAAACTGGATGATAAGACAAGTGGGAATAATGAAGGCAAAGTTGAACAATTTGCAAGAATCGGTTGATGTGTTGATTAGTGCCCGAGGTGACAACGAGCCAGCATCAAAACGGACCCGAGTGGATGACAGCGTAACCTCGTTGGTGAATACCCTGCTTCCTGTGAAAAGTCAAGAGGACGTCGAGATGTTTTTGGAACATTTAAATGATGCTCATCTAAATCAAGCAGTGGTATAGTGGCATTGTAGAATCTGCTTATGCATTTGTGTATTTACCAGTTGTAGCCTAAAAATGTTTTCTTTTGATTTAACAACTTTTAGATTGCCAAGCTTTCACTTCGTGGCGGAAACGACTTAAAAGACTGTGTAAGGAGAATCCTGGCTAATTTGATGTTGGACAATGTTGCGGTAAACTACAGCTGGTTGGGATCGCGAGGAGAAAAGCATGGCTTTGCTGGAACACCGATGAAATCAGTAGTTTATGGTAAGTGTATTTATAGCCAATGTAGCCATTGATTATTGCAACCTTCTGCTGCAGGTAAAACATAAGAAGGTAAAATTAAATTAAATTAAAATTAATTACAGAAGCTGTTCGGAAGACTCGGAAGTACACCTCTGCTCAAGACCAAGACATCGAAGATGCCGTCAAGAATTGGCTTAAAAATGCGAAAAAACGGATGGCTGCAAGGACTAAAGGGTGCGCCGGTTAAACTATCAACCTGTTGCTCAATTACACCACTATAACGTCAGTAAAAATGCAGAGCTAATTAATACTTTGTTTGCTAATTTCAGACGAGATGACGCAGAGTCCATTTCTCAGAACTGAAGATTTACGATTTCCATTCCAGATTTGTACACAAAATTTACTTAGCTTAAGCACCTATATCTAATTGTATCTAAACTGGAAGATGATTGTATGTTTTAAATAAATTTCTAATGATGTAAACACTTTTGGTTGTTTTTAATTTTTTCGCCGCGGATCTCGTGGAATACTCGTTTAAATTGTAGGTTAGGAACACGAGTTATTCACGTACTAATACGTTGAGAAGGTACGTCTATATCACGAGTTATCCACGACTTCTCGAGGGACAATAACCCTCTAAAATCCTCCAAAGTTCTCCCAATTTTCCATGTGTTCTGCACGAGATTCTGGTGCTTCGACTACGTGGAAAACACGAGATATTTTCGTGGAATGGTAGATCGGGACGGGTCGGTGAATCTCGAGACAAAACCTATACCAATCGAAAGACCTTGACCTTGGAGTCGAATGACATCACTCTCGGGTGGCGCAGACGTGGGGTTTGCCCCAGATCCCAATTTACATGCTTCCATTTTCTAACCTTAATTACTCTTGGTTCCTGTTTGAAATTCACCTTTTTACGAATTACATAACAAAGCTTATGGTTGATGCATCAAATGGAAAACAACCAATATCACCATAATTTTCATTACAACTCACGTACAGTACAAATGATCAATTTTGCCATCCTTATTATCAGTGGGTTCTTTTATAAGTTGCCATAAATCAAATTCAGTACATAATATATATATTATACAAACTAATACCAGTCTGATCTATACGGTTATTTTCATGTGGCAACAGATTTATGTTAAAATCTCCAAATACAATTATTTCAGCGTTTTTGGCACATATAGTAAATATATGTCCTATGTATATACTAAGTTCATAAAACCCCGATTTTAATTCATCAAATTTAGTATCAGGATGCTTATACACTACTACCACATACATTTGTTTTATACCTTCACGTTTTAGTTTAAATATCGTTGTTTCACAGTACTTTGGTAATTTATAATTGAATTCTACCTCATCAAACGTAAAACTATCAGAAATATAAATTAAAGCGTCACCACCTTGATTCTCGTTCTATCTCTTGTTTGTACTGCTGAATTGTTTTGTATACTGTACAATCCATCAACAAGGTCTAGCTTGGTTTCGGTAATGGCAAATAAAAAAATTACAAAACAAGTTTAAGGTACATAGTTATAGTACAATTTTTCAGTACGAATAGAAAAGAAAAAAGATATGAGTGGTTACAAAGGAGCTCATTCGGTTTCATTAAGCAGCAGGTGCCATTCGAGTGTCATTGTCTCTTCTAGCGAGATTCTTCACCTCAGTTTCCCCAATAGCATAGTTGTAATCTGTAAAAATTGAAATAATTTGTCAGAAAAAATCTAATAAGCTTATAATTACATGATCCACTTACTGGCATCATTCACAATTCGTACAAAATGTTGATCTTGAATGGCTCCGTTAACCTTAAATACAAGATGGGATGAATGGCTCTGCACAAATGCCTCGCCGGGGTTTCTCTCAATCATCGTATTAATTTCTACCTCCGCCGCTTCACCATACTGCCTTATAAAGTTGGCAATGTATATCACTAAGCTTTTATCCACCCCGTTATTTACTCTTTTATCCTGTAAAAACAAATTGAACATTAGGGATGGTCCACCCAGAACCCAGGCAATAAAATGTCCAATTTGGTAGTTCTTCAGATCCCTTCCATTTGCATCCTGCTTAATCGAGTCCACTAGTTTCCTTGGTAAATATTCTCTTGAATCAACTTTAGAATTTTGCAAGGATTCTGAGTTTAATTTAGCATTTATAAAATTTACAGCCTCTTTCACTTCTCCGTCTTCTCCTGCTGGGACAATTTCTGTGCCAAACTTTGTCACACAGCTCATTTTGTCAGCAGGTAAAAAAGTACCATCCAATGGCTTCCCATTTTCATCAACCTCTCCTTCACGATATGTCATAGTTTTGTTTTCAGTGTGAATTTTTAGAATCCTATCTATTTCCAATCTGGTTTTCTCGCGATCTTCACCATGAAGCTCGGTTTGATGCCAAAGCTTTCTTGACCCTTGTGCACCCCCAAAGCCCCCCAAGGCGTTATATGTGTGATGCCAGCCATTGTTGACAAAATGCTTGAAGTTGTCATCCGTCCTCATAAATTCTGCTAGACATTTTCTATTCACGTCCTCTGCATTTATCCCCGCAGCTTCAAGTGCTTGTCTTACAGCATCCAACAGACAATCCGGAGAACTATTAGATATGTCGGTAGGGATTGTATGACCGTCAGCTTCGAAGTGACCTATACCTCTGCTAGCGTTTTCCTGTAGAGATTTATGCTTTAACTTTATCGTCGCTGCAGGTTTCAATCCATTTTCCGGATGATATTTCTTAGGTACATCTGGATTATCCGACTCCACCTCTATGATAACATTATATTTGTTTGCAAAAGCTTGCAATGCCTCCACTCCCAAGGGACCTCCATTGTCCACCACATATGCTATCATTTTGTGATCTCTGCTCAAGCTACAGAGCCTCACTAACTCCAATTGCAGCTCCTTTTTCACTTCCGGAGTCTTGTTTTCCTTTAACTTGTTCAATACATTATCCAGCTCCTTCCTAATTCCTGCCTCCCGTCTCTCCCTAAACTTTCCTCGTAAAAATCTGCCCACGTAACGCAACAGCTTCTGACACGCAGTATTCATCAACGGCTCAATTATTGTGTATCTCATTACCCCACCAATTTTCTCCTTCATTAAAGCATGCGTCTCTTCCTTGAACTGCAAGATTAAATCCTGCTTGTCCCTTTTCAGCATACCCTCATCCTTCTCACCAGCATTTTCACCACTTTCACCCTCACTTGCGTCACTTTCTTCATCACTTTCGTCCGTGTCACTCCATTGACTGTCATCACTACCATCCGCTTCTGCTGGCGTATGGTTCTTCTTATCTTCGGTCCAAGCCCTGATAATATTCCCTTTTCCGGCAGCACTCATAAGAGTTCCCCTTTCTACAGATTGCTCGCTCATTTCACCACTCATCTCCATCCCCGTATTCCCTACCAATCCAACTTTTCTGTCTAGGAGCATTTGCCTCGCTTTTTTAATTTCTCTTGAAATCTCGTCCAAATATTTATCTACACTTTCTTTCATATTCACCCAAGCTTTGTAATATGCTGCGCCCTGTAAAATCAAGCTCAAAAACCGCATTATTGCTGCCGTCCTATTCAACCCTTCAGTTATGGTCGCTTCCGCATTTTCCATCTTCCCCATTGCCTCGGTTACTCCGCCCATAATGGGTGCCAGCATTTGACTCAGGTAGGAATGCGCATCCAGCTCAATTCCCTGTGTACCTTTTGACGTCTGTAGCACTCTCGACCGGCATTGCCCCACTATACTCCTAGCCTTGTCCACTCCCACCTCATTAACTAGCTCTCCGATTTCAGTGGAAACCTGATGCTTATCAACTGCTTCATGCGTTTTTTTGAAAAACTCTACCGAAAATGTCTCCACAAATTGTTTGAATGCCTTTTCATACATTAAGCTAACTGCTGCAGTGCCGCCTACAAGTGCCGTGGCCTGTGCAACTTTATAGCCAAAGGACTTTAGTCCTTCCTGAAACAAGGATCGCTGCGGAATATTGGCCACTCCCGGTTGGGACAGCGTAGATATTTCAGCGCTGGTCATTCCCTTTCCCCAGGAACCAAAAATTTTCTCACCGTACTTGGAGTACCGGACGCCCTTTGCAATGGCCGCCCCAATGCCCACCATCATAGCTGTAGTGATTACACTGCCAAGCTTATGGGTCGCCCAATCCTTCCAGCTAAAGTAGCCCGAACGGAAGCTATGGTAAGCGTACATAATGTCCCCGAAGCCTTCACCAATGAAACCGCTTCCTACAAACGTGCCAGCCCCCACACAAGTTTGCAGCCAAATGCCCAGTGCAATTTGGGCCAACCCAAAGGCTGCGATAAAAGTCGCACTGCAAATCATTTTGAGCGTGTATGTGCGTTCCACGGTATCAATCGTGTGCTCAAACGCGTTCAGTGCCAAAGTATTGATTTCTTGGCGACACTGAATACGCTCTTGCTGTGCCCACACACCCGTGCCAAAAAGAGCCTCAATGTCCACCAAAGTTGCTTTGGGATTGTCAAGCGTCTTCAATTTCCCCTGGGATTCGTATAACTTTTCAAGAGCAGTTTTGAGAAAATTCTCTTTTACCAGCTCCTGGCGCCATTGGACCAGTGCTCTAAGTTCCGATTGGTGATACTGAAACTTGCTGTCTAGCTCGTTATCCGTGACACCTGACTCAATTATTGTAGCTGTGTCCTTATCCACTTGCTGCATCCACCCTTTCCGTTCAAGCTCCTCCCAAATTTCCCACAATGTAGTGTCAGTTTCTTTTGGAAATTCTTTTTGCAGTTGCGCAAATGTTAACAATGGTTTGCAGGCTTCCGTGCATCCAGTTTTCTTTCCTATCCATGCAATCCACTGTGCCGGAGAACAGTTTTTGATAACATCGCACGCAACGGAGGGAGCCGTATCACCAAGGAAATAAGCAGGGTTGGCTTGTCGCCCCAGAATAAAGCCCGATTCCATAGCGCTTATCACAAATTCCTTGGCAGGTCTTGGAGGCAGTGTCATCTTCAGTTCCTTTGTTTTCTTTACTTGTTCCATAATATGGAGCAGTTCATACTTGTATATGCACTTGGCATGGAGCACCCTCCAAATGTCATCTCTCCACACTTCAAACTCATCAGTCAAATTTGGTTTCTTTTCTGTCCACTCCTCCACGCTAATTAATTTTCCTTGACGGTTTATGAAACCGGATGTTTCCAAAATTCCAAAAATCTTCTCTGACTGCGCATCAGTTATTCCCTCAATAATCGTAAATCCATTCCTTTCCACTTTCCAGTATTTCGAAAGACGCAACTCCTTCAGTTTGTCCAAATTTACCACGCCACACTTTTCGAAACAGACTCGTCCGCATTTTCGTAACCATCGGAATTTCTGCTGGCTCATAAGCTCGTTCTTGTTGCCCTTTAAAACACTCATCATCTTTGCTCCCATGTCACTTCCATACTTTGACATTAGAAACTTCTCGCTTTTTGCTTCTGCCCATTTCACCCAATCATTTTCCTGAGTGACCTTCTCATCTTGCCCCCTTTCCGGTTGAATTACTGCAAAGCTTCCCACTTCATCAAGGCAACTCTCAATTTCCTTCCAGAAGCCGGCTCTACTTGGCAAATCCAATCTATTCTTCAATTCTTTCTCCACGTGTGGTAGCAACTCCTTTTGAGTTCCTCCCTCACAACAACCACTAAACTCCTTTAAAATTGCTTCTACTTCCGCCACCTCCATGCAAAACGCATCCGCCAACTCCCTCAGCCTTTTGGAATCCTCCTTCCACACAAAGCATGCTTCTTTGATAGCTCCTTCGTCTATAAAATATCTAATCAAATGCTCAGCAACATGTTCATTGCAAATATTTGCAAAATCCTGTCCCGTCAGTGATTTTGTCCCAGTCATGGCGTTTAGCGACCCTTTGTGCATATCCAGCAGCTTGACCACCACCTCCTTCTGCTTACTGTAACCATCCCCTACAAAAATGGACTGACTGCCAATTTCCTTAAATTGCTCAATCGTACTGGCATAGCCCAGTTGCCTTATCTTGTGCTCTTCCAACTTTTCCTCCACTTCCTCCACCAACTTCTTAAACTCCTTTGTTTTCCCCTCTCCCAAATTCAGCTTGCAAACCACCTTATAATACTGTGCTACCAAATTATTTTTTTCTGCTTTAATCACCTTGTCCAAATATACTTCCGCAGTTTTTGTCATTTTACGTTGGATCATGCATTTAGCCACCTTTATAATCATCGCCGGCTCTTTGATAAGTTCTAGGGGATAAGCTTCAAAAATTTGGTGCAGCAATTCTTCCAGAGTGTCTTTGAAAACTTGTTGTGAAGTACTGGTACCGATTAGTCCATGAAACTTAAATGCTCCTCCACCCAACATTGACACAATTTTTACCGCATAATCTGGCTGCTTGTAGTGGCTCATCCTATTCTCATAGCGCCATGTCATTTCCATAAACTCTTGCATTAGTCTGTCATCGTCCTCCTCATGCTTATCATTTAACTCCACTAAGAGCCCCCCTTTTGTACCCTGTTCACTTCGACGGTAGTCATTTAACAAATAGCAAGAATATCTGTCCAGCCAGTAGGCCCACTCGTCCAACATGCTGTACATAATGAGCTCCTTAATGTCCTTGAAGTCTCCCTCCAGCAGCTTGTCCATTTTCTGTACCTTTTCCAACTTTTGCTCTTGCTCTCTTTTCGAAACAAGGAAATTTTTCACCATCTTAACTTTGCTGTTGCAGGCGTCTTTAGCACGGTCTTTCATGTCCTTGTGAATCGTCAGCAGCGTGTTGATAACATCCTCAAAACTCTTTCGGAAACTTTTGAAAACCTCTTCCTCCTTCAGAATGACCCTTTGGTAATAAGCATGAATATCCGACACTCTCTGCATTTCCAATTCATCTCGTAAAATCTTCAGGTCAATTGCATCTCTCCCGGTATTCAGTTCACAACTCAAGTTGTCCACGAAAATAAGTCTGCCAGAGCCAGGATCCCCAGACCGACTAGCCCTTCCAAAAGCTTGCTGTTCTACTCTCAAGTTGTCTGGAAGGTAACTCAGGATAACGTGCAGACCTCCCGCTTCTCTAAGTTCTGGCGACAACTTAATGTCCGTTCCTCTTCCGGCTAGATTGGTAGCAATGAGAACTTGCTTGGATGGTAAGCCTTCCTCCACCGCCGTGGCCTTGAACTCCTCATAATCTCTACGGTAGAGTTCAATTGCATCTTTCTTTAGATTTTTGCCAATTTTCTTTTTCACGTGAGTGTACAACACTTCCGCCTCCTGAACGGTAGCACAGACAACCAAAGTTGACCTGTTCTGTTCCATCTTTTCTGAAATCTCAGTGGTTACTTTCTTCTTCCAAACTTGCATGTTATCACAGATCACGGGCTCCTCTTCAATAAATCGTTTGGGTTGTGCAAGTGGCATGCAAAGCAGCTCAACGTTGTAAGTAGTTCGAAGGAACTCTCTATCCGACTCTGTACCAATTGTGCCCGTCAGCCCAAAGATTCTGAGATATTCTTTGAAGTAGCTAATGTTCGAGATGAACACTGCTTTAAGGTTCAAAAGACTGAGTTGGCAGCCATGTTTCAACTGGAGAAACTGATGGAGTCCCTCATTCCACTGGGAGTCTTTAAGATCCACCCCAGTGTCCAAATCCAGAATCATTATACGAGGATCCTTGTCCAGGCTGGTTTTGGAGTGACCAACATCCACCACGTACTCCCGGCCTTCGACAAGTTGACAAGCACGAAATGCAGAGTTAACCCAAGTTTGAAGATGACGTTCCACAAAGGGTTCTAGGTAATTCATCACGGGGATTTGACCAGGTGCTTCCAACTTTCTCTGCAAAAGATATTTTATACGCTGGTCTACATGCTGAAGGTTTTCTGGAAGGGAGGAAAGATTCTTGAGCTGATCAACGGTTACAAGAATACGGTTGTTAATAGGGGATACCACTTTGGTGGATATCAACCATTTGAGAAGTTCATTGATTTGCTGCGGATTGGAAACGATCGCCTTTAAATCGTCAACATTCACAGATGGATACATTTTGCTAAGAATTACATCCTTAACTTTGGCTGCGGCGCCCATTCCCGAAGCACCCGAGTTGACTATCTGCACAACGTTCACCCAAATGGCGACAAACAAGCTTTCCAGTGAACTTAGATCTGGTGGCTGATGGGAAAGATACAGCACGCTGTTTCCCTTGTCTAGAAACATGCTGTCCACCTCATCGACGATCAAATTCTGGTGACCTCTGTTGCCACGGATATTTTGGCTGTAGAAGCGATCTAACAAATAGTCTCGTTGTAAATGAGATACTTCACCATAGCAAACAGTGCAAAGATACGCTCTTCTTCTATCCGCAATAATTTCGCTGGTTACTTCTCCAACGGTCAAGCCAAATTTTTCGTAAATCTCTTTGTATGCTGTAGCGTCACGTTGGGCAAGCACAGCAGAACTGGTAACCACATCCGTCTTTTCACCAAATATTCCTCGAACAATGGCTACAGCCAACACGATGAATGTTTTTCCCTCGCCAGTGGCAATCTGACTGAGCAGGTTTTGTCCAGATGCTGATAACCTAAGGGCAGATATTATTGCCACCTTTTGTGTGGGTCGTAAGTGATATCCCAGTTCTGAAGTAATTACCAAGTCAATCATTTCAACAGCCTCCTTTTGATACACGGCAAGTTCTTCCTCTTTCAAGCTTTCCTTCTGAATTTTAGTTTGAAATACCTTCAGCCACTCAGAAACATTAGTTATAGTGGGCCATTGTTTCATTGTACTGACCAACTCAACTACTTCAGTCATTGATTTGGCTTCAACTGTCGTGTTGGAGTCGTTGCCAATTAAAGTGTATATATCCTTCAGCGATCTCAACCCTTCGGTTTTCCGGCCTTCCGTTTCCATTTTAGATATCCAGGCTGACAAAGTATGAGATTTTTTAAAGTCTTCCACAACATCTCTGTCCAAATCCCAAACACCACCATAAAAACGTGCCAAAGTTTTCATTACTTCATTTGCGTATCCAGTCTTTTGAGTAGCTAGTTTTTCTTGCATTGCATCTAACAAACTCAACACAGTATCCCTCTTTTCGTTAAACAAAGCCGTTAAATAGTAAAGGGATTGGCTCTGCTTATTTCCAGCTTTGTCCCAGACCACGTTTGGCATTCTTTTTAATCTCAGATCTAGGTATAACCGGCGCAATTGATAAGGCCATTGAGATCGTCCTACACCATGAAGCTTGCCAAAATCCATCTCAGAACTCAATTCCAACTTCTTCATAGTCTCATCCTGGAGATTCTTTAGCCAAGTTGTAAAATCGACTGTGTTTTCTTTTTTGAATGCCATTCCAGCTTCTACCAATTTTCGCAATGCCTCTACCAGATTTGCTGGAAATTTTGCAAGAATATCCCTCCAAGTGCGCACATCATCACTGCCCACTTCCTCAAAGTAGTCTTCGAGCACAAGTAGCGTCACCTCCAACTCCCATTCGGAAACTGGATAAGCCGCAATGATCCACAGCAATGGAGTAGCCTGTATTCCAAGGGAAACCACTTCCGTGATTCGGACAAAAGCAGTATGCAAACTCCCTTGACTTCCCTCATTTTCCAAAGTCATTTTGTCATGGAAAACTTGAAGTGCTTGGTTGGACCAGTGGTGCAAGGCGGTTTCCACAACCAACTTTTCAAGTCGAGGGGCCTCCTGCTCCTGCTGAAGGTCGTTAGACAAGGAACACAATCGCTTGGATATTGTTTCGATAAGCTTTAATTTTAGCTGATACAACATATCCTCTGCCTTTTTGTCAACTGTTTTGTCATTTTTTTCTTTAGCTTCCTTCGGGGGCTCAAGATACTTCTTCTTTTTCACGTACTTTGTTACATGATTGGTTTTTTCTAAGGAAAACAGGTCATCCAAAATTCGCTGTTTTTTATGATTTACGTCCCTCAAGTCCCTATTGGACACTTCCTCCAATCTAGAAAACTGGTGATGAGAATCTACTGCAATATGCACGTCTATTTGGTCAGTGTCTACATTATCCATGGGAAAACATTCGAGAATCCCAGGATGACTCCGATACAATTTCACTTTTATTTCATAGACATGGGCTAGTAGTAACATGTCACTCATTAAAAATTGTATGGAAGGCTCCGCTAAAAACTCGACGTACTCCTGAATCGCTTTTTTGTCCTGAAGAAGTTTCTCCCAAATAAACTCTTTTGGATTTGCTATAAACTGCTCACGAAAATCGTCCAGGTTTGCAGTTGGACTTTTCTTGTTCCCTTCTGGCACCACAAATTCTTCCTCAAAAAATGCCTTTAATGAGTTTTGCAAGTGCTGAAGTGCGACAGGATCTTTTGCAAATGGAACCAGCTCCTTGAGCTTTTCGCAGACTTCCTTTCTGGTTCTCTGACTCTCAAAAAAGTCAAACGCATTTTTCTTGCCGAATAGTGCATGCAATGCAGATGCCCCCCCTCTGGAGGACGTAGGTCGTTTGACCATTGTCACCTGCACGGGATTTTGATTCCATCTAGGGTCCATGTTTTGCCTGATTTTCTCACAGGCTCGGATCCGCCTCAACCCTAGCTTACGTTCCTCATCATTTTCTTTGGGTTTCTTGTACTCTTCTTGAGTTCCCTCAAACTGGAATAGCTTTCCTAAAGCCTTTATCCTTCTAAACCTTTCTTCATCCTTCTCTGCAGTAGGAGCGTCTTTTACAACAGAAATAGATTTACTGGCATGCACTTTCTCTTCATCTAGACGTTGCAGTAAACTTTTACTTTTCTCAAGCACATCGGCAAGTACCTTCTCGAATTCCAGTGTATCTCCTTCGAGAACCTTCACCACATTTTGTCTCACTTCCTTTGCATAACTGTCTAACATTTGCTGTTCATCAATGGCATTCTTCCTCACAGAGGCCACCTTTTCTTTCGTTTTTCTGCTCTTTCGCCTTTCATTCAAGTCTTGAGCCAAGGGTCTTCCTCTCGAAGCATCTTTAATAGCTAGCCAAGCCCCATGATAACCACACCAACAACAAGTATCTATTGCACTACTGTATTTCTCCAGGGTCAACGTTCCAGGACCTTTGACCACCATACCATTTGGCCAAAACGCACTGTCCAAGTAGCCCACATCCTTTCCGTTCGCCCCACTTTTTCCACGCGCACCATCTACACCCTCCTTTCCGTCCTTTCCATCAATTCCATCATGGGTGTCCACCTGACACCACTGCTGAGCTGATACGTTTACTCCATTCAAATATCTCATTATAACATTCCCTGCATATCCCCCTTTACCAGCCATACCGCCAGATCCTCCAAAACCTCCTTGCTTCCCTGCAGTTCCTTGTTCCCCCTTGACCAGCACGTAAGTTTGTCGTTTGAAATAATACAAAGAATCATAGGCATAGAAGCCCCACTCAATGTGCATGTTATCCTTGGTCCATCCTTGCAAGTGACACACTTTAGTTCCCCAGATAGAATCAATTTCCCCTGTATCCGAGTTAACCCCATTGCGTGAGCAAGCACTTGAATCCCAATTATCAATCAGCTCATTCAGTTTGGCCACAGTACTTTTCAAAGCTTCGCATCTAGCATCTGAGAAAAGTCTGCCTGGGCTCGGAAGTTTTTCTTTCAGTTCTGCAATGCTCATTGACCTCCCGTTTTTGCCATCCTCGCCTTTATATCCGTTTCCTCCATCCTGACCATTGCCACCTGGTCCCCCATTCGCTTTAAATGTCAATCTTTCCATGTGCTCAAATGAATCTGCAAAAAATGCCAAATATCCTCCAGACTCTCCTGCCACTCCATTTTCCCCATCTTTGCCATCTTCTCCAAAACGACATCCACTTTTCGCTTGCTCCCCACATGCATTCTTCCCTTCTATTCCACTCATATCCCAAACCACTTTTGGCACAATACATTCAATTTTTCTGGAAAACAGGGCAATATTCGTGCCGTGCCATTCACTCTTCATCAAATCACAGTTGATATATATCACCTCAGGGGCCACTACATGCACCTCCTCAACATCCGAAAACTCTTGCAATCTTTGCTCAACCTCTTTCAGAATCTCTGACATTAGAACAAACGGCTTTCTAAAGCTTATCACCTTTTTTCCATGTTTCGTTTCCTTTTTCCAGGTTAACTGCTGTCGTAACTGATCTAAGAGCTTTTCGCTTAATTCATCCAGCGTTTCATGGATGTTCACTCCATCGTCCAATTCATTTGCATAAAACGCATCCATCTTCCTCTTGTGCTCATTGTTTTGATCCTGGTACTCCCTCGCAATTTTCGGATGCAATTTTTTAAAAGTATCCCATTTTTCAAACTCATTCGACTCGTCCCATACCAACTGCATCACGACACTTTTTACCTGCAGAAAATGCTCCTTTAGCATTCGCATATAAACATGAATCGCATCTCCCTTAGAAATCACCTTGGAAACCACATCTTCCACGGAGGTTGCCACGGCAAACTGCACTCTGTTTAGAATCCATCGTTTATCATTTTCGGTTAACAACCGCTTTTCCTCCAGAATCAAGCCAAAGAAGGAACATGCATCCTCAATTTTTTCTGGTAACTCTTCCAGACATCGCGCTGTGAAAACCTGAGTGGCAACCTGCCGGATTTCACTTGGAGAAAGGTCTTCATATAGAGTACCAGATAATTCCTTTTCAACATGGTACATACAATACTTAAAGTATTTGTACTCTACGTATTTTTCCACTATAGCGTCCAGAAATTCTAAACTCTGATCGGACGATACTGCACTTTTAATTTTGTCTAGAGAAAATTCCTTTTTTACCAGATCACGAACCTTGGTCCGGATTTCCTTTGTGTCCGGACCAACGCCCATTTTGTTTAATTGCTTAGTTTTTAGTAAATTTTAAATTTTTGTCTTAGGTGTGAGCTCACAAACAGAACAAAGCATAGGTACATGTTTTCGCCAATGCTCGTCAACTCTGACTAAGGAAACGTTTTTCATTTCAGCTCACGAAAGATGCATGAGCATGAGTCAAGCCGGCTAAAATTCTGAGAAGACTGCAAAGAGAGCAAAGAGAGCTGCAAAAATAAACATTTTTCCAAGGTCACACTTTGCAGACTTTTAGCATTTTGCAGCATGACAGAGTAAAGACGGAATGCAGAGAGTTGGCGGAATGGAGTACTATGAGTAGGCTGCTGCTTATAATGACAGCTTTAATGCGTCTGGCTTACTCGAGTGGATTTACGACCGGACTTTGCCCCATGCTTTTTTCTTCGTGTCTCTAGCAAATAAAATGAGCGCATCAAAGTTTCTCTGTGGAGTGAAGATTTGGATCACTTAGCTTGTATTATGCTGCCACCGAGATCCAGCAGATCTATTAAGATAACAACAAGTTTTACACAAAATGTGTTTTATTGCGCTAAAAAGGTACTTGTTTGTACAAAACAACAAACCAGTATGAACAACATTTGATGCAATAATATAATAGCGTGTAGAGATGGTTTTAATTTAACAATAATGAGAAAGTTGTGGGTTGGGAGCTTTGCTATTTCTTATGAATTGGATGCCAATGATATCACATTCACCATCTCTTTCACGGAAAACCTGAATCCATTCAAAGTTATTCTTCAATTAATTAATCAATTATCGTGTTACATAAGTGTAGATAATATTGTAATTATCAAAATAAATTATTTTTCTGTATTTTTGAATAATCTGTAAATGGTTGTACCTATTTGCGTACTAGGACTTTTTTAAGTTTTGAAAGTTGAGCATCATCTTATCATAAAAATAATGTATACCATAATATGCAGTAATAGCTTAGTAAACGGTTGGCTTTATTAGAAAAGACAAACCGAGTTCGTGCTACCATTCATTTTGAGCCTGTGTGTGCACACGCAAGTTTTGGTGTACTATTGGGGCCTTCGGTTTTTGCATATGGCCTTATATTTTGCATTTCAGTTTGACAGTTAAGGATAAATTATGGTGTCGGTATAATTAAGTTGGATCGGCTCCTGGTTTACACAACCAGTCAGATGTAAATCATCATAACTTTAAATGAAAAATGAAATAGAACCAATTTTACTTTTTTTCCAGCACAAAATCCTTTTAGAATGTCAAGAATTACTCATAGATATGCAAGATTGTAAAATTATATGCAATAAAAACCAAAGTAAATGCAATATTTTGAAACATTTTCAGATTTATTTATTTGCTCCACTATTTACTGTGCGAAAGTTTTGAATCCGACGTTTTATTGGTTATAGCGCCGTTGCTAACGCACTTTCACGAAGTTTTCCGCCTTCAAGTATTGGATTGGGCCGCCGGAATATCTGCTAAATCCGGCGGAAGTGCATGCTCGGGTACTAAAATATATAAGAATAGAATATTTTTTCAAATCCTACAAGTATATGAATTTCAAAATCAAAATATCACATTACTATTATCCTGTCATAGAAATTATCTTACCAGTTGAAATTGGAAGACTAATATCTTCTTTGTTTATTGATACGGCGGCGGCTACGTTATTTCCGTGATTCTTTTTGCAACAGGCCCATGCTATGCCGGACATAATGGCAACACAAATTGTTAGGGCTATCCAGACTATTGTTACAGTTACAAATTTCATTTTTCCAGGCAAATAAATCAAGAAATTTTTCAATTCTTCAAAAAAATAACTTGATCCAAGTTTACAACCTTCAGTAAATATTTATTTAACTGTTTTGTCTTTTATACTGTGTGTATTGACCAACGATTAGGCCTTGCTCATAGAATACAATAACTCAATTGCGCAATTCAGTTTTTGCATGGACCCTGAAATATGTACACTTCTGTTGTTTTTCGTAATAGCATGTAATTTAACATAGCATATTGCTTCATATTATTTAAAAATAGTTACATATTTTGTAATCATAAAGTGGAATTGCGCAACATCAAGCCTTAATGAAATTAGGGGGCGGGTTCAACATAAATGTTATTACTCAAATTAACGACATAGGTACCTAGAAAATGCATCTCTGCATTTTATAATGTGACAGACACATACAGTATGTTGCAAGCGGATGTATGAGAATCAAGGAGTCCAACAAAATTCAAAATGCCGTTTTAGTATTTTCAGATTTTTCAAATATGATTTAAAACTCGACTTTTTGCAAAAACGATGTATGTAGGTACCTATCTTTTATGCACCATGTCTTTACCCAGAAAAAGTTATTGATAAGTAGATACAAGCACCTGATCGCTCCTTTTCACCGTTTCCGTAGAAATTCTCGTTTGAATCTGTATTTGATCACTATCCAATATCCAACTTTGAGCAACTTGAAGTGTCTTCTGTTATCATCTTCGAATTCAAAATGAAATTGTGACAGCCCTTTAAGCCTGTAGATTAGTGCATTGCTAGACTGAAAACTTCAATGGAACTGTGACAAACAATAATAATGCTATGCTATTACTAAGCTAGTGAAACCCGCATTCCAGTAGCAGCTAAAATATGTCCTTATGAAATATTTGTAGTTCTCAATTAATTGTTATGTTTAAGGGAAAATGATAAGTTTTGCAATAATGTAGTTGTTCTAATAAATCAGTATAGCCGCATTATTGATGGTTTTGCATTGTCAAACTTGTTTTTATAATCACTTAACTCGGCTTTATTTAATCAACTTTTTATTATAATAAATAATAAATTTATATGTAAACCGGATCTTTCGTTTTCTTGCCGAAAATCTTTTTGGCAATACCACTTGCAAGATTGAAGATAGGATCAGACTTAACAATGAATGAAAAAAAAAGCGCATGGGTATCCACTGGGTTGGACGCCTGCGAGTCACATTCTCCAGGGGAACTAGAATAGGTAAACGGTTTTTATTATATTTCTAGGAATGGTTTAAAAAATAAGCGAATTTCTAAATACAAAATTCACAAACCGTCAATTCCATCCTCCACATCATTGTGTTGACCCAACTGTCTTATGGAATCTGGAAGTATAAATGTTAAATTGCTTAATAATAATCGATTATACAAATAATTTGCTGTGCACTGATGTATCTGCACCGGTATTACTTGTTTCCATATAATCAGGGGGCCCATAATATAAATGAGTATGCTGCAACGGCGCTCCATCAGATCCAGTAAATGCCAAAGCCGCCGCAATGACCAACGCAATGGACACCGTTTGCAAAAAGGAACTCATTTTAAAATTCACTAACCGAAATACAAGTTTTCCTTTAGAAATAGTAGATTTCTTTAAAGCAGAAATAGCTAGCCAAAAGCCGAATGTCAAACCTATAGAATAGGATGTTATACGTGAACGTGTCTTTCCAGCAGTTAGCCACGTAAGCAGCATTGTTCTATTTAATTCCATTTAATTCCGTTCTATCTATTGTTCTGTTTGATATCTGGGTATTTTCCATGAGCCATAACAAAGTGCTGTACTCTATATTAAACATTTATAACTTAATTTTTATTTTTTTAAACGAGAATTATCAGACTTATTAATATTTCGTCTTATGACAGATGTCATGCATTGTATAAATGAACTTGTTTGGTAAAAATCATGCAAAAAGTGAACACGATAATTTATGGAATCATGTATTTTGAAACCGAAAGATGTGATATGCCCAGGTTAAATGCTTTTGTGGTGGAACCGAAACAGGTATGGACACATGATGGCTACGTTTATGAGAAAATTGGAAGAGGATCTGAAGGGATAGGGAGACAGATTGGTAAGGATGATGGGGAAATGAATGTGGGTCCATCTCCATTTGAGAAAACTGAAATTGATGACTTGCTAACCCTCGGACTCGGAAATGGATTTGGAGGATAATGACAAAATGGAAATAAGTTGGAGGAAATTAGTCCTCTACTGACGTCTTTCGCACAAGTTATCACACAGCACCCAGCAGTTTTATCCACTTAATAATACATAATTATAATAATCAGTTTATTGTCCAATGGATAGCAAAAGAACATTTGTGCATCTTACACCACCGACATTGTTTTGTTATGCTTTACATAATCAGATTTATGTTTTAGTTGTAGTTAAGTTTAGAATAAAATTAGTGCAGATATTTTTGAACAGTTTCTAAAGCTTATTTTTTACAATTTTAAATTATAATTATTAATTTTTGCTTAGCATTTTATCATTAACATAGTCAATACATGAAGCATATTCTTCAGCTTGGTTATTCTCTGTATCTTCAGTAATAGGAAAATTTTTATCACATCAGATTGTACATCCAAAAGATAGTCCTTACAAGCTGTTTTAAATTTCTTTACATTTACAACATTTAATTTAACAGTCTGAGGCAGTTTTAGCCATTCTTCAACCTAATATCTATACCTATTCCTAATAAAATGCTACGCTATGCAATAATTTTTTGAAGTTATTACTAGGTTGAGATAGTTGAGAATAAGAAGGTGTAAAGAAGGAATTCACCTGAATGAAAAACTGAATATTATGTTAGGAACAAAACTGAAATTTAATCTGCAGCAATGCAATTAGAAGATCTTGTCAGATTTCATATAAAACGGGTAAAACTTTCATTACATGTGTTTTTCTCAATTTCGTTCCATAAAATTAACGGTTGAAATGCTACACTTCCTCTGAGCGGTAGAATTTACTACATCATCCCTTCTTTCATTTACATAAAAAATTAGGAAGATGATTGGATTCATGATGTACTGAGATTTATGAAGGTGTGTGTTTGATGGAAGAACCAGCTTGCTATTGTTACTATTGTCTGCAACTACGAAACTCTGGTTTTGTGTCGGGCTTCCTGTTAATTTGCAAAAAAGAACAAAACAACCAGTCAAAATCGTTTTTCTAATTTAAGCAAACTTTGAAAAGTAAACTTACTCAATCAGTTTCAAGCATTCATCTCGAGTTTTCTTAGCATTTTTTATGTACTCAGCATCCCCCGGCTTGTACATTTCCGCATTTTTAACAAGAAATTCCAAATCAAACTTCACAGCATCAATTCTTCGGTAGAAGAGATTTTCCAAGCGTTTTTGTATTAGCGACAGATCCATAGGATAAGCAACGCGTTTAGAATATTCCGGATATTGGTTCAAGTCAATGGGTGCACTAAAATGGCTTGCAAATGGCTGGAGCATTAATTCTGAAATTAATGCTCTAAGTTTCTTACACACAGTGTCCCGGGCATAAGGTCGCCAATCAGCCTCTGATGGAGTGTAATGTGCGTGAGTTCGCAATTCACCCACAGTTGCTAGTACAAACCCATCCTTGCTCTCCTTTACCCGATTTTCTAAAAGAAATGAATAAATAAATTCACTTCTGTTCTGCACCAAGTTTTTAGCAAGAAAATTCAATTAAATTAGCCAGTAATAGAATAAAATACCAAATGATTCAGGAATTTTTTCCATATCCCAGGCATTCAAGGTAGTACATTTCGGCACATTTTTATCACTTGTGTAGTATTTTACTACATAGCACAAGAACTCTGAATCTTCAAAATCCTCATCATAGGGTTTTTTAAGGTTCACCACACCACATATCCATTCTTTGCCGATCAATGTACGAAACCTGCAGACAACATAAACTATATCATTTAAATAGTATGTAACAGGAGTACATTAGGTAAGTATGGAAAACATATTTCGTACTTTTTCTTGGGAGCCCAATTCCTGTTACCGCGTTCATGTACCTGCCGTAAAATCATAAAGTCGACTTCGTTATCCATGTCATGATACTGAACTTTAAATGGTGGTCGTTTTCTTCTAGGCGGATTTTCATTTACGGTGTTAATTTCCTCAAGATCAACGCAAATTAGCGGATACGGCTTCAGCACAAAGTCAATTTTTAGTACACGTGCTTCCATGGAAGTCTGAAAATTGTAAAGTATGAAACAGTTGGGTAGACTGATAAATGTGGGCGGGTAATGCTTAGTAATTAATTTACAGGCAAATCGGGACAACGGACGTAAGGGAAGTCCCTTTCAATCGATTTCGAAACGGAATACACATTTTCTCTCTGCACAGCCTCCACATAACATTTATGTCCTTGTCTGTAATACACAATTTCATCTCCAATCTGTGGAAAATATGGACTCCTTTGTGGAAACGTTTCAGAAAACCATTTGGGGGCTAACATTCCCACTGGACTGACTGGATCCGTGGCTTGACAACTCTTCTTGTTTCCCACAGAAGTGGACGATGCGGCAGTTTTCTTCCTTTTCTTTGCGGATTTTGTTCTTGTATATGGAGATGCTCCGTTAGATAATATGCACGATGAACTAGGTGCAGTGGATTGCTCAGTGCTGTCAGGTTCATTTTCCTAAAAAAATCAGTTCCAATTTATAGATATTTTCCCAAACTACAAATACCTATTATACATGCAAATTTACCTCTCTAACCGCAACCATCACGCGAGGAGTATGTGAAAACGGTTTTGGAGTGTTACTTTGATCAATGCAATTATCACTCCGATTCAAATAATATTCATATAAAATATTCGTCTCACAATCCTTAAAGAATATCACTTTTTTCGGTCCATTCTTAAACTCCATAAAAGTCATTAATGGAAATCGAATTTTGAAGAAAGCTGAGTCTGTACATAATTAGATAAATCAAAAAGCTTTAGTCATTTCATCTTAAATATGAATTGGCATAAGAATATATTCATTTTTCACCTAATTGTTCCCGGAGTTGTTCCGGATTTGGGTTACACCCAACAGTCCTGCATTTCTCTTTCGCCCAAGCAATCGCTGCATCAAACACTTCGATTTCCGTGCATTGCAAGTTGTCACGTCCCAATACTTGCTCTAAAACAGACAATTCAAGTTTTTTGAAGCTGTCCGTTTTAAAAACCCTTGATGCCTGCGGATATTAATAATAAATGGGAATTAGCCACGACTCTCATCTAGATTGATCTTTTTCTTCCAAGTTGAACTTTACTAAAACATACCTCGCGATCTACCAAAGACCAGCATTTTGCAGCTAAATGCCCTCCATTTGAATCCTTTATGGCGTATTGTAGCAAATGGCAAACACTGTCCACGGAAACCTCAATGCTTTTCAGACGCTCAATGCATGCATTTTCCAATTGCAGTCCGCCCATAAGCTTGTACATTTTTGCAAGCTTTAGTGTTTCAAACACAGTCTCAATATCATTGTCGTGCAAATTTACTTCATACAAATGCACAAATCTACAAAAATAAATAGTTTAGGTACATTATTTCCTCATAAAATTAGCAAAATGCATAGAATACATGCAAAACAACACAATACATGGTAACAGGTTACTAACTAAATACCTTAACATGTTCATAACAGATTCTCGTCCAAAACAAGTCAAGGAAATTTGTTCAGTTTTTCCCTCACTTGTGTTGAACATTTCTTTAAACACGGGACTGGCACGCTCAAGAATTATCTTGTGTGCGTAAAGATTCTTCTTCCGGCCAATCTCAAAGATTACGTCTGAATGACGCTTCTCATTTAACAAGGACTTCGTCCATTGCAGCAAACTTTCCGTGTCCCCTGACATGGTGAAATCTGGGTTTTAAACACGGTAAAAACAAATATTCATTTAGTGAATTTTAGCAATGTTTGAGACTAACATAATGTAAAATGCATAATCTTGCATTCGATTTCTTACTACTTAACACACGCGCTTCGTTTCAACCTTATTTAAGTTTTACTAGTTTCCTTCTTTTGCCTTTTTGTTCCTCATATCTTTCCAGATTAATTGCAGTAGAGACTGAGTTGGAATCCAGACATTTTCAGCTAGAATTATATCAAATCAACATGATGTTTGTTATCCATTTCTGCTGTACACCATACTGTTCCCAGTCAGTCAGTCGTCGTCTCTGACTGTTGGTATACTTGAAGTTTTCAAGTTGAAAATAAAGCTCTAAGAGAGAGAATAGTTAAGTATCGTCCTGGCCGTAAAATCCGAATTTTAACAACCAGATTTAATGCTGGTCAAAAACTGACCTAAAATTACGTGTCGCACAGCATGTACGCTGTAAAACTGCTATATCTTGCAATTAAGGTCCTGAATCGGGCCCTTAATGCACGAATTTTAACAAACCAGTTGTTAATTTGTAATCCTGGTTAAAAACTGACCTAAAATCATGTGTCGCATGCTATAGGTGCTATTATGAAAAGTTGTGACATCGCTGTGACCTCTGACCTAGAGTTGACCTATTGACCTGAAGTTCAATAGGGTTGTGGCTGAGGTGCTATTGTGTCTGTACACCAAGTTTGACTGTAAAATTACCTGTCGCGCAGCATGTACGCTGTAAAATTGCTATATTTTGTAATTAAGGTCCTGAATCAGGCCCTTAATGCACGAATTGTGACAAACTGGTTGTAAATTCGTAATGCTGGTTAAAAACTGACCTAAAATCATGTGTCGCATGCTATAGGTTCTATTATGAAAAGTTGCGA
Organism: Entomobrya proxima; assembly: GCA_029691765.1. Taxonomy (NCBI): domain Eukaryota; kingdom Metazoa; phylum Arthropoda; class Collembola; order Entomobryomorpha; family Entomobryidae; genus Entomobrya; species Entomobrya proxima. Next base: position 9,009,224 of record CM056173.1, read on the forward strand.
AATTGCTGTGACCTCTGACCTAGAGTTGACCTATTGACCTCAAGTTCAATAGGGTTGTTACTGAGGTTATATTGTGTCTGTACACCAAGTTTGGTTGTAAAATTACCTGTCGCACAGCATGTACGCTGTAAAACTGCTATATCTTGCAATTAAGGTCCTGAATTAGGCCCTTAATGCACGAATTTTAACAAACTGGTTGTTAATCTGTTATGCTTGTCAAAAACTGACCTAAAATCATGTGTCGCATGCTATAGGTGCTATTATGAAAAGTTGTGACATCGCTGTGACCTCTGACCTAGAGTTGACCTATTGACCTGAAGTTCAATAGGGTTGTGGCTGAGGTGCTATTGTGTCTGTACACCAAGTTTGACTATAAAATTACCTGTCGCGCAGCATGTACGCTGTAAAATTGCTATATTTTGTAATTAAGGTCCTGAATCAGGTCCTTAATGCACGAATTTTAACAAACTGGTTGTTAATCTGTTATGCTTGTCAAAAACTGACCTAAAATCATGTGTCGCATGCTATAGGTGCTATTATGAAAAGTTGTGACATCGCTGTGACCTCTGACCTAGAGTTGACCTATTGACCTGAAGTTCAATAGGGTTGTGGCTGAGGTGCTATTGTGTCTGTACACCAAGTTTGACTATAAAATTACCTGTCGCGCAGCATGTACGCTGTAAAATTGCTATATTTTGTAATTAAGGTCCTGAATCAGGTCCTTAATGCACGAATTGTGACAAACTGGTTGTAAATTCGTAATGCTGGTTAAAAACTGACCTAAAATCATGTGTCGCATGCTATAGGTTCTATTATGAAAAGTTGCGAAATTGCTGTGACCTCTCACCTAGAGTTGACCTATTGACCTCAAGTTCAATAGGGTTGTTACTGAGGTGATATTGTGTCTGTACACCAAGTTTGGTTGTTAAATTACGTGTCGCACAGCATGTACGCTGTAAAACTGCTGTATCTGGCAGTTAAGGTCCTGAATCAGGGCCTTAACGCACGAATTGTTACAATCTGGTTGTATATTCGTAATGCTGGTTAAAAACTGACCTAAAATCATGTGTCGCATGGTATAGGTTCTATGTAAAAATATTGTACCGTTGGTGACCTCTGACCTTTACAGTTGACCTATTGACCTGAAATTCAATAGGGTTGTGGCTGAGGTGCTATAGTATCTGTATACCAAGTTTGGTTGCGATCGGTCCAGCGGTTACTGAGTAAATTGCATACGGGCGGACGGCCGGACGGACGGACGGCCGGACGGACGGACGGCCGGAGTGCAATATTATTAAGTATCTTGGCCGATACTTAATAACAAAAAGTACCCTATTAACAATTAATACTAGTATCCGTGAATGCATAATATATGCATTGCATTGCATAATAATACACATTGCATTGCATTGAATAATATGCATTGCATAATAATACACATTGCATTGCATTGAATAATATGCATTGCATAATAATACACATTGCATTGCATTGAATAATATGCATTGCATAATAATACACATTGCATTGCATTGAATAATATGCATTGCATAATAATACACATTGCATTGCATTGAATAATATGCATTGCATAATAATACACATTGCATTGCATTGAATAATATGCATTGCATAATAATACACATTGCATTGCATTGAATAATATGCATTGCATAATAATACACATTGCATTACATAATAATACACATTGCATTACATAATAATACACATTGCATTGCATAATAAACCTTTGTAAATGTTGACAGAGTAGACAAACGTAGACATTTTTTAAAACAGAACTAAAAAGGTCGTAAGGATCCGAATTATGACTTTTTAAAGTCTTGGCCACCAGAGGCCGTGCGCTGGGGACAAATTGGGATGTCAAAAAATGCACTAAGACCTAAGGAACTTATTTTAAAAAACAGAACTTCAAAAAGTCTTATGGGACTGGAGTTATGACATTTCTAAATTTTGACCACCAGAGGGCGTGCGCTGGGGACAAATTGGGGTGTCAATAGATGCACTAGAACCTAAGAAACCTACTCCAAAAAACGGAACTCTAAAAAGTCTTAAAAGACCATAGTTATGGCATTTTTAAATTTTGGCCACCAGAGGGCGTGCGCAGGGTACAACTTGGGGTATCAAAAGATGCGCTAGGGCCAAAGGAACCTATTCCAGAAAAAAAAATTGGAAAAAGTTGTAAGGGAACGGAGTTATACACTTTTTTCAATATATAGCGCCCTATGGTGTTCTTTTCTGAAAATGTTTTTAGACCAGGCGCGAGGTCTTGTTGTGAGCTACCGTTTAGAAAAAAACAGAATTCAAAAATTCCAATTCTAAGGGGCGTTCTAGGGGTCACGGACGGGCGGACGGGCGGGCGGGCGGTCGGACGGGCGGGCGAACGGAACAGACAAAGTGAGCAATCCGAATAGTATACAAAATTCGTTTGTCTACTAGAAATACACATTGCAGTGCATAATAACACACATTGCAGTGCATAATAATACACATTGCAGTGTATAATAATACACATTGCAGTGCATAATAATACACATTGCATTGCATTGCATAATAATACACATTGCATTGCATTGCATAATAATACACATTGCAGTGCATAATAATACACATTGCAGTGCATAATAATACACATTGCATTGCATTGCATAATAATACACATTGCAGTGCATAATAATACACATTGCAGTGCATAATAATACACATTGCAGTGCATAATAATACACATTGCAGTGCATAATAATACACATTGCAGTGCATAATAATACACATTGCAGTGCATAATAATACACATTGCAGTGCATAATAATACACATTGCAGTGCATAATAATACACATTGCAGTGCATAATAATACACATTGGGGTGCATAATAATACACATTGCAGTGCATAATAATACACATTGCATTGCATTGCATAATAATACACATTGCATTGCATTGAATAATAAACCCTTGTAAATGTTGAGGTAAGTAGCCGCATAGAAATTTTTATTCAAAATGAAAGAGTTGTGGAAGTGCACTAGGGTCAAAGAAACCTATTCCAAAAAACAGAACCAAAAAAAGTCTTAAGGGACCAGAGTTATGGTGTTTTTAAATTTGGCCGCCAGAGGGTGTGCGCTGGAGAAAAATTGAGGTGTTTATAGGTGCAGTACAGCCTAAGGAACCTATTTCAAAAAACATAACTCTAAAAAGTCTTACGGGACCAGAGTTATGGCGTTTATAAATTTGGCCGCCAGGGGGCGTGCGCTGGGGTAAAAACTGGGGTGGCATTAGATGCAGTAGGACCTATGGAACCTGTTCCAGAAAAAAATTGAAAAAAGTTGCAAGGGACTGGAGAAACTAGAGAAATTAGAAATCAAGAAATTAAAGAAATCGAAAAATAGAGAAATCAAGAATTTAAAGAAATCAAGAAACTAGAGAAATCAAGAATTTAAAGAAATCAAGAAACTAGAGAAATTATGAAATTAAAAATTAAACGAATTGGAGAAATCAAGAAATTGGTGAAATGAAGAAATTAGAGAAATCAACAAACTATTGAAATCAAGAAACTAGAGTAATCAGGAAATAAAAAATAAAGAAATTAGAGAAATCTAGGAATTAGAGAAATCAAGAAATTAGAGAAATCTAGAAATTAGAGAAATCAAGAAATTAAAGAAATCAAAGAAATTAGAGAAAACAGGAAATTAGAGAAATCAAGAAATTAGAAAAAATACAGAATTAGATAAATCAAGAAATTGCGGGGCCGTATTGTACTCATGCGATGTTTTTACTTGCATGCGGCGCCGTTTTGTGTTAAGACAACGCTCCTAAGCTGCATACGGTGCCGGTTTGTACTCATGCGATGTTTATAACTTGCATGCGGCGCCGTTTTGTAGTTAGACAATGCTTCTAAGCTGCATACGGCGCCGTTTTGTATTCATGCGACATTTATAACTCTCATACGGCGCCGTTTTGTACTCACCCAATTCTCTTAATCTACATGCGGCGCCGTTTTGTACACAGACAATGCTCCTAACCTACATACGGCGCCTTTTTTTACTCAGGCAATGATCCTAAGCTGCATACGGTGCCGGTTTGTACTCAGGCAATGTTCCCAAGCTCCATACGGCGCCGTTGTGTACTCAGGCAATGTTCCCAAGCTACATGCGGCGCCGTATTGAACTCAAGCGATGTTTTTACCCTGCATACGGCGCCGTATTTTACTCAGACAATGTTCCTAAGCTGCATACGGCGCCGTTGTGTATTCGAGCAATGGTCTTAATCTACATGTGGTGCCGTACTGTATTCATGCGATGTTTATAACTTGCCTACCTCGCGGTATTGTACTCATGCGATGTTTTTAACTTGCATGAGGCGCCGTTTTGTACTTAGACAATGCCCATAAGCTGCATACGGCGCCGGTTTGTATTCATGCAACGTTTATAACTGGCATACGGCGCAGTTTTGTACTCAGGCAATGCCCCTAACCTGCATTCGGCGCCAGTTTGTACTCAAGCAATGCGCTAAATCTACATGCGGCGCCGTATTGTACTCATGCGATGTTTTTAACTTTCATGCGGCGCCATTTTATACTCAGACAATGTACTGTTGCAAAGTTGCATCGTATTGTACTCAACCAATGCGTGAAATCAACATGCGGCGCCGTATTGTACTCAGACAATTCTCTTAAGCTACATGCGGCGCCGTATTGAACTCATGCGATGTTCATAACCTGTATCCGGCGCCTTTTTTTTGGATATGGCGCCGTTGTGTACTCAGGCAATGATCCTAAGCTGCATTTTGTGCCGGTTTGTACTCAGGCAATGTTTTTTAGTTGCATACGGTGCCGGTTTGTACTCAGGCAATGTTCCTAAGCTTCGTACTGCCGTTTAGCCTCCTAATTTAGCTAAGCCGTTTTGTGTTAAGACAACGCTCCTAAGCTGCGGAGCTCAGGGAATGTTCCCAAGCTACATGCGGCGCCGTATTGAACTTAGAATCTAGCAGATTTTGCCAGAATTTAGCAGATTCTGCCAGAATCTAGCAGATTTTTCCAAAATTAAGCAGATCTTTCCAGAATTAAGCAGATTCTGCAACATTTAGAATATTTTGCCATATTCTAGCAGATTCTGCCAGAAACTAGCAGATTAGCTGCGAACGGCGCCGTTTTGTTTCTAGACAAGGTCGTAAGCTGCATTCCGCACGGTTTAGTACTTACGCAATGCTGTTTAGCTGCATTCGGCGCCGTTTTGTACTACCAGAATCTAGCAGATTCCGCCGGAGTTTGGCAGATTCTGCCACGTTTAGCAGATTTTGCCAGAAACTAGCAGATTCTGCCACATTTTGCAGATTTTGCCAGAATTTAGCAGATTCTGCCAGAATTTAGCAGATTCTGCCACATTTTGCAGATTTTGCCAGAATTTAGCAGATTCTGCCAGAATTTAGCAGATTCTGCCAGAATTTAGCAGATTCTGCCAGAATTTAGCAGATTCTGCCAGAATTTAGCAGATTCTGCCAGAATTTAGCAGATTCTGCCAGAATTTAGCAGATTCTGCCAGAATTTAGCAGATTCTGCCAGAATTTAGCAGATTCTGCCAGAATTTAGCAGATTCTGCCACGTTTAGCAGATTTTACCAGAAACTAGCAGATTCTGCCACATTTTGCAGATTTTGCCAGAATTTAGCAGATTCTGCCAGAATTTAGCAGATTCTGCCAGAATTTAGCAGATTCTGCCAGAATTTAGCAGATTCTGCCAGAATTTAGCAGATTCTGCCAGAATTTAGCAGATTCTGCCAGAATTTAGCAGATTCTGCCAGAATTTAGCAGATTCTGCCACATTTTGCAGATTTTGCCAGAATTTAGCAGATTCTGCCAGAATTTAGCAGATTCTGCCAGAATTTAGCAGATTCTGCCAGAATTTAGCAGATTCTGCCAGAATTTAGCAGATTCTGCCAGAATTTAGCAGATTCTGCCAGAATTTAGCAGATTCTGCCAGAATTTAGCAGATTCTGCCAGCATTTAGCAGATTCTGCCAGAATTTAGCAGATTCTGCCAGAATTTAGCAGATTCTGCCAGAATTTAGCAGATTCTGCCAGAATTTAGCAGATTCTGCCAGAATTTAGCAGATTCTGCCAGAATTTAGCAGATTCTGCCAGAATTTAGCAGATTCTGCCAGAATTTAGCAGATTCTGCCAGAATTTAGCAGATTCTGCCAGAATTTAGCAGATTCTGCCAGAATTTAGCAGATTCTGCCAGAATTTAGCAGATTCTGCCAGAATTTAGCAGATTCTGCCAGAATTTAGCAGATTCTGCCAGAATTTAGCAGATTCTGCCAGAATTTAGCAGATTCTGCCAGAATTTAGCAGATTCTGCCAGAATTTAGCAGATTCTGCCAGAATTTAGCAGATTCTGCCAGAATTTAGCAGATTCTGCCAGAATTTAGCAGATTCTGCCAGAATTTAGCAGATTCTGCCAGAATTTAGCAGATTCTGCCAGAATTTAGCAGATTCTGCCAGAATTTAGCAGATTCTGCCAGAATTTAGCAGATTCTGCCAGAATTTAGCAGATTCTGCCAGAATTTAGCAGATTCTGCCAGAATTTAGCAGATTCTGCCACATTTAGCAGATTTTGCCATATTCTAGCAGATTCTGCAAGAATCTAGCAGATTAGCTGCAAACGGCGCCGTTTTGTTTTTAGACAATGTCCTAAGCTGCATACCGCACGGTTTAGTACTTACGCAATGCTCTTTAGCTGCATTCGGCGCCGTGTTTTACTCAGACAATGCTCTTTAGCTGCTAGCGGCGCCGTTGTGCGCTTAGACAAGCTCCTAGGCTGCGAACGGTGCCGTTTTGTACTCAGACAATGCTCTTCAGCTGTATATGGCGCCGTTTTGTACTCACGCGACGCTCTTAAGCTGTAAACGGTGCCGTTTTGTACTCAGACAATGCTCTTCAACTGTATTCGGCACCGTTTTGTACTCACGCGACGCTCTTTAGATGTAAACGGCGCCGTTTTGTAGTCCGACAAGCACTAAAGCTGCAAATGGCGCCGTTTTGTACTTACACAATGCACCTTAGCTGCATACGACGCCGATTTGTTTCTAGACAATGTCCTAAGCTGCATACCGCACGGTTTAGTACTTACGCAATTCTCTTTAGCTGCATTCGGCGCCGTGTTTTACTCAGACAATGCTCTTTAGCTGCTAACGGCGCCGTTATGCGCTTAGACAAGCTCCTAGGCTGCAAACGGTGCCGTTTTGTACTCAGACAATGCGCTTTAGCTGTATACGGCGCC